>CP126891.1:261056319-261731319 GCA_030440675.1 Furcifer pardalis
CCGCCTGGCTGGGGCTTAAAAACCGCGGCGGCAGCAGAACTTTCAGGCCGCCGCGGAGAACACCTGTGGCTTGGGAGGAGGCCACCACCGCGCCCAGCCCCGGGACTCTCCCACCTGCTCCCGGAGGCTCCTGGCTGGGGCTTAAAAACCGCGGCGGCAGCAGAACTTTCGGGCCGCCGCAGAGAACACCTGTGGCTTGGGAGGAGGCCACCACCGCACCCAGCCCCGGGACTCTCCCACCTGCTCCCGGAGGCTCCTGGCTGGGGCTTAAAAACCACGGTGGCAGCAGAACTTTCGGGCCACCGCAGAGAACACCTGTGGCTTGGGAGGAGGCCACCACCGCGCCCAGCCCCGGGACTCTCCCACCTGCTCCCGGAGGCTCCGCCTGGCTGGGGCTTAAAAACCGCGGCGGCGGCAGAACTTTCGGGCCGCCGCAGAGAACACCTGTGGCTTGGGAGGAGGCCACCACCGCGCCCAGCCCCGGGACTCTCCCACCTGCTCCCAGAGGCTCCTGGCTGGGGCTTAAAAACCACGGCGGCAGCAGAACTTTCGGGCCACCGCGGAGAACACCTGTGGCTTGGGAGGAGGCCACCACCGCGCCCAGCCCCGGGACTCCCCCACCTGCTCCCGGAGGCTCCGCCTGGCTGGGGCTTAAAAACCGCGGCGGCAGCAGAACTTTCGGGCCGCCGCGGAGAACACCTGTGGCTTGGGAGGAGGCCACCACCGCGCCCAGCCCCGGGACTCTCCCACCTACTCCCGGAGGCTCCTGGCTGGGGCTTAAAAACCGTGGCGGCAGCAGAACATTCGGGCCGCCGCAGAGAACACCTGTGGCTTGGGAGGAGGCCACCACCGCGCCCAGCCCTGGGACTCTCCCACCTGCTCCCGGAGGCTCCTGGCTGGGGCTTAAAAACCGTGGCGGCAGCAGAACTTTCGGGCCGCCGCGGAGAACACCTGTGGCTTGGGAGGAGGCCACCACCGCGCCCAGCCCCGGGACTCCCCCACCTGCTCCCGGAGGCTCCGCCTGGCTGGGGCTTAAAAACCGCGGCGGCGGCAGAACTTTCGGGCCGCCGCAGAGAACACCTGTGGCTTGGGAGGAGGCCACCACCGCGCCCAGCCCCGGGACTCTCCCACCTGCTCCCAGAGGCTCCTGGCTGGGGCTTAAAAACCACGGCGGCAGCAGAACTTTCGGGCCACCGCGGAGAACACCTGTGGATTGGGAGGAGGCCACCACCGCGCCCAGCCCCGGGACTCCCCCACCTGCTCCCGGAGGCTCCGCCTGGCTGGGGCTTAAAAACCGCGGCGGCAGCAGAACTTTCGGGCCGCCGCGGAGAACACCTGTGGCTTGGGAGGAGGCCACCACCGCGCCCAGCCCCGGGACTCTCCCACCTACTCCCGGAGGCTCCTGGCTGGGGCTTAAAAACCGCGGCGGCAGCAGAACATTCGGGCCGCCGCAGAGAACACCTGTGGCTTGGGAGGAGGCCACCACCGCGCCCAGCCCTGGGACTCTCCCACCTGCTCCCGGAGGCTCCTGGCTGGGGCTTAAAAACCGCGGCGGCAGCAGAACTTTCGGGCCGCCGCGGAGAACACCTGTGGCTTGGGAGGAGGCCACCACCACGCCCAGCCCCGGGACTCTCCCACCTGCTCCCGGAGGCTCCGCCTGGCTGGGGCTTAAAAACCGCGGCGGCGGCAGAACTTTCGGGCCGCCGCGGAGAACACCTGTGGCTTGGGAGGAGGCCACCACCGCGCCCAGCCCCGGGACTCTCCCACCTGCTCCCGGAGGCTCCTGGCTGGGGCTTAAAAACCACGGCGGCAGCAGAACTTTCGAGCCGCCGCGGAGAACACCTGTGGCTTGGGAGGAGGCCACCACCGCGCCCAGCCCCGGGACTCCCCCACCTGCTCCCGGAGGCTCCAGGCTGGGGCTTAAAAACCGCGGCGGCGGCAGAACTTTCAGGCCGCCGCGGGGAACACCTGTGGCTTGGGAGGGGGCCACCACCGCGCCCAGCCCCGGGACTCTCCCACCTGCTCCCGGAGGCTCCGCCTGGCTGGGGCTTAAAAAACCGCGGCGGCGGCAGGTCTTTTGGTACTGTTCATAATTTTCCTGTGTATTTGATGAGTTTTGTAATTTTGGACTGTTGTTTGGAACTGATGCCTACTGAATTTTTTTTTGATGCTTTTTTGATGCTGTAGTGATGCTGTAATGATGTTGAGATTTTTTTTTTTGGTATTGACACTGTTTGCTTTTGATATGTATATGTTGTATTTATGAACTCGCTGTTTTTTGTGTCTGTGAACCGCTCTGAGTCGGCCCCAACCGAGTAGGGCGGTATAAAAACTGGAAAAATAAAACTGGAAACTGGAAAAAATAAAAATTGGTATCATGAAGGTGTCTAGTTAAAACAGGGAGAAAAGGTACAATTTTATTTTCTGGCTTCTACTTCAAGATATCAGATTCAACCTGCTATAAGGCAGAGAAGGAGTTTAGAAATTAGGAGAGCCACAATTATCCCTTGGCAGAGTAATATGATAGACAACAAAACGGTAAGTAAGAACTGTAAGAATAATGTCCCGTCTCAATAGGGTGAAGAGCAAGTGCAAAGCAAAGCAATCATACTTATATAGAGCCCCATAGCGCTTAGTGCACTCTCTGGACAGTTCACAAGTTAATTGGCATTTGCCCCCAACATTTTACCAACTTTGGAAAGATGGAGGGCTGAGTCAACCATGAGGCCTGGTCAGGATCAAACTTGCAACCTTTTGGTTGTCATACAGCATTTTAACCACCTGTGGTCTTTTAAGTACCTCTACTGGTTTCCTTTCCACTCCAAAATTGTTTTTCTAGTATTCATCAATTCTTCCCTTCCCTTATTATATCAATTTTAATTTATTTATTTTGGATTAAAACCCCTTTACAATAAAGACTTGGTTTAGGGAAATCTGACTTCTTACAACACACATCCGATGTCAGTAGGTTGAGCATTTTCAGTGACAGAGACTCATCGTATCCTTGTATGGATGGATATCTACATTTTCTGTCATTCATAGTGAGCTTTTAAGGAGGTCAAATAAAATAATCATGCTTCCCCAGTCAGCAGCAAATAAGCATGACACAATCCCACTTGCCAAAAAGTAAAAACTACACAGTAACTACAAAGAGAGCAAGAAGGACAAAAAGTATAGAAGCAATTCAGATTGCACAAATATTCTTCATTAAACAGAACCTTATCAACATGGAGGAATGTAGAGACTGAGATAAATAGGTACCACTTCGGTGGGAAAGGTAACAGTGTTCCATGCGCCCAGCGTCTGGTCATGTCTGCCACATGACCACAGAAATATCTACAGATGCAGACAGCATTGGCACTTTGGCTGTAAATTGAGAAGAGCACCCAACCCTACAGCTGGATATGACTGGGTTTCAAGCAAGGGAGAGCTTTACCTATACCACAGTTTTTTAAAAAAAAAATCTCCAACCCATCTTGGACAAGAACACTTGACACTCTCCAAAGCCCTTGGTGACAGACCATTACTTGCTTACAGACAACCCTCCAATCTCAAACAACTATTGACACACAACAGACTGCACAAAAGTGAAACAGAGATGTCAGCTTTGCCCCCACATTCACTCTGGAAACAGTATTACTGGAGCCAATGGCGCCACACACAACATTAGGGGTAGTTTTACTTGTTCATTTGCCAATGTGATTTATGCTGTCTTTTGCCAAAAATGCCCTTCTGCACTCTACATAGGACAAACAGGACAAATTTGTGCAAAAGAATTAATGGACAGACAAGAGTGCCAGAAGAATTATGGACAGAGGCACGGGACACCATACAGGAGACAGCAAGGAAAATCATACCAAAAGAAAAGAAGCATAAGAAAGCAAAGTGGTTGTCTGGTGAGGCTCTTAAAATAGGAAAGAGGAATGCAAAAGGCAAAGGAGAAAGGAAAAAATTCAATCAATTGAATACAGAATGTCAAAGAAAAGCAAGGAAAGATAAGGGAACATACCTAAATGAACAATGCAAAGAAATAGAGGAAAATAACATAAGGGGTAGGACTAGAGATCTTTTTTTTTTAAATGGGACAATCAAGGGAACGTTTAAAGCAAAAATGACCATGATAAGGGACAACATGGCAAGGAGTTAACTGATGCAGAAGAGATTAAGAAAAGATGGCAAGAGTACACAGAGGAACTCTACAAAAAGGACCTCAACACCTCTGATAATTACAATGATGAGAACACTGAACTTGAGCCAGAAATCCTAGAGAGCAAAGTCAGAAAGGCCCTAAGAAGCACTGCAAACAACAAAGCCAGCAGAGATAATGGTATCCCAGTTGAATTTTTCAAAGCTTTAAAAGATGATGGAATCAAATTATTGCATTCTATATGTCAAAAGATTTGGAAAACAAAACAATAGCCACAGGGTTGGAAAAGATCCGTATACGTTCCAATCCCCAAAAAGGGAATTGCGAAAGAATGTTCAAATTATCGAACAATTGCACTCATCCCACACACTAGCAAGGTGATGCTCAAGATAATACAGGATAGACTGCAGCAGCATGTGAAAAGAGAATTACCAGAAGTGCAGGTGGAGTTCAGAAGAGTCAGGAGAACTAGAGACCACATTGCCAACATAAGTTGGATCATGGAGAAAACAAAAGAATATCAGAAACAAGTCTACTTCTGTTTCATTGACTACATTAAGGCCTTTAACTGTGTGGACCACAACAACATGTGGCAAGTAATTAAAGAGATGGGAATACCAGAACATGGTATACGCCTCATGAGAAATCTGTACATGAGTCAAGAAGCAACAGTTAGGACAGAATATGGAATGACGGATTTGTTTGGAATAGGAAAAGGAATAAAACAAGGCTGCATTTTGTCACCCTGCTTATTAACTTATACACACAGCACATAATGCGCATTGCAGGGATGCAGGAATCACAATATGGGATCAAAATTGCTGGGAGAAACATCAACAATCTGAGATATGCAGATGATACTACCCTAATGGCAGAAAGTGAGGAAAATCTAAAGAAGCTGCTGCTTAGGTTGAAAGAAGAGAGTGCAAAAGCTAGCTTAAGACTCAATATCAAGAAAACCAAGATAATGGCAACAGCCCCTATCAGTCCCTGGAAAATAGATGGGGAAGAAGTAGAAGCAGTGGCAGATTTTACTTTCTTAGGATCCAAGATCACTGCAGATGGAGATTGTAGCCATGAAATAAAAAAGCGATTGATTCTTGGGAGACAAGCTATGAGAAACCTGGGGAACATAGTCAAAGCAATGGTATTCCCAGTGGTAATGCATGGTTGTGAGAGCTGGACCATTAGGAAAGCTGAGCTCAGAAGAATAGATGCCTTTGAAATGTGGCGTTGGAGGAGAGTTTTGAGAGTACCCTGGACAGCAAGGAGAACAAATAGGTCGATCCTAGATGAAATCAAGCCTGACTGCTCCTTAGAAGGTCAAATAGTAAAGATGAAGATAAAATACTTTGGACATCAAATGAGAAGACTCACTTGAGAAAGCCTTGATGCTGGGAAAGGTGGAGGGCAAAAGAAGAAGGGGATGGCCAAAGATGAGATGGCTAGATGGTATTGTAGACACAATGGGCACAGAGCTGGGCAGGTTGAGGAGGAGAATGGATGACAGAAGTGCCTGGAGGACAATGGTCCATAGGGTTGCAAAGGGTCGGAATTGACTATGCGACTGAACAACAACAAACTCTGACATCAAGATACACAAATTGCCTCCAACCTCCTTGTAAAAGCAACAATAAAGAGGGAAAGGCTTTAAATGATATATCAAATTGATTCTCCTCATTGGAATGAAGCAGATATGAGCTAGTTCTTTAAACTTTAGTACAGTAAAACCTCATATAACGCTAAAACCTGGTTCCACAAGTCTTCGTGTTATATGATTTTTCGTGTTATCTGATCCTCTATGGGATCCATAGAGATACATTGTAACCACACAGGCTTTCGCGGTTGTTATCTGAAGCATCCCATAGGATCTTAATGTTATCTGATGCAATTCTTCCCCCCAGATTCCTTGATGTTATGCGATTTTCGTGTTATTCGATACTAATGTTATATGAGGTATTACTGTATACACATGTGTTATCTCTTCCTATAAAAATTCCAAATTAGTAAAAAAGAATCCTTCTTTTCAAATATAGAATTTAGTTTTTGTATTGTACAAAAATCCTCACATTTTCCTAGCTATAAGTCACTTGTAACATTGTCTCAAAACTTTTGTCGATAATTACATGTAAAGATTACATTACAAGAAGAGTACTGTATCTCTAAAACATAGCAAAAGTATTATCAGGTATATTGATTGGTTTGGGGTTTTACTCAAGTACATGGGCATTCCAGAAACCTAATGCTCTGCATTTTTGATATGCATAAACTCAGCAAAAATGTTGCTCTTAAAACACCATTTATTGGAATAGGATTCTGGAATTAGGTTTCATAGGTTGGTTCCCATAAGATGGTGGTGGCTAACCATGGCACTCCAGCTGTTCCTGGACTTCAATTACCAGAAGCCCAAGTCAGTATACCCCGATGATCAGGGATTCTGGGAATTGAAGTCTGAGAATAGCTGGAGTGCCAAGGTTAACCACCACTGCTAAGACAAGGAGACAGAAGAAGAAATGTTCTTCTACATTTATCTCAGAATCTTAAAGGAGGTTATGCAATGGTGCTATTAACAACTTCAATAAAATCTTATGCACCATTCAGCATAATGTCATGGATAATAACCTTCTTCAGCAGATACAAAAATAAGGTTGACTTATTTGCTTTCTTTTAGAATGCAAAAGTAAGTAGTGGGGGGGCCAAAAATTTACTCCTACACTGTGGGCATGGTATGGTGGGCACAGCCAGGGGGGAAGCCCTGCATTGCACCGGAATTAGGACTACAGTACTTTATTTCAAAACTTGAATGGGAGGGGGGAGACAAAATTTTTGCTACCGGTTCTGGCAACCTGGTGCGAACCTGCTGATGCTCACCACTGACTAAAGTAATTTCTCATTAGTCCTTTCAAACTTGGCAGTATCAGCTGTTCACCAGGAGTTTAATTCGTGAGCTGCCTGAATGGCATCATATTTTAACAATTAGTTAAAGGTCTCCAATAATATATACAGACTGTTTCAGTAGGTATAATAAAACTAAAAATTAAAACACTAACAGATTTATTTCAGGGTAAGTTTTCAAGAATTATACCTTTTTCAAAGACACAGAGTAAAATATTTAGCAAAATATTTGTATATACATATACACTGTGCAGATGGGAACCAGTGAAAATAGATACAGGGACAAAAATTAAATTTCTAGATGACAGTTATTTATATGATTTGCTAAGAATGAGCAGCATGTGCCACTCTTAAGATACAGCAAAACCTCATATAACACTAAAACCTGGTTCCACAAGTCTTGGTGTTATATGATTTTTAGTGTTATCTGATGCATGTTAAAATCCTATGGGATCCATAGAGATACATTGTAACCACACAGGCTTTAGCGGTTGTTATCTGAAGCATCCCATAGGATCTTAATGTTATGTGATGCAATTCTTCCCCCCAGATTCCTTAATGTTATGCGATTTTAATGTTATTCGATACTAATGTTATATGAGGTATTACTTGTACTTGCATACCAGCTGTTATCAGAGCTGCAATTGTTAGTACCCCATTCTTTGAGTGAGTTATTTTCATTCCGCTTCCCCTATGAGGCAACCTTATTGTCTGCTCTCTCTCCACTTTCAAAAATAACAATATTTTGTGAACAGAAGAACACATTTTACTTCTTTACTGTCTGACTTGAAAATTGATGGACTACTCATTATTGTATCTACTATATAGAGTTTTAGATCATGAATGGGAATACAGCAAGAGCAATTACACATATATACCACCCCATAGTGCTTAGTGCACTCTCTGGACTGTTTCGTTTCTGTCCACTTTCAATGAGGTGTGCTCTATTTCAAATTGCACACTCCGTCTCAACTACAGTAATACCTCGGATAACGTTTACCTCGGATAATGCTAAAATCGCATAACGTTAAGTAATCTGAGGAGGAGAATTGGATCGAATAACGTTAAGGTCCTATGGGATGTATCGGATAACAACCGTTGAAGCCTGTGCAGTTACAATGTATCTCTATGGAGTTTTAACGTTATCCGATCTATCCCATAGGATTTTAACTTGCGTCGGATAACACTAAAAATCGGATAACACCAAGACTTGTGGAACCAAGTCTTAGCGTTACTCCGAGGTATTACTGTATTTTAATTTTACTTAATTTTAAGGAAAGCCTAGTCTTTTTTATCAGCAGCGAGAGATTTAAAATCACCAGAACAAAGAGAATAGTGTCCTATTCCATCAATCACCTGAGAAACCAAGCACATTTGGAGAACTAACTTTAGGAACCTCTGCGCACTTTTACTATGCCCCTTATTTTTTCTTAGTAAGCTACCCAAATTTCAGGTCACACGCCACTTCTGAGATTTCCCTCCCTTCCAAAAGCAGTCTGTTCCATTGTATGGACAGTACAGGGCATCAAATCCCCCTTTGGCAAATACAGAACTACCTGTGTAATTATTTGGATGCAGGCCAATATAATTATTTATATCAAATTTAAGCAAGAATGAGGGTTGCCGTTATCAATAAAAAAAGAAATCCAACTCCTGCCTTTCTGCATCAACATGGATTTGCTTTTTAATCTATCAGTCTGACCTTAAAATACTAATGTTCGTGGTGATTGGAGAAACGTGGTAGTATCTATCATGGTCCAAAAGAAGAGAGATTAATGAAATTATTATGTGATGTAATATACAGTTGTTAAGAAGAAGAAAGATGGGGAAACTGGAGTTTCCAACTCCAGTTTCAGTCACAATTGATTCCGACATTTGCAACCCCATGGACCGTTGCCCACCAGGCACCTCTATCCACCACCATCTTCTTCAACCCGCCCAACTCTGCGCCCATTGTGTACAATACCATCTAGCCATCTCATTTTCTGCCGCCCCCTTCTTCTTTTGCCTTCCACCTTTCCCAGCACCAAGGTTTTCTCAAGTGATCCTCTCTTCTCATTTGATGTCCAAAGTACTTTAGCTTCAGCTTTACTATTTGACCTTCTAAGGAGCAGTCAGGGTTAATTTCTTCTAAGATCAACCTATTTGTTCTCCTCACTGTTCAGGGTATTCTCAAAACTCTCCTCCAACCCCACATCTGAAAGGTATCTATTCTTCTGCGCTCAGCTTTCCTTATAGTCCAGCTCTCACCACCATACATTACCACCAGGCATACCATTGCTTTAACTATGCGAATTTTAGTTTGCAAGGTGATGTCTCTACTTTTAACTATGTTCTCCAGGTTTCTCATAGCTTGTCTCCCAAGAATCAGTCGCCTTTTTATTTCATGGCTGTAATGCATAAGTTCTTGTGGTGACAGAACTTAGTATAATCATGATGCTTTTAAAATTGTTATTCTATTTTGTTAATCCAATTGTGTTTATACTTTCAGTTTAAACTTTGATGTTTTCTAGCAGCTACTATAAAATGTAATTGGTTATTTCTCCACCAGAAGTTTATTTTATGGAAAGCTCCCTTCTTCAACTGTATGTACATAACTCTACACATATATCTCAAGACTGATGATGGAGCTTCTGTATAAGTATTACATTCAGGTACATGTGTACAGTGGTACCTCGCTTAAAGAGCACAATGCATTCCATGGGATTGCTCTTTAAGCGAGTTTGCTCTTTAAGAGAAACACCATTGTAAGTGACCAATTGTGACTTCTGGTGGGGGTGGGGGGATTGCGAACCCTGATTTAGTTGTTAAGTGAGTTTTTGGATGGTTTTAGTTGTTAAGCGAGGTGACTATTCAGAGAAAATTCTGCTCTTTAAGCAAGTTAGTATCTAAGTGAGGCGTCTTTTTGCAAGGTTTTACTGTATTTAATTTTTTCCTATTTTTTCTAAGAAGCTCAAGACAAATTTAGATTCTTTTCTTTTCTTTTCTTTCATGAGCACAAGATCCACCTGAGACATCACTGCTGGGTGAAATCTAAATCTCCTACTTTCTCATCAGACAGTCTCTCCTACTATTATAAGGAAATAGTGTGTAGGTCTTTGCATTTACAGAGTAAAGTAGTTTCTTTGAGTTCTTGATTCCCAGGGCAGAGTTAAGGAATATGGCCTTAAAGGCAGGGGCTGGATGGTTTACAGAACATGTAGCCATAATAGGCTCAGAACTGAACTAAAATCATGGACATTGTATGCTGTGCTGTGATTGGGTGATGCCTTCATGACCACCCCAGGAACATCACAGAACGCTCCCTGCCTGTTGGAGAGGGGGAATGAGGGCCAACTGTGTGGACCAGCTAGCTCAGCCATTATTATTATTATTATTATTATTATTATTATTATTATTATTATTATTATTATTATTATTATTATTATTATTATTATTATTATTATATTTGTATTTATATGCCGCTCTCCTTGCCGAAGCAACTCAGAGCGGCTTACAATATTACAATATCAAATATAAGAGCAACAACATATCAATATAACAAATATAATACAGTCAAAACATTAGATTAAAACATCCTAAGAATAATCAAAGATACTGTAATATAAGTCGTTACAGCATCAAAATTCACTAACAACAATATCAAACAACAATCAAACTTCTAGTATCAGTTCAGTTTACACATAGAAAAGCAAAAAAACTAAACAAAAAACAATTACTAAACCCGCAATAAGTGACAAGTTGGTCCGCCCCACCGCAGGTATTTCTGGTGGCGGTGGCTGCTCAAGCCGCTGCACTTTTATCATCTCCCGGGCAGAGGTGACGGGGCCCGGGGGAGGGCAGGAGCGTTGCCTCACCGCCCGCAGCTGAAGGTCCTCTCCCCCGGCGTGATGGCGAGTCCGGAGGGAAGGCGGGAGCGTCCTCACTCCACCGCCGTTGCTGCCGCGCTCTTATCGTCTCCCAGGCAGAGGTGACGGGGCCCGGGGGAGGGCGGTAGTGTTGCCTCACCACCCGCAGCTGAAGGTCCTCTCCCCCGGCGTGATGGCGAGTCCGGAGGGAAGGCGGGAGCGTCCTCACTCCACCGCCGTTGCTGCCGCGCTCTTATCGTCTCCCGGGCAGAGGTGACGGGGCCCGGGGGAGGGCGGGAGCGTTGCCTCACCGCCCGCAGCTGAAGGTCCTCTCCCCCGGCGTGATGGCGAGTCTGGAGGGAAGGTGGGAGCGTCCTCACTCCACCGCCGTTGCTGCCGCGCTCTTATCGTCTCCCGGGCAGAGGTGACGGGGCCCGGGGGAGGGCGGGAGCGTTGCCTCACCGCCCGCAGCTGAAGGTCCTCTCCCCCGGCGTGATGGCGAGTCCGGAGGGAAGGCGGGAGCCATAAAGACCTTGCTGCTGTTGCTGTTGCTGCCTTCATGACCACCCCAGGAACATCACAGAACTCTCCCTGTCTGTTGGAGAGGGGGAATGAGGGCCAGCTGTGTGGACCAGCTAGCCCAGCCATAAAGACCTTGCTGCTGTTGCTGTTGCTGCCTTCATGACCACCCCAGGAACATCACAGAATGCTCCCTGCATGTTGGAGAGGGGGAATGAGGGCCAACTGTGTGGACCAGCTAACTCAGCCATAAAGACCTTGCTGCTGTTGCTGTTGCTGCCTTCATGACCACCCCAGGAACATCACAGAACTCTCCCAGCCTTTTGGAGAGGGGGAATGAGGGCCAGCTGTGTGGACCAGCTAGCCCAGCCATAAAGACCTTGCTGCTGTTGCTGTTGCTGCCTTCATGACCATAGGAACATCATAGAACGCTCCCTGCCTGTTGGAGAGGGGGAATGAGGGCCAGCTGTGTGGACCAGCTAGCCCAGCCATAAAGACCTTGCTGCTGTCGCTGTTGCTGCCTTCATGACCACCCCAGGAACATCACAGAACGCTCCCTGCCTGTTGGAGAGGGGGAATGAGGGCCAACTGTGTGGACCAGCTAGCCCAGCCATAAAGACCTTGCTGCTGTCGCTGTTGCTGCCTTCATGACCACCCCAGGAACATCACAGAACTCTCCCTGCCTGTTGGAGAGGGGGAATGAGAGCCAGCTGTGTGGACCAGCTAGCCCAGCCATAAAGACCTTGCTGTCTCTCTTGACTGTATTGTATTTTTACACTGTATTTTATTGTATTGTTTTTTCTTTTTATGTAAAATTTATTGATTATATTATCTGTGCTGCATCTGTTGTTATATTTTTATATTATGCTGTATTTATATTTGAGATTGTGATACTGTATATGTTGTTTATGTTATGTGAGCCCCTCTGAGTCGCCTCAGTGAGGTGAGTAGAGGGGCATATAAATCTAATTTAATAATAAATAATAATAATAACCCTGGAGGAGGAGGGATGAGTAGAAAAATGTGTTTTGAATTATGGGAACAAGGTAGAAGATTTTTGCCATGCCGTTGGATCGCTTGCTTGCTGGAGAACTTGTGAGTAAGAGAGAGCAAAATGTAGTCATTGTGTTATAGACCAGGTTAGGCCAGGCAAGCAACTAGTTACAACAATACCATACTGATCTCCTATCTATCTATCTATCTATCTATCTGTTTATTTATTGTACTTGTACCCCATCCATCTAGGAGATTTTCCTACTCTGGGCGGCTAACAACATGAAATTCACATATTAAAAATACATTTTAAAAAATACTAAAACCCTATTGTCGACGGAGAGAGACAGAATAAAATATCTAACACTCAGCCATTGGCAAAACATTCTCAAAAGCCTCTTTAAAAAGAAACTATTTTAACTGCTTTTTAAACATAGGAAGGGATGCAACCTGGCACACTTCAACTGGGAGTTCCATAAAGTTGGTGCTGCCACCAAGAAGGCTCTTCTTCGAGTCATGGCCTTCCTTGCCAATCTTGGGGTCTGTTCTTGGAGCAGTGCCACCTGAAAGGAATGAGTGATGCAAGCTGATTCCCAAAGGGAAGACACTCCACACAGGTAGGAAGGTCCCAAACCGTTTAGGGTCTTAAAAGTTAGAACTAATACCTTGAACCTGATACAGAAAGGAATGGGTAGCCAATGCATCCCTGCCAAGTTCAATTGAGGAAGCAAACTTTGCACATGCACTCTCTTCCATATGCAACATACTTTTTCCAATACTGTACTGATCTCCCAGCTCTTGTATAATATACGGTAAGTATTATCTAATGTACCAATTAATGATCTGGAGTTAAGCTTGAGCAGTAAAAGTGTGACGTTTGCAGACAACACCAAAATATTCAGGAGCATAAACAGTTTCAAAGCTGCTTCTCCAAAATGGCTGTAGCACAACAAAAATGGCAAACGAGAACCAATAAAAACATAAAATGATTCATATTGGCAAAAACTATTCTAACTTCATGTAGACGTATGACCACATGGTTACAAACCAGGAAAGAATCATGCTGAGTTGCTTACTGAAAACATCAACTGAGTGTATGGCAGCTATGTAGAAAAGCAGAACATTATTGGGTACAGAAAGAAGTAACAACATAATAACAATCCTTTATATGTGCTAACATATACCCAGGACCTTTGGAATACAGTAAAACCTTAGATAACACTAAAACCTGGTTCCACAAGTCTTGGTGTTATACGATTTTTAGTGTTATCTGATGCATGTTAAAATCCTATGGGATCCATAGAGATACATTATAACCACACAGGCTTTAGCGGTTGTTATCTGAAGCATCCCATAGGATCTTAATGTTATCCGATGCAATTCTTCCCCCCAGATTCCTTAATGTTATGCGATTTTCGTGTTATTCGATACTAATGTTATATGAGGCATTACTGTACTATGTTTATTCTGGCCTAGCCCATCAAATGGCTGAATGGAGAATCTGTGGTCCTTCAAATGTTCCTGGACTATAACTGAGGTCATACTTGACCACTACCAGTAGCAATACTAGCTAAGAAAAATCAGAAGGGATACAGAGGATGCTTGAGACTTTTTAGTTTTGAAAGATTATCCATAAAGGAAACGGATAGAGAATACAACTTCCTACCATTTTCATAAAACCAGAACTTAAGATAGTTGACATTTGATTTAATAAGAAATAATAATTGTGTGCTGTCAAGTCCATTCTGATTTATGGCTAGCCTTTTTCAAGGTTTTCTAGTACAGTATAGAGTACTCAAAAAGGGTTAGCACTCCCTCCTTCTTGGGCAACCTGGGCATGTGCAGCTTGCTTATGGCTACAAAGGGTGGCTCTTCTCCAATCAGGCACAGTGGGGAACTGAACTCCCATCCTCTGGTTCTGCAGCCAGTTACCTAAACCACTGAACTTCCAGGCTGCTCCTCTTAGCACATACAGCACTACATTTAAGTTAATTGGCCAGATGATAATTACATGGCTTCATAATGCAGCAAAAATCAGAACTAAATATAATATTCTAGAAGTACCTGGAACAAATGATTAGGAGTTTAGCAACAGATACTTCTTACATTAATAGCTGTATGAAATGATAGTGATTATTAGCTTGGCTATCTTTTAGACAAAACCAGGGAGAGAATACCATTTGCTCTATTTATTTTAATTATAATTATATGGAATCTCCATGTTCAAGAACAACTGGCCAAGGATTATCAATTGCAAGGAGAGGGAAGAAAAGTAGTTAGTGTTACTACCCAATTTTGGATTTTTACGGGGCTCCTGTAGGGAAAAGGATGTTGCACGTACCTTTAAGTCAATCCAACAGTGCTACTTCACAATCTTAAAACAGCTAGCTACAACTGATCTCTTCACATACATTATTTAAAATGCTGAATGAAAGACTTCAACAAACTTCAAGAGAACTATACACCCAGCCAGAATCCAGTGATTCAAACACAACTGATTCAAATAAATATATTACTGAGCCAAAAACAACTAAACAAATTGGTGAAAAATAGTAATAGCAAAAGCTTGCTTAAATAAAGTCAGACAACTGATTATTACCTATTTAAATGCACATTTAGATGCACAAAATGCATACACATATGTGTGCCCATTTAAAATAAGGCACCCAGCTGCCAGTTGGTTTTCAATACCTGCTTTGTACAAGATTTTAGGCTAAATGGCAAGCATTTTCCATTATCAAGGCTCCCCCTCTTCACATGCAAGTCTTTAAGAAGCAATTCAATATAGCACTATGTGTGTGTAAATTGTGAATAATACCTATAGGCCTAAGTCAGTGTTTCCCAAATGCTGGTGTTTGGACTTCAGTTCCCAGAAGCCTAAGCCAGTATATTGACTGATCAGTGCTTTGGGGAATTGACTTAAGCTTCTGGGAATTGAAGTCCAAACACCAGCATTTGGGAAACACTGGCCTAGGTCAATGGTGGTGAACCTTGGCACTGCACTTGTTCTTGGACTTCAATTACCAAAAGCCCAAGTCAGCACTCCTACTGATCAGGGCTTCTGGTAATTGAAGTCCAAGAACAGCTGCACTGCCAAGGTTAGCCACTACTGACCCAGGTCCTTCAGGTCCTTTTATTTCGCTTCCATTTTGTTACATTTGCTGGATATGACCTATAAAGCCCTGAACAACTTGGGTCCAGGCTACCTGAAAAACCATATCACCTCATATGGGCTTCCTTGCCTTTTAAAATTCAGAAATTCTTCTCTCAGCCCCACCACCATCAAAGGATCATTGGGCAAGAGTAAGAAAGCAGATCTTCTCAGCAGATGCTTTCAGACTTTGCAATGCACTGCCTAAAGAAGCCAAGTTAGCCTTTTGTCATTAGGCAAAGACCACCCTTTTCAGGAAAAATCAGCAAAAGGCATGGTGACCAATGGGGACTCTTTTAGGAATGCTATATCTACTGAATTTAAGAGATTTAAAGTGGTATTAAAATGTTTTATAAAATGTTTTTACTGATAGGTTTTAATACTGCTATATGTTTAACTGGTTTTTATTTTGTGTTACAGTATTTTTAATGGTAATTATTGTATAGATTTAATCAATTGTGAGCCACCTTGAATTCCCTATGGGGAAAACAGTGGCATTCAAATTAATTAATATTCACCCTCTTATCTTGCTCTGTTCTATTATCAATTTGAAAAGGAGATGCTGTATCATGGCAAAACTTTGAGGAAGGAAAGCTGGGAATAATGAAGTTCACGTTATATCTCACTTCTCAGTTAACATTTCATATTGCTCCTTTAGTTCTACAATGATGTTTCGGTTGTATGGAGTTGACATGTTTGACTGGTATAAAATCAAGCTAAAATTAGGTTCTTTGTTTTAAAAAATGCATTTAAATATCTCAATAGTTTTTAATAATTCAAGCAGTTCCAGAAAAAAAAAAGTACATAGCTCTAGTGACCAACCAACAGCCCATACAGGACCTAACTCCTAAACCCCACTATACTTTCAAAAGAGATTGTTAATAAAGTGCTTTGCTTTTTAAAAAATAATTAAATTCCACTCACCTAGACAACCGAAAACATTACAAATTTCACTAAGGTGAGAAAGCAGATTGTTAGACGGGCATAATATTTGGCCCTTTCTTTAATTAACTGAATTTCAACAAAGGATGTGTCAGACGGTTCTTTGCCTCCATCACAAACAGCACAGTAATAAATTATATATTGGATATGCTGTATGGAAGAAAGCTTCCCTTCTATAAACTCAGCACAGAAATGCATCATTCTACTAAGACACACAGCCTTGGAACACAAACTTCGCCTGTAGAAAGTTCTAACACAGTTACCAAGTTTAAAAATCTCCAGTGTAAAGACTAGAACTTGAGAAAACTACTTTTTGGACTATAATGCCCTTGGGCCATGCTGCCTCGAAATTCTGAGAGTTGCAGTTCAAAAAAATAACCTTTCTAAGCAATGACGGGAGTTAGTTTGTGTTCTGGTTTGGTTGTTTTATGTGGTTGGATTTTATAATTTTTATTGTACTGTGGTTGTTTTGATTGTATGCCGCTCTGAGTCGCCTCGGCAAGTGGGCGGCAATATAAATCTAAATAAATAAATAAATAAATAAATAAATAAATAATGAGCAAGAACTGGCAAAATCTCTTTATCCAAGACCAATCAGAAGGCTCAATAGTCTGCTGACTTTTAAAAAGAAGTTTCATATGTTCCAACTGTATTCAACAAAAATTTACCTGTCCCAAGTAGATATCCCTGGGATAGTAATCTTTTAGGTAGGCAAAAACCTATGTCTGGACTAAGGCTATGCTCATAAGCAGAAGCAAGGAAGGTAAGTTCTCAAATGTTTTACAAGTGATGCTGTTTTTTATATAGTCAAACCTCACATAAAGAGCGCTTCACTTAAAGAGTAACTTGTTTAAGGAGCAGAATTTTCTCTGAATGTTCGCTTTGCTTAACAAATAAAACCAACCAAAAACTCGCTTAACAAATAAATCGGGGTTCGCAATCCCCCCCACAATTGGTCATTTACAATTGTGTCGCTTAAAGAGCAATCCAATCCTGTGGGACGCATTATGCTCTTTAAATGAGGTAAAACTGTACACTATAAAGAAATATGTGCTTACTGATGTCAACTGAGGGTATTTCTAGGTGTCTTGCTGCTCTGTGTTCCAATAGAAAAAAGTAACAACATAAAGCAGCTGTAAGAGGAACAAATTTATTTCACTGTGAATTTTTATGAACACAAGCCAAAGACAAAGAATTTTTCAAACACATAAAATGAAGGGAAAATATTATCTCCACAATAAAAAAAAAATCTTTGTAAAAGACACTTGAAGACCAGCCTGCCTGATATTATCCACATGTGGAATAAAGTCATGAACAACAACCTCTGCCATTTTAGAAACATTAATTGTATCTTCAAAGAAACTGTAGTTTATAAGGATAGAACGGAAAAAGACTGATTATCAGTGGAAATCTGTTCCATGTTAAATATATAAATCTCTTTAGATTTAAGGTTAAATTTGGTTCGGCAAAAGGAATATTTTTGAAATATAAGATTTTCTTTGTTTAGAAGTAAATTGGCAACTTCATCTAAATGTTAGTGGTACAATACAGATAACCCTTCATTTAAGCATATGATGTGTGTATGTTCAATGGTGGCGCTCATTTTATTTTTATTTTTGTTTTCTGATGTATTTATTTTTAATCAGAAAACTCCTTTTAAGATTACAGTCAAACCTCATATAACACTAAAACCTGGTTCCACAAGTCTTGATGTTATACGATTTTTAGTGTTATCTGATGCATGTTAAAATCCTATGGGAGCCATAGAGATACATTGTAACCACACAGGCTTTAGCGGTTGTTATCTGATGCATCCCATAGGATCTTAATGTTATCCGATGCAATTCTTCCCCCCAGATTGCTTAATGTTATGCGATTTTAGTGTTATTCGATACTAATGTTATATGAGGTATTACTGTATAATGGTTTGGGAGTATAGTGTTATGTTCAGCCAATCGGCTCCCCTCATCTGCCAACAATAACAAGTGAATTCCTTTTATACTTTATTCTAATTGTTTGATTTAAATTGAGAAAAACTGGTAAAAACAACACTGTAAGCCAGGTTGAGAACTGGACTCTTTTGAACTCTTTCATTCACAGGATTGTCATGAGTTGGAGATGATTTGATAGCACATAACAACAACGCCAGGCTTTTTTTGCTTAGCACTTACTACAATCTTAATAGTTTTTCAATGGAAGCTACAAAAAAGTAGTATGGTGGATTAATATACTGTAGTTGAATTACCATCAGTACAGACAATCAAAACAAGCTCCATGGTCCATTATATCCAGTATTTGCTTTAAGGTCTACACTTCAAATGTAGCATGTGCAACTAGCTTTGAATCTCTTATTATGACATTAACTTCTACCTTTCTCATTTTTTCCCCAAAATAAAATATAATCAATTACCTTAAAATAGCCACATTTGAAAAAATTTGTCTCTGTGTAGGTAAGTGGGCAAACATTTTATTTTAGTAGTGATGTCAAAATTTTCAAACAGGAAACTGCAGGAAGTGGGAAATTATCATGATAACTACCGTAGTTTAACTTATTACAATAAGCAAAGCCTTTGTAGATTAGACAAATGGCCCACTATGTTCAACAGTTTTTCTAACTACAAGCAACCAGTCTCTCACAGAAGAGGTATTCAGAACTGCACACAGTGTTCCAAAAGTGGATATATTATGGATTTATACAAAACATCATGATTACTTTTTTAAAAATTTCAGTTATTATTATATTTCATTATTATTATTATATTTCAATTTCTATACCGCCCTACTTGGCATAGCCAACTCAGGGCGGTTTACAATACATATAAAATTACAGTAAAATTACAGTTACAAGTTCCTAGACAATATATTAATAAATCATAATAGTCGATATCAGCATTACAGAATACCAAAGCAAAGATATTATTACAGTAACAAAGAATTCAATAAACAATAACAAAAAATTCGATAAACCTCATTCAAATTTACAGAAAGAAACAGAATTAAACAAAATTAAACAAAGCACCACGACAGGTAACAGCCTCTTTGTCCACCATACAGCATCTCTTAAGGCCCCTCAGCAGGGCGCGATCCTGGGGGCAGGTGGAACGAGTCCAAGGCTGAACGTCACCGCAGCCACTCATCTCGGCTGTAAATGTCACTGTGCGGCGGCCACCCGCACAGCCGGGTAGCGTCTTTTGGCCAAGTCTCCTGCCATCGGTCCCCCACAAACCCATCCTCCGGACAGATGCCGCGAGCCCGTGGGAGAGGGCGGAGACGGCCATGGTTGCCTGCCGCCCGGGTCCCGCAGCTGTTGCTCCTCGAGGCCGGCTGGCCGAGGGGGAGAGTGGCAAAAGGCGGCGGCGGCGGCGGAGGTCTTTATCGCCGCTCGGGTCCCGCAGCTGTTGCTCCTCGAGGCCGGCTGGCCGAGGGGAAGACCGGCCAAAGGCGGCGGCGGCGGCGGAGGTCTTTAACGCCGCTCGGGTCCCGCAGCTGTTGCTCCTCGAGGCCGGCTGGCCGAGGGGGAGAGTGGCAAAAGGCGGCGGCGGAGGTCTTTATCGCCACTCGGGTCCCGCAGCTGTTGCTCCTCGAGGCCGGCTGGCCGAGGGGAAGACCGGCCAAAGGTGGCGGCGGCGGCGGAGGTCTTTAACGCCGCTCGGGTCCCGCAGCTGTTGCTCCTCGAGGCCGGCTGGCCGAGGGGGAGAGTGGCAAAAGGCGGTGGTGGCGGCGGAGGTCTTTATCGCCGCTCGGGTCCCGCAGCTGTTGCTCCTCGAGGCTGGCTGGCCGAGGGGAAGACCGGCCAAAGGCGGCGGCGGCGGCGGAGGTCTTTAACGCCGCTCGGGTCCCGCAGCTGTTGCTCCTCGAGGCCGGCTGGCCGAGGGGGAGAGTGGCAAAAGGCGGCGGCGGCGGCGGAGGTCTTTATCGCCGCTCGGGTCCCGCAGCTGTTGCTCCTCGAGGCCGGCTGGCCGAGGGGGAGAGTGGCAAAAGGCGGCGGCGGCGGCGGAGGTCTTTATCGCCGCTCGGGTCCCGCAGCTGTTGCTCCTCGAGTCCCTTTTCTAATAATTTCTAACATGATTGTTTTTCCCCTGCTACTGTATGTAATGTGAATGATACACACCACAATCTGGAATTCTTATTTGTTTTCTGGGCAGTCATTACTAATTGAGATGTATAGAATAAAAGTGGGGGAAGAATGCTGCATCTTTTTACATTTTCTTAGGTAAACAATGTCCCATGCATTCTGGTGTATAGTCATGCCTGCCACATGAACACGGAAACGTCTGCAGAAGCAGGCAGCGCTGGCTCTTCAGCTTTGAAACAGATATGAGCACTGAACCCTAGAGTCGGATACGACTGTCTTTTGAGCAAGGGAAACCTTTACCTTTAATTTCCCATGAGCCTAATAATAACTACATGCTATCAAGTCCATTCTGATTTACAGGGTTCTCTAGTAGACCACTTTGCAAATCCTCTCACAAGTTATACCATCAGGTGTGTGACCTACAGAGATGGAGTGCTTGTGCCGAAAAAAATGATCATATTTATGCAATACCTTCCTAGAGATATTCATGAGGTAAAGAAAATGGGCAGTGCTGATTAAGGATTATGAGTACTGTACTACCACCTGACCCTAAGTAGCCTAGTCATACCAAGCAAGGAGGTTGTTTGGAACATTAGAACAAAACAGGCAATACTTGCTGGTTCTTATTTTTTTTCCTTTAAATCTAAAGCAGACTAGCTCATTTAATCTGAAGAACTGAGAGATTTGGTCTTGACAACTTAGAGATCAGACCCTGCTTCATGCTGTGTTGCAAACCAGTCCCATATAGAGAGGCATAATTCTGGTGTACTGTAATATGCCCTTTTCTACTCAATTTAGACGTAAACATAAGAATCCTGCATAGTATTATGATGTGATATGTTATTATGATTTATTTGTTGTTACCCCATTGCTTTTTACTCTGTTGTAATGTGTATATGCTTTGTTATATTTGTATTTTATACTGTAATGTTGTTTTATGTAACGTTATATTTGAGGGTTCTGTGAGCCGCCCTGAGTCGGTTTTTACGAGTAGGGCGGCATACAAATTGAAATAACAACAACAACAACAATAACAATAATAATATGCACAGCTAAGCAGTAGAAGATGCTAACTCTGTAGCAATGTATGCAGGCAGACTCTCTTGAATTAATTTAATTTAATAGATTTATATACCGCCCTATCTAGTGGACTCTGGGCGATGTACACAAGTTAAAACCAATATAAAACAATTTAAAAAACCTTAAAACATAGCAATATTACCCCCACTGCGCCATTTGTTTAAAAACAAATATAAAATCTACAAAACCTTAACATTAAAAATTAATTACAGGAGGGGGGAGCCTCAGATGAGCCAGAAAGGGGAGATTGTTGACAATCCCAGCCACCAGACCCATTTTGACAACCACGTCTTCAATTCTTTCATACCTTTCCAAAGTTGTTTAATTTTACCCTGGGCACCTCACCTCTCTGACAGTTGATGACTATCAGACAGCAACAATGCTTAGATAACAAATATCCTAACTAGAGACTACAAGAATATTTGCACCTTATTTGCACACATGGATGCGCGTACACACACTCTCTCAAGAGAATATAATGATGTTGAAGTCACAACCATTCTCCAATCCTGCATGAAGAAAGAGGAAGAAAAAGGAAGGAGGAAGATCAGCAGCAGAAGATGAAGAGGAGCCTCTCTTTATGAGAGGCAGAAGAAACAATTTGCAGGGCAGAGGACTGCTGCTGTACAATAAACAGATTAAAAAGCCTTGCTGCATACATACAAATCCACCCAAGTAGAAAGAGGATCTTGATAGATCAAAACCACCAATTTCATCCTAAAAAGACGACTCTCAAATTTATTTCACCACCTATGATAAATCTCAGATTTGATGAAACTCATCTGAAGGTGATTATATTTTATCCTAACATTAACTACTATAAAGGAGGTTAGAAAGAACTGGCTACATCTATACCATACTAGATTTGTCATGCTCTTTTGTCATTATCTTCGTGTACTTTAAGATCACCTTAATACCATCTAGCCTTAGAGTGCTGGGCAGAGGGGTGGGGCATACTCTGTGCTGGGATGGCTGCATGGGTGCCCACACAGAGGGCTCTGAGTGCCACCTCTGACACGCGTGCCATAGGTTCACCATCACTGACCTATATTGTGCACAAAGAAGCTACCCCTTAGGACAGGATATGGAGAGACAGAATGATTTCCTATAAGCAAAGATGTCAGGCAAGGGTGGCATTTTATCTCCTTATTCAATCTGTAGAAAGAGTATATTATACAGAAAGCCAGACTAGAATGAAGGAGTGAAAATTGGTGGAAGAAACAATAATAATTTAAGATATGCAGATGACACCATCTTCCTGGCAGAAAGAAACAATGATTTGACAAGCAGGATTGCCGTTAAAACTTCAAGAAAACAAAAATCATGACTACAGAAAAACTAAATAACTTGTTCTTTTCCCCTAATTACCTTTTCAGGTAGACAGAAGTCTGCTCACCCTTCATCTCATTGTACTAATGTTTCCTTGACTAAGCAGAAGTAGTCTTTTAGTTGCAAAACTCTGCCATACAGATTGTCATGATGCCACATATAAATAACAATAACAATAACAATAACAATAACAATAACAATAACAATAACAATAACAATAACAATAACAATAACAATAACAATAACAATAGCAGGTTGGAACCATAGAAAGGGAGCAATACAGCGCAGAAAGAAACACTGAGTGATTATGACAGGCATATCAGAAAACAAACAAAACAAAAATGCTGTAGCACTTTAAAGACTAAATGTTGTATTTTAATGTAAACTTTCATGGATCAAGTAAACTGGCTGTGGTCTGATGAAATGGACTTGATCCACAAAAACTCACATTAAAATACAACAGTTCTTAGGATGTGGTGTTTATGTTTTTGTTATGCTGGTCATGGACTGTAAATAAAATTGAATTGAATTGAAAACAACAGTTAGTCTTTAAAGTGCTACGGCGGTTGGGTTGGGTTTGGTTTGGTTTGGTTTGGTTTGGTTTATTCTCGAAACAGACTAACACAGCTACTATTTTTAAAATGATTATGACAGGTTGCTGAAGCTCAACATTTCAACCTAGATTTTGTAATCTATTATCCACAACCAGGCAGATGTCTATTTCATCTCTGGCTGGATAGCTCAGAGAGTTAGCTATATAGCTGTGGAGTCAGGTGTTGGTAGTTTGATTCCAGCTGTACATCCTTGGGCAAGCTGCACAGACCAAGAATGTCCTAAGAAGAAGGGAATAGCAAACCACTTTTAAGTATTCCCTACCTAGAAATCCCAGAATTGACCTGATGACACAAGATTTTACTATTTAAATCAGGGCAAGTGGGACCTGCAACAAAACAGCAGTCTGAAATACTTGTTTAGTGTTCTGTACAACCATGTGTTTTTCCAGTGTATCCTATTTCACACCTGTCCCTCTGCTCATTTTCCATCAAGTACTCCAGTCAGCCAGCATTCCATAGCCAGCAAGGATTTATTTTCTTTTTAGTCCCCTCTGGGTTTGTTTTCAAACTTTTTTATGTACTTTTTCAAGCCACAATGTTATCCCAAGTTTGCTAATATTTACTTCTTCTGTAACCAGTGTGCCATTTTTTGCTAAGAATACTGTACTGTATTGGCCATTCCGGATTAGACAGGAGCCTGAGGTTATCTTCTATTTGTAAGAAACAGTATGGTAGATAAATAAGAGTAGAAAATCTCTGATTCCATCCCATGTACGTCGTTGTTCTCGTTGTTGTTCAGTCGCACAGTCGATTTTAACGCTTTGCAACCCCATGGACCATTGGCCTCCAGGCACCCCTGTCCTCCACCATCCTCCTCAACCCACCCAGCTCTGTGTCCACTGCATCTACAATACCATCTAGCCATCTCATTTTTGGCCACCCCTTTCTTCTTTTGCCCTTCACCTTTCCCAGCATCAAGGTTTTCTCAAGTATACCTACTTTAAAAGTTATCTCTGCTACTAGTACAGTAACCATAGGTTAAAATACCACACAAAACTATATTTTTCAAAAATTAAACAGATTGAGATTTAAAACGATTTTTAAAATACTTTTTAAAACACTAAAAATATCTAAATGCTGCAACGATGGCAAACTTTGGCACTCCAGCTGTTCTTGGACTTCAATTCCCAGGTGTGCTGACTTGGGCTTCTGGTAATTGAAATGTAAGAACAGCTGGAGTGCCAAGGTTGGCCCTCGGGGAAATAGAGTATTTCTACAATTCAACCTCAGTATACAAACTGAGGGTAGCAAATTTAACACATGTAACTCTAACTACAACTGATATAACTTTCTTACACCTTAAACAGAACTAGAAAATCTTCCAGACTATTACTAGCAACAAACAAGTCATATTATGGAACATGCAAGCAAGAATTCCATCACCAGTCATCAAAGATACATATCATTTACCTATCAGAAGCAATGCTCTAGAACTGTGGTCCCCAATGTGGGGCACATGACCCAAAGGGGTGCAGTTTGATTTTTACAGGGGACAATTCGAGAATGAGTTATTAACAGTGAATGGCCTTTTAGGCTTCCTCCACATGAATAGGAATTGACAATTGAATAATAAGAATAGTATGTCATGGGGAGGGGGTGTCAGTATTTTAAAGATACTTAGGGCATGGCCCAAAAAAGGTTGGAAACCACTGCTCTAGAGTGTTTGCTAATCACTGGGCTCCCCATTCACAAAGAATGAGCAAGTTCTTCTTTATTCCCATCCTAGACAAACAGATTCATAACAGTCTCAGTGACATGGTTTGAAAGACTCCACGTGCCATGTGCAGCATACACTAATAAACAAAAACTTTTCAAACAGTATTTTCTGACTAACTTTTCTGACAGCTATCTGGAATTATAGCTTTTAACTGACAATCACATCTCTTAGGAGTGCTTTCATACCAGAATGTCAATACTTCAGGAGAAGGTTACCTTAACAGTGACATGTCTATCTCAGAACAAACCCATGCATTTAAAAATGAAAATGAAATGCCCCATGCAATCCTTGATGTTCAAGAATCCAAATGACAGTAAGGTAAAGAAAAATTTCTGATCCAGGTTGCAAAGAAAAGATGGTTTGGAGTTGAGTTTGATGTAAATCTTCTTCAAAGGTAGTATATCCAAAATCCATGATGCATATTTGTGAGTGCAATGGTGAATTTGGGATTCATTTCCCAGGGACTAATACAGTAATACCTCGGGTAACGTTTGCATCAGATAACGCTAAAATGGCATAACGTTAAGCAATGGGGGGAGGGAGAATTGCATCGAATAACATTAAGATCCTATGGGATGGATCGGATAACAACCGCTAAAGCCTGTGCGGTTACTAGTAAAACACCAGATAACGCTAAGACTTGGTTCCACAAGTCTTGGTGTTATTCGAATTTTAGTGTTATCCGATCCATGTTAAAATCCTATGGGATGGATCGGATAACGTTAAAGCTCCATAGTGATACATTGTAACCGCACAGGCTTTAGCGGTTGTTATCCGATCCATCCCATAGGACTTTAACGTTATTCGATCCAATTCTCCTCCCCAGATTACTTAACGTTATGTGATTTTAGCGTTATCCGATCCAAACGTTATCCGGTGTTTTACTGTACCTGTAGTACTCTTAGTTTACAAATTTGTCTCATTTTATTTTTATGTGTCGTGACTAGACTACAGTGCTCTTAAGAGCATATTTGAGCAAGCCCTGAGATGTTCCCTTAAGCTGTAGACTTAATGACCTAAGCTTCGAGAGAAAATTCTACTTTCCCTTCTTGAAACCCCTCAGGTGTGCATCAAAGATTAGAGGCAGTCTGTTTGGACGTTAAAGCTTTTACTTATCAAAGATTGGAAAATTACAAAGTTGAGAGTAAATCCTGCCAGACCTGAATCTTATATAAATAGAGCAATAGTCAAACCTCGCATAAAGAGCACCTCGCTTAAAGAGCAACTCGCTTAAAAAGCAGAATTTTCTCTGAATATTTGGTTCACTTAACAAATAAAACCAATCAAAAACTTGCTTAACAAATAAATCGGGGTTCGCAATTCCCCCCACAATTGGTCACTTTCAATGGTGTTTCGTTTAAAGAGCAAACTCGCTTAAAGAGAGATCCTGTGGAACACATTATGCTCTTTAAGCAAGGTACAACTGTATACTTAACCAAGCATGGAACTCAAGCACATTAGCACACTTTTACCAGACATATGGAAAGTGAAGACTAAGAAATGTAAATATTCCAAAATTGTGAACCTTTTGTTTCCAATAAATGTGAACATATAGGCAGGAATCAAGAGATTTTTCCATGCTACCTAGTCTCCCTTGGGTGTTCAGAAATGATTAACCTAATGATAAGCCATGTGACAGTCAAACTCTTATTATGGCAAATTTTATGTAGCTGCACTCCTCTGGATAACCATGTGCTGATTGCAAACATCTGCAGAGGAGCCTTCAGAAGAATTCTTATCTATAGATATCTATGACAAATGTTCAGACAAGTGGACTGTAAGACATGGATGATGTGGATGCCTATGCAGCTCAGCCGCACTATACATTCCCATATTCAGATTCAATTTTGCAGGACTTAAGATGCGTTCATTTTATAGGCTGGAGTTGATCTCTTAACAATTACACAGATGAGGACACACTCATTAGGTCTTTTGGAGTGTTACCTAAGGGTGAGCAAGAAGACATTCTGCAAAGGCTGAACAGTCTCAAGAAAACTCTCTGAGCTACTATGGCCACTGCCGAACCACTTATGGAGCTCTCAACACCCAAAATGCCACCTCAGCAGAATTCTCTAGATAAGGAGAAAAAAAACTTTTTGAAACCTCTGTAAAAGTACCTCACCTAAACAACCGCCCTTCACAAAGTCTTTTGGAGTCCACTGAACAGCCAAGTGGAGTATTAGACTATATCCAACCATCAGCCACTGTTGTGGCCCCCAGCCTTCAAAAGGAAACAGTCCTTCTTGAGAAGGAAAGGTGTCTCCCCAACATGGTGGGCACAGGTCTGAATGGTTCGATGACGGTATGGACAAGGGAACTATGGTCACAGCCATTGTCTAGTGGACCCTGTCATCTGAAACCAGACTCTCCAGGTACCAATGGCTGCATCTTCCACGATGCTGTGGGACAGTTAGATCAGATCACCAGTGACTGACTACAAACAGGCTGCCAGGACACCGCAGAGGCCCCCCATGCTGTTCCGGGTGGGGTCGAGCTACACCTGCGAGCCTTTGCTCAACCTAAAGAACGCAGCAGAACCATGTGTGATAGTGTTTTAAAATCTGACATCGCTGAGCCGCCGCCGCCGCCGCCGCCGCCCCCCGTGCTTTTGGAGCCCTCCTTGGTAAGATGGGGCCGGGCCCCGGTTGGCAGGGGTCAGCTGAAGCTTTGGCTGATTATCTGACAGAGAAAATCGCTCAGATTTGCCTGAAGTTGAATCCTGGCATGGAAAATGTAGAGCAGGGGTTGCCCAAGATACAGTCTGGCCATGTTATCTGGGATTGGTTCGATCCAGTTGTCCCTGAGGAAGTGGACAGGCTCCTGGGAGCTGTCCATGCTACTGCCTGCACATTAAATTCTTGCCCCACCTGGCTTGTCAAATCGACCAGGATGGTGACTGGCAGCTGGGTCGAGCCAATTATTAATTCCTCGCTCCGGGAGGGGGTTTACCAGCATCTTTAAAACATGCATTGGTGCGCCGCCTCCTGAAGAAGCCTTCCCTTGACCCAGCCATAATGGCCAATTTTCGACCTGTATCCAATTTACCCTTTTTGGGTAAAGTATTGGAAAAGGCAGTGGCATGGCGGTTACAGGAGATCCTGGATGAAGCGGATTATCTGGACCCTTTTCAGTCAGGATTCAGGCCCAGATATGGTTACTGAAACTGCATTGGTCACGCTGCTGGATGATCTCTGGAGGGAGCAGGATGGTGGATAACCATCCGTCCTGGCTCTTCTTGACCTCTCAGCGGCATTCAATACTGTTGACTACGGTATCCTTCTGGGAAGGCTCCGAGGATTGGGGATCCAGGGCACGGTGTTGGCCTGGTGTTCCTCATTTCTGAGGGGCAGGACCCAGTCGGTGTGGTTGGTGGGTGAGATATCTAGCCCTAGGCTTCTCCAATATGGGGTCCCTCAGGGCGCGGTGCTCTCGCCTCTCCTGTTAACATCTACATGAAACCATTGGGTGAGATCATCCATTCCCATGGGGTGAGGTATCATCAGTATGCAGATGATACCCAGTTGTATATCTCGGCCCGTGGGAGCACTAGTGATGCAGTGGAAGTCCTTTCCAGGTGCCTGGAGGCTGTCAGGGTCTGGATGGGGGACAACGGGCTACAACTGAATCCTGGCAAGACTGAGTGGCTGTGGGTTGGGGTCCTGTGTTATCTCGGGAATTATCATCTTTGGTTCTGGATGGGGCAGTTCTGCCCCAAACAGACCTGGTGCGTAATCTGGGGGTCCTCCTGGACTTGCGACTACTGCTCAAAGAGCAAGTGGCAGTCGTGATTCGCCAGTTACGGCCATTCCTAGACTGGGACTCCTTGTTCATGGTCACACATGCCTTAGTCACCTCCAGACTTGATTATTGTAATGTGCTCTACATGGGGCTGTCCTTGGTGACCATTCGGAGGCTACAGCTGGTCCAGCATGCGGCTGCATGAGTAGTGATGGGATGCGGGCGTTATGCCCGTGCCTCACCACTTCTGAGGGAGTTGCACTGGCTCCCAGTTTGCCTCCGGGTGCAATTCAAGTGCTGGTTATTACCTTTAAAGCCCTACATGGTAGTGGACCAGGATACTTAAGAGACCGCCTCACCCCAAGAACATCTGTCCGTCCCACCAGAGTGGACCGGAAAGGCTCTCTGGTTATGCCATCGGCCAGAGAGGCGCACCTCTCTGGCACTAGAAGGAGGCCCTTCTCTGTGTCCGCCCCGGCCCTATGGAACCTCCTACCAATAGAATTTCGTATGCAGACAGAGTTGCTGTCCTTTAGGAAAGGAGTAAAAACCTGGCTGGCAGGTCAGGTCTGGGGAATGGATGGATCAATATCCCCAGCCGGCTGGATAATTTGACCCCCAGTGCCTTTTAGCTGCAATGCCTAGTTTTTTTAGTTTTTTAATTTTTAAAGCTTTTTTAGTCTTTTAATCGATTTTAAATTGTTATGGTTGATATGATATGCTGTAAATTGCCCTGGGTCCCTTCGGGGAGGAGGACGATGAACAAATACGACAAAATAAATAAATAATAAATAAATAAGAGACTGGGTTCTTCTTGCCAATGAAAACAAAGAAAGACTATCACTTACATTAACTACCTTAAGGCAAGCTAGGCCTCTGCTTAACCAAGATTTGCTAACTAACTCCAAACTTTGATTAACAAGGACATGGTCAGAATCCTATTCATTATGGCAGACTGACCATTCTGCCATTCTCAAACAATCTTCAGCATGCAATTACACAAGCTGAAGATTCCTCTGTTAGAAACAGGATTTACATTTGTGCAAGTTGATTACTCATTTGTGCAACTGGTATATTTCAGCAACTGCATGCACAAAACAGCTGCTGTACACACAGAAACTAGAAACACTCCATTCAGTATGTTGTTAGCTTTAATCTGAGCTAAGCAAGTATGAAAATCTGCCTGAAAAAGAGATGGGAGAATGGCATGTTTACTAAAAGATGTCCATTATATCTACACAAACTGAAAGTAGCTATGATTTTCCCCATCACAAACAAAACTCTGTAGAATATAGTGGAAAATGTTACCAAGATCATGTCCTCAAATGAATTATTTTAAATTGACAAATATCTAGTAAATGTGAATTTACCTATTATTGACAGAGGGGGACTAAAATTGAAGAAGATATAAGCAAAGAGTGTAGTCAAGTAGCAGATAATGATGACTATTTCCTCTCTATAGCAGCCTCTTAACAAAAAAAAATGTTCATCCAGAAAATGGAACTAAATAATTCTGTAGGGGAAAATGTAAGAGAGCAATAATCTGGGCCATGCTGCATTATCATATATTCATTATATCATGATTCATTATACATTTGTACCTCGCTTAAAGAGCATAATGCGTTCCACAGGATTGTTCTTTAAGCGAGTTTGCTCTTTAAGTGAAACACCATTGTAAGTGACCGATTGTCAGGGGGATTGCGAGCCCCGATTTATTTGTTAAGTGAGTTTTTGGTTGGTTTTATTTGTTAAGCAAAGCTAACATTCAGAGAAAATTCTGCTCTTTAAGCGAGTTACTCTTTAAGCGAAGCGCTCTTTATGCGAGGTTTGACTGTACTTGAAGCTTCTTCCAGGGAATCCATGCATTTATAATCTACAGAAAAACAGTTTAATTGAATAAACTTTTTACAAGTGGCAGGTGTACAAAAAAAGGTTCTACAGAGGATTTCTATCCAATGGCCATTCTTTTTATAAAGAAACGTGACACTGTTAGCCTGACCACAAAGAGAGAGGTCAACTTTACTTATAGCAATCTTAGCTTACAGGTCGCCCTTGCTCGAAAGCCAGTCATATTCGACTCTAGGGTTCAGTTCTTACCTCTGTTTATAGCCAAAGAGCCAGTGCTGTCTGCATCTGCAGACGTTTCCATGGACATGTGGCAGGCATGACTCAACACCAGAGTGCATGGAATGCAGTTTACCTTCCCACCAAAGTTGTACCTATTTATCTACTTGCACTTTCTTGCTTTCGAATTACTAGGCTGGCAGGAACTGGGTCAGAGACAGGAGCTCATTCCGTCATGCAGCACTCAGGTCTTGAACTGCTGACCTGCCTGCCAAATTCAGCATCTTAACCACTTGAGCCACTGCAGTCCCAAGATCCTACTAGAGGTGAACTAATTTAGAAGCAAATGAGGAAGGACAAAAGAAAGCAGCTTACATTCATGCCTTGAGGGACAGTACAGGCCAAAGACCGAGTTGTTTAGTAGGATTCCCCCAACATCACCTTTTTGAGTTTGGTCATCAAGAAAAGATTAGAACCACTGCCGACCATCCCAGAAAGGCACCCCAGAATGATACCATGGTTGGTGTATTGAAAGCCACTGAGAACCTCAACAGAAGCAAAAGGGAAACACTCTCTCTGTCCAGTTCCTGGCACAAATCATCCACCAAGGCAAGCAAAGCTGTTACTGTTAAATACCAGGCCTGAAGGCAAATTGAAATGGATCTAGAATCTGCATCATCCAGGAATCTCTGGAGCTGAGATGCCCCCAAATGCTCTAAAAGGAATCTCTGGAGCTGAGATGCCCCCACATGCTCTAAAACCTTGCTCAAAAATGTAATATTGGAGACTGGCCAATAACTATCCAATAATTTAAGATTCAAGCAAAGGGTTTTTTTAAAACCAAAGGTCTTACTATTGCCTCATTTACATGTGCTGGTGCCCTGCTTTCCAGCAAGAAGCCATTCACTATTCCCTTAACCCACTCAACCACCCTCTCTGACTGCTTTTATAAGTCAGTAAAGGTCCAGCACATATTTGGTGGTTTTCACCTCTTCAAAGATCCTGTCCACAAATTCACGCTGCACCACCTGAAACACATCCATTACAACACGACAAACAGAGGACAAAATTACATCAACAGGACCTGCACCAGCTACTTTTAAGTCAGAGTAGAGCTGATGAACTTTATCTGCAAAGTGCTATGCACTCTACACAACAGATGTCAAGTGGTCATCATTCTTCTGTTGTGGCCATCTGCACAAGAGACTACCCTCGAACACCAGATATAAGCTCCACTGGACATCTCTGGGGATATGCAGTGGTAGCACAGAGTAATAGGTTCTTTGCTGCCGCCACTGGCACAGAGTAGGCTTTCCAATGAGCTCCAGCCTGTGTTGAATCAGGTATCTGTTAAGGCCTTGGCAGCCAGACATTTCTTAAGAGCTATCAAGAAACCATTTGGATCCATCAATCTCATAGGGTACATCATTTTAATTACCCCTCCACCTCTACAGAGGCTCAGATTTCCCATAAGCCTAACCTTTGTCTACCAGGTAGTGATTAGTCCACAACAACAGAACTTCTGAGCATTCCTCCAAATCCAGATCATCACTATCCACTAGTACAGAAAACCAGGTCAAGACTGTGCCAGGCAACATGAGTGAGGCCCCATAGTTGACATGATAGACATAAAGTCCTGTTGTTGTTCAATCGCACAGTCGATTCTGACCCTCCGCGACCCCATGGACCACTGTCCGCCAGGCACTTCTGTCCTCCACCATCCTCCTCAACTCACCCAGTTCTGTGCCCACTGTCTCCACAATACCATCCAGCCATCTCATTTTTGGCCGCCCCTTTTTTCTTTTGCCCTCCACCTTTCCCAGCATCAAGGCTTTCTCAAGTGAATCTTCTCTTCTCATTTAATGTACAAAGTACTTTAGCTTTATCTTTACAATTTGACCTTCTAATGAGCAGTCAGGGTCGATTTCTTCTAAGATTGACCTATTTGTTCTCCTCACGGTCCAGGGAACTCTCAAAACTCTCCTCCAACACCACATCTCAAAGGCATCTATTCTTCTGCACTCAGCTTTCCTAATGGTCCAGCTCTCACAACTATACATTGCAACAGAAAATACCATTGCTTTGACTATATGAATTTTTGTTTGCAATTTGATGTCTCTACTTTTCACTATGCTCCCCAGGTTTCTCATCACTTGCCTCCCAAGAATCAGTCACCTTTTTATTTCATGGCTGCAATCACCGTCTGCAGTGAGCTTTGATCCTAAGAAAGAAAAATCTGCCACTGCTTCTACTTCTTCCCTACTGATTTTCAGGGACTGATAGGGCCTGTTGACATGATCTTGGTTTTCTTTATATTGAGTCTCAAGCCAGCTTTTGTACTTTCTTCTTTCAACCTAATCAGGAGCTTCTCTAGGTCCTCCTCACTTTCTGCCATGAGGGTGGTATCATCTGCATATCTCAAATTGTTGATGTTTCTTCCAGCAATTTTGATCCCAAACTGAGATTCCTCCATCCCTGCGTTGCGCATTATGTGCTCTGTATATAAGTTGAATAAGCAGGGTGACAAAATGCAGCCTTGTCTTACTCCTTTTCCTATTCCAAACCACTCCGTCATTCCATTTTCTGTCCTAACTGTTGCTTCTTGATTCATGTACAGATTTCTCATGAGGCATATAAGGTGTTCTGGTATTCCCATCTCTTTAATTACTTGCCACATTTTGTTGTGGTCTACACAGTCAAAAGCCTTAGTGTAATCAATGAAACAGAAGTAGACTTGTTTCTAATATTCCATTGTTTTTTTCATGATCCATCTTATGTTGGCAATGTGGTCTCTAGTCCCCCTGCCTCTTCTGAACCCTGCCTGCACTTCTAGTAATACTCTGTCCACATGTTGTTACAGTCTATTCTGTATTATCTTGAGCATCACCTTGCTAGCGTGTGGGATGAGCGCAATTGTTCGATAATTTGAACATTCCCCTTTTTGAGCATTACCTTTTTTGGGGACTGGAACACATACTGATCTTTTCCAATCTTGTGGCCATTGTTGTGTTTTCCAAATCTGCTGGCATATAGAATGTAATAATTTGATTCCACCATCTTTTAGGGCTTTGAAAAGTTCAACTTGGATACCATAATCTCCACTGGCTTTGTTGTTTGCAGTGCTTTTTAGGGCCTTTCTGACTTCACTCTCTAGGATGTCTGGCTCATGTTCAATGTTCTCATCATTGTGATTATCAGGGGTGTTGAGGTCCTTTCTGTAGAGTTCCTCTGTGTACTCTTTCCATCTTTTCTTAATATCTTCTGCATCTGCTAACTCCTTGCCATCTTTGTCCTTTTTCATGGTCATTTTTGCTTTAAATGTTCCCTTGAGTTCCCCAATTTTTTGAAAAGATCTCTAGTCCTACCCCTGATATTGTTTTCCTCTATTTATTTGCACTGTTCATTCAGGTAGGTTTCCTTATCTCTCCTTGCTTTTCTTTGGAATTCTGTATTCAAGTGATTGTTATTTTTTCCTTTCTCCTTTGCCTTTTGCATTCCTTCTGTCCTCTGCTATTTTAAGAGCCTCGTCGGACAACCACTTAGCTTTCTTATGCTTCTTTTCTTTTGGTATGGTTTTCCTTGCTGCCTCCTTCATGTCCTGCATCCCTGTCCATAATTCTTCTGGCACTCTGTCTATCTGGTCCAAGCCATTAAATCTGTTCCACACCTCCACTGTGTATTACTTAGGGATGTTGTCTAGGTCATATCTATCTGGCCTAATTGTTTTTCCTATTTTCTTGAATCTAAGCCTGAATTTTGCGATCAGTAGGTTGTGATCTGAACCACAATCTGTTCCTGGTCTCGTTTTTGCTGACTGTATGGAGGTTCTCCATCTCTGGCTGCAGAGTATGTAATCAATTTGGTTTCGATGTTGGCCATCTGGTGATGTCCATGTGTAAAGTCTCCTTTTGTGTTATTGAAAGAGAGTGTTTGCTATGACCAGTGCATTATCTTGGCAGAACTCTCAGTTTTTGGCCTGCTTCATTCTGTGTTCCAAGACCAAACTTGCCTGTTATTCCATTTACTTTTTGATTTACTACTTTGGCATTCCAGTCTCCTATGATAATGTGTACATCATTTCTTGGTGTCTGTTCTATGAGGTGTTCTAGGTCCTCACTGAACTGGTCAATTGTGGCTTCATCTGCACTAGTGGTTGGTGCGTATATTTGGATTACAGTGATAATGAATGGTTTGCCCTGTATTCTGACTGACATCATTCTATCACTTTTGAGATTATATCCCATTACTGCTTTTCTCACCCTTTTATTGACAATTATGGCTACTCCGTTTTTTCTGAGGTTTTCTTGTCCAGAGTAGTAGATACAGTATGGCTATTCCATTGTTGTTGTTTTTATGAGGTTTTCTTGTCCACAGTAGTAGATATGATGGTTTCCAGAGCTGAATTCACCCATCCCTGTCCATTTTAACTTGCTGATTCCCAAGATGTCAATGCTTATTCTTTCCATTTCCTTTTTTACCACTTCCAATTTTCCTTGATTCATAGATCTTACATTCCATGTCCCTATATAATATTGTTCCTTACAACACTGTATTTCTCCTCCCCCTTTCCTGTCCCTCCCCTTCTTCTGATCTGATGTGCTAAGCATCCTATTTCATCTAAATTGCCCCATTTGTTTTGCCTTTTGTTTTGGTCCATAGGGTTCTCTTGGCAAAATTCCTGACGCTGGTTTGCTGGTTTCTACGCCAGTATCCTCTCATCATACATGTTATCACAGTCCTGAGCCACTCATAAATTGGTCTCTACGTGGATTTTGAAGTCCCCCAGCATAACACCCAAAACCAGTTTAGCCTGCTCAAGCAAGGAAACTGTTGTGTAGCAGGGTGGGCAGTACACCAACAGAATCCATATTCCAGGGGTTCCCAACCTTTTTGCGTTGTGGGCTGGACCACGCCTCCCCCCGGAAAGCTGAGCAGACTAGTCACATGGTTCCTCCCACTGTAAATGCTGCCGTAAAATGCATCTGCGGCTGTCATAAATGCGTTTATAACACTTGTAGGTGCATTTAAGACAGCGTTTACAACAGGCATGGGCACATTTACGTATGCATGGGCGTGTTTTACAGCTGTCATGAATGTGTCCACATCTACTTCTGGTAGCAGCAAGGGTGGCAGTGGGCCAAATGAAATGGTGCCATGGGCTGAGGCTGGCCTACCGACCATGGGTTGGCCACCCCTGCCCTATTCTGTCCCAGGGACACATTCTCAGGTATAGAAACTCAAACCCAGCAGTCTGTGGAACACAGCACCTGATAAGGATGATTGAATCTCAGTAAACTATTGCAATTCCTCTTCCCCATCCACAGATCTAGCCTGCTGCTGCACAGAGAATCCAGGTAGATCAGGAGTTCACAACCTACAGCCTGTGGGCTGGCCCCAGCCGCAGCCACCATTCCATCTGGCCTGCAGCAACAAGCCTGGCAGCGGATGCACCCGCGTATGTGCAAACACGCCCATTGGCATTGTGTCTGGCCCACGGTGCAGTCTCAGGGGGAGTTGTCCTGCCCGTGGCACAGTAAGGTTGAGAACCCCTGCGGTAGATGAAGCTTAAAAAGATGAATTTCTCCCGCTTCATTCAACCAAGTCTCTGTAGCGAGGTCAACATGTTCATCCAGGATCAAATTTTGGACGCTAGCTGCCTTACCTTTCACTGACCTGGCATTCAGCATGACAGGTCAATGAAAGTTAAGACAGCTACACCTGGCCTCACCCATAATTTTTCCTGCTATGCCAAGTACCTGCACCTTGAAATTTTCCCAAGAGAAAGTATGGTAGCTAGGAAACATAGATGATGACGTTTAAGGGTCCAGAAGACTTTATAGCTAAGCCCGAATTTAATAATGAAACATACTATCTTGTTTAAAACACAACATCCCCCTCACAATTTAGCTCATCTAAAATGGATTTGCTTACATATACAGTATGTGAAAAGTTAACAAAAAGGGAAACCATAACCCAGCAAAAGAATCATACCTACAAAAGAATCACACCTATCACATTCAGCTCCTGAAGCCTTGATTTAATCATGAAAAAAGCTCCATGCTAGGTTTTTCTTACATATGCAGACTGTTGTTATTATATGCTAAAGCAATGCAATCGCACTTATATACTGCCCCATAGCACTTAGTCCACTCTCTTCGCGGTTGACAAGTTAATTGGTATTTTGCCCCAAAAATGCTGGGTACTCATTTTACCAAGCTCGAAATGATGGAAGGCCGAATCAACCTTGATTCATGGCCAGGATCAAACTCACAACCTTTTGGTTGCAGTACAGCAGTTTAACCACCGCGCCCCAAACTATAACAACACTATGGATGAGATCTCCAAAATGTTCTATCCTCAACAGCTCTGTTCAGCTCTTATAAAATCAAGACTGTGGTTCCTTTAGGAAGTCAATCCATTCCACATTTGGTCTTCCTCTTTTCCTGCTGTCTTCCATCTCTCCCAACATCATTGTCTTTTCCACAGAAGCTTGCCTTCTCATTATGTGCCTGAAGTAGGACACCCTAAGCTTCATCATGTTTGCCTCCAGGCTCAATATGCTGCAGGTCCCAATTGTTTGTCTTTTTGACAGTCCAGGAGATCTGAAGAACTCTCCTCCAGCACCATATTTCAAACAAATCAATGTTTTTTCTGACAGCTTCCTTTACTATGGTGATCAGGAATACAATAGTATGAATGATTTTGGTTTTCATCTCCAGTGACACATCTTTACACCTGACTAACTTTTCTAAATTTTTCATTACTTCTCTTCCGAGTCTCAATCTTTTCATTCTTTCTATACTACACATTTGGATTATATCAGAAAATAAACAAAACAAAAAACACTGTAGCACTTTGAAGACTAACTGTTAAAATATAACAGTTATTCTCCAAAGTGTTACAGCATTTTTGTTTTGTTTATTCTCTGATATGCTTGAAACACAGACCAACACAGCAACTATTCCAAAAATTTCAACATTTAGATTAATGACTGAACCAAGATATACAAAAACTTTCACTATCTCAATTTCTTCACTGTCAACTTTAAAGTTGTAGATTTATTTATATCCCACTCGTCTGGGATATTTTCCCACTCTGGCCAGCATACAGCATATTTTTTTAAAATACAATAAAAAATTAAACAAATTGCATAAATTATAAATATTAGCAAGAACAAAAGTTATCCTGTAGTGATAGTTTTTGTTTTGTTACATATGCAGTATCTTATTCATATTGCATCCAACAATGTTGGAAACAGTAAAGATATAGTAAGAATTAATGTCAGAAAGAAGAAAAACCAAATGGCCTATTTTTATCAAAACATTACAAGAAACAATCATTCTATAAGATGGAAGCACCAACAAGAATGATCCACTAAGCAAGATCGATTCCATATTATTACTAATAATTCTGAAATGTTCACTATGCATATTAAAAAAATCTAAGAAATGATGTCTACCTTGGAGAATGCCCAAATGTCATTTATGGTAACAAATTATTAACAAGTCACTTGTATTCCTTCAAAAGGGCCAAATTAAATGCATGAAAACCCCTTAAGATGCTGGACATTACTTGCAAACCTTAAGGCTTAACCCTTTTATCATCCTCAAGTATCCTACCATTTTGCAAGTACTGTACAAAAAATTAAATCACAGTTCTATCACCTACAAGAGGTAAAATTAGCTTAAACTTTGTCATACAACACAACTGCCCTTGAATATACTGTATTAGATGAATTCAGAACCCACAATAAACCAAGTCATGTGAACCCTAACTTATGGGCAAGCAGCATTCTTACTCCCACAGTGAAGCAGAAACAGATAAACCACAGATCTCAGGTCCATTATTTGTTTAGCATGACATCTGAACAGAGCAGCAGTGTTTCTCTGGCTTGTCTGCCACACCAGACAGAAAAAGAATCTCACAAGAAACCATGGAACAGACCTTAGAACAGTGGTGGCGAACCTATAGCACGTGTGCCAGAGGGGGCACTCAGAGCCCTCTCTATGGGAACATGCACTGTCACACTAGCACAGAGTTTTCCCCACCCCTTTGCCCAGCAACCCAATGGGAGTGGTTCCTCCTTCCCCCAGTACAGAGTTCACCCCGCCCCCTGCCCAGCAGCCCAAAGAGGGCACTTCCTCTCTCCCCTGTTGCCGTATTGGCACTCTGCAATAAATAAGTGAGTTTTGGGTTGCAGTTTGGGCACTCGGTCTCTAAAAGGTTCCCCATTACTGCCTTAGAACAAACCTGAGACTTGCTACTGTTGGATTTGGACATCGTGATAAACATGTAGTAAGCCAGGCCGTTAGACATTGAGTGCCAACATGATAGCCTGGCTTCAATAAAGAAAATTTCACTATAATTTGAACTTGTTGTGACATGCAAACTTGAAGATTAAATTACATCATCCTTATTATAATATACAACACTGAGAACACAAGACACCTTCATGCTAGACCAGTGTTTCCCAACCTTTGGTTTTTGGACTTCAATTCCCAGAAGCCTAAGTCAATTCCCCAAAGCACTGATCAGCCAATGTACTGACTTAGGTTCTGGGAATTGAAGTCCCCCTGTGGGGCAGGGGGCTCACGTTGGGAACCACAGTGCTAGACCTAATAACTGAAAACAAAAACAAATTAGATAAACTTCCTTGTACAGAGAAAGATCCAAACATGCACAGTCAACGACAACTAGCATCTCTAATCAGATAGTCTATGGAGCAAAATGAATGCGCTAAGACATTATAAGATATGAACTCCATCCTTTACGATCTTCTTAAAAGAAGGAGAGAGGTCATGTTAAACTGTTGTTTTTATTTGTAAGTCAAGTTTTTCTTCTTGCATGTTCCTGTATATTTGAGAGTAATGAAGTATTTCTACCCATGGCTACTCTTACGAGCAATATACCAGAATTTAAAAATCTGCTTCCTGCAGCAAAAGCCTCTGACTTATATTTTAGATATATGAGTAACTAGTGGAAATTATTCCCTGGGCCTAATCTAAGCACTTTTACTCCCCTTCAAATTTCAACTCACTTTCAAGGTTACATGAATTAATAACAAACTATTGTAATTGCTTTGGAAAATGACAATATTATCCATATAGTTATTTTTACTCCACCAAACATCCCTTCAACACTTTTAAGCACCTGTAACAGCTGTGGTAAGAAAGCCTGCCACTCTACCATGAGAAGCACTCAGTCTGTCCACTTCAGCTTAGCAGTAGAAGCCTTATCTCCCCCGCATTTATTCACATACAGTCAAACCTCACATAAAGAGCGCTTTGCTAAAAGAGTAATTCGCTTAAAGAGCAGAATTTTCTCTGAATGTTTGCTTCGCTTAACAAATAAAACCAACCAAAAACTCACTTACTTCTGCTTCATTGATTACACTAAGGCCTTTGACTGTGTAGACCACAACAAACTGTGGCAAGTAATTAAAGATATGGGAATACCAGAACACCTTGTATGTCTCATAAGAAATCTGTACATGAATCAAGAAGCAACAGTTAGGACAGAATGTGGAATGACGGAGTGGTTTGGAATAGGAAAAGGAGTAAGACAAGGCTGCATTTTGTCACCCTGCTTATTCAACTTATACACAGAGCACATAATGCGCAATGCAGGGATGGAGGAATCACAATTCGGGATAAAAATTGCTGGAAGAAACATCAACAATTTGAGATATGCAGATGATACCACCCTCATGGCAGAAAGTGGGGAAGACCTAAAGAAGCTCCTGATTAGGTTGAAAGAGGAGAGTGAAAAAGATGGCTTGAGAATATTAAGAAAACAAAGATCATGGCAACAGGCCCTATCAGTACCTGGAAAATAGATGGGGAAGAAGTAGAGGCAGTGACAGATTTTACTTTATTGGGATCAAAGCTCACTGCAGATGGGGATTGCAGCCATGAAATAAAAAGGCGACTGATTCTTGGGAGGCAAGCAATGAGAAACCTGGGGAACACAGTGAAAAGTAGAGACATCAAATTGCAAACAAAAATTCATATAGTCAAAGCAATGGTATTCCCTGTGGCAATGTATGGTTGTGAGAGCTGGACCATAAGGAAAGCTGAGCGCAGAAGAATAGATGCCTTTGAGATGTGGTGTTGGAGGAGAGTATTGAGAGTCCCCTGGACAGCAAGGAGAACAAATAGGTCAATCTTAGAAGAAATCAACCCTGACTGCTCCTTAGAGGATCAAATTGTAAAGATGAAGCTAAGGTACTTTGGACATCAAATGAGAAGAGAAGACTCACTTGAGAAGGCCTTGATGCTGGGAAAGATGGAGGGCAAGAGAAAAAGGGGGCGGCCAAAAATGAGATGGCTGGATGGTATTGTGGAGACAATGGGCACAGAACTGAGCGAGTTGAGGGGGATGGTGGAGGGCAGGGGTGTCTGGAGGGCGGTGGTCCATGGGGTCGCGGAGGGTCGGAATCGACTGTGCGACTGAACCACAACAAATCCCTCCCACAACTGGTCATTTACAATGGTGTTTCACTTAAAGAGCAAACTCACTTAAAGAGCAATCCTGTGGAACACATTATGTTCTTTAAGCGATGTACAACTGTACTTACCTACCAACACTGCCTGCTGAATCAATTAAACAAAGCAGTGCTATTCCCTGCCCCCCACCACAATCCTATCTTTACCTTCACCCACTGGTAAATTTCCAGCATCTTCCTAGAAAGCAAATGTTTTACATCAAGAGTTCTCAACCTTTTTAAGCTGGAGGCCGGGTCACAATCCCTCAGACAGCTTTGGGGGCCGGAAGGCCATTTTATCCTTCCTCCACCACATGGCACTTCCTGGTGTGGTGGAGTTGGTGGGGGCCCACATGAAATGGTGCTGCGGGTCATATCCAGAGCACAGGTTGAGAATCCCTGCTCTACATTATGAAGCCAGCAGATTTTTCATGTTCTAATTAAACTGCTGGCTAATTAACATGTATGAGGGTAATATTCCATTTAGGATTTTTAGAAGAAACATTTCCCTACATTACACATTCCTACAATAGGGGGCAAACTCACAATGCAACATGTAATCACAACTTCCACTGAGCTCTCTCTTTTTTTCATACAAAACAGTTGGCTTTTGTTCCGTAGGTGCAAATGTTTACACCTAGGCAAAACAAACCAGATGCACAGCTAGCTACAAGAAGGGGAATACATGGCTCACTAAAACTACAAGCGGGAAGGATATTGGAACTGTTGTAGAACATAGAATAAATATGAGTCAATACTGTGACGTGACTGCAAAAAAGGGCAACATTGTTATAGGCTGCATTAACAGAAATATAGTCTCCAAAACCCATGCAGTACTAGTCCCCACCCCTCTATTCAGCACTAGTTAGACCACATCTAGAGTACTGTGTCCAAGGAATGGAAACCAAGTCTTATGAGGAGGACTGAAGGTACCAAGCATGTTTACACTTGGGAAAAGGAGACTGAGGGGGAGGGGGATATGGTAGCACTCTTCAAATAGGTAAAGGTCGCCCTTGCTTGAAAGCCAGCCATATCCGACTCTAGGGTTTGGTGCTCATCTCAGTTTATAGCCAAAGAGCCAGCACTGTCTGCATCTGCAGATGTTTCCATGGACATGTGGCAGCCATGACTAGACACCGGAGTGCACAGAACACTATTTACCTTCCCACTAAAGTAGTCCCTATTTATCTATTTGCAATTATTTTCAAACTGCTAAATTGCTAGGAGCTGGGACAGAGACAGGAGCTCACTTGGTCATGCAGCACTCGGGTCTCAAACTGCCAACCTGCCACCCTTCTGGTTGTCAAGTTCAGTGTCTTAACTACTAAGTCACTGCAGTCCCCTTCAAATACAGTACCTGAAAGGTAATCATAAAAAGGGAGAGAAGGATCTGTTCTCCATCATCCCAGAGTGCAGGAAACATAATAAAGGGCTGAAATTACAGGAAGCCAGATATAGGCAGAATATCAAGAAAAAGTTCTTAATAGTTAGAGCAGTATGATAGAGGAACCAACTGCCTCAAGCGGTGGTGAGCGTTGCAACATTGGCAGCATTCAAGAGAGAATTAGAATGCTGTCAGTTTTATCTGCTTTGATTCAGATTCCTGCACTGATTAGGGGATTGGACCCAATGGCCTAAAAGGCCCCTTCCAACTCAGTTATTCTATTATTCTTTTCTAGGTACCAAATGACAGAGGTATACCCCTTGATATCTTGCAAAAAACAACCCACCCTAATTATCAATTCTGACATTATGTTCTCAACTCACAGTCATTCCATTTGAAATCTTTTACTGCTGATAGAACATTGGGCTATATGTATTGCAATCTATGTTCTGTAACACTAAGTAGCGGGGCTCTCTCAAACTTTGCAGCCATCCTGTTCAGTGAAGAACAGCTGGGAGGAGGGTTAAAAGTTTTAATTTGATCTTGGTTTTTAAACTGATCCAAGTGTTATTGGCATTTTAATTACTTTTACCAGTATGGTTTGTTTCAAAAGTGACATTAAGACTGATTTTTTTAGACCTTAGATAAAGGTAAAAGTCGCCATTGCTTGAAAGCCAGTCATATCTGACTGTAGGATTCAGTGCTCATCTGTTTATAGAGCCAGCGCTGTCTGCATCTGCAGACGTTTCTGTGGACATATGGCAGGGATGCCTCAACACTGGAGTACACAGAATGCTGTTTATCTTCCCACCAAAGTGGTCCCTATTTATCTAGTTGCAATTTCCTGTTTTCCAACTCCTAGGTTGGCAGGTGCTGGGAGCACACTCCATCATGCAGTACTCAGGAATCAAACTCTGACCTTCCAGTCAGCAAGTTCAGAGTCTTAACCAATTAAGCCACCATAGTCCTTTAGAGCTACTGTATATTATAATTTCTGGTTTTATACCATTTGGGGCATTTTAATAGAAAAGTAATGATTAAGCCCATTAAATCAAAAACCAGTGAAAGTGACTGCCTGTTTGTACTGCCTTTTAAACATGCAGATTATTCCTTAGCCTCACCCAAAATATACTATTCTGAACACAGTGAAAGAGTTGCTTTAGAGCAGTGCTTCCCAACCTTTGGTTTTTAGACTTCAATTCCCCCGAAACTTAAGTCAATTCCCCAAAGTTAATTAACTTGTGAACCGTCCCAAGAGTGCACTAAGTGCTATGGGGTGGTAAATAAGTGTGATTGCTTTGTTTTTTGCTTTGATGAGCCAATGTACAGTAAAACCTCGCATAAAGAGCGCCTCACTTAGAGACTAACTCGCTTAAAGAGCAGAATTTTATCTGAATGGTCGCCTCGCTTAACAACTAAAACCAACCAAAAACTCGCTTAACAACTAAATCAGGGTTCACAACTCACAATTGGTCACTTCCAATGGTGTTTCACTTAAAGAGTAAACTTGCTTAAAGAGCAATCCCATGGAACGTATTATGCTCTTTAAGCAAGGTACAACTGTACTGACTTAGGCTTCTGGGAATTGGAAGTAACCCTGTGGGGCATGTGCCCCACATTGGGAAACACTGCTTTAGAGGGATATGCATCCTAATCCTGTACATTCTTACTTGGAAGTAAACCTTACTAACTACAATGGGGCTTTCAAATATGGGCGAACTCAACAGTGGCCTTAATTTCCTACCAGACAGAGAATGAGGGGAAGGCAGTTTTCTACAACCACAAGTCCAAATGTTTTAGGAGGCAAACCACATGAGTTAAGTCATAATTTGGAGCACATTTTTTTAAAACTAACAAGTTTGAAAGTTACAAAACCCAGATTAAAATAAAATACTGGTTGTAATTGCAACAGTATTTTCTTAGAAAAAAAATTTCTACTGTGGTGTCAAATTAACAGGGACATTTTTTCACATTTCTGTCAGTGTCTGGGGCAAATGAAAATTTCACCAAGTGACTACATTTGGCTTGGCACAGAAAGAGTCTCCTTAGACATTATGGCATTTTTTAACCCCAATTGGGGGTACCCTGGTAACAGCAACCTTGTATTGCTGGCTAATCTTTCTCACACTAGGTCAGGCGAAAGGAACTGCAGAATGAACTCACCAAAAGGTGGCTTCATTTTGGCAGTTTCACATCTGGCCTAGAAACAACAGCAGCAGAAGAAGAAGCAGCAGCAAACTCTTCCAAAAAAATTTTTTAATTCAAGATTATATTGCAAAGAACCTATTATTTTAAGAGCATCTACCATGATATTTTCACCCTCAATATCATCAACTGCATGGTGGCATCACAGTTTAAAGAGTCACCTCTTTTTAGGTAAAGAGATTTATGTATAAGTTTTAACTGTTCGCTTAAAGGTCCACCTGATCTAGTGTTCTGTAACCATCCAGATGCTTTCAGAGTGCTCCTTGCTTTTTATTTTGAGCACTGAGATAAAGGCATATATTTCAGAGGCATATATTTTCTGGAGACAGATGTGCCCCCTATCATTATTAACTCTTGCACTGCTGTATTCTCAATGAATTTATTCTTTCCTTTTTAAGCACTTTTCAGAGCCATCTTGTGGCAAAATCAATACATTAATTTTGTATCGCCAGGACACAGGCTCTAATTATTTGTTTTAGTTTGGCTTATATCAGAAAGAAGAGTCTTTACAAGCAGTGTAAGAGGGGAAGAGATGATGGTGTTTGAAATTATTCTTCTAATTTCAGTGATACCCCCAACAATTTTGCCCACTATGTAATTTTGTTATTTTTAATAAACAGCTATCAAATTGCATGAAAACAAAGATACAGTAAAGGAAGATTAGGGGGAAACTTTTAAAAAGTAGATCTTTTTTCCTGCCCCTTTAATTTAAAAACACAGTGAAGAATAGGAATTATAAACTGTGGAATGCTTTCTGATGTAGTTCAAGACAAGGGCTGAACCACAAGGACAATTAAGCTTTCTATTACTGTATATATTTTTCAGCCCAATGTAGATGGCACTTTTTTAAATCTCTTGCCCAAAGATTTGACAAACAATTTTCTATGATCCTACCATGATCACCAACTGCCATATATAAAATTCTACAGTGTTAGAAAGGTATAGTATAAGAATAAAATAGGGTGGCTGACCTCTGTCATGTGATAAACACATTAGTCTATGTATTTTGCTGAGTAAATTTCAAATGAGATACTGTTTTTTCTACTCAAAAATCCACTGAAATGAGGCAAGCAGAATACATGCACCCCATTGATTTCATTAGACAGTAACAATAAAAAATTAATTAGATGTGCTTTGTGCTGTAATAAGACCATCTTGCTATAAAGCTTCATAGTGGGAGAACAATATCCAACTACAAGTGTCACTCAAAGATGCAGATCATCATAAGCATGTGGAATACAGACAGAATTAGCAAGAATAAGATCATGAGAAAGGCAATTTCAGATTAGTGCCTCTCATTCCACAAATAAATATCAGCCAGAGCTATAGCATTGCTAACAACTGGCAACATCTGGTAATTCTAGATGCAAGAAAGTAATATATTCACCTATTCCTCCGTAAGAGGATGCAACACTCAGTAAAATCAGGAAGCTAGATGCATCATATTCACCATTAATTAAGATGCCTCAATTAAAGGTCATAAAATTAAAGGAGCAAAACCTAGGACATAGTACTTTTGGTATAACAGAGGAGAAGAAAGCAGAATGACAGTAATCCAAACTCATTAGATCTTGGGTTTTAGAAGCTGCTACTGACATTGTGTTTCCCTATCAAAACATGAGCTTAGGTAACACATGTGCCGCAGCACTACACATAACAAGGTGAGACGAGGACAAAATGAGACAGGAATGTTACTTCAGACATACTAGTTCTAAACTATTATGAGTTACAGCACAGTTTTGTGTTTCCTTAAGCAGAAGAAGGCAAAGTTTCTCTCACATTGTACATGCTTTTTGCTCCTTCTCTAGCAACAGTGACAGGCCGAAATGGAACAAAAGCAAAACAATGCTAAGGCATATGCTAGAACAGGTCATCTTTACCTAGCAGATCTATGTTATCACATGCTGTCAAGTTGACTTCAATTTTAGTACAGCAATTTGTTTAATACAGATTTACTACTTTGTGTTCTTAACAATGAAATAACAATCAGACTAGAAGCTTGTTCTTATAAGAGGCTATGTCAGCATGCTTTGGTCCTTGAAGCACCAAACTCTTCACAGATTATCACATGCCACACTGGAAAAAGCATTAATATGCTTTGTAGAACTATGGGGTTCATAGGCCCTCTACTGGAATCCAAAGAATCTCAACTCAAGAGTCGTGTTTCTAGCCCTTATCACTGCGCATATAAATCTGAAGGGAAAACTTTGAACCAGACTACAAAAAGAAAAAAAGTACCATCATTCACCATCTGGATTCCCTTTTTGATCTGCCATACCCAACATATGTGGTTCACCTCTGAGAAGAAACATTTTTAGATTACAAGTGTTGTAATCCATCCATCAATAGAGTCCCTGCCACCCAATTTTCTAAAATAGATGCAAATACTACCCAAAAGGACAAAAGAAAAAGAAACATCCTTCCTATCTTTGCTTACCTGATGGCAACTGAAAGTTCTGAATATTTGTTGGATTCTGAGGAGGTTGAGGCAGACGAGGTGCTAAAACAGTGGGAGTCAAAGTTGCTCTGATTCCACTTGTCGTTGCTGTCGGAGTCCTTGGCAAGCTCTGGGCCACTGTATTAGCAGCACCCTTAGCCAGGCCAGTAGGGGTCCCTGGAGGCACAGGAGGTACCCCACCTGGATTAGGAGCCACACTGGGCAGGCCAGCTTGCATAGTTTGTCCAATGATCATGTTACCCCCTGCAGTACTGGGCTGGCCACCAGCAGCCAGAGTCTGCTGTTGAGTTACTGCCTGCACAATAGTTTTAGGAGACTCCGACTTGATGACCTGTGTGGTTGGTGCAGCTGGAACACCAGAACCCGGCTGGCTGTTCACAAGAGAAGTCTGAAGAGAAACACCAGATCCCACAGTGGCTGCAGCGACAGCTGCCGCTGGGAAAGTTCCCACACTGATAGTCGAATTGATCACAGTATTGCTCCCATTCTGAGTGGCCGCAGCCACTGAAGGTCCAGCTGTGTGAATGGGTGGCCTCACCAACGCTACAGTTGGCCCTCCAGTCCCAATGCTTGGGGGTTGTTGTGGCGAGATCACTGTAGGTGAGGGCGAAGAGGTGGATGACACCCCGGTGCCAAGGAAAGAAGTCTGGATGACAGTATTTGAAGCAGATGGCAATACAGCATTAACAGTATTGACTTTCCCCACGTTTCCGGGTCCATTGTTAACAAGAGGGGTGACAGCAGGAACAACGGCAGGGTTTGCCGTTACAGGAGCGGACGTGAACGCAGTGTGAGAATTCATCACCACATTACTCCCATTCAAAGTTTGCACTGCTGTGGTCCCAATTTTACCATTCCTGGTAGATAAAGCTGTCGCCATAGTACTGATGACCACTGATTTACCCTGGCTGAGGGTCCCTGGGGTGACAGCAGCCTCAGATCCACCTTGGACATTGGCAGCAGTGCTGGTGCTAGTTGTGGTGATGCCATCCAAAGCTGGACCCTGGGTCCTCGCATTATGATTGATAACACTCCCTTGCACTCCACCAGCTCCTGCAAATAAAACAAATGAGGTTAAACTCCTAAAACAGAAGGAAACATCCAAATAAGTCTATGTCTTGGCATGCAAAGGAGAAACTATCTTTTGCTGTACCAAACCTAAGATGCAACAGCACATGGAGATAAAAAAAATGCTTTGTTGGAGCTCAGCCTACTGATCCTTAACAACTGACAGCAATGCTACACCGAATGGCCAACCAAAGTATCCAGAAAATATTACCCACCCATCCCATTTTAACTTGCATATATAAAGAAACAAACTTAAAAGGAGGAGGTGTGTGTTTCCTGTTTCTTTACTGGACACTATTGCACTGTGTTTGACAGCAGCAGCATACTGTAAGCTCAGCTGAGAGGGAGATGAGGGAGGTCATGGGGGAAACAGACTAAGAAAATAAAGATGAGGGAGTCCCAAGGCCTCTAAACCCTCCATTTGATCGCTCATCTACTATACTAAAATCTATTGACCATGTGTTTCCAAGCTAATGAAATAATTTGAAAAAGTTGAGCTGATCAAGAACCGTCAGAAAAAGGTTACAAGACAGTGTTAGAGGACTGAATCTTCCCTTTTACACAAACACAGACAAACACACATATTAAATCTTGCTGTTCTGATTGCTTCTTCTAAAAAGGAAAATAAATACCAACAAAGGTGCTTGTTTCACACCCAAAAAAATCCAATGATCATAGTAAAATGTGGTTCTGTGACTGACACCATCCTGGGCTCTCTGGCCCTGCATTTAGTAAACACATAAAGAAAGACAGTGATCAATAAAATAGTATCACAAAAATAAGAACTAAGGGGGTGATCTTCCTACAAAATTCCCCTCCACTAATCTGATATGATGACAGGATACGGATCATAGTAATATTTCATCAACACCAAAGTGAAGGGGGATTACACAGAAACAAGGCAGAAAACAAATCATAACAGGTATAGGGAAAGGAATCACTATGATGTTTTTCCCTTTAACATGTTCCTTGCTTATGGAAGAAAAGGGTGGACTGTTTTGCTAGAAACATTTAGGGATGGACTGTCATTTCTCTCAACTCCACATTAAAGAGGGGTTTGCATCAGATCCTTTGCATGCCAAAGCCTAGCACATTGTTTAAGAAGAAAGAAGAGTAGCAAAACACTGGAGTACAACACCTAGAAAGGAAAAAAAGCAGGCGAACAGATGAGCATTTGAAGTGAGATATTTTTAAAAGGGTTTCTGACCCTCAAGTCGCCCCCTCTCCATCACTTCTTCTGATGAGAAGATAGTATTATGATTGATAACAGTCTCCCCCTCCCCATGTGAAGTTCAGAAAGTAGAGAAAGGTAAAGAAAAAAATTCAAGACCACTACAGGAAAGCATTATATACAAGGAGGGAATGGGAATGTCCCCTGTAAACAACATGATTTTTCCTTTCTACCACAAGGAAGGAGGCGAGAAGAAGATGCAGAAGTCAAATAACTGGAGTACTGTATTTGGGGTCCTCCAGAGCACTATTTTTGGCTAGGACACTCTTCTCTCCTTGTTCATGCATGTGAAGTGGAAATGGGGTTGGGGGTTTATTTTGTCATCTCTCTGTGGATAGCTTCTTGCGGGAGGGAGGGGGTACCTTTCTTCTTGGGGATAATATTGGCTTTCAATTATGTCATGCTCTAGTCTCCTAACAGCCAGAGTACTTGGGGTCCTCCAGAGCATCCCAAATACCCCAGCTATTAGGAGAGCGGAGCATGACAGAACTGAAAGCCAATACTATCCCCCAAGAAGAAAGGTAACATCCCCCACCAAAAAAGGCACACATCCAGAGTGAGATAACAAAATCAACGCCACACGAAGGAGGGGAGGGTGTCCCAGGCAAAAATAGTGTCCATTAGGGGAGGGTGGGTGTTTGCCTGGCATGTTAGGGAAGACCCCCCCTCCCTCCCTGGACTTTCTACACACACACCACAGCACCCTCTTTTTTTGCACATCCCTTACCCACAACAAGGAAAAGAAGATGATGATGATGATGATGCGGGGAATGGAGGGGGAGGGGGTTAAAGGAACGGATAGATGGAGAAGAGAGGGAAAGAGTCTCGTGGCTTTAGGAAGTGGGGGAGAGGCAAAAGAGGGAAAGTGGAGGCCCCTATTCCTGAGGAAGAGAAGCCAGCAGGAGCAGCCCCTTCTCCTCCTCCTCCGCCTCCTCCTCCTCGCCAGGTTACCTGGCTTGGTGATCTCTGGGCCACTGAGTCCCATCTTGGCGGCGGCGGCGGGAGTGGTGGCGGCGGCGGTGGTGGGGTTGCCGGTGGCGTTGCCGGGGCTGCTCTCGGTGTGGACATGAGCCTTGCCGCCGCCGCCGCCGAGCCCTCCGGGGCTGGGGCTCGGGCTGCTGCTGCCGCTGCTGCCGCGGCTGCCGCTGCTGCTCACAACATGGTTCCCCAGCAGCCCCCCGGCGGCCCTGAGGGGCTCCTGCGCCCGGTGGTGCGGGGGGTGGTGGCCCGAGGCCGCCAGCTGGGACTCCAGGGAGCCCACCAGGTCGCTCACCACCTTCTCATCCACCTCAGCGTTCAGGAAAACCTCATCCAGCAGATCCGAGCCCGCCGCCATCTTTTTTTTGGAGGGTTCCTGTGAGCGGCTCGGGGCCCCCCCTCCCTTTCCTTTCACTCCTCCCCCTCCTCCTCCCCCGCCTCTCTCTCTCTCTCTCCCTTCCTTCACTCACTCATTTTACACATATACACCATCTCTCCCCTCCCGCCTCGGCTTTCTCTCCCCCCCACGCATACACACACACACTGAGCATGCGCACAGCGCGCTCAACTACAGAGAGAGCGAGAGCGCGCGGAGGGGGGGGGGGACCCATCGGCGGGCCGGAGAGGGATTCCGCCCGGCTCCTGATTGGCCGCCGGTTGGTTATAAAAGCCACGGCAAATGGCTGCGAGCTCTCAGTGAGGGAACGGGTGGCGGCGGGCCTGCTGGTAGCCTAGTCATGGGTGGTGGGAGGCGGGAAAAGAGCGTCGCGCTCGCACTGAGCCCGCCTGCTGGGCTGACTGGGGAGAGGGGCCGGTGAGGGAGAGGTGAGGGCGGAGGCGTCGCTGTCGAGCCGCCGCTACCCGTTGCAGTTCTTTGTCTGGCGGAGCTCAAAATGGCTGCGGGTTCGACGGCCGCGGCGGTGGTTATGGCGCTGCTCGTTGCCTGGCCGGCCCGAGCCTGAAGGGCGCCTCCTCACACCTGTGCCAGCTGCTGCCTGTAACCGATACACCCGCGGGAGGGGGAAGTGGAGAAGAAGATGGAGGGGCTGAGGAGGGAGAAGAGGGCGGGCCGCCCTGTCACCGAAACCCTGCTGTGGAGGCGGCTTTGGCGGCGGTTTCCATGACTAGGCCCTGAGGCGGTTCCCCCGTCCTTCGCGTTTGTCGCTAAGAAGGGCCCCAGCCAGCGCTGCCCCAACTTCCCTCAGGCCGGATTTTTTTTTCCCCCTTGCCCATTTTGCCCTCGGACGCGGGGAGCGGGGCGAGGTCAACGCCCGCCTTGCCCTTGAGGAGAAAGAGCCGGCCTCGCTTGTTCTCCACGCCGGTCAAACCTGCCCCTCTTTTCCTCCACCCACCCCCCAATTTCTCTCCACAGCTTGGTCTCCGCTTTCGCCAGCGCCATCCGTCGGCTCTCCGTCACCTCACTTGTCATCCCGAAACCCCACCCCACCCCCCACCCCCAAAAGTCCTGTCACGCAGCCTTCCGGAGAATAAAACTTATTTTTTTAAAAACTGGTCGTGGTCTCTAAAGAGCGTCTCTTTCCTTCCGCCCTTTTATTTTTTCTCCACTCGCCTGCTTGCTTCTTAGGAGGGCGTCGTCGAAAACCTCCCACACGTCAAAGCTCCCCCCTCCCCACCCGCCCTTCCCTCTGCCTTGTCAAGAAGAGGTTTCTTATTTATATGTGTAGATTACACAGCCATCGTCTACCAGCCCCGTCCTGCCAGCCACTGAGCATTGCCGTCCTATTTTCTTCCTCATCCTAGCTTCTGAATCGAAGAACGACCCTGTGCAAAACCACAGATGCAGCAAAAAAATTCGAAATGGGGATGCGAAATGCATTTTCAAGAGTGGAAAGGAGTTGAGGGAAGAGATATCTTGATGTGTCCTTTTTGAATCTCTGGTATACTGTACAGTATTTGAAAAAACCGAATTTCTGTTTGCTACCTTTAACATTCTTGGGGTATTTTACTGTTTTTCTCCTGTCCACCTTGTGTCCATTTTGACTAAGAACACTGGAGTTCTTGTCAAACAGCTCCCAGAGAGCTTTTATATAGGATGAGTAGTCATGTTTTTACTTCCAGGAAGAGCTTTATGACAAGAAGAAACACTCTTGAGGGTAAGCAAGAGCAAAACCAAATTAGAAGATGGAGGAACTCACTCACTCACTGGAGAAGGAATTACATTAAAGGAGGATGTAGCTGAATAAATTATAATTCAACCTCTAGATCACTTGGAGCAGAGGTCCCCAACCTATGGTTTTTGGACTTCCAATTCCCAGAAGCCTAGGTCAAATCACAAAAGCACTAACCAACCAATGTACTGACTTAGGCTTCTGGGAATTGAAGATGCAAAACCAAAGGTTGGGGACCCCTGACTTGGAGGACTCTAGATAGGCAGAGGATGCAAGACCAACATGCTCAAGTGGGGGCTGCTGCAGACAGCAATGCTGTGTGAACGTGAAGGAGATACAAAAATTTTACATCGTTATCCGAATCTAGCATTATCCGATGCAATCGTTATCCGAGGTATTACTGTACTGCTATTCTTCATTCCTTAGTTCATTTGGCTTGACCTAGTATGAGCAAGATTTCTTCTTCCTGTGTCTAGGTCAGATGTAAAACTGCCAACATGAAGGCACCTTTTGGTGAATTCATTCTGCAGTTCCCTTTGCCTGACCTAGGGTGAGAAAGATTAGCTGGCAACACAAGGTTGTCATTACCAAGGTATGCCTGAGTGTGGTTCAAAAATACCACAGTCTTTGAGGAGGCTCTTTCTGTGTACCTCGTGAGAAAGATTAGCCAACAAAACAAGGTTGCTGTTGCGCTGGGTACGGCTGATTGTGGTTCGAAAATGTAACATGTACCTCCATCCTTCGAGGATGCTCTTTCTGTATACAGAGTCCAGCTCATTTGCTGGCCTTCCAATTACTACCAAAAACATACTGATAAGGATTCAAGTTTGGCCAACAACAAAGCCAAGAAAGTGGTCTCATTTTGGCAGTTTAAAGTTTGACCTGGACATGACAGAAGAATTGCTGAGGAAGGGGGGGGGGGTTCTTACAATGTAGTTGTCCTACAGCTTAAAATTTCCAGACAATATCTCCGCACTTCACCCAATTAAAACTGTAGTGTCACAAATGTAAAATCAATTGTAGATTACATATTTTAGAATCTATTTGTAGTCTTCCCTCATGCTCTCTTAATGAGTCATGCAGAACAGCTACTTTCAGGCTGTGGTAGTCACTGTCTCCCTTGTAGAGCTACCTTATGTTGCTGTTGCCCTTCATAAATTATTTCTGTGTTTAGTCCACCTCACCCTGAGGGCTTAGAATGGGTGGCCACACTTTAGTCTATAATTAATGCATCTAATGAGACGTTAAAGGTAGGTAAAATTACTGGGGAAGGGGGGGTAAAGTTACTTAAAACTGACAAAAATGCAAAGGGTTTTCTTTAAATATATGAACTATAAATCTGTTGAACAGTGAGATTACTTCCATTTCGAAGAGCAAAGGAAGAAAGGATTATTCTGTTCCTTGCTTTTAAGGAACAGTTAGAAGATGGAGGTTTCCTTTTCCCATTAGTGTCAGTTCACAGCAGGGACTTGGAGTGCCTGTCTGAGGAACTAGAGGGGGTCTGTACTATTTGTAGCAGGTAGCTTGGTTTAGTTCCTAATTAAGGATTGGCTTAAGGAAAGAAAGTACAGTCAAACCTCGCATAAAGAGCGCCTCACTTAAAGAGTAACTCTTAAAGAGCAGAATTTTCTCTGAATGTTTGCTTCACTTAACAAATAAAACCAACCAAAAACTCGCTTAACAAATAAATCGGGGTTCGCAATCCCCCCCCCATTGGTCATTTACAATGGTGTTTTGCTTAAAGAACAAACTCGCATAAAGAGCAATCCTGTGGAACACATTATGCTCTTTAAGTGAGGTACCACTGTACATGTAAGCTTATAACAGATGCACCTTTTTTGCAGGTACTCTTGAATTTGGAGATAGGACTTGTCACACCAACATATTCATTCTATAATCAAGATCCATAAATACAGGCATGCATACTATATTAAAGTCTTTGGAGGAAGAGAAGAGGGAGGGGAGAGTGGAAATGGTGTTCAAATTGTCTTGCTCTTGAAAATTCAACACAAAGAAGATACCATAAACTGTCAAAGAAAACAAAATCCTACATCCCCAACAAATATAATAAACCTTTTCATAGTGCAAAAAAGAGGTCTTGATGAACTTTTCTGATGCATTGCTCCCCATAAGGCCATTATAAAAGGTGATGACACTGCAATATCTATCCTGAATGGATTGCCAAAACAGAAAATAGTACGTTTTGAACACACAGTTTTAAGAAGCTTGGCTATCACAATGTGAATTAATTTCATGTGTTCTATTAAGTTGTTTAAATGAACACTGGTCCATGCACTGGAAGTCTCAAGAAGTTACTATTGTAATGCTGCTCTTGTCCCTGACACAGAGATTGCAATGGGTCCAACATGATCAATGAATGTAGATTTCAGAAGATTAAAAATCCGAGCAAATCATCCCAACCCTGGCCTGGTTACATTAGCACACAATTGTATGCCATGTCACGCACAAGGTATTAATTTTAACATATGAAACTATAAATGGTTTGAAAGCTTGTTACTTGGCATCCAAAGATCTATGGCCCCCATCAGCAGGTACTCTCAAAGCATGCAGCTCTAGATGCCGACACGAAGAAAAGAGCCTTCTTGGTGGCAACGTCTCCTTACTAGAATAAGCTCCCAGGACTGTAGTGGCTTAGTGTATAAGAAGGTCAGCAGGTCAACAGTTTGAGACCTGAGTGCTGCACAACAGAGTGAGCTCCCATCTCTGTCGCAGCTCCTGCCAACCTGGCAGTTCAAAAGCAAGAAATTGCAAGTAAATTAATAGGTACTGCTTTATTGGGAAAGGTAAACAATGTTCCATGCACTCCGGTGTCTAGTCATACTTGCCACATGTCTACAGAGATGTCTGCAGACACAGACAGAGCTAGCTATAAACCAAGATGAGCACGGAACCCTAGAGTCAGATACGATTGGCTTTTGAGCAAGGGTGACCTTTACTTAGAACTGTGGCAAGCTCCCTCTTAAATGTTTTTTTAAAAAACACCATGAAAACTAAAATTATTTAGGGAGGCTTTAAACAATATTCTTCCCCCGGGTAATTCATTTGTTTTGAGTTTGGACCCCAAATTTTTACTTACTAATTACAGCCATCGCCATTGGGGTGGGTTATTGTTTTAATATAGGATTGTATTTTAATGTGAACTGCCCAGAGTGGGGAACTTTGGTTCTCCAGAGGGGAATACTGTATATAAATGTATTAAATAAATAACTACCGGTACTTTGCTGTACCCTATCCATCTTGCCATTTGGATAACTACCGGTAGATCTTTTTACAGTACTGTATTTGTAATTGGTGCCTTCACAATGTGTAGCAACGGTTTCCCTTTAGTACTGTTGGGGGAAAAATAAAAGGAATATTTTCTTGTCAGAAACAATAGTACTGATTAGATAAAGTATATTACTTACCAAAGTCCGTTGGCAGGAAACAGTTACAAATTATTAGTCATTCCCGCCTACTATGTTGCTGTATTTCATCGTCCGTTTGTATGTTGTCTTAACCTTTGGCCTGTTTGCTTGTCTTACAGCGAAATTACTAGTGAGTATAATTATGTCTGACCAAAAGCCATGACACTGGATAGCAAGCAGGATAGCAAGCATAGAATCTTAAACAGTTCCTCAAGACAGAACGAATATGTTGTTTGCAAGACATAGCTTACCCCACAAACAGATCAGTCATAACTGTGTTTATAAAGAAGGCCACTGTGTTCTTAAGGTGCCTTACTTTACAGGAAAAGAACAAGGTAGAGTATGGTTCATAGGTGCAATGATAACCCATCTTTTCTAGATTGGTTAGTGCCTGCTAATTGCTAGAATTTTTGAAAAGAATATAGGCCAGGTGAACCTTGGTCTGACCTACCAAGGAAGCTCCTGGATTGCACTCTGACTTTGTACAATTAAAACTTATAGGTAGACCGTAAGGATCCTAGTTTCTTTTTTAAGACCACACATGACTTCTTCTTCTTTCATGTCTAGGACAGACGCGAAACTGCCAAAATTAAGGTACCTTTTGGTGAGTTCATTCTGCACTTCCTTTCACTTGACCTAGTGTGAGAAAAATTAGTTACCAGCAGTGATGGGATGTAACAGATTCGCACCAGTTCGCCAGAACCGGTAGTAACTTTTCCCAGTGTCCCGGAGAACCGGTAGCAGCATTTGGGGGGACCACCTTTGGGGCTTACCTTTTCACTGGTTCCCCCACTGTGCATGTGCGCCAAGCACTTGGTGTGTATGCATGCCTACACTGCTTGGCGCGTATGCATGGCCTCCTTGCTGTCCTCCCAAGCGGGGAGGAGGAAGAGAAGCTGCTAGCCTGAAGCTCCCTATAGCCTGCTCCCCAGGGTAAGTGACTCACCTTTGGATGTGGTATGTCTGTGTGTATTTTAATGTGTATTTAATACCTTTTCCTATATTGACGTACTACCACAGTTCCTGAAAAGGCCTGGCGGCTGGCAGGTCGTGGCTTGGGGGTTTTAAGCAAAGTCTTGGAGTTACCTCATTAATAAGCTACACCTGTGCTGTTCCAATTGCTGTTCCAATTGGAGAACCCTTAAGGAGGTACAGCTGTTTTACATTTACATTAAGGCATATTATCCTAGAGAACTAGTAAGGCAAAGACTTAGTACCTAACTTCTTTAACTGTTGAAAAGTTGAAAAGTGCCAAAATGAAGCCATCTTGTGGTGAGTTCATTCTGTAGTTCCTTCCATCTGACCTAGTGCGGAAAAGATTAGCCAGAATAAGCTTTAAGCTCTGGTTTAAAAGCTCTGGTTGATTTGTGTTTAGGGTGGGTGGGTAGGTATATTTTAATATATTTTTTTTATTTTATTTACTTATTTATTTAATTTATTTATGGATTTGTGTTGTGGATGGGTGGGTGAGTTGAGAGGTGTGTGTGTGCGCGCGCATGCGCACGTGCGCACGCTTATTTTTATTTTATTTTACTATTTTATTTGACCCCACCCACATCATGATGTCATGATGTTGGCTCCACCCATGATGTCATGATGTTAGCTCCGCCCACACTGTGATGACACAGTGATACCACAATCTTCAAGGAGGCTCTTTCTGTGTACCCCACCACACACGACTGAAGTCAGCCCACCCATCCATGGTAATCCTTTCAACATATAGGCCAGATGTTTTAAGCTATCAGAAACAATTTTGAGAGTTGTTTCATATGTGAGGATGGTTACATACATAAGACATTTTACCTAAAAATGTGAACACAGTACACTATGTTCGTATAGGTGCATCATTTAGGTAACTGCATATGCTGCAGCATTGCTTAAACTTTTAAAATATCTATCCTATTGGACAGTTTCTAATTATCAAAAGGTGGATATATTGGACCAAATTCTATTTATGAATTTGTTGTTTTGGTGGTCTTTCCATAATTGCACTTCACTTTATAAAAATGAAAATGCTGCAAACATACATGATCATTTTGTTTTCATCAAGAGCAGTTACTAGACCCGCCTCTATAGATAATGAAGCACATATACCCTTTACATTCACATTGCGGACCTGATGCAATGCAAATCATTTCCTTGCAACTACACTACTACTGTTATATCCTGAAATACACCAGTGTCACCCTGAATTCTGGCAAATGGAGATGCTAATGTGGGAAATTATTCCAGATTTATACTAGTTTCAAAGGAAAGAGCCGTTATTTATTTATTTATTTTATTTATTTATTGTTCACATTTATTATCCCGCCCCAATCGGGTATACCCGACTCTGGGCGGCTTACAAGACAAAACACAATCACAAACCCAACCCCATCCAATAAATACTAATAATTAAAATTTTAAAACTGTAAAAAGGATCATAAAAACAAGAAGTAAAAACCAGGAACAAACAACCCCGCGGAATAAAACCCACAGCAAGGGAAGCTATCCCTTAAATCAACCACCCTGTGTGGGATCCCACATACCTTGGTCCCCACACTTGTCCCGCCAGCCAGGTTTTTAAGCCCTTCCGGAAGGGCAGGAGCTCTGTTTGTAGGCGCAGTTCAGTTGGGAGGAGGTTCCACAGGGCCGGGGCGAACACAGAGAAGGCCCTCTTCCTAGTGCTAGAGAGATGAGCCTCCCTAGCCGATGGAATAACAAGAGAGCCCCTCCGATCCGCCCTGGTGGGACGGACAGACGTTCTTAGGGTGACGCGGTCTCTGAGGTATCCTGGCCCACTACCATATAGGGCTTTAAAGGTAATAACCAGCACCTTGAATTGCACCCGGAGACATACTGGTAACCAGTGCAGCTCCCGGAGCAGTGGTGAGGCATGAGCATAACGCCCGCATCCCATCACTATCCGGGCCGCCGCATTTTGGACCAGCTGCAGTCTCCGAATGGTCACCAAGGGCAGCCCCATGCAGAGCGCATTACAGTAATCAAGTCTGGAGGTGACCAAAGCGTGTGTGACCATGAGCAAGGCGTCCCGGTCTAGGAGCGGGCGTAACTGGCGTATTACACGAAATTGTGCAAAAGCCCTCCTGGCCATGACTGCCACCTGTTCTTCGAACAGTAGTCGTGAGTCCAGGAGGACCCCCAGGTTACGCACCGGGTCTGTTTGGGGCAAAACTGCCCCATCCAGAACCAAAGCTGGTAACTCCCGAGATAACACAGGGCCCCTTACCCACAGCCACTCAGTCTTGCCGGGATTCAGCTGTAGCCCGTTGTCCCCCATCCAGACCTTAACAGCCTTCAGACACCTGGAAAGGACTTCCACTGCACCGCTTGGGTCCCCACGGGCGGAGATGTACAACTGGGTATCATCTGCATATTGATGATACCTTACCCCGTGGGAACGGATGATCTCACCCAGCGGCTTCATATAGATGTTAAATAGGAGAGGAGAAAGTACCGAGCCCTGAGGCACCCCATAGTGCAGGGGCCTAGGGCTGGACTTCTCCTTCTCCAGGCACACCGACTGGGTCCTGCCCCTCAGGAATGAGGAAAACCAGGACAACACTGTGCCCTGGATCCCCAGACCCTGGAGCCTACCCAGAAGGATGCCATGATCGACCGTATCAAAAGCTGCTGAGAGGTCGAGAAGAGCGAGGACAGACGGCTCCCCTCCATCCCGGTCTCTCCAGAGATCATCCACCAATGCGACTAGTGCAGTTTCAGTACCATATCCGGGCCTGAATCCTGACTGAAACGGGTGATAAGCCCTATTTTGGGCTTGAAATGAACATTTCTTGAATGGCAACACTCAAGGATAGTGGTGGTGGATCTATGACACGCATGCCAGAAGGGACACTCAGAGCCCTCTATGTGGGCACCCCAGCTGTCACCCCAGCACAGAGTTCGCCCACCCCTCTGCCCAGCAGCTCAATGGGAGCGCTTCCTCCCTCCCCAGCACAGAGTTCACCCCACTCCTGTTTGAACATTTGGTCTCTAAAAGGTTCACCATCACTGCTCTAGGATCCCTACTTGCATTGGTTATTAGCTATGCTGCCTGGGAGGAAGAGAGAGAGATGTGGTTTGTGAAAAATAAAGTTTATGCTAGATTGTATCTGTTCATACTGCTGGCATGGGGATGCATCATCCTTTTATTACTTTCTCATTTAGAAAATTGCTGCATGAAACGTGAAGGACAGCATGAGCTAAACTTGGACTTGCAATCAGCTGCATGTAAGGAATGTTTCAAAACAGGAGTTTTATAAAATGCAGCTCCTGACATGTAACAGTTTTTCCGCTTTATTGTAAAGATCAGCTCTGAATATAGGCCATTAAAGGCTGAAAAAAAGAGAGTCCCATATTTAAGAGTTTTGATAGGCTGTTGATTATCCCTGTTTTGTTTCAGTTCTTGGGGTTGTAAGCTCATACAGCAGTATTCTTCCAGAAAAAAAGTAACTAAAACTGCCCTAGAAAACTTCCAGGATATCCATTGTGGCTCTTTATGCGAGGTTTTACTGTACCACAGGTTTTACTGTACCACAGTGGGTATCCTAGAAGTTTTCTAGGGCAGTTTTAGTTACTTTTTTCTGGAAGAATATTGCTGTATGAGCTTACAATCCCAAGAACTGAAACAAAACAGGGATAATCAACAGCCTTTCAAAACTCTTAAATTGCTTAGAGAGTAATTTGCTTAATGAACTTATCTGAATGGTTGCCTCGCTTAACAAATAAAACCAACCAAAAACTCGCTTAACAAATACATCGGGTTTCACACACACACACCCTCGCCAGAAGTCACAATTGGTCACTTACAATGGTGTTTCGCTTAAAGAGCAAACTCACTTAAAGAGCAATCCCGTGGAACGCATTATGCTCTTTAAACGAAGTAGCACTGTATAGTGGATACAGTATAGTGAGGGACTAGGACTGAGGAGACTTGGGTTCAAATTCCCATTTTGCCATGGAAACTCACTGGGGGATGTGAAATTGGTAAACTCTTTAAATATCTCATCCTGAAAGCCCTATTAGGATTTCTATAAGTAAGTTCCACCTTAATGACACATAGCAACAATAACATTTTCAGACCATGATTGCTGCTTTGTAAAAATGGAATTCATTGTCAAGAGGAAACTCAGGTTTGCAGCCCTTTGCCTTCATGCAGTGGTGGGAATAAAAAAAATTACTACCTACTCTGTGAGTGTGGTATGGTGGGCATGGCCAGGGGGAAAGCCCTGTGTTGCACCCGAATTAGGATTACTTTAGTTCAAAACTTGGATGGGCGGAGCCAGCCAGAATTTCTGCTACTAGTTCAGGCAAACTGGGGCAAACCTGCTGAATCCCACCACTGCCTTCGTGGCTACATACCTGAGTTCCAAATGACAAGTTATCCCATCGACTGAGGAGGGACTGAAGTGGCTCAGTGGTTAAAAATCTCACCTTGTTAGCTGGAAAGTTGGCAGTTCAAGACCCAAGTACTGCATGATGGAATGAGTGCCTGTCTCTGTCCCCACTCCTGCCAACCTAGCAGTTCAAAAGCAAGACATTGCAAGTAGATAAATAGGGACCGTTTTGGTGGGAAAATATCTTGGGGACATGAAAAGAGCCTCATTCAGGCATCCCCTGAGTGATGTTCCTCCAGCAAAAATCCTTTCAACCCAAAAAGCACCTTTGTCTGCTTCTAACACAATTTTTTAAAAATCGATTAAGGAGGTGTCAAAGAGCCTAACAAAGTGGGGGGCTTCTGGGTTGAAATGGGGAAAGAAGGTAGTGGAGAAACAGGCAAGAGTAGAATAACAAGAAGGAGGGCCTTCTGGAAAATAAAGGAAGAAGAAGGAGATAAAGACATCCCTAGTGAAAGCAGAGACAGAGAAAACCTGGAAAGAAGTGTACAAGAAAGAGCCAGGAATAAGAGAAGGAGAAACAAGCCACTGAAGGGAACCTGGAGAAGGGGGATTCTGCAGAGGAAGAGCCACCCTTGCCTCCTGGGTGGACTCATCTTTTTTATAAAAATATCCCTGGACAAGAAGTTTAGTCCATTGGAGCATTCCCCTTGCCAAGGCAGAATGGCAGCCTCAAGAGTAATGTGCAATGAAGCCTTCATATTGGGGCAAGTGCAAATGCAGAGTGGTACTGGTTGGAGCAGAACCCCTGTGAGAGAAGAGGACTGTGTTCAGACAGTCTGGGAGTCAACTTCACCAATAAGGGATGTTCTGCTATGTGTACCAAAAGTTTTTAGGACATAACCATGATATAAACAGTTGGATCCAAATGGTTCTGAAGACCAGCCCCCCTGGACCTTATGAAACATGATGATGAAACCAGTGTGTCCTAAGTAGACTGTGAATCCAGGTGATGACAGAACCTGTCTTGACGCTCTTCTGGGCTGCCTTGGTTGTTCAAGTTTCCCTGTATTTTTTGAAGTTAGTTATTGAAGTTTGTTTTGCATCTAACCTCCAACGACATGCTTTGAAGACCATGGAAGACAGCAGTTGAAGTAATACTCCTTAGAAATAAACTACTAATTCTTCAAGTCTACTTTTACTACTCTTGCACTGAGAACTCCAAGGGTCCAGTTTATATGCTGAACACAATTCAATACAGTTAAATTTGCTTAATTCTGTCAGAATGAATAAATATAAGATGGTTCAACTAGATATGAATTGTGACTGATGTACAGTATCATGTTTTTCTTTCTAAAGAGCAGTACTGTATATGAGCAATATAATGAGTTTTTTAGAGTTGGAAGCTTGGGGGAGAGCTTTCCACTTTCATTATTTGTGACTATTTATTTTATTTAAATTGTGTTGCAGATGGATATCCAATATTTTTTGGGGTGCATTTTGATGGTATTTCACGCACTTAAAACCTTTTTTACTGTACTGGTCATCGATCGCAATAAAGTTTGATTGATTGTGATTATTTGTGACTTATGTTTTGTTGCTTCAGGAAGAAGTAGTGAAGCCATATTTAAAGATTACACACCCAAAGTTTGGGAACCTCTGTTTTAAAGGAAACTTCAAATTGCAATGACAATCACAATAATCAGATTCATTTTTCCACCAATTAAAAATATAAGAATATGCAATACCATTCTCTAAATTCTCCATAAAGTAAAAATTATTCATATAAATGTAAGTGTGTAGATGTTTTGTTTTGAATGCAAGGGGGAAAGGGCTAGAATAAGAAGCATAAGAGAGCTATCCAGAAAATTGGTTCTTTATGGTGGCTCAATATAAAGAAAACCAAAATCATGGCAACAGTCCCTATCAGTCACTGGAAAATAGATGGGGAAGAAGTAGAAGCAGTGACAGATTTTACTTTCTTGGGATCAAAACTCACTGCAGACAGTGATTGCAGCCATGAAATAAAAAGGCGACTGATTATTGGGAGGCAAGCGATGAGAAACCCGGGGAGCATAATAAAAAGTAGAGACATCATATTGAAAACAAAAATTCATACTGTCAAAGCAATGGTATTCCCCGTGGCAATGTACAGATGTGAGGGCTGGACCATTAGGAAAGCTGAGCGCAGAAGAATAGATGCCTTTGAGATGAGGTGTTGGAGGAGAGTTTTGAGGGTCCCCTGGACAGCAAGGAGAACAAATAGGTCAATCTTAGAAGAAATCAACCCAGAATGCTCCTTGGAAAGTCAAATTGTAAAGATGAAGCTAAGGTACTTTGGACATCAAATGAGAAGAGAGGATTCGCTTGAGAAGGCCTTGATGCTGGGAAAGGTAGAAGGCAAAATAAAAAGGGGGTGGCCAAAAATGAGATGGTTAGATGGTATTGTAGAGACAATGGACACAGAACTGAGCGAGTTGAGGAGGATGGTGGAGGACAGAAATGCCTGGCGGACAATGGTCCATGGGGTCGCAGAGGGTCGGAATCGACTGTGCGACTGAACAATAAAAATGATGGCATTGGTTTCTGAAAACATAATTTCCCCCCAAACATTTCTTTGTCCTTTGACACATTGCATGTTAATAAACCTTTCACCACTATTTGACAAGGAACTACAGCCAATCCTTGACACCTCTTTGAAAGTAAATTTGTATGAGATCATTCTTGACATATTGGTGTAGACTTGTAGCAAATTAGAATCACTTTGGAATGAAACTACAGACAAAATGAACCAGATCAAAAGTGCAAAATGTCAGTTTAAGTTCAGAACACTTAAGCTGGTCTACATAAAAATGGTTCTGGATAATGAGCTCCTCTGGGTGCAAATTGCTAACAAAGAGCATGCAAAGATGGTGGGAAGTGTAAAAGGATGCAAAATATTTGACAGGAGTAACACCTGCAATGCAAAAGCTGATAAAAATGGTATACATTCAAGACAATTTTTCAGAAAACACAGAGCAGCTTACTGGAAGTATTTTACATCTATTCTGTTTTAATTATCCATTAATAGATGACAGATATTACAGAATATCTAATCAGAAAGTAGAAGATGAAATGTATTTTCAATATGGTGATATTGCAATGATAATGATGTGCTGTCAAGTTAGTTCTTAAATATAAAGTACTTTAAAATGGTTTACCAGTCCTACTAGTGATATTCTGAGACCAGGCAGATTACCCAGGACTACAGAGGTGACAGAGTAGGTAAATCCATTAGTCACATGGATTTTGGATGGTTTCAACTGGCACAATGGGGACTTAAAATTCCACCCTGTGGCTGCACAGCTTGTTGTTCAGTCACACAGTTGATTCTGAACCTTTGCAACGCCATGAACCACTGTCCGCCAGGCACTTCTGTCCTCCACCATCCTCCTCAACTCCCTCAGTCTACAATACCATCTAGCCATCTCATTTTTGGCCGTCCCCTTCTTCTTTTGCCCTCGACCTTTTCAAGCATCAAGGATTTCTCAGGTGAATCTTCTCATTTGATGTCCAAAGTACTTTAGCTTCATCTTTACAATTTGACCTTGTAAGGAGCAGTCAGGGTTGATTTCTTCTAAGATTGACCTATTTGTTCGCCTCACTGTCCAGGGGACTCTCAAAACTCTCCTCCAACACCACATCTCAGAGGCATCTATTCTTCTGCGCTCAGCTTTCCTAATGGTCCAGCTCTCACAACCATACATTGCCACAGGGAATACCATTGCTTTGACTATACGAATTTTTGTTTGCAATGTGATGTCTCTACTTTTCACTATGTTCCCCAGGTTCCTCATCGCTTGCCTCCCAAGTATCAGTCGCCTTTTTATTTCATGGCTGCAATCACTGTCTGCAGTGAGCTTTGATCCTAAAAAAGTAAAATCTGTCACTGCTTCTACTCCTTCCCCATCTATTTTCCAGGGACTGATAGGGCCTGTTGCCATTATCTTGGTTTTCTTTATATTGAGTCTCAAGCCAGCTTTTGCACTTTCTTCTTTCAACCTAATCAGGAGCTTCTTTAGGTCCTCCTCACTTTCTGCCATTAGGGTGGTATCATCTGCATATCTCAAATTGTTGATGTTTCTCCCAGCAATTTTGATCCCAAACTGAGATTCCTCCATCCCTGTATTGCACATTATGTGCTCTGTGTATAAGTTGAATAAGTAGGGTGACAAAATGCAGCCTTGTCTTACTCCTTTTCTTATTCCAGACCAGTCCGTCATTCCATTTTCTGTCCTAACTGTTGCTTCTTGATTCATGTACAGATTTCTCATGAGGCATATAAGGTGTTCTGGTATTCCCATATCTTTAATTACTTGCCACATTTTGTTGTGGTCTACACAGTCAAAAGCCTTAGTGTAATCAATGAAACAGAAGTAGACTTGTTTCTGATATTCCGTTGTTTTTTCCATGATACATCTTGTGTTGGCGAAGTGGTCTCTAGTCCCCCTGCCTCTTCTGAACCCCGCCTGCAATTCTGGTAATTCTCTCCACATGCTGCTGCAGTCTATCCTGTATTATCTTGAGCATCACCTTGCTAGTGTGTGGAATGAGCGCAATTGTACAATAATTTGAACATTCTTTGACATTACCCTTTTTGGGGATTGGAACAAATACTGATCTTTTCCAATCCTGTGGCCATTGTTATGTTTTCCAAATCTGCTGGCATATAGAATGTAGTACAGTAATACCTCGGATAACACTAAGACTTGGTTCCACAAGTCTTGGTGTTATCCGATTTTCAGTGTTATCTGATCCATGTTAAAATCCTATGGGATGGATCGGATAATGTTAAAGCTCCATAGAGATACATTGTAACCGCACAGGCTTTAGCGGTTGTTATCCGTTCCCTCACATAGGACCTTAACATTATTCGATCCAATTCTCCTCCCCAGATTGCTTAACGTTATGCGATTTTAGCGTTATCTGTGGTAAACGTTATCCGAGGTATTACTGTAATTTGATTCCATCATCTTTTAGGGCTTTGAAAAGTTCAACTTGGATACCATAATCTCCACTGGCTTTGTTGTTTGCAGTGCTTTTTAGGGCCTTTCTGACTTCACTCTCTAGGCAATATAAATTTGAACTAATAAATAAATAAATAAATAAATAAATAAATAAATAAATAAATAAATAAATAAATAAATAAATAAATAAATGTCTGGCTCATGTTCAATGTTCTCATCATTGTGATTATCAGGTGTGTTGAGGTCCTTTTGTAGAGTTTCTCTGTGTACTCTTTCCATCTTTTCTTAATATCTTCTGTATCTGCTAACTCCTTGCCATCTTTGTCCTTTATCATGGTCATTTTTGCTTTAAACGTTCCCTTGAGTTCCAAATTTTTTTAAAAAAAGATCTCTAGTCCTACCCCTGATATTGTTTTCCTCTATTTATTTGTACTGTTCATTCAGGTAGGTTTCCTTATCTCTCCTTGCTTTTCTTTGAAATTCTGTATTCAAGTGACCGTATTTTTTCCTTTCTCCTTTGCCTTTTACATTCCTTCTGTCCTCTGCTATTTTAAGAGCCTCATCGGACAACCACTTAGTTTTCTTACGCTTCTTTTCTTTTGGTATGGTTTTCTTTGCTGCCTCCTGCATGACGTCCCACATCTCTGTCCATAATTCTTCTGGCACTCTGTCTATCTGGTCCAAACCATTAAATCTGTTCCACACCTCCACTGTGTATTCCTTAGGAATGTTGTCTAGGTCATATCTGTCTGGCCTAATTGTTTATCCTATTTTCTTTAGTCTAAGTCTGAATTTTGCAATCAGTAGGTTGTGATCTGAGCCACAATCTGCTCCTGGTCTTGTTTTTGCTGACTGTATAGAGGTTCTCCATCTTTGGCTGCAGAGTATGTAATCAATCTGGTTTCGATGTTGGCCATCTGGTGATGTCCATGTGTAAAGTCTCCTTTTGTGTTGCTGGAAGAGAGTGTTTGCTATGACCAGTGCATTATATTGGCAGAACTCTATCAGTCTTTGGCCTGCTTCATTCTGTGTTCCAAGACCAAACTTGCCTGTTATTCCATTTACTTTTTTATTTCCTACTTTGGCATTCCAGTCTCCTATGATAATGTGTACATCATTTCTTGGTGTCTGTTCTATGAGGTGTTCTAAGTCCTCATAGAACTGGTCAATTGTGGCTTCATCTGCACTAGTGGTTGGTGCGTATATTTGGATTACAGTGATAATGAATGGTTTGCCCTGTATTCTGACTGACATCATTCTATCACTTTTGAGATTATATCCCATTACTGCTTTTCTCACCCTTTTATTGACAATTATGGCTACTCCGTTTTTTCTGAGTTTTTCTTGTCCAGAGTAGTAGATACAGTATGATGGTTTCCAGAGCTGAATTCACCCATCCCTGTCCATTTTAACTCGCTGATTCCCAAGATGTCAATGCTTATTCTTTCCATTTCCTTTTTTACCATTTCCAGTTTTCCTTGATTCATAGATCTTACATTCCATGTCCCTATACAATATTGTTCCTTACAACACTGTATTTCTCCTCCCCCTTTCCTGTCCCTCCCCTTCTTCTGATCTGATGTGCTAAGCATCCTATTTCATCTAAATTGCCCCATTTGTTTTGCCTTTTGTTTTGGTCCATAGGGTTCTCTTAGCAAACTTCCTGACATTTGTTTGCCGGTTTCTACACCAGTATCTTCTCATCATACATGTTATCACAGTTTAAAACAAAGTATTATCATGCACATTATCACAGTTTAAACAATATCAGACTAAAAATAGCTAATTAGCGTTGGTTATATATGAAGTTATAAGTCAGGAGTTTCTAAGTATCCTTGTTATGAAGTCCAATATATCAAGTCTCTACTGTAAGTTCACTATAAGTCTCTACTGTAAGTTCATTATTGTGCAAGTCAGTTATCTACGTTAGTGTAGATGAATTACTTATCCGCGGCTTCTCTTCCTCCTCCTCCTTCTTATTTACCCTCTGGCCAGGGGGAATGGCCAAAGGGACACTGGTGCACCAATCTACTGAAGTATACTAGATCTTATCATCACATGTACTTCTCCTTTAGAAGAAAACCCTCTGTTCTTCATCATAAATTCCAAAAAATTGTGTTCAATCCCAATAGCCAGATATGTTCTGGATGATATTGCCTGATCAATGGGGAATTTTTGCTCCTAGTTCAACAGCCAGGTGATACAGCTCCTGGTATTACAATGGGAGAGGAAGAATCCAGATCATGATAATTGGGGTGGGGGAATAGGTATTTTTATGTGTAACAGAACTACAAGATCATAGGAAGCTCCTTTACTGAGGTGATGGTTCTAAACCAAGTCTGAGTGGCAGCAACTGTCTATGTTTCAGATATAATTATTTGTTGTCCCAGTATGGTCATTGCTGGCATTTCCTGGGGTCTCCCATTCAAATATTAATCAAGCAGAATAGCAGAGGCGTAGCTACTGCCGTATCTGCCGTATCAATTATACGGGGGCCCCGGGCCACGGGGGGCCCCAACGTGCGTAAGCAAAACAAATCTTTACCCTTTCTAAGGGCCCCCAAACAAATTTTTATACGGGGCCCCACCAAGGCACACTACTCTTCTGCAGAATAGCTTAATGTTTGAAATTAGACAAGATTATGTTCAAACTGCTAAGGTAGGCCATGATAGGGGGTTATGCTATCAAATGTACTGAATCACATGGGCCTACCTGTGTTCCTTCTTAAAAGCTTGAGACTTCAAAATTTAAAATAAAGTTTCCAAATATTGTTTTACATCTTTTATTTATATATTTATATACTAAATTCCTCCCTATGTAAGAATCTCAAGATGGTTTACATTTAAAGGTGAAGATAAAGGTCACCCTTGCTTGAAAGCCAGTAGTATCTGACTCTAGGGTTCAGTGCTCATCTCTGTTTATAAACAAAGAGCCAGCACTGTCTGTGTCTGCAGACATTTCCAGTGGACATGTGGCAGGCATGACTCACACTGGAGTGCTTGGAATGCTGTTTAAAGCAAACATATAAAACATAACTCATTAAAAAGTGGATGAACAAACAAGAATTAAAATATAGTAAAGCACTATTAAAACACACATATATATATTGAAATACTACCACTGTCATTCACCATCCTGTTAAATGCCCGAACTGGAATGCTACATGCTTGTTTAAAAAGCAGAAAATAGACCTTAGAATCAAATAAAGCTTGTTTCAGCATTTAATTGGAGTAATTCTAAAAAGAACTGAACATACACTTTAAAGTGAATTTAGATTGGTCAATATATTAATACATTAAATATATTTTGTTATCATTCTTAACATTTAAGAGAGCATTACTCTACTAATATATCAGAGAGAAAACAAATAAAAAAGAAATTGTCTTTTTATTTTGTTTAGTTTTTGATATGCCTGAAACAGAGGCTTCTTCTTTCGTATCCCAATCAAACCCTGGACAGCCAAAATGAAGCCACTTTCTTTGCTTTGTCCTTACCTAAACCCAAGTCCTCATTAGTGCATAACTCTGGCAGCCATCAGCAGACCAGTAAATGAGCCGGACTCTGTGTCTCTCCACATTTACACTCCAACCATCAGCCTATTCAGGGTCCTCCAAGTGACATAGGGGAGATCGAGTTCCTCTCAGTGATGGGATGACAAAAATTTTGCTACCACACCATGACATCACAGACGTCATGGGTGTGGCCAACATCATGACATCATGATGTAATGGGCGGAGCCAATGTCATGACATGATGATGTTGTGGCCAGGGCCAAAAAATAAAAAAAATATTTTTTAAAAAAAATTAAAAAAATAATAAAATTAAATTAAAATAAACACACACACACCCCTCAACCCACCCAACCAAACAAACAACCACAACACAAACCTAAAAATAAAATAAATAAATTAATTAAATAAATAAAAATTAAATAAAAATACACCCACTCACCCAAACACCCACCCCAAACACAAATAAACCCACCCATCCACCCCAAACACATACCCCTCACATACCCTTGGAAGCAGGAGAGGCAGTGGCGCAGCGTGGCGGTGGCAAACCACCGCCACGGCATGGCGTCCTGGCGGGGCCAGGTGCAGAAAGGCCGCTGCCATTTCTTCAGGCGCTCCCTGCACCCTTCCTTTTCCAGCAGCCAAAATGGCTGCCGGGAACTGTGCATGTGTCAAACTTTCATTTGATGCATGCACAGTAAAAAAAATAGAACTGTGCATTCATCAAATGAAGGTTTGACGCATGTGCAGTACCTGGGAGCCATTTTGGCTCCAAATTTAATTTTTTTTTCTTGCTGGTGAGGTGTCTGAACCGGACGCCTTAAAAAAATCCCGAGTGGTTGCTACCAGTTCTGTGAACCACCTGGGAATGTTGCTACCAGTTCAGGCGAACCAGTGCGAACCGGGAACATCCCATCACTGTATATTTATTTATTTACATTTCTATACCGCCCTTCTCGCCTCATTTAATGTTGTTCCTTGTCCAGTGAGCTCCTCCCTCCATCTTCTAATTTGGTTTTGCTCTTGTGTACCTTCAAGAATGTTTGTTCTTGCCATAAAGTTCTTCCTGAATCTGAGCGGACTTGAGGCTCATATCCATTCTGGGGTTGTTGAGGTTAATTCTCTTGCTTAGTACTTTCAGTGTCTGCTGCTACTTCTCTCCTGATCTTACGTGGAGCAATACCAAAAAGAAGGTATATTTTTTCAACTGGTGTAGGTTTGAGGCATCCTACACTAATTAAGAAAATATACCCTCTTGTTGGTATCTCTCCACCTAAGATTAGGAGAGACTAACACAGCTACTATCTCAAAAATTACTCTACTAATAATCTCTGCACTCTTAATCAGAGATGTTCCAAAACTCCATTTCCGCCATCCCCTCAGAACTAAACCAGATGAGGTTCAGCAGTCTTTCTCTGCCTCAGGTTCTTTCTTTTTTATTTATTTTTTTAAAATTAATTTTAAAAGTAAAATACAAAATAAAACACAAACAAGAGATAATGAAAAATTACCAAAAATACATCCAATGCACAACATAATTACACTACAACACAATAAAAACATTTAATCCTTAAACAATCAATACAATAAGTAATTCTTATTTTATACATTTGTTCTCATTATCTAAATATTTATCTAAATCTGAATTCATGACTAATTTTTTAATATGTGTAGAGTACATATTTTCATTATTTACTTATTTTTCTTTCACAATACCATTAAACAAAAAAGAAAATACCAAACAAAAAACAAAATCATCATACACACCCCTGTGATATATACATTGCCCTGGAGATTGCAGTGTATCACACTCATCTCTTACTTTTTCCAAAAACTCAGTTGATCAGGTACCAGGCTACCACCTTCAACTTTAATCAATGAATGTTCTACAAATGGTTGTCATATATCCCAAAATTTATTTTCAGCAATAATGCCTTTCTTTTTATTCATCTCCCATGTTAACTTATCATTCAACGCAATCTCCCACGTTTCCTTATATCAATCTTCAATTTTTAATAACACATCACTTTTCCAATTTCTTGCAATACATTGTCTGCCAGTTGTTAATATTATATATAATAACTCTTTTTATTCTTGTCTATATTCGTGTTATCCATGTCTGTCAACAAAGCGGTACCCGACCCCAGCTTAATGCTTATCAGGTTCTTTCTAATGTTACTGGTTTCTGGGATATTTTGCTTTCAAGGCCTCTTGTTGAAGCTCCCTGCAGTTAAATATGTTACTTCAGCCTTTGGATGTTGGGCTTTTCTACTTCCTTGAAGTAGATGGCCATGCAGAACTTTGTCGTAGGTTGATACAAAACTCTATACCTCACGTGGCATTTAAAATTATATTGTAGTTAACACAATAATGATGATCATCTGAGGATGATGTGTTTTAAATGTCTTCCTTGCCCTTTGTGACTACTATCACTATCATCTTTCTAGAATTCAACTCTTTTCATTTTTCCTTTTGATGTTTAGCAAATAAAATAGCATTGAAATGACAAGAATTTGGCAAAAATTTAAATTAGAGCTCAACTAGAAAAATGTTTAAAAATACAATTTACAAATTGCATTGCCACTGTAGTCCTTCCCAATGCAAGCAGAAGGTAGGCAAAAAAGTAGGATTCATTTCTGTGCTAAACCTAAATCGTGCACCATCAATTAAGTCATCTGGACACACCCAACAATGGCACTGAAGAACACACACAGGCAACCACACAAGCCAAAAGAAATGCAGGATAATGCAGGTGAATACACTATAAGAAGCAAACAACCACCCAGAAGCTCTGGCAGCCCCCCCCCCCCCGCCCAAAAAAAAAAACCCACCATGTACTTTCCCCAAAATATTAGATCGACTACAATTAGTGCTAACATATGGTTGTCAACGGAATAAATATTGAAAGGAACAGTCAGAAACTCAGCACAAATTATGGGATATACACCCATATAGTCCTTCCCACTGCCAATATTATTTTCTCAAGCACAGAGTGTAACAACAGATATGCATAGTGTTCAGTGGTATTTCCAACTTGTTATGGGGGTCTTTGTAGCAGAACATGGCTTTACTTCTTGCGCAGGTTTACTGGAAGTGTTACCAAGTGCTCCTTAGATTCACCTCTTAGCTAAAATCTGTAGCCAGACGTCTTCTGTATGGAATTCCCATCTGTCAATGGCTACTCTCTGAGCCATTTCAGCTTGCTGCCTCTAACCAAGGCCACTACTTACAATTTTACGGCCAACACGTAAAAGAGCAAAGAACAGCTTCTGGCTTACTTAGTAGCATGTCACGAAACCAGCCAGCCCCCTCTGCTCTGGCTGGTTTCGTGACAAGCTCTGTAACTTCACTAGAGGCCACAGACAGTATAAAGATATAATAAACAATAAACAAAGAGATAAAAATAAATTCTTTCTTCACAGAGGCATAAAACTTCACAAATTAAAACATTAAAGTCTTCCAAGTCATGCTAGCAGTTTGAAATATGGCTAATAGTCTGAAATATTGTCTGTCCCCAAATTCCTACAAAACTGAAGATTTAGGAAACTAGGGTTAGATAAGAAATACAGGGAGCTTGTTGATTACAGTCAAACCTTGCATAAAGAGCACCTCGCTTAAAGAGCAACTCGCTTAAAGAGCAGAATTTTATCTGAATGTTCGCTTCGCTTAACAAATAAATAAAACCAACCAAAAACTCGCTTAACAAATAAATTGGGATTCGCAATCCCTCCCCACAATTAGTCAGTTACAATGGTGTTTCGCTTAAAGAGCAAATTCACTTAAAGAGCAATCCTGTGGAACGCATTATGCTCTTTAAGCGAGGTACAAACGTACTTATATTTCCTGTACAGTGGAACCTCGCTTAACAAACAGCTTGGTTAACACAAAAATCACATAACAAAAGGAAATCCATAGAAAATAGTGGCTCGGTTAACTCCCCCCCCCCCATGGATTAACTGGTTTTCAATGCATTCCTATGGGAAACCACATTTCGGTTAACAAATTTTGGTTTTCAATGCATTCCTATAGGAAATTCACTTTACAATTTTTTGTAGTACAAAAGGTCCTGGAGAATGCATAAATTTTGTTAAACAAGGTTTCACTGTATTTATGGTACAGTATCTCTTAAAACACTTGAGCTGGTGGTCGACTTTGTAATACCGTAGCAAAAAGCTTTATATTTTTAAAAAGGCAAGCAAAAAGATGAAGAATTTTGGGTGTGTTCCAGATGCAGCTTCTACCCATGACAACCGTACTTTGGGGAATTGTAACGGAAGCAAAGGAAGATATTCCAGGGGAAAATAATGTTATATTACTGTCCAGATATGGGAAAATAATTTCTCTCAACTGTGTTTAATTATAAAAAAAATGCATGGTAATGCCTATTTAAGAAATTTACATATATGGCTTGATAGTAGTCTTCTGAAAATAGAAAACTTGGTAAAATTCTGAAAAAGAGTCCCAGGTGGACAGGGTGCTATCTAAACAGCTAAGAGTTCACATTTGTTCTCTTATGTTTTTGGGTTTATGTACATTCTGTATTTTAAACTGTGTGTGTGGTTGGGTTAGTGGGTGGGATTTTATTTTCTTTGTGGTAAACTGTCCAGGGTAATGACTTTAATTAAATCGGTGGTATATACATTTAACAAACAAACAAAGGAATACAGCTGAAATGGTAGGCTGTTTTCTTGGAAATATTTTCTACAGTTGTTAACAAGTCAGAAAGAATCCCAGTAAGACACTAATGAGATTAAAACTACAATTCCTGTGTATCACAAGGGAAATAGAGAAGAAACTGGTAACTACTGGTTCACTGCTTTACTTTTAATTACTCATAGGTGATCCACTTACCTAAGCATGAATTAAAAAAATACTGGTTTCAAATACAGTATTCTGAGTCTTCAACTGATTGGTTTCATAGTAGAATATCCTATTTTGGGCTGATTTGTTTTATTTGCTGAACTATAATTTATGTCTCCTAGAAATAAACTATATACAGCTTTTGTTCATTTCAAGTCAACATTGACTTGATTCACTATTATCTTTTATGGAAGAAATACAGTGATGCCTCACTTCCAAAACAATTTTATGAGCCAAATGTAGTTGAAAGATCAGCTGTCAAAAGTCACTGCCCCACTAGAGGGATTTGGCAAGAATATACTGTAGTTATGTTCCTTATTATTCAACTGATATCTACATGCCTAGGTGTAAGATTCACATCCCAAGATGGGAAGCACCAAGTTACTGTTACATTATATTCTGTTTTCTTGATGTCATGTGTCTGATGTGTGTCTTCAAAGAGATTTAAAGTTATTATGCTCTACAATGACAGTGAAAAGCTGGCTATAAATTATGAGACAAGATTTTGGGTCTTTCCAAATGTACAGCTCTTTTCTCTTTTTAAAAATGGAATATGGTTGACCAGTCACTAAAGCAGGTGGCTTTCTGATATTTGGAGATTTGCAACAATGTAATACAAGGAGCTTGCATTAATGCAGAACAGTTACCATGTCTAGGCAAGACACATGAGCACACAACGTTGTCTGAGCTCTATAGATTCTTGAATTCAACAAATCAGTCTCGTATCTCATTTGGTGTTTGGTCACCTTAGTGGAAAATATATTCAGAAAGTAGAGAGACTAAATGTCTATTGGTTCTGTTGGACCTCATAGATCCGGGGTGGTCAACCTTTTTAGGCCATTGGCCTGACCATGCCCCCCAAGACAGCTGAGCAGGCCGGACCACAACCCCAGAAGCAGAAACAGCCGCATTTACAGCTGACAGAAATGCACCCACTTCTGCATTTATGACAGCCATGAGCGCATTTGCGCATGTGAGGGTGCATTTTACAGCTGACATAAACGCATCCACTTCTGGGTGTGGCAGAGGCAGCGCCAGGTTGGATGGAATGGTGTCAAAGGCTGAGTTCGGCCTACGGGTCATAGGTTGGGAACCCCTGTCATAGATCATGCTATCTTGCTCGAATATGTGGCAGCATGGGCTCACTATTTTTATGCAGGTCTTGAAATGATAAAATATAGCAGAGTGCAGGAAGGTGGCTGGCTTTTGCCACACCCTGAGGTTTGAGAGTGTTTCTTGAGATACAGGAGACAAAAACAAACTCCGGCTTGGGTTGCAGGAAATATGTATTTACACTATTTACAAAGGTTGTGCACAAAGTGCAAGTTAACACTTGTCTTCAAGTCAGACCAAGTGGTGCAGCAAGTCCTTATAGTCTATGTGAGCTAATTAAGCTCTTATCTTCGATAAAGCAATGCAAGCAGTCCAAACCTTTATCTGTTGCTTCAAGGTCGGCTTCGAAGATTTTCACCAGTTCATTCTAGCTACGGAGTAGCTCGGTTCCAAAACAGTCCTTGGTTAGGTCACCACAATGTGGCTGAGGTATGTGTTCCAATATCTTGCAATAAACGGCAAGTAGACATACCAGACAATCCTCAAGAATGACGAAGGTCCGATGGACGTGAGCACAGCAACAAAGCAGTCAGAGAACAACAGGCTGGCTGGCTGGCAAAGACTGTTGCCGCAATTTATGCTAGACACAAACACTCAATGCTTGCACCTGGCTGTGGTAGCTGCACAGTCTTAAAGATACAGTCATTGGTTTGCTCTCGTTGCAAACCTACTCATATATCCTAACAGGTCTAACCTATTATACATTGAAGTTTGGAGTCTTCTGGGTGCTGCTTTGCAACATCTTTCAAGATAGGACAAGATGGGCATTTACCTTCCTGCCTCTCCTGTGTTCCTCAGTTAATTGTTTTCATATTTTCCTGTAACAACTAGATGACATTATGACTAATCCCAAGTAAATCCTTTTTTTCCCTTTGCCTTGTTTCCACTCGCTTTTTAAAAATATAAGAATTGGACTGTGGACCGTTTCAGTCAGGATTCAGGCCCGGATATGGTACCGAAACTGCACTAGTCGCTTTGGTGGATGATCTCTGGAGAGAGCGGGACGGAGGGGAACCGTCTGTCCTTGCTCTTCTCGATCTCTCAGCGGCTTTTGATACTGTCGATCATGGCATCCTTCTGGGAAGGCTCCAGGGTCTGGGGATCCAGGGTACAGTGCTGTCCTGGTTTGCCTCATTCCTGAGGGGCAGGACCCAGTCGGTGTGCCTGGAGAAGGAGAAGTCCAGCCCTAGGCCCCTGCAATACGGGGTGCCTCAGGGTTCGGTACTCTCTCCTCTCCTGTTTAACATCTATATGAAGCCGCTGGGCGAGATCATCCGTTCCCACGGGGTAAGGTATCATCAATATGCAGATGATACCCAGTTATACATCTCTGCCCGTGGGGACCCAAGCGGTGCGGTGGAAGTCCTTTCCAGGTGTCTGAAGGCTGTTAAGGTCTGGATGGGGGACAACGGGCTACAGCTGAATCCCGGCAAGACTGAGTGGCTGTGGGTAAGGGGTCCTGTGTTAACCCAGGAGCTGCCACCTTTGGTACTGGATGGGGCAGCTTTGCCCCAAACAGACCCAGTGCGTAATCTGGGGGTCCTCCTGGACTCACGGCTACTGTTCGAAGAGCAGGTGGCAGCCGTGGCCAGGAGGGCCTTTGCACAACTTCGTGTAATACGCCAGTTACGCCCACTCCTGGACCGGGACGCCTTGCTTATGGTCACACATGCGTTGGTCACCTCCAGACTTGACTATTGTAATGCGCTCTACATGGGGCTGCCCCTGATGACCATCCGGAGACTCCAGCTGGTCCAAAATGCGGTGGCCCGGGTAGTGGTGGGGTGTGGGCGTTATGCTCACGCTTCACCGCTGCTCCGGGAGCTGCACTGGTTGCCAGTATGTCTCCGGGTGCAATTCAAGGTGCTGGTTATTACCTTTAAAGCCCTATATGGTAGTGGGCCAGGATACCTAAGAGACCGCGTCACCCCAAGAACATCTGTCCGTCCCACCAGGGCGGATCGGAGAGGCTCCCTTGTTGTCCCTTCGGCGAGAAAGGCGCATCTCGCCTGCACCAGGAAGAGGGCCTTCTCTGTGTCCGCCCCGGCCCTTTGGAACCTCCTGCCCACCGAACTGTGCCTTCAGACAGAGCTCCTGCCCTTCCGGAAGTGCTTGAAAACCTGGCTGGCAGGACAAGTGTGGGGACCTGGGAATGCGAGTTCACTTACCAGGTGGCTTATGTGATGGATTGCCACCCTGGGTCTGGAAGTGGGACTGTGTATTGTTTTAATTTTTGTGATTAAGTTTTGATGACTTTTTAACTTGATGTTTTTATTGATGTAGATTGTCTTATGTTTTTATTCTTATTTTTTAGTCTCATGTAAGCCGCTCAGAGTCGGGTCCTCCCGATTGGGGCGGGGTATCAAGTGTAATAAATAATAAATAAATAAATAAATAAATTTCAGGGTCTTTCCAGAACATATTTCTTGGGAATGTAAAGATCTACACTTACCGTAATACAGGAAGGCATGGAGTGAGCATTAACATTTTTGCCTCTTGACTTGCGCTGCTTCTAAAATACAGTAACAACAAATTTCATGTTTTTTAAAGAACCTACACGACTAGTTTTGAGCAATACTGATACTGTATCTGCTATATTATTTCAGCACTATATTTTTTTTAATAATGTAAAGGGATTTTGAATCAACAACTGCCTGTATTACATAATAAAAGATAAAACATACGTACAATAATTTATTATTATTATTATTATTTTGGAAAACCCTGTCTCCCAAGAATATTGTTTTAAAATTGGGGGGAAGGGGATTTGCTCTGGTTCATCACTAAAAATGTTCTGCATGATACTGAGATATTGTTAAACAATTTCAGCCTTCCATCTTTATTTAGATTTTTTAAGGCTCCATGCTTATGGAAGCATGAAATACATTTCCAAAAATGTTTTGGTAAATTCATTGTTCCAAAAAATGGTGGTTTACATGAAATGATTTTTTCCATTTCACAGCATAAACATCTTTTGTGCTACGCTGATATACTGCTAAATCATTTCAGCACTATCTATTCAGCATTGTAAAGACACTAAATGAACAGTGATATGCAACACATGTATAAAACTCATACACAAAAAAACCAATCTAGTATTTCCATGTCTCTAAAAGCTCTTTATGCATCAGACCAGGTAATATGGTACAGCAGATAGAGTGATGGACTCAAGATACTTGAGTGGCTTAGAACTGCTTTGTGGCCATGGAAATTCATGGGGGTTTGAACTTGTAAACCTATGCCTTAAATATTGCCCTTACTCTGAAAGGCGTATGATTGCTGTAATTTAGTTTTGATTTGTCAGTACATAACAAGGGGCAGAAAAGAAGGGAGGGTGGCAGGTAAGAAGCAAATTAGAGAAAAAGCATAAACCGTGTGGACAGTTGAAATGCCATATCCTGAACTAAACAAGACATATGAATTGTTCAACCGGTATGATTTGCAACAATGTAATACAAGGAGCTTGCATTAATGTAGAACAGTTACCCTGTCTGGTTGTGCCCTCAGGGATCGATTCTGTCCTCTGTATCATTAGACTCTCTATGTGAAATAATGGAGCCGTCTGAAGTTCATGGTGTGTTGTTCCCAGTGGATGATGTACTACTGTCTCTTTTTCAGTTTCATGGGAAAGTAGCTGTTGCAGCTCTAGACACTGCCAGGAGGAGTAACAAGGCTAGATGAGGAGTAACAAACAAAAACTTAAGCCAGAGAGAAGAGGTGTGTTCCTGGACATGGCAGAAATAGCCTCCGAAATAAGGATTAAACCAGCTGAAGAGATGGTTTATTGGGCCCGAAAAGCCAGGGTGGCAGTGCTTCTGAATTCAGCTTTCTGTCCAGGTGACTTACATGGTCAAAAATGACTTTGACCAATTAAGGCCATTGCATCAGTCAGACGTTAGTATTGCAATACATGTCTGTGACTAACACGTTACTTTATACTGTTTCCATCTAAAGTGAAACTGATGCTTTCATTTGTCAGCAAGTTGAGACAAACTCGTGTACCCTTTGGAAACAGAGTTCTATAAGTTCATTTGTTTTCCCCACTATAGTGAAGTTGTGCACTGAATTAGTATACTGCATGCATATTAACTAAGCTTTCAGTTGTGGTTTTACATGGGCTTGCCAATAGACAACTCTCTGCTCTGAAACTATAAGGTGAAAAAGAAATAGACATTCTAAATGGTCTTTAATCAATTATTTTGACCCATTCTGATAGAACCATGGGGGTGAACCTTGGCACTCCAGGTGTTCTTGGACTTCAATTCCTAGAAGCCCAAATCATTTAGAAAGTAAATGGGTTTTTTGTTGTCGATTCCAACACTTTACAGAGACTTGGGCTTCTGAGAACTGAAGTCCAAGAACACCTGGAATGCCAAGGCTCACCGTCACTGTAATAGAATATGGGCATTAAAAAGGTGGGGAGCAGAGCTCAGAAAGACTGCATTAATAATAATACTGTATGTCAGTTTGTTTGGTGGGGTCAGAAACAAGAGGAAAATTCATTTGTATTTTAGTTCAATTTAAGAAAGCTCATACTGGTCCATTTTTTTCATAGTTATAGTGACTTTTGAGTCATCTTGTTAGTCTGTTATTTAAACATGAAAATGTTTTTCAAGGAAATTAACTCTGGCAAGATTTGTATGGAATAGGTGTTTTCATGAACAGACAGGTTATGCGTGGTTTATTTTAAAACTAATGAAATTTTAACAACTTAGCTTAACAATGTTATTTTTGGAAGCTACTAATGGCTTACAAAACAAATTAATTTTGAGGGTCACATTGCAAACTCTGGCAGGCATAATATATGTCCATATATTTATATGTAAAAATATAACAGTAAAGGCCTCCTTCCAGTGGTGGGCTGCTACTGGTTTGGACCAGTTCAGCCGAACCGGTAGCAGAAATCTGGAGGGAATCGCCAGTAGTAAACTCCCAGGCAGCCGGTTTGGTCGCCTCTCCGGCTGTCCTCTGGATGGCTTTTCCAGGCAGCCGAAAATGGCTGCTCGGAAGTGCACATGAGTCAAAACACCATTTGATGCATGCACACTGAAAAATAGAAGTGTGGATTCGTCAAATGGTATTTTGATGCATGCGCACTTCCGAGCAGCTATTTTGGGCTGCAAGGAAGGATGCAGTGGCTGGCTCTTTGGAATGGCGGTGGCAGCGGCCTTTCCTTGGTGCGCCGCCAGGCCAGGCTGTGCCTGGCCGTGCCAGGCCGCACTGCTGGGCCAGGCTGCACTGCCAGGCCGGGCCAGACCGGCCCGGGCCACACTGCCACACCGCCAGGCCACTTTGCCGCCGGGCTGCTTTGCTGCCGGACCGCTTTGCCACGCCACCACTAATGCTGCCTGTCTGCTGCTCCCCAACCCCAGGGTCAGTGACTGACTAGGGTTTGTGTATGAGGTGGGTGGGTGGGTTGGTGGGTTGAGGGGTGTGTGTGTATGTGTGTGTGTTTTATGTAGTGTGTTTTTATGTGTATTTAATTTGTATTTGTATGTTTTATGTGTATTTAAATGTCTATTTTAATTTGTATTTTTATGTTTTTTATTTCTATTTTTATGTGTACTGTATTTTTATTTTATTTTTATAATTTTTTTACTTTGGCTCCACCCACAACATCATGACATCATGATGTTGGCTCCACCCATGATGTCATGACATTGGCTCCGCCCATGGCATCATGACATCATGACATTGGCTCCGCCCATGACATCGGCCCCACCCACAGTGTAGTAGTAAAAATTTTGACAGCCCACCACTGCCTCCTTCTCATTCTAAGACTCCAAGACTCCTTTCTAGGTTGAAAGGAATCCCTAGAGGTTTGGAACCCAAAGGGGAGGAATACGAAATTTTGAATTAAAGATTAACACCATTGGCTAATGAAAATAATCAGACTCATAACCATGCAGCTCCAATCATTGTAGTATTGTGGATAAATTAAAGGCTAGGAGTCTGGGTTCAAATCTCTGTTGAGCTATGAGGATTCATTAGGTAGGGTGGGACTGGTAAAATCTCTCTTTAAACATCTCACAGCTTGAAAGCCCAGTCTGGATCACCTAAGTCTGTTCCAACTTAACAGCATGTATCACATATTTGGGTATGGTAGATGAACTTCCAGTAGTGGGATTCAGCCAGTGGTGGGCTCAAAAAAAATTACTACCACACTGTGGGCGTAGTATGGTGGGCATGGCCGCTGCCACCACTCCTCCAGGCGCTGCGCCATTTCTGGGCAGCCCAAAATAGCTGCCCAGAAGTGCACATGCATCAAAACTCCATTTGACGCATGCGCAGTTCCAGGCAGCTATTTTGGGCTGCCCGGAACTGTCATCTGGAGGGCAGCCAGAGAGGCGACCAAATCGGTCACCCGGGAATTCACTACACCCACCCCCCGGGTGATCCCCTACCGGATGGTTGCGAACCGGTCCAAACCGGGAGCAGCCCATCACTGTATGTAGTTGCCCAAGGCCTATTATTACAATGTTATGTAGCATCAATTGATACTGTTCCTCTAAAGCAGTGTGTTCCCCAAACAGTGTGTTCCCCAACCCCACCAGAGGACTTCAATTCCCAGAAGCCTAAGTCAGTATATTGGCTGACCAGTGCTTTGGGGGAATTGACTTAGGCTTCTGGGAATTGAAGTCCCTTGGCGATGTGTGTGCCCCACATTGGGAACCACTGCTTTAAAGCCAGATTAGGTAGCAAACAGAACACCTTAAACTAAACTCTATCAGTAATGGTGCCAGGTTCAACACAAACATGAGCTATATTACTTTAAAAGTGCACAGAAACCAATTCAAAAGAGTTGTCAGAGAGCTTCCCTGTTTCTGCATCATGGTATGATTGGACTGCTGGAAGAGGCCCCAGTATGGGGTGAAGAAATAAGAATGCATCAGTACCATCACAACTATGACAACTCACTGTTCTCTTGTCTTGACTTTAATTTTGAAACAATTTGCCCTCTCTCAAGCCTTCTGTGGCTATGTTTTCTCAGATTATTTTAGTGTGACTTTTTGGCTGAGCAACATAAACCCTTTGAGAATCAACCTTGGAGAAAACTGAAATAGGTGGGGCAGTTTCATTGCCTTTAAATACAATTCATCAGAAGCAAGAACCTCTCTTCTTGAGCCCGCAACCTGAAGCAGCAATTGGTAATGGTATACCAAATCTCCATTAAGAGACCTGCTTGACCTGTTAACTGGTGAGAAATTATTATCCTCACAATCTGAAATCTTGATCACTGACAAACAATATCTGGAATTACCAAGCAAGTCCAATATGATATTCCTGTTTTATACGACCAGAAATGTTGTATATGCAACTGTACAACTACTTTATTTACCTTATCTTGGATACCTTGGAGTCGTTATTCAGCAAGGAGTCCTTGAATAGACATCTACACAACTTGTGTCATGTAATCAATGCCATTCAGCATAATTAAAAATAGTTAATGACTTGCATTTGCACTCCAGCCCATTTACATCCAAGCAACACCCACATCGACTCCTTTGTTTTCATCCCCAACTATCAAGGTACAAGGAACATACACTCTCCTGATTCTAGAAAAGTAGCTAGATTCTATCTTTCTGCAGTGAAAGAGAAATCTTGTTAGTACAATAACTTTTATTACAAATAAAACTATTAATGGTCCAAGTTTCCTTTTTGAAATAACAGATAGCAAATTGGTTTCAACAATTAAAACATATGTTGAGTTGGTTACTTTGCCTGCTGCTGCTGCTGCTGCTGCTTCTTCCTTGTCCAGGCCAAACGTGAACCTGCCAAAATGAATATCAGAGAATAAAGAAAATAAAAACAAAAAGCTGTAGTACTTTGAAGACTGTTATCTTTTAATGTTAGCTTTTGTGAATCAAGTCCATTTCATCAGACATGGGAGTGAGATTTTATGGCATCAATTTATACACATCAGGCAGTGATGGGATGTCCCCGGTTCCAGACGGTTCCCTGGAACCGGTAGGACCAATTCCGGAGGGTTCTCCGTGAGGGGAGTCCACTTTTGGGGCGTCCGGTTCCGGACGCCTCACCGAAAGAAATTTTTTTTAAAAAATTGGAGCTAAAATGGCTCCAATTGACTGCGCATGTGCAGAAACTCAATGTGACACATTGCGCATGCATCAGATTGAGTTTCTGCACATGCGCAGTCAATTGGAGCCATTTTAGCTCCGATTTTTAAAAAAAAATTGTTTAGAGCTTTCAGGACGGCGGCGGTGGAGGCGGCACCAGCCCTCTGAGAAGGGCACCTCCCCCGCAGCACGTTGAGGGCTGCCTGGGCCGTCCGCTGCCGACAAGCCCCATGCCCTGGGGACGCGTGGCGCACCGCTGACGCCTCCTCCTCCGCCGGGCGCCAGCCTGTGGGCTGGGTGCCTGCAACCGCCGCCCGCCGCTGCCGGAGCTGCCGTTGGCTACATTCCTGTGGCCTCCTCCTTGGGCTGGTCCCTTTTTAGCCCAGCTGCGGCGCCTGGCGGAGGAGGAATGCAGGCGGCAGTGGTGCGGCATGGGGACGGCCCAGGGAGGCTCGGCAGCCGCGGCTGGAGCCACGGCTGGAGCCACTGCTGCCCGCCGCCCCTGGCCATGGCCGGAGCCGGGCTAAAAAGGAGGAGGAGGAGGAGGAGGCCACAGGGGTGCAGGCAGCTCTGGCGGCGGCGGCGGCGGCTGTGGACGCAGTCGGGGTGCCGGGTCCCAAGAAAGGTAAGCGAGGGGTAATTTATTTGTGTTTTGGGTGGGTGGTTGTTTTTATTTTATTTATTTATTTATTTATTTGTGTCTGGGTGGGTGGGCTGAGAGGGAGGGGTTTGTGTGTGTATGTTTATTTTTATTTTTTATTTATTTTTATTTTTGGCCCCACCCACAACGTCATGACGTCATGACGTCGGCTTCAGCCATGACGTCATGACGTCATGACATTGGCCACGCCCATGACGTCCGTGACGTCATGGCGTGGTAGTAGATTTTTTGTCATCCCATCACTGACATCAGGTGTATAAATTCTGGAATTCAGAGTGATTGTTAGCATACCTCTCAACCTGATGTGTATTAATTGATGCAATGAAATCTCACTCTCATGTCTGATGAAGTGGACTTGATCCATGAAAGCTAACATTAAACTATAAGTTAGTCTTCAAAGTGCTACAGCTTTTTATTTTTGTTTGTTTATTCTCTAATATGCTTGAAACAGACTAACACAGCTACTATGCTAAAATGAGAGCACCTTTTAGTGAGTTTATTCTGCAGTTCCTTTCACCTGACCTAGTGTGAGAAAGATTAGCCAAAAACGCACGGTTCCCATTACCAGGGTACACCTGATTGTGGTTCAAAATATAACAATATTCGAGGAGGCTCTTTCTGTGTACCCGACATTGTGTGCTGCTTCATAAGGGACTGCTGCAGAAGTTAACTGGAAAAATATCCTACCAAAGTCTCTTCTGGAGTCCAGAAATAAGCTTTCTATTGTCTCAAAAACCTTGCCTTCTTAGGTCCAGCAGACATGGGATTACACAGTAGGAACAAATAAAACGTTAAACACTGAAAAATAATTAATGTCAAATTAGTTATTATAATCAAAATAAATAATACAACTACAAATGTTTTCTCATTACAGTAGTATACATCAATGGAACTCCATTACCTACATCAATGTGGTTTGTGATTAACAATAGCAATTACACTTATACAGTGGTGAGCATCAGCAGGTTCACCCCAGTTCGCCAGAACCAGTAGCAGAAATTCTGGCTGCCTCTGCCCATCCAAGTTTTGAAATAAAGTAGTCTTAATCCGGGTGCAATGCAGGCCTTTTCCCCTGGCCACACCCACCATGCCATGCCCACAGTGTGATAGTAATTTATTTATTTTTTGAGCCCACCAGTGCTTATATCCCAACCCATAGTACTTAGGTCACTCTCTGGACAGTTTACAAGGTAATTAGCATTTTGCCCCAAATATGCTGGATACTCATTTTACCGATCTCAGAAGGATGGAAAGCTGAGTCAACCATGATACCCATCAGGACTGAACTGAAAACAGATGGGGAAGAAATAGAAGCAGTGACAGATTTTACTTTCTTAGGATCAAAGCTCACTGCAGATGGTGATTGCAGCCATGAAATAAAAAGGCGACTGATTCTTGGCAGGCAAGCTATGAGAAACCTGGGGAACATAGTGAAAAGTAGAGACATCACATTGCAAACAAAAATTCGCATAGTCAAAGCAATGGTATTCCCTGTGGCAATGTATGGTTGTGAGAGCTGGACCATTAGGAAAGCTGAGTGCAGAAGAATAGATGCCTCTGAGATGTGGTGTTGGAGGAGAGTTTTGAGAGTCCCCTGGACAGCGAGGAGAACAAATAGGTCAATCTTAGAAGAAATCAACCCTGACTGCTCCTTACAAGGTCAAATTGTAAAGATGAAGCTAAAGTACTTTGGACATCAAATGAGAAGAGAAGATTCACCTGAGAAATCCTTGATGCTTGAAAAGGTCGAGGGCAAAAGAAGAAGGGGACGGCCAAAAATGAGATGGCTAGATGGTATTGTAGACACAATGGGCACAAAGCTGAGCGAGTTGAGAAGGATGGTGGAGGACAGAAGTGCCTGGTGGACAGTGGTCCATGGGGTCACAAAGGGTCGGAATCGACTGTGCGACTGAACAACCCAAAAAAACCCCAAACCAAACAAACAAACAAGAGTTTAACCACTGCGCCTCCAGGGTTCAGGATTAGGGCCTGTTTTATCCCTCTGCTAATATCAAAATAGAGCACATAGTTTTTAAGGTGCTATATTTTCTGTCTTTTTGTTTTATTTACTCTCTGATGTGTCAAAAAAGTATTATTTTCAATTTCTTTTTGGAATTCATCACACTCTACTTCTCTTGTCACATGACCATTTTAGTAATAGCCAAAAGAATAAACATGTCATCTTTAATAATCTTTACTTATTTCCTCTTTCCCATTTTTGCCTCTACCAACCTTTTAGTTGTTTCTATGTGTATGCCTCTTAACTCAGAACCATATAATACTCTCTATCTGGCCATGGCTCAGATATTGAAATCAGCTCCTCAGTTTGAAGAGGTAGTAAAGTTTTAATGAAACAACTGTGTCCAAATGAAACTGTTTACACCTAGGCTTTTAACTCATTCAGCACAATTCTTCACTTTCTATCAATAACTTCTTTTTTAAAATCACCATTTCCAACTCTTTCTAACCCCCTACTGCTTCAAAAACCTAACACTCTTCTCCTCTAGTTTCTGCCAGCCAATCAGAATCATTCTTACCAACATTACTCACTTACTCTTTACTCAGCCCCTTATATCACCAATACACTTAGCATTACCATATACTTTTAAACATCACCAGGCATCACATCTAGAAGGAGAAACACAGCGTGCTGTGAGTAATTGTCCCTGGCTCCACCCACCATTGGCTACTAATGTCTTCTTCTCTTCCAACCACAGTTGACCACCACCTACCACTGCAATTAACATGGGTCCTTTTCACAGTATTCTCACTTGGGGCTAAACTAATTATTTTTGCAATGTTACACTAGGAAAAGTAGAAGGCAATAGGAACAAGTGGAGGATCTAACATTGGACTGACCCAATAATAAAGGAAACCATGGCCTTTAATCTGCAAATTTTGAGTGGAATTATTAATGATAGGAACCTTTAGTAGGTCATTAATTTATGATTGCCATAATTTAGGGTTGTCATTGTGACATCAAACAAGTATCTTTTTTAAATATTTCTTATTGGGTCAGAAGCACGCACAAAGGTGCTTTCTGGGTTGAAAGGATTTTTGCTGGAAGAACTGCTCAGGGGACGCTCGAATGAAGCTCCTTTCTCTTCCCCAAGATCTTTTCCCACCAAAGTGGTCCCTATTTATCTACTTGCAATTTCTTGCTTTTGAACTGCTAGGTTGGCAGGAGCTGGGACAAAGACAGGCTCTCATTCTGTCATGCAGTACTTGGGTCTTGAACTGTGGACTTGCTGACCTTTCTGCTAACAAGGTGAGCTTCTTAACCACTGAGCCACCACAGTCCTCGAAGGATCTTATTAAATCCAATTTTCTTTCCTTTTAGCCTTCATTGTCTCAACACAAACCTTTGTACAGTTTCTTTCCACATACACTTCTTTCTCCTGGAATTTCAAAAATAATCTGCTAAATTTTAAAAGCTGCATTCCTACCAAATGAGTTACACATTTACAGTCATATTATATTCAGTGTGGCGTATTTCAAAAGTAATCAGACAGTGCAGGGATGAACTTTCAGATAAAATATTCAAGTGCTGGGATTATAAAGAAACCAGCTGTAACATTCTAAAAGTAATTAGCAAAAAAAAGAAGAAGAAATTAGACTGTTTTGAAACTGTTTACTTTAAAAATCAAGACATCCTTTTATAAAGTATGCTCTAATTTTAAAAAGAAGTCAATTGGAGGAGCACAGACAGTTTCTAAATTTTTGCCAGTAACTACTATCCAGACCAGGCACAGAGCTTTCTGCCAGTAGTCCTAATTTTTTGGAACAATTAGACTGTATTAAATTGACATAGGCCAAGCCAGATGAGTGTCAGAGCAGCCAAATTAAACACAATATTGAATGCATTTATGTACTAATAAGAAATCTTGCCTTGAAGCAAATACTTGCTTCAGAATATTAATTTTCCTCAGGGACAAAAATATTCAAATACATTCCTACACCTGCTGGGATTCTGAGAACACATCCACAGCTGATTCTATCTGCATTTTTAAAAAAACACAAATATTTTTTAAAGGCAAAGATGTTTTTAATTATATTCTTTAAAGGCAAAGATACTTTTAATTAAGGTGGTTTGTTTTAGAGGATCTCTTTAGATTTTCTTGTTTTGTTTTATTTCTTGTACACAAAGTACCAAGATAAAGAAATTTACAGTAAAAATGTAGAATGTTAAAAGTACAGTGAAAAAATAGCATAAGATAAACTTGTAATAAAGCAAGCAAATACACAGTATCTCAGATAGATAATAAAAGCACAGGGAAAGAAGGTATGTGCATAGTATTGGTAAAGGTAAAGGTTTCCCTTTTTCAAAAGCCAGTCATATCCAACTCTAGGGGGCGGTGTTAATCTTTATTTGCAACCAAAGAGCCAGCACTACCTGCATCTGCATTTCCACGGTCATGCGGCACACATGACTAAATCCTGAAGTACATGGAATATTGTTACCTGTCCCACCAAAGTAGTATCTATTTATCTACTTGCAATTTCTTGCTTTCAAACTGCTAGGTTGCCAGGAGTCTGGACAGACAATGAGAACTCTCTCTGTCGCACAGCACTCAGGTCTCAAACTACTGTCCTGCCAACCTTTCAGTCATCAATTTCAGCATCTTAACCACTAAGCCAGGGATTCTCAACCTGCGGCCCATGGGCCAGATGTGGCCTGTGGCACCATTTCATGTGCCCCCCCCCCCACTGCCTCCACCACACCAGGAAGTGCCATGTGGCGGAGGAAGGCAAGATGGCTGTCCTGCCTCTGAAGCTGTCTGAGGGAACATGACTCGGCCCCTGGCTTTAAAAGGATGATAACTCCTGCACTAAGCCACTGCGGCCTGCACATAGTATTAGAATGATATAAATAAACATGTCAAGTGAGCCTTCATGAGAAAGGAGCTGCATAAATTGTGCTGCAGCAATGAAAACTGTTTCCCTAGTTATTAGATAAGAAATTAATCAAAAGTAAAACAATAATAAAGAAGACAAAAATATCATGGCATCTTAAATATTAACTACTATATTTTAATGTGAGTGTGCATGGATCAAAGCTACTTCCTCAGATAAAGAGACAGTGGTTGGTAGACAATTGGTTATAAATTGAGCAATTCAATGGAGAATTTCCTGCCTTGTAAGGACTTAAGACCTTTATTTGATATCTAGTCCATTTCTAATGACGGGTGGGTATAGGAACCTCAGGCTATATAGATAATAACACAGATGCAATTTGTGTGAGTCAGTGTGGTATTTCCACCTAGTGATATCTCAAGAACCAAGTTCAGTTTCTTCTTCAATAGAGCAAAAGTACTTTGGACATCAAATGAGAAGAGAGGATTCGCTTGAGAAAGCCTTGATGCTGGGAAGGGTGGAGGGCAAAAGAAGAAGGGGGTGGCCAAAAATGAGATGGCTAGATGGTATTGTAGACACAATGGGCACAAAGCTGAGCGAGTTGAGGAGGATGGTGGAGGACAGAAGTGCCTGGCGGACAGTGGTCCATGGGGTCGCAAAGGGTCGGAATCGACTGTGCAACTGAACAACAAAACAAAGAGCTTTGTTTCTGGAAATGTGATCAGGAAAAAAAGACACAGGTTTGTTGGGAAGAAACCTGGGTTGATAAAAATAATAATAACAGCAAGTAAAATCTGCAGCATTTTACATTTGGTAATGGCTTAAGAACCCTGGACTCCTACTTTGGTAATGGAAGACCATACAGCCAGCAACACAACATTGACTCCCTAACCTGACTCCCTAAAGGGGCCAACGGCTATGGGCGGATGAGCCTCTTTAGATGGACTGTTCAGATAGTAGAGCAGTTAATTCTATAAGAGATGAATGTCTTATTATTACTATGTTGGCAGCCAGAAGAATTAGCCTGGTTGTTCTAAGATAAGCAAACTTTGATTTGTATTACAACACCTTTCTGCCAGCCATTTCCACCATTGGCATCATCACATCAGTTCCCTGGCCAAGGTCTTTTGAAAACAGTGAAGAAGAAAGTTGAATACAGAAAGGATTGAAAGTTGAGCTACAAACTGGAAAAATGAGTCTAGGCATGGTCAATACTTGGGGAAAAAATAGAAGAAAGGCTGACCAAAAGCTGACATGGGGCTGGTTAAGAGCAGGAGTGTTAAAGAAAGAAACTGATGAAAAGAATTTTACCAAATGGCAACAGACAATCATATTAGGCTGTAAAGCCCCTCTCCCATTGATACTCAATGTTAGTGCATGCAAGATTGCTGTTATCTAATAAATAACCAAAATAATGCTACTGAAGTAGCTTGGTCAAAAATAGTGTTATCATTTTAACATTTAAACTTGTCTCAGATGTTACCTGTATTTTATATACATCCATGTTTTTAAATTGTGCAATGCTCTGATATGAGTAAAGAAAAAGATTATCCCAACACAGTAAATATGAACTTTTGCAGTAACCACGAAAAATAACCTTTTTTGGCTGCAACTCCTAGAGTATGGTTGCTGAGATATTCTGAAAATTGTTGACAAAAAGGTAACATCTCCAAGTACTGCTTATCATTAGGAGCATAGTATCTTTTGGACTAATCTCCCATGCTCCCATTAGTTGGTTGAAGAGACTGGGATAGGTTTAATTGGCAATGGTGGAATAGAAGACTGCACAATCACAAGTGCCTTGAATTCATACAGGATCTTATATGGCAGAACAAAGAGGTAATATTACAGGCATGAGTAGAAATAGATTTTTTCGGAGGATAGCAGCTTGTAATGTAGTATGTGGTATTGAAGAAGCAGCCTTCTTACCCAGAAATAATCAGATCAAACCATCGGTGAGAGAAACAGAAAAAAGCCTTTATTAACTATTAACATCACAAGTCTTGTAATGTTGTTAGGATTCAGATGGAAATAGTTCCCCAAAATCTGAATGAAAATCACAGCTTTCTATAGCTCTTCTTATACCATTTTCCTTGAATGCTGCTAATGACATTTCCTGTTAACAAGTTGATTAACACAATCAAAATGTAGTATTTTGGTCAATAAAGGAAGCTTTCACAATTCAAGTGATTAAATAAAGTATTTTGGGTATATGCTTTCCTAATTACTAAACATGAACTTTTACCATGAGTTCATGACCTAATCAATTATAATCACATTAACTTTACCTATTACTTCATGCTTAATCTACTTTGTCACTACTCCAAAATGATATATTAGGATGTAACTAGCACAACATATCTAAAATTTACTGTTCCTTTAATTGACTAGACATCCTTAAGTTGCCATCTTTTGTTTATCGCTATTCAGGCACTTAAGACAAATGATATCCTTTTCCTATAGTGGTGACATCTTTTCTATATAACTATAAGATTATAATTATCATGCCTGCTACAGTGTAACAGGCTGTTCAATAACATGGCAACAAAGAAAACACTCTTCTTCAACGTTTACTTTCAGTGAACTGATTTCCAGAAAACTGGGGCTTGTGTTAGGTTTAAAAAATAAGTGCATTAAATATTAGAAATTGGAAAATTATTTGCTGTAATGTGAAAAAAAGTCTTAACTTTTTGCATTAGCAGTATTAACTTATTACTTAAATTACTAGATCTGAAATAAACAGCAGGATTTAGTGTTGTTTAACTTTTGACTCTTGCTGGTTCATTTGACATTTGGCCTCTAGAAGTGCTCTTTCTCTTTCCCCCTTTTCTTTCTTTTTGTATTTAAAAATTACCATCCCCATTAGGATTTTGTCCTAGGACTGGTGAATTACAAAACCTATAATAATGTTGGTTAGGGATGGCAGCGATTCTAATATGAAAACCATTATGTTGAGAAAGAATATGTATCCTGATATGAGATCTCATCTCTCTACCTCCAGAGAGAAATCCTTCTATAGCTAATAAGCCTAATGCTACAGAAAGCCAGTAATTTCTTTAACCACTTTCGAACACTTGCTTTGCAGAACCTTACAGAGGCTTTGCCTAAAAGCAGGCCTTAGAAAAACACTGCATGGCTTCCTCCCACAGAGTCTACACAATGCAACAACCAAACAGTAAAGATGTTAGCACATAGAAAATGGTAGTACTGTATTGCTTTCAAAGGACTACATAATGTAATACTTTTTCATTTAATGAGAAAATTAGCAAGTTTGCATTAATATTTTAATATGTTATTTCCAGGCTCTGAGGCAGAGGGTAAAAGGGCTTGGTGTTGGTGCAGGTTCTCTCATAAATTCTGTCTACTGTAATGAAGTGCCTTTAATGTAAAAACATTACTTGCTTTTGTCTGACTACAGAACTCAGCCAGGGTGGTGGTAGAAATTGTGCCACACTAGATCACTGCATTGTACACTATATATAGAATATGCAGCTGGTTGGTATAGATCCACAGATTGCCCATAGATGTAGTTCAGCATAACCAAGATAAGTATTATTTTGTAAGTTTGACCTGAGCTGATGACCTCCAGATTCACATTATGGTTAACAAAGAGAGTAGTTTGGATCTGGGATTATATAGTTACGCTTAAAGGAAATCCTTCAAAATCAATGGGGCAAGTTTCTTCTTCAAGTGCCATATCTGTTTTGGATAGTGGCTATCATCATGGCGATAGTCTTCCTGTTTTTAACTCCTTGGAGCAGTTATTCCATGGACATTCCACACCAGTTCATGGGGTCGCAAAGGGTCAGAATCGACTGTGCGACTGAACAACAAAAAAGCCACAAAGTCCATCTGCATCAAGGGCCACTCTTCCCAGGGATCTTCCCTTGCATAGCAAATTAGAGTACAGCATTCTATATTTCCATGTCATTCCTCATGATATGGCCAAAGTATTGGAGCTTTCTATGTTTAGTGGTCTTAAACAGTTCTTGTTCTTTATCCATCTGGTGCTACATTTCTACATTAGTCACATGGTCAACCTATGATATCCTTAGCAGTGCTCTGTAGGCCCACATTCGGTTTTCTTTTCAGCTTCGGTTTTCTTTTCAGCTTCGGTTTTCTTTTCAGATGCTTTTGTCAATGTTCAAGCTTCAACTCCATATGGCAACAGTGGGAATACATAACATCTCACTATTTGGAACTTTGTAGCGAGAGTTAGATCTCTACTGCATAACAAATGTCACATATTTATGAAGGTGGATCTTGCTTTTTCTATTCGTATTTTAATCCCTGCCTGGGGATCCCACTTTTTATTTAACATACTCACCAAACAGACAATTTTATCCAAAAATAACAAAATGTTTAGACTTCTTAAGTGTTGAGATCTAAACCATATTCTGTGCTTGAAGCTCTAACTTGATTCAGCATCAACTGAAGAGTTCCAAGATTTGTGGCTAGCAACATTGTGTCATCAGCATATCGGATGTTATCCAGGTATTCCCCATTAATTTTAATGCCCATGTTTAAATCTGATAGAGCTTCTGAAAAAATGTTCTCCAATAAAACAGTGTCGGGGACAACATACAGCTTTATTTATTTATTTAGATTTATATTGCCACTCACTCATCATGGTGACTCAGGGTGGCTTACAATCAGCAAAACAACACAGCACTAATACATTTTTCTAAATGAATAATAGATTTCTCTCTCCCCTCTGACTATTGGTGGGTGCCCAGAGTATCTTGAAAAGTTGTGAAAATCATATAACCATGGTTCATGGCTTTATTGCATACCTCTTCAAATTTGAACCTGCTCTGTCAGCTGCTTTTCAACTCTGACTTCAACTCTGGTTGCAATAAAGATTGGTAACTATTCTGATATCTTTATGATCTACATCTATTTTCTTCAGTGCTGCAATCATCTTCTCATGCTGGCATCTGTCAAAAGCTTTTGCATAATCTATAAAACATGCATGCACATCACATCTCATATTTCTACATCTTTGAATGAGGACCTGCATCGTAAACAGTGTCTCTCTGGTACCCGTAGAATTACGGAAGCCAAATTGCATCTTACCTGTGTTTTCTTCACATAAATTCTACTATAGATGATTTTCAAAAAGACCTTAAAAGCATGACTCATGAGGCTAATTGTTCTGTATTCCTCACAGGACTTTGTGTTTGGTTTTTTCAGCAATATAACAAAGGCTGATAGCAATCAATCACTCGGAAGGATATTCCATCAATTCTTTGATGTTAATATCAGACAGAAGTTTCAAAATTTCTACTGGGATGTCATCTAGCCCTCTTGCTTTCCCATCTTTGGATCTTTGCAAATCTTTTACAACCTCATTCTCCAGTATTGGTGGTCCAGTATTGACATTTATGGCAGGCTGTTTGCCTCTTTCATAAATAAACAGCTCTCCAATGTATTCTTTCCATACATTGATCTTATCTCTTATTTCCACTGCAAGATTCCTATCCTTGTCTTTTAACAAGGCATATGTCATCTGTTGTCTTTTGCCAATAAAGGCCCTGATCTTTTTGTGTATGTTGAAAAAATTGTGCTTACAGTTTTTGGTATTCCTCTATCTCAGTACATCTATCAGCCATATAAGCTTCCTTTGCAGCACTTATTTTGCACCTAATCATCCTCTCTAAATCATTATATTTTTTCCTGATCCTGGTTCTTATGGGTCTTTTTTATTTCCATTAAATGGAGTATGTCATCTGTTATCCATGCCTTATTCTTATGGTTTGACTTTTGTCAAGTTTAGGCAAAGGTCTCCCTTGTAGGACTGTGGTGGCTTAGTGGTTAAGCTGCTGAATTTAATGGCTGGAAGGTTGGCAAGTCAGCAGTTCGAAACCCAAGTGCTGCACGACAGAGTGAGCTCCTGTCTCTGTCCCAGCTCCTGCCAACCTAGCAGTTTGAAAGGAAGACATTGCAAGTAGATACACAGGTATCACTTCAGTGGGAAAGGTAACAGGATTCCGTGTCTAATCATGCTTGCCACATGCCCACAGAAATGTCTGAAGATGCAGAAAGTGCTGGCACTTTTGCTGTAAAATGAGATGAGCACTGCACCCTGGAGTCAGATATGACTGGCTTTTGAGCAAGGTTGACCTTTACCTTTACCTAAAGGTCTCCCTTGCTTGAAAGCCAGTTGTATCCAAATCTGGGTTCATCTCAATTTTCAGCCAAAGAGCCAGTGCAGTCTGCGTCTGCAGCCCCCAAAGTGCGCAGATGTTATTTTCCCACTGAAGTGGTATCTATTTATTTATTTGCAATTTCTTGTTTTCAAACTGCTAGGTTGGCAGGAGCTGGGACAGACAATGGGAGCTCACACAGTACTGGGGTCTCAAACTGCTTAACTGCTGACTTCCAGCTGTCAAGCTCAGCACCTTAACCACTAAGCCACCATGTCCCTACTGGGGCAAGTTTAGCAACAACTAAATAAGGTCCTGTTGATTTTTGATAATTTAATTAATTTAATTTAATTGTTCGATTTTTATGCCACCCCACTTGCCTAAGCAACTCTGGGCGGCTAACAATGATACAAAAAGAATACAAAATATACAGTTACGATTAAATTAGCATAATGCACAAAACATTTCAGAACTTTCCAAAAGAAAAAAAAATCCCACTTACAAGCCAGTACCCCACAAACCCAGAAACCAAATGAACTTCAAAAAAAATTAAACTATATATTTATTTTTAAAAACCCTCAAAGACTTAAAAGTTTAAAAGGGTTAAAAAAGTTTAAAAGAGGGAGAGAGGGGTGGCTAGCCCATCAGATCAGCCACCCAAATTGGGACCCCGTATTACTTGAGCCCCACACCTGCCCTGCCAGCTAGGTTTTAGGCCCTTCCAAAAGGGCAGGAGCTCTGTCTGTAGGCGTAACTCACTTGGCAGGAGGTTTCAAAGGGCCAGGGCGGACACAGAGAAGGCCCTCCTTCTGGTGCTAGAGAGATGCGCCTCTCTAGCCGATGGAATGATAAGAGAGCCTCTCTGATCCGCCATGGTGGGACGGACAGATGTTCTTGGGGTGATGCGGTCTCTTAAGTATCCTGGCCCACTACCATGTAGGGCTTTAAAGGTAATGACCAGCACCTTGAATTGCACCAAGAGACACACTGGCAACCAGTGCAGCTCCCGAAGCAGTGGTGAGGCATGAGTATAACGCCCGCACCCCATCACTACTCGAACAGCTGCATTCTGGACCAGCTGCAGCCTCGAAATGGTCACCAAGGGCAGCCCCATGTAGAGCCCATTAAAGTAATCAAGTCTGGAGGTGACCAAAGCATGTGTGATCATGAGCAAGGAGTCCCAATCTAGGAGCGGGCATAACTGGCATATTACACAAAGTTGTGCAAAAGCCCTCCGGGCCACGACTGCCACCTGCTCTTCGAGCAGTAGTCATGAGTCCAAGAGGACCCCCAGATTACACACCGGGTCTGTTTGGGGCAAAGGTGCCCCATACAGAACCAAAGATGGCAACAATAGCAACTACACTTATACAGTATACTGGCCCATACTGCTTAGTGCACTCTCTGGGTGGTTCACAAGTTAATTAGCATTTTGCCCCCCACATGTTGGGTACTCATTTTACCAACCTCAGAAGGATGGAAGGCTGAGTCAACCTTGACTCCTGGTCAAGAGTGAATCTACATCCTTCTGGTTGCATGACAGCACTTTAACCACTGCACCACCAGGGCTTACTAGGTTTCTTCGAAGCCTCTTTAATAAGTCCATCATCTCATGTCAGCCCACCCAGCTCTTGTCAACGGAACAGCTTTCACACTGGGACCATCACCATATTTCCTCTTTAATCCAGTCCACTATCTCTGGATGGTTCTGAACCAAACTCCACGTTTGGCCAGTCCTGTGTTGAAAGAAACTCTTAGAAATGTCTCTCCAGAACAAATGCACACTTCCAGCAAAGACTGAATCTGTATAATTCCTAACAAGTTAAACAACTGGATTATATTAGGAGAAACTGATTTTAAAAAAAAATTATCTCCAAGTATTTAATGGGGCGATGACAACCTCTGCCTGTTCTTCTTCTTCAAGTGCCATATCCAATTTAGAATATTGGCTATTATCATGGCAATCAGCCATGAAGTTTGTCCTGGGAACAATATAATCCACCCTGAGTCGCTTATGAGAGTAGGACGGAATAGAAATTCAAATAAATAAATAAATAATGCAGTAGCATTCCATCCAATTTCATGAGTCACTTTCTGGTCTGGAACCCTTATGGCACACAAAGTCCTCATCAGCCCCAGGCCAGTATTGATGAAGCTGCTGCCTTCCATCAAAATGGATTGAAGTGGGATTTAATCCACTTGGGGACCATCACCCTTCCTTGTGGCTTTTGGCACTCAAGGCCATTAGTCCTCAAGGTTGTCAGGTTAGTTAACTGCAGTATGGTCTACTCCAGTGGTGGGATTCAGCAAGTTCGCCCCAGTTCACCAGAACTGGTAGCAGAAATTCTGGCTGACCCTGCCCTTCCAAGTTTTGAAATACAGTAGTCCTAATTCGGGTGCAATGCAGGGCTTCCCCCTGGCCATGCCCACCATACCACGCCACAGAGTAGTTAGTAAAAAAAAATTGAATCCCACCACTGCACATGTGCCAGAGGTGGTATTTGGAGCCCTCTCTGTGGGCAACCATGCACAGAGTTTGCCCCGTCCCTTTTTGCCCAGCAGCCCACAGGGAGCACTTCCTCCCTCCCCTGTTGCTGTGTTGGCACTTTGCAATAAATAAGCGGGTTTTGGGTTGCAGTGTTTGGGCATTCAGTCAGGTTCACCATCACTGGTCTACTCTATTATTACAGCAGGATAACCTGGCCAGACTGTGAGGTGTACTGAATCTGTTTAATTCCTGCAGAAGCCAAACAGCTGGATTTCATTGAGAGAAACTAATTAAAAATAATGACCTCCCATATTCCACTACAGTACAGTATGGGGGTGATGGCAACCTCCGTTTCTCCTGCGAAAGCTAAATGTGAAAGCGAACGACGGTTCTCTCTTAACTAGGCAAAGGGACATTTAATTAGCCACGGAGAGGCATTTTTCTGTGAAAATTCAAGACGCCGTCATGCCGTCCCAGCGTGAGGGGAGATTTTTAATCAGTCTTATAATTAACCAGCAGCACCGTCTAAGCGTAACCAGCCACCAAGATTACAGCTTGACAGAAACGCTTTGGAGTCGCCTGAGTTACCAGGCGCTAATTCTGCAACTTCAAATCAACAACGTCCTTTTTGGTTTTGTAATAATTTCATGTCAGAAATTATTCTGGGTTGAAAGGAATGAGGCTCCTCCTTGTCCTTTCATGTCCCCAAGAGCTCGGACAGAGACGGACGCTCACTCCGTCAAAGCACCACCCGGGTATCGAACTGGGGACAAGGCGAGCTTCTTAACTAACTGAGCCACCGCAGCCCCGTTTGTTTTGATAACACAAAATCAAGCTAAGAAGCGCCGGCGATCCCGCGCAACCTCTGAAGGAAAGGACGTGCGTAGTATGGTTTTAATAACTCTTTCCAACGGCTGCCGCTGAGGCGGAAGGCCGCGCCGAGCCTCACGTGACGCCCCGTGTCGCGAGCCACGCCCCCCTCTTCCACCCCCTCCCTCCCTCGCCTTCCCTCAACCTGACCTTCTCCTCCTCCTGCCTCCTTTCACTACTAGCCTTCTGACGCGCGCGCGCGCGGGGGGGGTACCGTGCTGCGCATGCGTAGCTCCGCCTCGGGCGCCTACCTTTAGCCCCCTCCCTCTTGTGTCTCTCTGTCTCTCTCCTTCCCCCCTCCTCTTTTTTCTCTCCATCCCCCCCCCCTTCCGCCGTCTGCCTTCGCCCTATAAAAGGAGCGCTTGGCGGGGGTTTCCTTTCTCAGTCCGCAGGAGCGACGACGGGTTGGGGAGGGTTCGGGCTACGGAATAGCGACGACGACGAAGACGACGGCGGTTCCACCCTAGTCGTGGTCTCTATGGGCCTTGAGCGTCGCCTCCCCCACTCAGACAGAGGCCTCGCGTCGAGCTCGGTCTGCCCGGCCGCCGTTTGAGGATCCCTCCGGGCAGGGGGCCACCTGACGGGCCCAACGCCGCCGCCGCCACCACCGCCACCTTCTCCTCAGCGGAGGCGGACGCCCCCCCACCCGCGACGGCGCCATGAGTTCGGGCACGCCGTACATCGGGAGCAAGATCAGCCTAATCTCCAAGGCCCAGATCCGCTACGAGGGCATCCTCTACACCATCGACACCGACAACTCCACCGTCGCTCTCGCCAAGGGTACGCCTGAGGCGGGGGTTGCACGCCGTGTGTGTGTGTGTGTGTGTGTGAGGGAAGAAGGGAGGAGAGTAGGAAGGAAGCTGCCTTTTGAGGAAAGGGGTTCATTTTTTTTTTTTTGAGGGGTGGTTGGGTTGGTCCCTTTTAATCAGAAAACTAAGCCTGGAGGCCTCGGGCCCTGCTTTTCCCGTCGTTTGGGTGGGTGGGGAAGGTGGGCCTGTGGCGGAGAAAGGAGCCGCAGCGTCTCTTAATTCCGTTTTTGCTCTCTCCCCCCCCCCCCGGCCCTTTCTTTCTCTTCAGGCGCCGGGGAAGGGGCGGGCGGGTGCCGAGGTTAAACGGAGGGAGGGAAGGAGGGCGGCTGGCTTTTAAAAAGGGGGCGTGGGGGGGGGGGAGAAGAGCCAAAGAAGGGAGACGTCTTTTCTTCCCCTGGAAACGAGACAGCGCCAGGCTTTTTCTCTCTCTCTCTCTTGGTGGAGCTGGTTTCGTTTAAACTCACACGTAGCTGGGGCAGAAACGGGGGTGGGAAGGATCAATGGCTCAGCCCCTCTTCCCTCCCCGACGACCTCCTATGGAGAGGTAGCATGCATAGGGAAGGCTGCAAAAGATGGCTTTAGGAGGGGGTTGCCTCTACTCCGCCCTCCCTTTTTTGCAGGCCTTGTCATGTTGAGGAAGAAAAACAAAACAGGCTCTTGGGGAAGACAGAGCCTCATCGAAGATTGTGGTGTTTTTGAACCACAATAGGACATAACCCGGGCAAGGCAACCTTGTGGTGCTGGCTAATCTTTCTCGCACTAGGTCAGGCGAGAGGAACTACGGAATGGGTTCCTCAAAAGGTGGCTTGGTTTTGGCAGTTTAAAGTCTGGCCTAGACAGGGAAGGTGACTTGCTGTTTACCTGTTTTGGATAAAATGTGGCAAATGTTATGGCAGATGGCTCTGGGAGCTTTGTAGGTGGGAAATGTCTGTGCACTTACATGCAGCTTATGCATATGTCTTTGTCAGACTCCCCCACCCTTTTATTTTTCCTTTCCCTTTTCAAAAAACTTTTTTCAAATGTCTATAAAGCTGTTGCAGAGATGCTGTGGTGCTCTGAACAGCCTCCTTTTTTTTTTTAGTAATTTTGTAGTTAAGACAAAAAAGGAGGTCTGTGTTCTATTTGGCTTTTCTCCTTTTACTCTCCTTAGCCACATGAAAAACAAATCATTCAATTTTGAAGGCAAAAGATGTGACTTTAATAGGAATCCCCCCAGTAGCATCATCGGTCTCAGAGGTGCCCAAACTTTTTGGGCTGCAGCCCATGGCCCGGATCTGGCCCATGATGCCCTTGTTGCTCCTGGAAGTGGAATTAAAATGTGCCTGTATGTAAGCGTTTCACTTTCAGGAGTGACAAGGGCTTTGTGGGCCGGATGAATTGGCGTTGGGGACTGGATCTGGCCCCCGGGCTGTAGTTTGGGCACCCCTGATCTATCTTAATTCCCTAAATTACCAGCATGGTGATTTCTTTTTCTTTCTTTTTTGTTATTTAATGGAAAGCAGTGATTGGCTGAAATTTTTGTATGCAGAATGCCTCCATTCCTAAACTCATACTGATTTGAAGATTATCTGGTAACCTAATGAGTGGAAACAGTACTATTTATCACATTCACTTTACCATTCACTTTACAAGTTGTACCAAAGGGGACTGTCCTTAAGATATAAGATGTGAAAATGTGTTTTTGTGGTTTTTTTTTAAACATAGTTCAAAGTCAGCAAGTGAGAGCTAGGATAAAAAGAACATTATTTATCTGAATTAGGGCATCAGGAGATTAACTTCAATTAAACAAAGGACACTTACCTGGGAAGCTTGCTTTGTTGATTTTGTTGTTGTTCAGTCGCACAGTCGATTCTGACCCTTTGTGACCCTATGGACCACTGTCCGCCAGGCACTTCTGTCCTCCACCATCCTCCTCAACTCGCTCAGTTCTGTGCCCATTGTCTCTACAATGCCATCTAGCCATCTCATTTGTGGCCGCCCCCTTTTTCTTTTGTCCTCCACCTTTCCCAGCATCAAGGCTTTCTCAAGTGAAGCCTCTCTTCTCATTTGATGTCCAAAGTACTTTAGCTTCATCTTTACTATTTGACTTCAAGGGAGTATTTGCTATCTAGATTGAACATGGAAGCTGCAATAGTCTTGAAAAATATACAGTAATACCTCGGATAACGCTAAGACTTGGTTCCATAAGTCATTCGATTTTTAGTGTTATCTGATGCATGTTAAAATCCTATGGGATGGATCGGATAATGTTAAAGCTCCATGGAGATACATTGTAACCGCACAGGCTTTAGCAGTTGTTATCCAATCCATCCCATAGGACCTTAACGTTATTCGATCCAATTCTTCTCCCCAGATTACTTAACATTATGTGATTTTTGTGTTATCCAAGGTAAATGTTATCCGAGGTATTACTGTACCTCAAAGTCTACGGTGTGTTTGGAAACTAATCATCTTTCAGTGTCATTTCATTCAGTTTTTTATTGTTACATTTTGATCATTTCTCAAACCTTTATGCCCAATAAGAAGGAACAGGTATGGTTTGTCTTTCATTTTACCCTTATTGTGAGATCCAGGAAAATATCATGGTCTTCCTTTTAATGTAATAGGGTTAGGGACAAGGAAGCACCTCCCTGATTTTAAAGCTGTATGGTGTGGGTTAGAAATACTTTAATCTCCCTGTGGCTTTGCTTGCTAGTTGTGAAAGTGACCTAGATTCCTGCAGCAGATATGTAACTCAAAGTGTTCTTAGTAAAGCTTTCTGCTTTTTATCTCTACAAAGCTTTGGAGGCTGTAAATAGGGAAGGTATATTGTGAGTTGCTCCAGATGGTAATGACTGTGTGTGTGTGTGTGTGGGGTGGTGGGCTTGGAGCAGCAAGGTTTTGTGTTCTTCAGAGGCAAAGACAGGCATTGCATTTGACTGTTGCAGACCTAGTCTAAAGATGCTACCTGTTTTCTGTTGAGTTTGAAAACCTGTTATATTTATAACAAGCTCTATGAAACTTTCTTTTTTACAGAGCAACATCATGGTTCTTGGCTATTTCTGTTTTAGATTAGGCTTCGTCCCAATTTTTGTAATGTATAAAGGAGGTAGACATAGCCATTTTATATATGCATTTGTTTTTGGTTTGTGGTATTCGTTGAGTCGGTGGGCTCATCTTGGCTTCAGTGTCAGTTATTTTCTGCATGCTAAAACATTGCAGTGCCATCCCTAGACTTAAGTTTATGTCCTTTGGGAGTAAAGGTTCAGTGAGGGGAGTTTGTTGGGGAAACTTATTGATGATGTTAGGGGGGAGGAGGATAGGTATTCTTTATGTGCCAAACAATATAATGCAGGGAACAGTATAATGCAGCAGCCTTCCTTTTGCCTTCCACATTGCAACATTATACCCATACCACTGATCAAGTTCCCTGAGTCACTTTCTGGTCCTGAGCCCTTTTGGCATGCAAAATCCTCCTCAACATCAGACCAGTATAGATGAAGCTGCTGCTTTCCATCAAGATGGAGTCAAGTGGGATTTCATCCACTTGGGGACCATCACCCTTCTCTGTGGACTTAGCCACTCAAGACAGTTTAGTCCTCAGGTTTGTCATGTTAGTGAACCATCACCTGACTGGTGTTGAGTTGCTGACAGTATGATCTACTCTATTACCATAGCAGGATAACCTGGCCAGAGAGAAGGATAGGTATGACATGACAAAAAATTGCCAAAGTCTTTGGATTGTGGAAAGTGAATAAAGAAAACCTTTTTTTATTTGTGACCTCTGTGGTTTGTTCCATCTGTTGAGTCAACTCTTGATATGTGGCTGTGTGGTTATAGAGCTAAGAAAAATCCTGCCAGGTTGGCAGATCTGGTTAGGAAGTAATGGAATGTGTAGGTTTTAATTGCTGGCTATTTAGCTGTGCCAAGGATGGAGTTGTTAAGTCATAGAAGGTTTTACGTTTTAGTTCAAGTTTCCACCAATGTGTTAAAGTAATTTTGTCTCTTAATTAAAAAAAAACCTGGGAGATCATATGTTAGTCTTATGGTTTCTGTGGAAGTTTGAAGAAATATTCCCTCTGTTAGCTTAAAAAGTAATTTTACAAAGCTGAATAGCTACAAAAAAGAGTACAGTATAATAAGGTTAGGAGAAATACTCTTTAGTGTTAAATGCTTAGCATCTAATTTTGCTGTGCTTGATTCAGAAAGAAGAAAGTATTTTAAAATGATATCAGCAGGTCATTCATTATGGTCTTGTATGATTTGGGTAAAAATAGAGAGGGAGTTGGGGTAAGAAAGCAGACCAGCAGTTTACTTTTTATTTGGGACATAGTTTTTATGGAGTATGGAATGTTCTTGAATATTTTTCAGCACTTGATAGTCTTCAATGAATATTTTGCCTTTCTTGCAATGAGCTCAAGATGATGTACTGTATATGGTGCTGACACTCCCCATTTTATCCTCACAGCAACCTTGTAAAGTTGGTCAGGCTGAGAAGAATTACTGTTTCAATGTTACCTTAAAGTTATTGGTCAGTGGGGAAGAAAACACTTCAGCTGTCTAGATACTTCAGTAGAGGCCTGTCATGGTAGAGTTTACCATGGGCTCACAAATTACAAAAAGTAGTTAAAAGTCCATATGGTAGTTGGGCTTTGTTATCTCTCTATATGTATATAATGGAGAGGGAAGGTACTGGACTCTGATACCCTGTTGCTGGGCAGAGGACAGTGAAGATATAGGGATGTACTGTATCTGATTGGCTCATGTAAATTAGATAAGGCAGGAGGGGGATAGTGAAGTATAAAAAGGAAAGAGAGGGTTTTCTGAAGAGAACTTGAGGGAGATTATAAAGAACTGGAGAGAAAATACTTTCTGAAGAGAAGAGTAAGTCTGAAGTAAACTTCCAGAGAGGCTGAGAAAAACTTTCTGAGGCGAATCTGAAGAGATTCTGAGATGAATCTGAAGAGGTTTTAGGAACTTTCAGAAGAGATTCTGATGAGAATCTGAAGAGATTCTGGGAAACCTTTGGAAGAGAACAAGTCGGAGAAGAACAGGAGGGAGGAAATCCTGTTCTCTTCTAAGCTATCAGAATAAGGTAGTGAGTTAGAATAATTTATATTCATGGGGGAAACCAAGGTGTTGATTTTCCTGAATCTTTTTGAGTGTTGTATATTGTATAGCTATCTGTATTGTGTGAACAATGTATCTTTAATATCCCTTATGAAAAATAAACTACAGTTCCTTCGATAACTTGTATGTTTATTGAAGGGAGGGGATAAAGTAAAGCCATCTTAAGCCAGGAGAGGCCACACTGCTACCATTCTCTCTTTTTAACATTTTCTTGGGATCACTTTTAGAGTGGATCTTCGAGGTTGCAGCAAAAAAGGTAATATTTTGCTGGACCAGCATTCCATGGAAAACGGCTCGGAGTCTCAGTAGTCCCAGGAGTGGACAAGGAGAGCCCCAGGAATGGACAAGGAGAGGACTGAGGCAGAGGGAGTTTAGTGCCAGGTAATGTTAAAGTAACATTGGCACGTGTCCAGGAGTCACTGACAAGGCCTCAGCTTTAAACTAAGGCTTTTTGTATTCTCCACCATGAGCCTTGCCAAGCTGGAATAAGTAGCTAAGGTGAATAAGGGGCAGCTTAATAGTTAAACTCTTGTTGTGGTTCACATTGACTGTAACAGAAGAGGCTTAGTCCAGGAAGAAGGACAAACACTTTAACTGAAGAAAAACAAATTAATTGTAGGCTTTTTTTGTCCCTTGGTTGCCTATGTGTAAACTATACTGTACAGGGTTTCTGACAAGGCAAGGGAGTATCCCAGGGAGAGGCATCATAGCTCAGTGGTGTTTTCTGTGCAGAAATCCCTGTTTCATGTCCAGACATTGCCGGCCTAATTAGGGGTTGGAGTAGTAGGTGATGAGGAAAGCATCTGCCTCTGAGTTAATGGAGAGTTGTTAGATGATTAGATTGTACATCAACCTGGAGAGCTTTATTAACTCCCAGCCGACCCAAGTTATCAGATAAAAATTTTTCACTATGTACTTCAGCCAGAATTTTCGTCTACTTTCCTTGCCAAGGGGAGAGGAAAGAGCAGTCAAGCACTGTGCAGGTGGTTTTTGCTCTTCTGATATCTTTGCATAGTCAGGTGGAGAAGCCTGAGAGGAATTCTCTTTTGTCTAACATTGGTAAGATGTCCTTTGGCATGGCTTGCAGGAAGAATTCTCAGGGCTATCAGAGACCACCCAAAGTCATGTTAATCTGGAACGGATGTTTTCTTCAGTGTACTGATGGCTTGGCCTAGTATAAAAGAGCTTTGTGTGTTAGTGCTGTAGTTCCTCATACTGTTTAGCTCTTCTCAGTATCATGAGGACATCAGATTATCCATTGGCATAGGTTAGCATTCCTGCATGCTAGAGTTAGTCTGCTTCCAATGTTTGAACTCCAATTTTCAGAAAATTACAGAGCCAGTGGTTGTGGATGATGGAAGTTGTAGTTAAAGTTTCCTAAATAGCACTAAATTGAGGAATATTGCCGTAGATGGTGTGGGATGGTGATTGTTTCTCATGACTTAAGATTACTGTGCTAAATTGTAAAAAAAAAAAATGCACCAATCAAGGGATAACAGATTTTGGTGAATCTTGGTAGCAATCATATACTGTACTGCATTTGTTTTGTTCTATTTTCCTATGCAACTGAGGAAAAAACTAGTAGTTATGCAAAAGAGTGGTAAAAAAATCTTGTGGTTTTCATTCTTTCAGTAGAACATCAGTTAGAATCACAGTAAAACCCCGATTTATGAATGCCCCTACTTACGAATAATTCAACTTACGAATTGGTTCCGCACTGAAATCCATGCCTTGAGTTATGAACATGCCCTGATTTGTGAATTAATTCTTTTTCCTCTGTGTTGCCTCCAGTGAAGCAAAATTTGCTTCAGGTTACACAATCTGATTCCCCAGAATGCATTGTGCCCTGGGAGGTGTATATGCAGCCTTTCTGAGCCCTGTAGAGTGTTTGGAGTGACTTCTTTGTGTTGATATGTGGGTAGCAAAGTTAGCGGGCTGTAGCCTGGCACGCACCTGCTAAGGTTTTGCCTCTTTGGAAACAGACAGACAAACAGGCAGGCAGTTTGGTGCAAAACAAACTTAAAGCCAGTTTACTCAGAGGTAAGGTGCAGGAGTATTTACAGTGCAGCAAACAAGGTTTCCCAGTAACATTCACGGGTTCAGTCCAAGGCACTATATACAGTTCACACAGTTCAGTTCAGTAGCTGTGAGCAAGATAGAGTCACAGAGGTTCACAGCTATGGTTCTCAGTCTGTAGGCTTACCCAAGTCCTCCAGTGAAGAAAGCCTGCTGGGTGATGCCAGAAACCCAGTTTCCAAGACAGTGGGTACAGAAGCCTCACTGCATACCTGGCAGCAATCAGTGCAGGCTTTGAAGCAGGCAAAACAGCACCTGCAAATGGTAGGCTGGTAGCTATAGTATTGAACACCGATGAAGCAATCCCTCGAACACAGCTCCAGACATCAGCATATACTAACAAGCCTATCCATAAGGACTGTTACATAGAAGGTTGGGTCATTGCAATTTTCAGGATCTTAGTAAAACCTTGAAATTGGTTAATGATGCCAGGCTTAAACCCTGCCCAAGGTATCTGAACTGTAATGCCTGTACACAAGAAAAGAGCAGGGTTGCCCCTGCCAATAGGGTACATGGATTTATAACAAATGAACCACTTGATCTGGTCTTTGCCGATCTAATCGGTCCCAAAAGAGCAAGTTTGGGGGGAGCTAAATACGTCCCTTAGCATTATAGATCATTTTTTCAGATACGGTTTCACCTTTCTGCTTAAATCCAAAACTGAAGTATTGTACTGTTTTACAAAATGGCTTTGATATGCTGAAAGGAAAACTGGCAGGAGGCAACAATGTTCAGTGGGGTGGACACAACAGCTCATAAGCCTTCCTTCTTCAAAAGAAAAGAGCACTTTGTAGCCCATGCTGCATAATTACTTCCAATGAGTAGGGGCACCAAACTGATGCTGGAAGCTGCCATTCTATCTACTTGAGAGTAGAGCCACCAAGGAACAGCAAACACATCCTAACACTTTGTCTGGAGTTTTGGTGCCAAAATGGCTGCCTGTTGCTGTTTCTTGCTGGATTTTTCTGAGTTTTCTGTCTATTTTTAAAGCTTCTTTAAAGTAAGGAACAGCGTTTTTGCTTATGCATGCTTTCCTTTCAATGCTGCTGTTGTTTTTGGGTGGTTTGATTGATTTTTGGAGGGAGGGACTGTTTTGATTTTTGGAGGGGGGGATTTTTCTTTATCCCTATGGGGATGCCTCAAGTTACAAACAAATTCAACTTACGAACAAGGCCATGGAACTGATTTTAATTGTAACTCGAGGTTTTGCTGTACACTAGTACCTCGGATAACGTTATGACTTGGTTCCACAAGTCATGACGTTATCCGATTTTTAACATTGTCCGATGCATTGAACGAACAACGTTAAAAAAAGCCCTGTTCCCTTTCCGAAGAGGAAAGGAAATTGGGGGGAGGGGAGAGATCAGGTTGGTTTGGGGAGAGAAAGTGCCCTCCCTCCCCAAGTAAATTGGCGGTCTAAGTGTGGAACCACGACTTTGCTTGCGGAGGGAATACACACTACCCTGCAAGCGAAGTGTGTTCACTTGCTGGGCAGGCGCTGTTCCTCCCAAACACCCCAACAGCCCCAGTGATCAATTGCTGAGGCTGAGGGGCAGGTTTGGGGACAAACCATGCGGGCATGCGGATGCCTCCCCGAAGTCTCCCCAAGCCCCAGCAATTGATCAGTGGGGCTGGAGGTAGACTTTGGGGACAAAACATGCAGGCGCCCGGATGGCTCCCCAAAGCCTCCTGCAGCCCCAGCAATCGATCGCTGGAGCTGAGTGAGAGTTCAGAGACAAGCAATGCGATCGATCACTGGGGCTCGGGGGGGCCCCTCCGGGGACAAACCGCGCAGCTGTGTGGATGGCTCCCCAAACCCCCCCTGAGCCTCAGTTGAGACTTGGGCATCCAGCTCCCTTGGGGCCAACCCCAAGGGTGCTGGACGGTCAAGACTTGTGCGTCCAGCTCCCTTGTGGCCAGCGCCTGCAGGTGCCGACTCCAAGGGTGCTGGATGGTCAAACCTCAGGTGGGTGCCGGAGAGCCAAAAATGGGCGGAAGAAAAACCCAGAAGGTTTTTTCCCCATTTCTGGCTCCCCGCCGACCCTGCCACCTCTAGGGAGGTCAGGGGACCCGATCTGCGCTGTTCTCTACATTCCCAGACTTCCCTGGCCAGTGTACTGAGTCAAAACGCTGGGATTCGAATCATGGATTCGAATCATGGCTCTCCGGCCGGCACCCCTGCTGGCTCCAGGGAGGTCAGGGGACCCGATCCGCAGCTGCGGGGTGGCTGGGGAAGCTGACAGGGGAGCCCCCGTCAGCTTTCCAGTCCCCCACCCCCACAGCTGCGGGGTGGCTGGGAACTCGAAAGGGGAGTCCCCGTTCAGCTTCCCAGCCACTCAGTGAAACAAACAATTGCATCAGATAACACAAAGAGATCATTACCCGATGCAAAAAAAAAAAATTCAAAAATTTTACATCATTATCCGATTCTAGCATTATCTGATGCAATTGTTATCGGAGGTATTACTGTACTGCTATTCTTCATTCCTTAGTTCGTTTGGCTTGACCTAGTCACCTAGTGTGAGCAAGATTTCTTCTTCTTGTGTCTAGGTCAGATGTAAAAGTGTCAACATGAAGGCACCTTTTGGTGAATTCATTCTGCAGTTCCCTTTGCCTGACCTAGTGTGAGAAAGATTAGCTGGCAACACAAGGTTGTCATTACCAGGGTATGCCTGAGTGTGGTTCAAAAATACCACAGTCTTTGAGGAGGCTCTGTGTACCTCGTGAGAAAGATTAGCCAACAAAACAAGGTTGCTGTTGCGCTGGGTACGCCTGATTGTGGTTCGAAAATGTAACATGTACCTCCATCCTTTGAGGATGCTCTTTCTGTGTGCCTCTCTGTGGGAGATACAGAGTCCAGCTCATTTGCTGGCCTGCCAGTTACTACCAAAAACATACTGATGAGGATTTAAGTTTGGCCAACAACAAAGCCAAGAAAGTGGTCTCATTTTGGCAGTTTAAAGTTTGACCTGGAAGTGACTGAAGACTGCTTGTCTTGGTCACTCTGTAAGCCTTATAGCTGAAGAGCATGAAAACCACAGTTTCCTCTGTTTGGTACACCCTGTACTATTTCTTCAACAAGTGGGATGTTTGCTGTACTTTTATAAGTTTGGAAAAGGAAAATGTTTCTCTGATGAAAAGCAAAGGATAGCTGCAGAAATTCCAAATCTATTTATTTATTTATTTATTTATTTCCAACTTGTTATCCCGCCCCAATCGGGTCGAAACCCAACTCTGGGCGGCTTACATAAACAAATTTAAGAAATACGTAGTTAAAGAATACAACTCAGTATACAGTATCCTCTTAATAGATTAAAAAAATATAAATTAATACAATGTTCACAGATTAAGCTAAAAAGATTAAACAATTCCCAGTTATTTCCAAGATATAAAATTACCAAGGTTATTAAAATGACAAAGGTTATTAAAAACAAGGACTGGGTGAGGAGGTAAGAACAAGGGTGGCTGACTCATCTGATAAGCCACCCAACATGAGATCCGGTGTTTTTGGATCCCCAAACTTGTCCTGCCAGCCAGGTTTTAAGGCCTTTCCGGAAGGGCAGGAGCTCTGTCTGTTGATGTAAATCAATAGGCAGGAGGTTCCACAGGGCCGGGGCGGTCACGGAGAAGGCCCTCCTTCTGGTGCTAGAGAGGCGAGCCTCTCTAGCTGATGGCGTTACAAGAGAGCCTCTCCGATCTGCCCTGGTGGGACGGACAGACGTTCTTGGGGTGACACGGTCTCTGAGGTATCCTGGCCCACTACCATATAGGGCTTTAAAGGTAATGACCAGCACCTTGAATTGCACCCGGAGACATACTGGCAGCCAATGCAGCTGCCGAAGCAGTGGCGAGGCACGAGCGTAATGCCTGCACCCCATCACTACCCTAGCAGCCGCATTCTGGGCCAGCTGGAGTTTCCGAATGGTCACCAAGGGCAGCCCCATGTAGAGCGCATTACAGTAATCAAGTCTGGAGGTGACCAGTGCATGTGTGACCCTGAGCAAGGAGTCCCGATCCAGGAGTGGTCGTAACTGGTATATTACACGAAGTTGTGCAAAAACCCTCCTGGCCACGCCTGCCACCTGTTCTTCGAACAGTAGTCGTGAGTCCAGGAGGACCCCCAGATTACACACCGGATCTGTCTGGGGCAAAACAGCCCCGTCCAGAACCAAAGCTGGAAGCTCCCGGGATAACACAGGGCCCCTCACCCATAGCCACTCATTCTTGCCGGGATTCAGTTGTAGCCCGTTTTCCCCCATCCAGACCCTAACACCCTCCAGGCACCTGGTCAGGACCTCTACTGCACCGCCTGGGTCCCCACGGGCTGAGATGTACAGTTGGGTATCATCAGCATATTGATGGTACCTTACCCCGTGGGAACGGATGATCTCACCCAGCGGCTTCATATAGATGTTGAACAGGAGAGGTGAGAGTACCGAGCCCTGAGGCACCCCGTATTGGAGGAGCCTAGGGCTGGACCTCTCATTCTCCAGACATACCGTCTGGGTCCTGCCCCTCAGAAATGAGGAAAACCAGGCCAACACAGTGCCCTGGATCCCCAATCCTTGGAGCCTACCCAAAAGAATGTCATGATCGACGGTATCGAAAGCCGCTGAGAGATCAAGAAGAGCAAGGATGGAAGGATGGCCTCCATCCCGCTCTCTCCAGAGATCATCCACCAAAGCGACCAGTGCAGTTTCAGTACCATGTCCGGGCCTGAATCCTGACTGAAAAGGGTCCAGATAATCCGCTTCATCCAGAACTTCCTGCAACTGCTGTGCCAAGTTAGGCAAGTTGCTGTATCTATATTAGGCAAGTTGCTGTATTAAACTATCTTAACTTAAATTTTGCGAAAACTTATAGTCACATGTTTTTTGATCAATCTGCCATAAAAAGCCCAGACACCCCAAAGACTGAATTTAATTGAGTGTGTTTGGTCTAATCTGTATAATATTTAAACATTTGGTAACATTAAAAACAGAGGGCTATTCCAATTTGGACATATTTCTTGAAGTCCAACTTCAGCTTGAGAGGGAAACTACCAGAATTGGGTGTAATATTCTGTCCTGTGCACCCTTGTAGATATTACAGTACAGAAACCTATGCATTACAGATTTCCCTTCCATAAATATTGAGGGCATAACATTAACCCCTTACTAAGAAAAATACTCTCCTGTACTTAGGGATTGTCAGTTTAAATAAGGAACACATTTGTTGCCATAAATAACATATAATCTTAATACTTCAGTAGAGCAGGATCTGTTGGATAGAGCTAGCAAATTCTGCCTGTCAGGATCAACATTCCTCTGCTTTTACCATGGATTTGATTTGCATGCTGTTGCATCTATTAAGATTTTCTAAATTCAGGCCAGATAATGAAATCTTTTCAACCACAACTTTTTTCCAAGAAGAGAAATATAGGTCACTTGTCAATGAAACATAGAAGTCTTCAGTTTTGCTATGGAATAATTTAGCATAGGATATAGCTATGGAATAATTTAGCATAGGATATAGTTCCAGGCCAAACATATCAATGATCCCACCTCCAAATTAAGGACGGGTTCTGACAAACATTTGAAAACACTTAAAACAATTCTGAAAAATGAGGATTGAAGCTTTTTGAAGCCAACAGTGCCATTCCAGCTGGGAAATTAATTTGGGTTTAAAACCTCCCTTGCAGCAAGATCAAACTTATTCCCTTATGGTTATTCTGTAGGATTTTACATACTGTTCTTATTTTTACTGCTTTTACCTTGGTATTTCAGTTGTCTTATCATGTCACTGCTGTGTTATGGTATTGTTTGCTGTGTGTGCAAAGGTTGTGATCATCCTAAAGGACAAATCTGCTCATTTTAGGACAAAACCTCAGACTCTAAAATTGATGGATTAGACTTAGAGGCTTGGTGATACTGTTGACCTTTATGTTTAGAAACATTGGTCTTGGAAATGCATTTGAGGAATTTCTGCATCCTCCTTCAAGCATTTGCTGGTAACATGCCAAAAATATGACTGATACATAACAGAAGTAGAGTAGAAATCTGGGAAAACCATAATGGGACATTGTTGCGAAGATCTGAGAAAATAAAAGACTGAATAGTCTCTAGTTTAAATTTTTACATGCAAAGTAAAGCAGAACATATTTTAAATGCACTTTTGGTAAATATCTCTTAATCATGCTGTGGCACTTTTAATGTTTTTTTATATTATTTATTATATTAAACATTATTGATTGCATGTGCTTTATAAAATTATAAGCAAAAAAAAGTATTTTTCTCTTGGCTACAATAAATGCCACCAAGCTTTATGGAGAGAGAACTCCTTAAATACTACACTGAAAGAAAAACTATTCTTTTTCAACCAATAGTTGCTTCATCTCAAGTGTTTTAGTTAAACACATGGAGGAGAAATAGTTTCTATGTATACCAGATGCATGCTCTCATGTAGGTTTGTCCTATAATGATCTTGTCTTCCTTCCTAAAGCAAGAATGCATGAGGAGAGACATTTTTCAACTACAGTAATACCTCATATAACATTAGTATCGAATAACACGAAAATCGCATAACATTACGGAATCTGGGGGGAAGAATTGCATCGGATAACATTAAGATCCTATGGGATGCTTCAGATAACAACCGCTAAAGCCTGTGTGGTTACAATGTATCTCTATGGCTCCCATAGGATTTTAACATGCATCGGATAACACTAAAAATCATATAACATCAAGACTTGTGGAACCAGGTTTTAGTGTTATATGAGGTTTGACTGTATTAGGAATAGCTATTTGCATTGTTCTGGTCACAATATAGCAAAGATTTTAGAGTAAAGAGAAATTCTAATGTTTAAAGGCAGTATAATACACCCTGCTGAATTTTTGTATTATATTTTCCCAAACACTAAAAGTGCGATCCTTTGGAACTGAAGATCGGCCTACAGACCGTCCTGCACCCCCTAGAGAAGAGGTTTATGAATACATCATATTCCGAGGGAGTGACATCAAAGATATAACTGTATGTGAGCCTCCAAAAGCGCAGCATAACCTGCCTCAGGATCCTGCTATTGTTCAAGTAAGTGACTCCAGCAGAAGATTCACCCATCAGTCTAAGCTTGGATTAATGTGTTGTTCATTTTGGGATTTTCTGATCGTTTCTAACTCAGTAAGAACAATAGATGACTTTAATGTTTAAACAGGAATGAAGGCTTGGATATTAACTATTAGTGAACTGCCCAGAGAGTGCAGTAAGTGTTGTGGGGCAGTATATAAATGTTATTGCTATTGCTCAGAATTTTATATAGAGTGGCCCCTTGAAGCCTGTTAGCATGTCTTAAAATGATTCTTAACCCTCACCTTGGTTTTCCTGTATAAGGAATAAGCGCAACAAGTTGGTATTGCCATTCATGATTTATTTTTAATAAAGTTCTTACAACTATTATGCAGAGAGTTTTAGATCTGGAATACCAAACATTTAGGCCTGCTCAACCTTTTATATTCATCCATTATGTTAAGTATTGAATCCTATTTGTGTAAAATGGCACATTATTTTTAGGACATAATAATTCCTACTCATAGAAGAGGTTTCTTTCTGGCCAGAGTAAACTCCTTTCTGTCTGAGTTGCTTTTAGGGAGGTACAAGCAGTGGTGGGATTCAATTTTTTTTACTACCTACTATGTGGGTGTGGTATGGTGGGCATGGCCAGGGGGAAAGCCCTGCCTTGCACCCAAATTAGGACTACTTTATTTCAAAACTTGGATGGGCGGAGCCAGCCAGAATGTCTGCTAACGGTTCTGGCGAACTGGGACAAACCTGCTGAATCCCATCACTGGGTACAAGTGTACCCCTAAACACGAGGGCTGCTTCTTTTGTAGATTTCTTGATTCCATCTAACACATTATTTCTGATTGTCACTTATATGAGCCTCTTCATCAAGAAATTATTTTAAACATTTTAGAGGATAAATTCCCAAAAAGGTTATGCCAGGTTACCAGTACTTATTAAGTGACTCTGCCCAAATTTCACAAATGGTTTCCAAATTACTAGATAAAGTACTTAATAGATAGCCAATTTTTTTTCCTAACACTCATATAAGGTATGGTAACTTCTGATTGGTTAAGGCAGTGGTTCCCAACAAGGGGTACACAGCCCACAGGTGGATTTCAAATCCCAGAAGCCTAAGTCAGTACATTGGCTGATCAGTGCTTTGGGGAAATGACTTAGGCTTCTGGGAATTGAAGTCCAAACACCAGCGTTTGGGAAACACTGGGTTAAGGTATAGTAACTTCTGGTTAGAATGACTGTGTACATTTTGTTTTGCTTGCCTCTTATGCCAATAAAGGTTTAATAATACTATACTGTTCTTGGCATTCTGAATTGTTTTATTAAAAGATAATGTAATTGGAATGTTTACTAAGATTTGCAAACATGATTTTTCCATTGGAAAAAAATTAAAATGTCTGTTTAAAGGCTGAATTTTTCATAACTCTAGGCAGGTCACCTATCAGCCTTAAGCAACAAATGCATATGGGAAAAGATTGGTGACACCAGTTATGCACCACTCTAATATGCACATTCCTTCTTTCAATGAACAAAATACAATTATTAGCTGGTCAAATACTGATTTTTCTCAACTCAGGAGTGAACAAGCCATTCTGAAGACTGGCTTTGTTTGCTGTGTTAAACATTCTGTGATTTTTAATATATCACATTTACAATGGCAGCACATTCTATCCTGATTAAACATTTACGTTTGCATCAGCATGGTTTAATTCCCTGCTTAGTTGATGAAACTTTTCCTCTTTAAAAACATAACTTCATATTCTTCCTTTTGCAGTCATCTTTGAGCTCTGCCTCCGCATCCTCCTTTCAGCCACATGTGCCTTACAGTCCCTTCAGAGGAATGCCACCCTACAGCCAGCTTGCTGCCAACTCTTTAATTGGCCAGCAGTATGCTGCTTCCCTTGGCTTAGGTGAGTAACAAAGGCTTCATTCTTGCTGTGGTAGTAAATCTGTGTTTGGGCTGTACCACTTCAAGATGCAGGTGGGGTTGTTCTTCAGTTCTCTGTGAAGAAGGCAGTCTTAGTATTGCTCAAGGAAAGGGGAATGTCTTCTGGTCCTGCTGTGTGTTGGGTTTTTCTTCTTTGGAGAATGTCTTCCAGGATGCAAGCCCGCAATTGCATTTTGAAATAGACAACCTAGACACAGATTTACCATCTGCAGTAAGAATAAGGAAAATATAAACAGATCTTGGGGCATTCTTTAGTTAAGCAGCTTTAGTTACTGGTTGTGTATAAAAAGTTTATATGAGTAATCTTACCTTTACACAGGTATTCAAGGTGTCATGTAAGGGAAGATCTTGGATCAAAGCTGGCAGCCTGATGTTAATCCCAGCATGAAGCGTAAACTGTTGCTGTTTCTTAGCCTTGGTTCTTCAGCTGTAAAATAAGGGGGGATCTGCTTAAAGTTAATATGGATAATTGTTCAGAATGGGGAATTCATGTGTCAGTACTGATATTTTATGAATAAAAGATATTTAAGCTACTATCAGCATAATTGAAAAAATAGATGTGAAGAGGCAGAATCGGGCATTTCGGCGTTACTCTGTTTGCCTCCCTCCCCCATGACTATTAAAATTTGTCATAAAAGTGATACCTGATGCACAATGATCTTCTAATACTGAAGACATGACCAAGATCTATTTTTATCAACTTCTCTCAAGTCTCCAAGCTGTAAAAAGACAGAGATCTTGGGGCCGCTGCCTTTCCAATGTCACCCGGATGTTTCTACTGTCTTTGTGTCTTATGGTGCCCGTCTTTGCTTTGTCTTCTCCTCTCCTCTTTTTAGAGAAATTGGTAAGCCCTCCAGCATCAGCAGCTGCTTCCAGTCCTAGCACTTCTTCATCTCCTCAGCCAGTTTCAGAGCCTGACTTGTCATCAGAGCCACACCTGTTGTCTTCTAAGGGTAACAGCAGCTTGAGGATTCCAAGTATTTGGAAGAACTGCATGGTGTTTGCAAAACCATTTTGTCTTTAACTCTTCCCTCCCCTTGCTTCTGAAATGAGTAGCATCTGCAAGGATTACTGCAGTTGTCTGTTTCTGAAAAACTTGGTGCTTTTGCTTCTGCTCCTGGTATTATATTGATGGATAAACAGCAGATTGAAATCTTGACAATGAGACAAAACTGGCTCAAAGAGAAGGAAACTGTAGCACAGGGAAAAAAACTAAGGAAATTTCAGAGTTAGAACTCAATGAGCAGTGTTGGGTTCCAAAGCTCTCCACTTGGAGGACGAAGACATCCTCCACTGGAAATCATTATATACATTGAACTCAAGGAGACAAATATTATAAGGATAGAGGACTGACAGCTTATAAGACTGTCTGGCTTTACAACAGAACTGGACTGTATGTCCCAGTTAAATCCAGTATGTCCTGTGTGCATTCTGCTTGAAGACCATATTGCCTCTGACCTGTTAAGCCTGTTTTTAGTTGTATTGCAAATGTTTGAGTCTGTAGTTTCACGGTAGCAAGCAAAGTTCTGTTTTGTGTTGAAGTCCTTTCAGTATTGGACATATTCGCAGTAATATTTGCATCACAGAGCTACCATGCATGTTATGCCACCTGTAGCTACAAAACCTTTTTGATTATGTGTTGGCTTTGTTCAGCCTGGAAAATGTTGCTAATGTTTGCTTGGACAGGCTCTGTTTTCTTTTTATTTTCATCTCCGCAACTGATCTTCCGTGGTAGAAGTCTAGATGAAAATTTTGTTCGGAAGCCACAAATCTAGCCAGAATCACTCTTGTAAAATTAACAATTCTGGGTGAACTTTATGGGTGGGTTAAGATGTACATTAATATGCTTCTGCGCACCTTGCAGTTTTCTGGAAAGAAAGGATGGTGAGTTGTAGCACATTGGCTTCACTATGTTGTTGAATGCAAGAGGTAAGCTGTAGGTAACTGTAACAAATACAATTCTAATGCGGTTTCAACTATTTTTCTAAAGTTTGTAAAATAAAATAACCAATGCTGCACCTACTTTACAAAAGGGCAATTGATGCCTATGTTAGCCTGTTGTTGCAGCTGTACCAGACAAAGATTTGGTTCAGGTCTACATTCTCACAGGAGAAATTCAGTCAGATTTCAGTAGGATAGACAGGACTTAAAAATAAGTTACTGGGCAGCAAAATTTTATGGCCAAATTATGATGCAAATAGACATGCTTGTAGTATTGCCTAGTTTTGCTTTCAAAAGGAAGGCTTCCAAAAGATTGTGGCATCTTTGGCATGAACTTTGGTCTCTACTGCTTTTGATTTCTGCTTTGTTAACCAAAGTTAGATAGACAGACAAAGAAATGATTCTTAGGATCTCTTGACATCTGAGCAAGGTAACTTTGCCTCCGAGGAACACTGGAAAGTTAATTTCCTCAGATAGAAATTAGTAGGACTACTAAAGGATTTCTATGCTATGCTAGGAGAAGCTGAATTTTGCAAATACTGTAATGGGGTTTGATGATTTGTTGTTTTCTGCTTTTGCTGGAAAAAGTTCATCTAATCTAGCCACTTTGAGAGCAATTTTGAGACATAGTAGGTAAGTGAAGAACTAGTAGGTAATGAAACATTGGCATGCAGCTCTAGGTGTGTGTGGCCTTTGTAGAACTGTGTTATGACTTGGAAATCAAGGAACAAAATCTGTTAGTCTTTTGAGTTAATCTTTGTGTGTGTCAATATTTATATTACTTTGGTTATGGTAGAAAGTCGATCAGTCTCTAATTTAAACTGGCATGCCTCCTATTGCAGGGGTGCCCATTCTTTTTGGTCTGCGGGGTGGTCATGTGGTTCAAAGGGCCAGTCAAGTGGTTCAGTAGGCCAGTCATGTGGTTCCTGCTACTGGAAGTGGAAGTAAAATGTGCCCTGTAATCTGTTTTGCAACAGGATGAGATAGATTTTAAGCTGCCATTTTCTCTGCACATTTTACTTCCAGGAGCAATAAGGGTGGCGTGGGCTGGATGATCCAGATCCAGTCCATAGTTTGGGCACCCCTGTGCTATTGTTTGCTTCGGGTAAATTTGGGAACTGATTTTTGGGGGGGTGAGGGAGGAAGAATTCAAAGGAGGATCTCAAGCTGTTCAATAGAAATGCAGTTCTCAGAAATGTGGACAGGACTGGCTGAAATCTAAATTGTGTTGCCAGTGAATAATGCAGTGCTGGTCGATTTCAGTGCTTTTGAATCCTGTGACTTTTGTGACAACTTTCTAAATTTTAGGCTTTCCTAATCTTTAATAAGTATCAATTACATCTTTCAGTATGATGCCTAATATGGCCAAAGGCAATTAACTTCATTTTATAGTAAAGCCAAATTTATTCTGCACCTGACAAGATCTCTCAAGTGCATGGAATATGCCATCTAATTCAGTCCTCTTTAAAGAAAGCTTTCTGTTCTAAACAATGGTGTCATGATGGGGAAGGAGGAGTCTGCAGATCTCCCATGGAACTTACCTCAGAAACCAACACAGGACTTACTCACAGTTTCTTGGCTTCCCTTCAGGTGCAGCTTTTTCCTCAGTTCATTCAGTGCGCAAAAGTCCTATGGTGGAGCAGGCGGTTCAGACAGGCCCCATGGACAACAACTTGAATCCTAAAAAGATTCCTCCGATTAAAGCTACTCCGGTCATCCAGCGTAACACGCGCCAGATTCAACAAAGTAACAAGACAAGTGGTATTGAAACCCTTTCCCTTCAGAAATATCCCAACCCTCATAAAGTAATAATAGCCTAGCTCTGAAGTTGGCTTCTGTAACGTCTGCTGTTATCTTTCAGGATATTGATTATGTTAAGTGAACAGACTTTACTATTTTGCCTTAGATACGGTTGAGCCAACACCTGTACAAACACAAGGGCAGGTGAACGATGAAAATCGAAGGCCCCAGAGGAGGCGATCAGGTATGTTACCTGACTAAAAATTCTTCAAACTAACTGAAATACCTTTCTGTAAATTACCTCTTATTATAAGTTTGGATGGAAGAATATGGATTTTAAAAATTCTGGTTAATTTGAGGTATAGAGCCAAGAGCTGTGTGATAAATTGTAGCATTTGAGTAGTTGAATTGCACATTCATAAGGCCTAGCATTCTATGTGGTACCATGATTTAAGAAACACAAAGCCTAGGAACCAGTGTTTGTCTGTTAGAAAAAATTCAATATCTGAGTTGACAAGAGCAGGGCAAGTTAAAATCCATTAGTATGCATGATCTATTTTCAGCAGATTTCAAGGAGTAGACACTATATGTAGAGAAACCAAAATAATTGTAAATAAATAACTTCTGATGAGAGGCATGGAATAGTAGGCTGTGTTAATGCAACAGATCAAAACTAAATCCTGAAATTTGGTATTAAGATTTCATTCTGAGGGGAGGGAGGAACACTATCATGAAACTCTAGCATGAATGTATGATTACATATTGGAATATGTAGGTGTATTGTAACACTATTGTAGTCATAGGCTTGATATAGCAAGGCAATGGGCTCTCTAGGCCAGTGGTTCCCAAACTTTTTTGCACCACAGGCTGGTCACATGGTTCCTCCCACTGCAAGCAGAAATAAAACACAAATGCGGGGGGTGGATTTTACTTCCGCTTCTGCAAGTTGCATGGGCCGGATCCAGCCTGTGGGCCGTAGTTTGGCCACCCCTGCTCTAGACCTAGCTTTGCAGTATTATACAAGTGAAGTTGTCACTGGAGTCACTACATTATTACAAGCCAGGAGCAGCAAGTTAAGTCTTCACTAGTGCAGAACCAGATTAACTTGTTAGAAGATTTTAATTCTTCTTCTGTTAAGGAAATAGAAGAACGCGCAATCGTTCCCGAGGACAAAATCGACCACCAGCTGTAAAAGAGAATACAATAAAATTTGAAGGTGACTTTGATTTTGAAAGTGCAAATGCACAGTTCAACCGAGAGGAGCTAGATAAGGAGTTCAAGAAAAAACTCAACTTTAAAGGTATATAACTTTACTATAATGTTGCTGCTTTTTGTGATCTTGATCTGATCTCAGTCTGTCCTTCAGAAATCACTTGAGTATCTAGTTGAAAATGAAAACTAATGAGGCTTGTGCAGGGAGAGATGCAGATCTAACAAGGTAAAATGAATTGTCCTTTTTCAGATGATAAAGTAGAGACAGGTGAGGAAAAGGGACAGCCTCCTGTGGCTGCAGAGAACTGTGATGCTAATGGAGACGAAGAGCTCCTGGGACCAAATTGCTATTATGACAAAACAAAGTCCTTCTTTGACAACATCTCATCTGAACTGAAATCTAGGTAACTTACGTCATTGTTGTGAATGATGTTGGATCTCCACAGAAATTAGACTTCTTCCCTTTAGTTTTAGAAGAGAGATCTAAACACTTGTCAGGGCTATTGCTTTTATATGATGTCTGTTAGTCTTATTTCATTATGTATTTCTTTAATCCCATTTCATTTCTGCCTTAGCTTTTTTAAAAATTGTTCTCAGCACTTGACTTTTGTTACATGTTTTTGTGATGTGAAAGCTGAGTTGAGTTAGAGGTATGTTTTGATCATAGCTTGAAGACAAGAATGTTTATACAGTAGTAGAAAAGTTTAAAATGATAACTTGTTCCTTAGTTCAAGACTGGTTAAATTTAAGTCACTTTAAAAGAAAACCTAGACAGAAGCTGTGATTTTAGCTTTGCACTTCATTCCAGGACAGGGATTTGCATTATGAGCTTGAAGACAAGAATATGTTTATAGTAGAGAAGTTGAAAATGATAACTTGTTCCTTAGTTCAAGGCGTACAACATGGGCTGAAGAACGGAAGCTCAACACAGAGACATTTGGTGTGTCTGGGCGGTTTTTCCGTGGCCGCAATTTCCGTGGTGGATTTCGTGGTGGAAGAGGTTCTGGAGTAGGACGGCGAAGTCAAGCAACTCCTAGAGTGGGCACTGGAAGAGTGTGAATTTGCAGGCAAGTTATGTTATGAAAATATTCTAGGTTTTGAAATAAATTAAGGTGGGATCATCTATGAAAGAAACTAAATTTGTCTACATGAAATAAGTTTATTCTGTAAAACTAACTACAGTTGTACCTCGCTTAAAGAGCATAATGTGTTCCACAGGATTGCTCTTTAAGCGAGTTTGCTCTTTAAGCAAAACACCATTGTAAGTGACCAATTGTGGGGGAGATTGCGAATCCCGATTTATTTGTTAAGCGAATTTTTGGTTGGTTTTATTTCTTAAGTGAAGTGAACATTCAGAGAAAATTCTGCTCTTTAAGTGAGTTACTCTTTAAGCACGGCACTCTTTATGCAAGGTTTGACTGTAATTAAGATCTTGTGACAGTTAAAGCAGTGGAAAATGTGGTTTTTGTTGCTGTTCTTTTCAAATTCATGTGTTGTGCACCTGTTGCCATTTCTCAGGGGATTGTATGCTGCTCCATGTTTTGAAAATCCTTATAACAGTGTTGGCAAACCTTGGCACTCCAGGTGTTCTTGGACTTCAATTCCCAGAAGCCCAAGTCCCTGTGGATCCACATGGATGGGTTTACTGCACCCATTCATGTGGATTCAAGGGACCTAGGCTTCTGGGAATTGAAGTCCCAAGAACACCTGGAGTGCCAAGGTTTGCCATCATGGCCTTATAGCGTGTATTTTTCTTGTCTTTAGGTTCTCAAGCAGACTGCTGTGAAGATGTGTACATAGGAAGGAAGGAACAGACAGAACTGCTGTACTTAAAATAATGGGTAAATGGAGCATCTGTGCACAAGTGTAAACTCCAGCACCACTGACCGTGTGTCCCGAGCAGGATTGGAGCATGGCAGTGATTTGAAAAGGGATGTGCTCAGACACCACCTCTTCAAGGAATTTTCTTTTCTTTTTTGTTAAAAGTAGTGCAAATAATTTGTGCTGCTTCTGGATTCCAAAGGCTGCTGTACACTTAAAACACTTTTTGTTTGTTCCCTAAAGGAGATGACACAATTCTAGATTCTTTTAAAATGAACCAAAGCTCACTTAAAGCCAGCATTTTTTCCCCTTGATATGAGGAGCCAGGATTTCTACCGGTCTCCGGTTGTTCAACCTTCGTTTCTTGTCTTTCCACTCTCACCCTTTGTGCAAGCAGTCCTGAAGTGTAGTGCAAAAAAAAAAAAGAATTCATAATGTGTTGGTGGGAATTGTTGCTGATCATGTATCTATTTTGCTGGGTTCACCACTTCAGCTGCATGGTTTCTCTGGGATCCTCTACAACAGACTTGTTGGGAGTGCTGGTCGCTCCTCCAGAAGGAAACACTAATATCTGAACTGGCCAGGGAGAAGTGCCATTCTCCAACCTCCCAAGGATTGTTTCCATTCGCCACCACTCCATGGGAGATGCTGTGTGGAGAGGTTTAACAATTATGTGATGTTCTTTACAGCAACTCTGGAGATGGACTGTGGTGCTGTCCCTTGTTGAGTTAGAGGGGAAATCTGGCTTCAAGTCCTCATCTTTATGAAAGAGCCTTAGATGCTTCCTCAAAATGCAAAAGGGAAACCAGAGGAAGTTCATGGAATTGGCATGTTTCCGTCCTCCTGATTCCCAATCTCCAAGCTGTATAAGTAGTTACGTCTTTTCCCCCGCCCTTTGTTTTTAAAATGGGTGGGGTGGGGTGGGGTGGAGAAGTGGGTAGTGCAGGGATTATAAACTTGCATGACTTTGGGTTCAGCCTTTAGTAATAGGCACGTGTCCGTTTTGTAGCTATATGAGTGTTTTGTTGAAAGGCTTCTGTACTAGATGCCACTTTGCCCCTGCTGCTCCCTTTTCATGGCTGGCGTTTTGGATTTCTCTGCTACTACGTCTTGCACCAGTTTAAGTTGTTGTAAAGCCTTTAGTTTTGTAGGACTTCATCACAAAAAGGATTACACAAAGTGATGTTGCATTATGGAGTCATGTAAATTATAATTATAAATAAACATGTATATGTTTAGCTCTCCTTATTTATTTTGCCTGGCAGTTTTCCACATGTTAAACTTGTTGGACCCAAGGGTTGCATTCGAGAGCGAGTGATGGAATTGGAACTGTTAACAAAGGATAATAGTCAACCTTCATGCCAATTACAGGGAGAACAGTCAAAGCAATTTAACTTCTATATAAACATCAGTACAGATATAGACAAGACAAAGTACAGTACTCTAGATACCACTGGCTAAATGTACTTTACCTGTTGAATATTCTTGAGCAAAGGTAGACTTCTAGGTATACACTTTTATTTTTCTACTCTGGCTCCCAAATTTCTTAGCAGTTCCTCAGACAGAACTCATGCTTACATGCACCTGTTTTGCTCACCTGGAAAAGAGCTAGTGCATTGGCTTTCTTCAGCTCTGCTTCCTTTTTTAAAACATCACTGCTGCTGAAGTGCATCCTTGGAGTGGTAGTTCAGGAGGTACTCTAGGAGCCTAAAGGGGTTGGCAAGACGACTACTCACTATTTTAACCAGGCTTGACAACTTGAAATCTTTTTACATGAATTTGATGAACATCTTACGTTTCGGTTGGGTGGTCTGGCAGCATTTGTGATGTAACAAAAATTATGTACTTTTGACGAGCTGCCACCACAAAACTAAAGCACCCACAAAAATAATGGTTACATTGACTGAAAGCTCATCTCGGTGACTTTCAGAAATGTAAAGAGCCATTGGTCAAAAATACAAAGCGATGATGTCATTAATTCCAAAAGTTGCTTTGAAAAATGCAATCTTTGCGGTGTGTGTGTGTGTGTGTGTGTCAGTTTTCTGCAGCCCAGCGACCAAACCACACAACCGATTCAGGTGACCCAAAGTACATTTGAAAGTGGAAACAAAAGCTTCTGTGGTGACACTATTACATTTAAAATTGGACTTAGGTGGGGGACTATGGAGCGTTTTACATAAAACCACTCAAACGAGGTCACCAAAATGCAAAAATAAAAGTGGAAAATGTGTTAGAAACTGAATATGACAACTTTCCGAGGTGGATACAGTTCAAATATAACATGTGGAGAAGAATGACCCCAAAGCAGGAATCAACAACAAAGATATTAAGGAAAAATGTGACTCGTAAAAATGACATGGGGGGGGTCAGTTGGGGGTGAGCCAGCAACCAAACTGATTGAAGTGATCCAAAGTGTGATTGATAGAGAACATAATAACCTTTCTTGTGACACTTACACAATTTGGATCGGACTTCAGAAACATTTTCTATGAAGGTTTAAAACAAAAAAACACTCTAACCTTCCTTCAAAAAATGTTTCTCTACCTCTCACCTTCTCATTAGATATGGAAATAAACAGGCTGTCAATGTGTTCATTTCATGAAGGAATGTAAGAGAAAAAGGGGGAATCAGGACCTACCTGGCAGTGAAGAGGCGAGCAAGAACTTTAAAAAGTTCTCACTTGCGTCTGCTGCTTTTGGCTCGCCTCCTCGCTGCCGGGTGGGTCCTGATACCCACATACACCCTTACTTTCTAACCTTCCTTCAAAAAAAGTCTCTTTCCAACTCTTGCCGGATGTGGAAGTAAACAGGCTGTCAACATGTTTGTTTTGTGAAGGAAAAGAAAAAGTGGCTGGGGTGTGTATGTTCAGGACCCACCCGGCAATGAAGAGGTGAGCAAGAACTTTAAAAAGTGGCAGGTAAGAGTCTAAGGACACTCTTGTCAGGGATTTAGTTCGTGAATCTGATGTGTTGAATTATGCTCATTAGTTCATTTATTTCTTTTGATCTGAATGAAATAAAAGAAATAAATGAACAAGGGAGCATAGTTCAACACATCGAATTCACAAACTAAATCCCTGATGGTAGTGTCCTTAGACTCTACCTGCCGCTTTTTTTAATCACAGAAAAGGTTCACATTGGTTATCCTTCTGAATGCGGTACTGTATTTTCAGTAAAATGATTTTTTTTTTGTTCTTTGAAAGCCTGAAGATTCTTTCTTGTAACTTGTATTTTATTTACTACAGACTGATTTGTATCCAGTAAAAGCAACATCCACTGTAGCAACAGCTGAAAGGCAGTCAGCTGTTCTTGAGATTAGCATTCCAGTCTATATCAAAATGCCATGTCCTGCCCTATTAGCTAATCTGTGTTCTTACATAGCTGTCAGAGAGTAAAAAAAACAAAAAAAGACAAAAAATGCTGCCGCACCTTAAAGACTAACTCCTGTACAGTAAAACCTCTGATAACGTTAAAACCTGGTTCCACAAGTCTTGGTGTTATCTGATTTTTAGTGTTATCCGATGCATGTTAAAATCCTATGGGATCCATAGAGATACATTGTAACCACACAGGCTTTAGCGGTTGTTATCCGATGCATCCCATAGGATCTTAATGTTATCCGATGCAATTCCCCCCCCCCCCAGATTGCTTAATGTTATGCGATTTTAGTGTTATCCGATACTAATGTTATTCGAGGTATTACTGTATTTTAATGTTAGCTTTTGTGGATCAAGTCCACTTCATCAGACACAAGAGTGGATACCATGGTATACTTTTGTACATACAGTAATACCCCGGATAACATTATGACTTGGTTCCACAAGTCATGACGTTATCCGATTTTTAGCGTTGTCCGATGCATGCATCGAACAACACTAAAAAAAAAGCCCTGACTTCAGGGACAAACCGCTTTAAAGGCAGGCAGGGAAAGAAAGAGACCTGATTGGGTCTCTCTTTTCCTCCCTGCCTTTAAAGCCACCCCCCACCCGCAGCGGTCTCTGCGACTGCAGTAGGGTCAGGGGAAAGGCGTGCCTTTCCCCCGACCCTACTGCAGTCGCAGATACTGCTTGTGTCTCTTTCCCTCCCTGTATTTAAACTACAGGGAGGGGGAGAGAGACGTGATTGGATCTAGAGACCCAATCACGTCTCTCTTTCCCCCTCCCTGTAGTTTAAATACAGGGAGGGAAAGGGACACAGTCTCTCTCTCCCTGTAGTTTAAATACAGGGAGGAAAAAGACTCGATCGTGATCGCGTCTTTTCCCTCCCTGTATTTAAACTACAGGGCGAAACTGCTTGTGTCTCTTTCCCTCCCTGTATTTAAGCTACAGGGAGGGGGAAAGAGATGTGATTGGGTCTCCAGAGAACCAATCACGTCTCTCCCCCTCCCTGTAGTTTAAATACAGGGAGGGGGAAAGAGACACAAGCAGTCTCTGCGACTGCAGTAGGGTCGGGGGAAAAGCGTGCTTTTCCCCGACCCTACTGCAGTTGCAGAGACCGCTGTGGGTAGGGGTGGATTGGGTAGTTCTACCCAAACCACCCCACACCCGCAGAGCATTGCCTCGGATAACGCTAAGAATCATCCAGAATCGTTATCCAATTCTAGTGTTATCCGATGCAATCGTTATCCGGGGTATTACTGTATCTGGTATAGAGGCCCAGAGTAGCTGGGCAGAGTTGGTTGGTTCAAGAGATGGATATGCAAATTAATGAGTAATTTACAACTAGTAATAACATGCAATCAGTTTGGCTGTGAATCTGATGGGAGAGTTTGAGGACTTGTTGTTTTTCCAAAATAAACATTCTGACATTGTACATGGCTAATGAGTTAACTGAGGAAGCTTTATAGGAGAGGCACAGCCAGAGATCAACTGTCCTGAGAATCATCTCCCTCCCCCCCCCCTTGCCGAAGCACAACAGAGCAGCAGCGAAAAGACTCCAAAATGGAGCAATTATGCTCCCCAAAGCCTTCCACTGCCAGGAGAAGCAGCGGAGACTGCAAAGCTGCAAAACCGTGATAGACACCACTGCCACGGTGACATATCATGACTTCTGGCTAGTGGGGGCGGGGCAGTTCTAGAGGTGGCTGGGTGGCCACTGGGCTGGATTAATGAGATACACAGGCTGGATTAGGCCCCCCACGAGCCAGGGTTTGCAAATGCCTGCCTTAGTTGTAGCATTTTTAAATTTGATGTCCCAGAAACCCTTTCTAGGATGCTGGCAGAGAATTGCATAAACTGCGAGACTGGAAACTAGCCCAGTCTGTACCTTTCTAAATTAGTACAAAACTGCAAGTAGGTTTCTGCAGTCAAAAACTCATAATAGATTTTCATTTTTGCTACATACAGAAAATGAGGGGGTTGGACTTAATGGTCTCTAAGGTCCCTTCCAACAACTCATTCCATTATACTTTGTAAAGGAATATGTAAGGTGTGCTCTCATTGTGGAGTTGCCATTAACTGGCAAGACTGATGAAACAAAACTGGTTCTACAAGAGGATTAGAAAAAAAAAACCATTACACAACTGAGCAAAGTATTTGAACCAAGGACAGAGAAGGAAGCTGTATAGCATGTGAAATGAATGCAGGAGGTCCAGGTGCTAGCAATAGTCTGGAACATAGTTTGTCCTCTCATGGCTAGAAATATCCCTTTTCATGGCTGGATTGCTTTTATTGGAACAAATATTTCCAGGAAGAAAAACGTTGCTAGCCAGTGGTTTAAGGAAATGTGTTCATACTGTACTGTTCGTGTGTTCAGTAAAAGGTAAGCCAGGTCTTCGGCTTCCTGTTTCTGGCCAAAGAGCAAAACATTTTTTGTTACATCATGCTCTGCATCAGGGGTGCCCAAACTTTTCAGGCCATGGGCCGGTCACGTGGTTCCTCCCTCTGGAAGGATGTTTTGCAACAGGATGAGATAGAATTTTTAGACTGCCATTTTCTCTGCTTAAACCAGGGTTGCCCAAACTACGGCCTGGGGGCCACATCCGGCCCCCAATGTCAATTCATCTGCCCCGACACCCTTGTCGCTCCTGGAAGTGGAAGTAAAACGCACCTGTATGGGTGCATTTTACTTCCAGTTCCAGGAGAGGCAAGGGTGTCGGGGGCTGGATGAAATGGCATGGGGGGGGGGGCTAGAACCAGGCCCCAAGGCCGTAGTTTGGGAACCCCTACCCTACATGCAGAACTCTTTGGTTATGAAAACAATTTTTCCTGATCTAGAGTATGTGTATTGTACACTGAAGAATGGAGTCTTACAGTAAAAAGGTTTTTAAAAACCAGGCAATTTATTGTAGCTTGAAAAGGACAGAACAGGAGAATGGAATGCCTGCAGGTTTCTACAGATTTCATGACTGATTCAAACCTCTAGACGATGGAATTTCATCATGTAGTTGTTTTCTTTTGTTTCTTCTTCTCGTTTTCTTCCTTCTCCTTTTCAATTTCAGCAACATACTTTTCTATTTCATCTGGACTCAGGATCTGTGAAACAAAGGAGTCAAGATTAAAACAGGTTGCCCAGCCAAGGGCCATGTTCACATGTGGTCTTTTCTATACTGCTCCTCAAACAGAAAATCCCTACAGACCCTGAAACCTGCTCCTAAGGTTTTCACAAGCTACCAAACTAATCTCTCAGGGAAATTTGTTGTCTATTTTTTGTCATCTGAGGCAGATACTCTGAGAAGCATGAAACAGTTGGCTACAGTATATGACTTGCAATTGCCCAATCTGAGGTAATCCACCATGTGGATCTACACTGGCAATTTACACTTTTGGGCTAGCATTATGTCTTCTGCCTGGGTATGCAGAGCTTAGGTGGTGCAATTACAACAGCGAGGAATTTGACTGGTTTAGCTCAAGTATATCTTATCTTGCCACTGATGGAGACTTCCCGTTTGATTCCAAACAAACCCCACTCGAAGCCCTTCATCTTCTGGGGACCAGGTATCTCAAATATCATCTTTTTCTTGGTCAATTAAGATGACTGCTAAGCTTTTCTTATAGTATCCACTACTAACATAGATAAAGCAGATGAAAATAAAAAGGGGCTCTTAATGATGTTTCTCAGAAGATCCACCTAGCATGCACTTAATTATATTTTCAGCATCACATAACACTTTAATTTTCTCAGATGTTTTAATGGTATGTATTTGTAAACAGTGTAGGGAGTATTATGTATATTAAAACTCCAGAAATGCTATCAATGTTTTTCCATTTTAGTCACAATTTTATTTTTGACTTTTAATTATTTTAATACTTTTAACTTAATTACCATACATTGTTCTGCTTTATTTTACACCATAAATCAGTGGTTACCAAAGTGAGCCCCTGGCCCCATGGGGAACTTCAATTCCCAGAAGCCTGAGTCAGTACATTGGCTGATCAGTGCTTTCAGGAATTGACTTAGGCTTCTGGGAATTGAAGTCCAAAATCCAATGACTGGGAAACACTGCTGTAAACCAATCTAAGATGAGTTCTCTAAAAGGGCAATATACTAATTGAATCTCCTCCTACTTCTTGCTGTGTGCAGAAATGTTTTCCTCCAGTCATTCCCAGGACTGCTGATCTACTGACCTCTCTTCAGTTGGGAAATGTCAAGCCAAATCGGTTTAGGATCTCTTCTCAAAGAGGGCAGTTACAAGGAAGAAGAGCAAAGGAACAAGCATATATGTGTGTATTTCTTATCAGTAATAGGAAGCTCCTGAATAGGTTGAAAGAAGAGAGTGAAAAAGCTGGCTTGAGACTCAATATCAAGAAAACCAAGATAATGGCAACAGGTCCTATCAGTCCCTGGAAAATAGATGGGGAAGAAGTAGAAGCAGTGACAGATTTTACTTTCTTAGGATGAAAGCTCACTGCAGATGGTGATTGAAGCCATGAAATAAAAAGGCAACTGATTCTTGGGAGGCAAGCGTTGAGAAACCTGGGGAGCATAGTGAAAAGTAGAGACATCACGTTGCAAACAAAAATTCGTATAGTCAAAGCAATGGTATTCCCGGTGGCAATGTATGGTTGCGAGAGCTGGACCGTTAGGAAAGCTGAGCGCAGAAGAATAGATGCCTTTGAGATGTGGTGTTGGAGGAGAGTTTTGAGAGCCCCCTGGACAGCGAGGAGAACAAATAGGTCAATCTTAGAAGAAATCAACCCTGACTGCTCCTTAGAAGGTCAAATAGTAAAGATGAAGCTAAAGTACTTTGGACATCAAATGAGAACAGAAGATTCACTTGAGAAAGCCTTGATGCTGGGAAAGGTGGAGGGCAAAAGAAAAAGGGGGCAGCCAAAAATGAGATGGCTAGATAGTATTGTACAATGGGCACAGAACTGAGCGAGTTGAGGAGGATGGTGGAGGACAGGAGTGCCTGGCGGACAGTGGTCCATGAGGTCGCGGAGGGTTGGAATCGACTGAGCGACTGAACAACAACAAATAGGAAGCTGGTGGGAGGAAACTGGGTGAAATGAACCTCTACTGTAGACTTGTTAACTGCACTGTTTAGGAAGCCACTAATTTCAGTGGCATGTCACTTCAGATTCTTGGAACAGAATAGTTGCATAAACACAAACTCTAACAATATTACTAAAGATTGCTTACCTTAAGAGGTTGGTTTCGTCTCATAACAGCCAGCTCAATATTTTTCCCACCAGACTGTACAACCTTATATACAGAAAAATAAGGAAAAGGTTAGAAAAAGACTTTTTAAAACCCAGATTTTTCCCTATGGAAGAAAATGTCGTCTCAAACTAAACTGCACACCATTTCTGTACAAAAAGGGTTCGTACAATCTAGAAAGTGTCCAAAGGAATCTTAATAGCTGAGGTGGTCTGCTCCAAAACTAGAACTTCTGTAAAATCCAAAGACTTGGGAATGAGGCAATAGGTTGGGGCAGCCCCTCTCGCGTTTCCTGAATTATTTTCCCTTTCTTACCCACATATATGGGTGTGTTTTACTTCTGCTTTCAGGAGCGATGAGGGCAGCATGGGCCGGATGAATTGGTGTGGGGGCTGGATCTGGCCCACAGGCCATAGTTTGGGCACCCCTGGTTTAAGCAGAGAAAATGGCAGCTTAAAATCTATTTCATCCTGTTGCAAAACAGATTGCAAGGCGCATTTTACTTCCGCTTCTGGTGAGAGGAATGTGACCAGCCCACTGAACCATGTGACCAGCCCATAGCCCGAAATGTTTAGCACCCTGCCATAAAGAGAATGTTTCCCAAGCCACCTGATTTTGTCATGACTAATGTTGGATGTCCAACACCAGAGAAGAAAGGGTTACAAAGGGAGAAAATAGAATATTGGCCTTGGGATGTTTTCCCAAACACAATTGCACTGCAGCTTTATTGTGCGTGCATACAAAAACTGTATTTTAAATTAATATAAAAAACTGGCTATAGTGTTTCATTCCATTCTTAATCCTACTAACCAAAGTTAAAATAGACCTTTTTTTAAAAAAAAAATAATCTTACTGAAATAAACATCTGCCAATGTTTATAGCACCATTATTTTAGCCTTACAAAAACAAAGTGCACAGAACTCCATCAAATGGGTAAAATAAAGTTTCAAACTATGTAAGAATTTAAATGTTCAAACTTACTTCAAGAAGGGCTTTGATAACAAGCTTAATGGTCAGATCATCTGTTTCAATGGCTTCATCAGTGTAGTTTTTTTCCAAAAATTCACGCACAGACTTTGCTCCTCTGCCAATTGCATTAGCCTAAGATTAAAACATGGTTTTTTTTAATTAGTTTGTAACCCAAATGAAAGTTTATGCAAGATAAAGGATCTATTGTTTATGGACTTACATTTTCTGTCTATATAATCTTTAAAACTGGGACGATGAAAGAACATTGAAATCAGAATGTAAAAATCAGAGGTAAGCAAAATGTGGCCCTGGCCCCAATGCAGCCTCAGATCCTAAGGGTTTCAGTTTAGCTACCCCCTCCCCCCATTGTCCACAAATGAAGGGGGGAAAGGGGGGGACATGCCAGTCCTACAGGTATCTAGGTGAAGTCTTTTTTTGCATAGAATTCAAGACTTTGCTACAAAGTTTTAACACACAATACCTACTTTTATAAAACCATAAATGGATTTCTGGCCACTTCGAGTTTCATTTCTTATGGTACTCTGTGCAGCTGCCAAAATGCTACCAAAAGCTGAAAACTGGCTCCAGAATGCAGCAAACCTGTGCAATCTTACTATAAGTGGTCATATGTATCTCATGTGAAGCGAACCAACAATCATACTGGGACAGAAATTGCTATTTTCTCTCACACAGCTCCCCCACCCGACTATTTAATCACTAAGGAGGCTGATGATGATTTGATACTAAATCCCTGCATTCTGTAATCCATAAAAAGATACCTAGTCCTTTCATACTTCAACAGCCTAAGCAAAAGAAACAAAACAGGGTACAGTCAAACCTCGCATAAAGAGCACCTCGCTTAAAGAGTAATTCGCTTAAAGAGCAGAATTTTCTCTGAATGTTCGCTTCGCTTAACAAATAAAACCAACCAAAAACTCACTTAACAAATAAATCGGGATTCACTATCCCCCCCACAATTGGTCACTTTCAATGGTGTTTCGCTTAAAGAGCAAACTCGCTTAAAGAGCAGTCCTGTGGAACGCATTATGCTCTTTAAGCGAGGTACAACTGTACAAGCTTTTCAACCCACCCTCACTATCTGGCAGCCAACAAAAAGCCATAGCTTCAATTAAAGTGATCTGCAACTTCAGTTTTAAGTAATCTCAGGGAGAAATTTTTTTTTATTTCAATCTTGTCTTCAAAGGCAACTATAGGGAAAATGTAGACAATCTGAAGATAGCAAAACATGATGGAGGCAGAACTTTAGCAGAGCTTTTTTCTCTAACCAGACCTGACTCGTAAACAAAGTAGTTTTGCTTTTAAGTTGAAACCAGTTAATATCAAAAATCATTATGTGTTCTACATATGTTAATATATACAATTAATTAGCAACACAAAGACTAGGTCTTCTACTCAAATCATCATTCTGGACATCAATGTTACTTGAAGGATCATAAGTGGTTCAGAATGAGTAAAACTAGGCACGATACCTCCCAATACGTTATGGAAAAGGCTGGTTAAATTGTAAACAGACTCTGTATGCGTACAGAAAATGTTTTTACAATTTTATTCCAGCAAAATAATATAAGTCAACTTACCTTCCAGGCATGGTATGTGCCAGAAGGGTCAGTCTGATACAGCCTTGGAGTTCCATCAAAATCAAATCCCACAATAAGGGCAGAAATACCAAAAGGTCTGCGGCCATTACTTTGGGTATAGCGCTGAGGAGGAACAGAAATATTTCATATTATCACATCGGTATGGTGTGGAAGCAAAGATTTCTGATGAAATAATGTCACAACTGATAACGTGGACACAGGATTTTTCTGAATTTGTTTTGTGAGAAACACAGCCACTAGCAGCAAGTGTTGTGCAAGGATTATCTGCCCCAATTTACACAAATAGCTACTTAAATAGCAACTTAATTGTTTAGAGACCTTCCATCCCATAGCTTTTTGTCAGGAATTTTTATTAAGCAAAACTGAGGCTATATGCATTTGCTCTGGAATAGGTCTCATTTAACTCAGATGGAGACTCACTTTTAAGTAGACATGCACAGAATTTCACTAACCCTGCCTTCTTATGAAGTCAGAGCAATACTGGAATTTGACTGGAAATACCAAAAGCAGTTCAAAACTGCATCCAATGACCTGATGCTGATATGGATCCTGCTGAACTCTGCAGTAGCAGAAAATAAAAATCCAAGAAGAGACAGGAATTTTGACTTTAGTTTATCAGGATACCTATTTCTATATACAATTTTGGAAAATTTATTTGGAGATGTACTGTATGAGTCTGATAAAACCAAGTGTCTAAATGAAAGGTAAAGGAGACAAGTACATGAAGTAAGAGAAATCACAAAGACAACTTCAAATACTAACACAAAGCAAACACTATTCTGCATTGCATCTCACAATCTTTGCGAGAAACCACACAGCACTTAGAACATGTTCTGGACAGTTCATAAGATAATGGGCATTTTGCCCCAACATGCTCTGCACTCACTACTGGCATCGAAGGATTGAAAAAAAAATGAATCAACCTTGAGTCCATTGGGATCAAACTAAGATGATGAGCAGAGTTTTGGCTGTCAGACTGCTGCTTAACCACTGCATCACAAGAGCTCCTAAAAACACTAGTGATCTGACAATTTTAGCTGCATTGCATTCTGTCTCTTTGGAGTCCACTGATACGTAAAAAGAAGTTGCACCAACATGAAACTGTTCAATAATGAGAACTATCTTATTTTTCTCTTTTTGCATACCTGCTTCAGGCTAGCAATATAGCGTGTAATATATTCCACAGTGACAGGATCCTCCACTGTAAGTCGATGGCTTTGACACTCTACTCGTGCTCTATTTATAACTATCCTTGCATCTGCTGTCAGCCCTGAAAATATTTAAAAACCAAAATGCAACATTTAACATACTGGACATGGAAGCATCCAATGAATCTGTTATCCTAGTAGTTAATGGCAACCTTTAAGAATATGTTGTTGTACCAGCTATGAAACATCTATTTACAAAGTTTAACCTCCTTAATGTGTAAAAGATCAAGCCACAAATTGAACCAGTTATTTCCTCCACAGAATATTTAGAATGAAATTAGAGGAAGAAAAGGATTAAGAACTAAATGTCAACTTCTACATTTGCATTTTTCTCTTTGCATCTGTTCTCAACAAAGCTTCAAAAATTGACTGCACATTTTTCAGTGTACTTTAATACACTGTGTCTGCTTCATAAAAGATATAAAGTAAGCACGCAAAAAATAAAAGTGAACCAGTCCCATCACAGGGCAGGCTTCAAATCATTCTAACCCAATTAAGGGTTATTCTTAGATAGCCGAACTGCTGCCCTCACACTGCATAAACCCCTAAGGTTGAGTAAAAAAATTATTTCCCATACTTGGAAGCCTCTAGAACAGTGGTTCCCAACATGGGGCCCGTACCCCACAGGGGGACTTCAGTTCTAAGAACCCTGTCAGTGTATTGCTGATCAGTGCTTTGGGGAATTGACTTAGGCTTCTGCAAATTGAAGCCCCAAAGCCAAAAGTTGGGAAACATTGCTCAAGAAGCAGAGATTTCTGTTATAATAAAGTAGTGCTGGGGATCCCCAAGTTCTCAATGACTGAAAAACAAAAACAGAAGTGGCTATTGGGTGGTCTCTCCCCCACACACCAAATTTTTCCTATTTTCTATCATTTCTTGATGTGGCCTGTGAGCACCAGCAGGGGGGCGGGGGGAAGGTCAATCTCCAGGTCCACCAAAGTTGCCCACCCCAGTTCTGAAATTTCCTAAAGTTAAGAGCCTTGTTTAGTATAATGTTTCTGTGGGGGTTTTTTTAACCATTCAGTCAATTAGAAATTGAGAGTAACAAAATACTGTATAGCATTTTGTTATTTACTTATTTTTCAAATTTCTACACCGCCCTCCTCACCGAGATGACTCAGGGCGGTTTGACATCACATTAAAAAAAACATCTACAGCAATTCAGGTTAAATTTTTTAAAAAGATTTTAAAAGATCGAAAAGTTAATAACTTTTTTCCTACATCACAGAAATGTTCCACAAGTAACACAATTTTATCCCAATTAAGTTAATTTGATTTTTAAAAAGTATAGCAGTACCTGCAAATGCCATACAGACGTTTTCATCAAGGGCACAGATCTTTCGGACAGTTCTTTCATCCTGAAGCTTTGCCACAGATTTCTTCTCTACACCAAGAACCACAATATCTTTTCCTCGTACGCCAACCTTTAATAATACAAATAAATTATCAGAATTTTTTAAAATTCAAATTCACAGTAATATATATTAAGCTATTTAAGACTGGTAAGGCAAACCAAATTCAGTACAATCATTTTTTAAAAAGGTAAAGTCAATAGAGCTTCAGATTTTGATTTAGAAGGGATAAGGAATGGCCAGTGTGGCAAAGCAGTGAAGAGTGTTGGACTAGAACAGGGATTCGCAACCTACGGTCTGTGGGTTGGACCCAGACCCCAACACTGTTCCACCTGGCCTATAGTGTCGACCCTCAGAAGCGGAAGGAACGCGCCTGAGCAAACACACTCACCGTGGTTTATGGCCATATTTGCGGCAGGGGGAACCCATGTGTCCAGCCAGCTCAGCTGTCTGAGCGGGCATGGTCCATCCAACCCGTGACACAGAAACATTGAGAACCCCATTACTAGAACTTTAGTAGAAATGGGTTTAAATCTCCAATTCATCATGAAATTTACTGGATGATCTCTGTAGTAGTTACATATTCCTAGTCTCAGCAATCTAACAACAGTTGTTGTGAAAATAAAAGTGAAACCATATATGCCATCTTCATCACTGGAAGGGGGGATATAAATGTAACAAATACATGACATTTTGAAATGTAAAGCTGTAAAAAATTACTTTCTGTGACATTACAATTAGCAAATATTTTTTGATAAACTGCAAAAAATTATACAGGGCTTCTTATCACCTGTCTCTAATCTTTTGGAACATGGGAGCCACATTAAAGTGCCCAATGCCTAAAGAGGGCCACAACTTAAATCAAAATGTATTCATGAGCTTTGCTGACTAGCAAAGCACCTGGAAATGCCAAACTGATAGTACTGAGGCTATGACCAAGAGTGGAATGACAGAGGAACCATGGAGGCCAGAAGAAATAATGTGGATAGTGTACTGTTTAATGAAAAAAAATGGACAGGAAAAAAGCAGATGGGGTAGGCAACCTATGGCCCATGGTGCCAAGTAATCTGGTCCCCGCCCTTGCTCCAGCTGCTGCCAAAATCAGCCGTGGACTTGTTTACAGCTATCATGAACGTGTTTACAACAGCTTTAACTGGCAGCGGGGAGGGGGGGACACCAGTCTGGCCCCTTCAAATGTCTGAAGGAGCCTGACCCAGCCCCCAACTTTAAAAAGGTTGGCATTTCCTGCAGTAGATAATACTACTTGAGGCAGGAAGAACACTATGGGTTTGATGGAAAATGCCTTAAGGGTGACAGCAGTAAACAAGCAGGTTGGGAGGCCAGACGAAAAGTTTGGGGGCTGCTCAGAACCCCTAATTTACATGGTTTTAAACGCTGACTGGGAGGCGGAAGATCAGCAGTTCGATTCCCGAGTACTGCAGGACGGAATGAGCTCCCATCTCTGTCCCAGCTCCTGCCAACCTAGCAGTTCGAGAGCAAGAAATTGCAAGTACAGTCAAACCTCGCATAACGAGCGTTTCACTTAGCGAAAAACTCGCATAACGAGCAAGTTTTTTGCTAAGCGGTCCGACTCACATAACGAATTTTTTGCTATGCGAGTCGGACTTTACCCTATGGAAAAACTCGCAGAATGAATTTTTTCGCTATGTGAGTTTCCCCATAGAAACACTCGTTATGTGAGTTTTTCCATAGGGAAAGTCCGACTCGCATAGCGAAAAATTTGTTATGCAAGTCAGACTCGCATAGCGAATTTTTCGCATAGCGAGCAACCTCGCAGAATGAATTAAATTCGTTCTGCAAGGTATGACTGTAGATAAATAGGGACCACTTCGATGGGAAGGTAACAGCATGTCATGTGCTCCGGTGTCTAATCATGCCTGCCACATGACCATGGAAACGTCTGCAGAAGCAGACAGCACTGGCTCTTCAGCTTAGAAACAGAGCTGAGCACTGACCCCTAGAGTCGGATACGACTGGCTTTCGAGCAAGGAAAACCTTTACCTTTACTATAATGTAAATAAAGAAGTTTCAAATCAACTTGGAAAGAGCCTCTTATTTTCTTATACCCAGTATTTGTTTGGTTTTGTTTTCAGGGCAATCCAGTGTTTTGTAGAATCTATTGGTTAAATCAATGGCTGGTCTCAATTAGAGTGGAACCAACTGCTAGATGTCAAGTTAATACTGATTCAATTGTCTATGTCTGAGTAGCATAAGATTACTGACACAGTCCAAAGGAGTAAGAATATTTGCACAGATTGACATCATTAAAAGGCAACACTGTTCGTAAATCATTAACAGAAGGCAACATTGTTCACAATTCTGCTCATTAATCACAGGGAGTAAGTTCTCAATAATAAAGAGTGCAGGATGCATAATAACAAACTGAAACTAAGGTAAAGGTCTACCTTGCTCAAAAGACAGTCATGCCAGACTCTAGGGTTTGGTGCTCATCTCAGTTTACAGCCAAAGAGCCAGCACTGTCTGAATCTGCAGAAGTTTCCATGGTCATGTGGCAGGCATGACTATATGCTGTTACCTTTCCTGCAGAAGTGGTGCCTATTTATCTACAGTCAAACCTCGCATAAAGAGTGCTTCGCTTAAAGAGCAAACTCGCTTAAAGAGCAATCTTGTGGAACTTAAGCAAGGTACAACTGTACTTGCAATTTCTTGCTTTCCAACTGCTAGGTTGGCAGGATCTGGAAAAGAGACGGGAAGTCACTCTGTCATGCAGTACTCAGGTCTCAAACTGGTGACCTGCTGGTCATCAAACTCAGTGTCTTAACCACTAAGCTACTGCAGCCCTGTTGACACTAAAGGAAACCAGATATAGGCTGGATACCAGGAAAAACTTAATGGTTAAAGCAGTATAACAATGGAATTAATTGCCTCCAACACTAGATGCATTCAAGAGAGAATTGGACAACCATCTGTCATATCTCTTTGATTCGGATTCCTGCACTGCGTTAATGCGCGTGCGTCTTCTGGCCCACGAAAAGCCCTTTTTGGATGCAGGCTTGACTCCCTTCTAAGTGACAGAGGGAAAAAAGGCCAAATTTCCCTCACAAAAACCCACGCGCCGCCCTTCCAGCCCCCCCCCCCCCGGACGGCCCTCAGTTTCGGTTTCGCTCCACAACGGCCTTCCCTCCCCCCAGACGCTTTCTTTTACCGCGGTGGAGCCTTTTTTCACGGCCTCCTGGGCGTACTCGACTTGGAAAAGGTGCCCGTCAGGGGAGAAGACGGTGATAGCCCGGTCGTAGCTCATGGCGGCAGCCGGAGGAGAGAGAGAGAGACACACCCTCCACTCGACGACGCCTCAAACCGGCACTGAGAGGAACCGCCGTTTGCCCAAGAAGGCTCCCCTCAAAACAGCACCGTCACTTCCGCTCACTGCGCAGGCGTGACCCCCGTCAAGGCGCAAGCGCGCAGGCGCGCCCTCAACGTAGGCAACGCGGGAGAGGGCTCCATCCTAGCGAGGGGGAAGGTTATACGTCAAGCCCCCGCAAGCTCCACCCACCTGTTTTGCATACGCGGCAGCGGCTGCTGGGATTGGTCCGCCGTTAAGAGAGAAGGAGGCGGGGCTGGAAAATGAGGTCCCCGCCGGCTTCTCTCCACCTGCCGCGCCCACGCAACCGGCGTAGCGCTGCCGACTCTCAATTTACGCATTTGGCGCACCGAGATGCTCTTCTGAGCAGCGGCAGCTAGAGATGCTTTTTCGCCTGCGACAGGAAAAAAAACCAGCAGCAGGGATGCACCATGTGTGCCGCGCGTGGGGGGGGAGGCAGGGAAGGCGCATTGGGAGAGGAAAGGAGGGAGGAGGAAATCAGCGCAACTCAGGTGCTTCCTCCCCCCCCCTTCCGCCGGTGGGTCCTCTGCTTTGCCCAGGGAGGAGTAGATAGAAGCGTCCAGGTGGAAAGGGGTGCGCGGTGGCTCTTCTTGGTGCAGTTGCCCCAGGCGCCTTGCAAGGTGCAGGTTGTACCATCTGCTCGGGCTCCCCTCCTCATGCACTGCGGCGAACGCAGCGCCCGCGCACAGCAATAGCAGCCGCCAGATAATCACAATATTATCACAGCCCGGGAACCAACCAGGGTATTCTTGGCACATCTTCCTTTAGGAGAGAAGGGGGGGGGGGAGAGAGAGAGAAAAAACACACACGCCAAGCACCATGTCGGTCGCCTTTGCGTCTGCTCGTCCGAGAGGCAAAGGGGAAGTCACCCAACAAACTATCCAGAAGGTAATAGGGGGGGAAAGGGTGGGTGGGTGCATTGAAAAATAACAGCATGGTTTAACAGAACTGCACCAGCGGTTTTGTGCATTATATGGTAGATAAAAATGTTGCCTTTTTTGAGCCAGAGTGTGTGGCCAGCAGGGAGAGGAGCGAGAAGCTCCATTCTGCAAAGACCCACCTGATAAATAGTGCATATGCAAAGGAGAAGGGAAGGATGGACAGCCTGAAAGAAGAAGGAGAAGAAGGGGGTGGAACAAAGCAAAGGTGTTCAGATGATGGCAAAGAGAGGGGGGGGGGATCCAAGCCCGCGGAAGGAAGAATATGCACAGAAATAAATGAAACATTGAAACATTGACTTGCAGCAGAGACCTCCTTGCAACATTTGGCTGGATTGCAATTTAAAAAAAAAAATAGACCAGAAGTGGTCTATTTTTGGAAGCATGATCGGCCTTTATTGTGGGGGGGTGGAGGGAGAAGGTAAATCTTCCCATCCGTGGCTTGTACTTCTTCATCCGTGTCTTTTCCGGATCGTTTTGCAATCCGTGGAAGGTCTGTGTCTATTTATTTATTTTTAAAGAAGGCGACACGGGAACGTGCGGAGTCAGATCGCCGCTCCTGTCCCTGTGTGTCTTCTTCTTCAGCATTCCTATTGGTTTCCCCGTCACAATAATGTTGACAGCAAATGTGAGCTATTCACGCCGTGGGTTTGACATGGGGTGGGGGTGGAAGCTTCTGTATCTATCTAAAATAGAGCTTCAAAGGGAAATCGTCAAGCGTTACTGGGAAGCGATTTGTGCTTTAAACCAGTGGTGCCCAAACTAAGGCCCGGGGGCCGGGTGTGCCCCCCCGACACCAGTTCACCCGGCCCGCGAAGCCCTCGTCGCTCCTGGAAGCGGAAGTAAAACGCGCCCGTACGGGCGCGTTTTACTTCCGCTTCCAGGAGCGACGAGGGCTTCGCGGGCCGGGTGAATTGGTGTCGGGGGGCCATACCCCGCCCCCGGCCCTTAGTGACTGCCTCCCTGAACCACATGATCGGCCCACGGCCTGAAAAGTTTGGCCACCCCTGCTTTAAACAATAACCCGTGATTTGCAGCGCTTGCTTGCTTGCTTGCTTGCTTGCTTGCTTGCTTGGTTGCCAGTCTCCTCTCCAGGCTGTAATGTGCTTCTCTAGGAGGAGGGGGGGGGGAGAATTAACCAGGGGTTTGAATCAGAGGCTTGGGGGAAATCGAAGATGTTTGGAAAGGTCTGGTGGTCGTTTGTTAAGGTAAAGGGAAAATGCGCTTGTGGCAAAGAGATCAGATTCCTTGTAAAGCTCCCAGGGGGGGTGGGGGTTGAGTTTAAAATAGCAATAGCAATTACACTTCCATACCGCCCCATAGCATTTCGTGCACTCTCTGGGCGGTTCACGAGTTAATTAGCATTTTTGTCCCCCACCATGCTGGGTACTCATTTTATCAACCTCAGAAGGATGGAAGGCTGAGTCAACCTTCAGGATTGAACTCACGATGTTTTGGCAATTTAACCACTGCGCCACCAGGGCTCTCCTGTGGGCCTAGGTCTGGATCCGTGCATACACTAGAACCCCGCCTGTAGGATTACAAGGCAGGCCAAATGAAGGGTTGGTAAGGCTGTAAGATAGCACACCTCATAGAGAGATAAGCAAAAAAAGGTCAAGCAGAGGGGCATGCTGCTGAGTAAGTTTGAGGTTAGAAATCCTATGGACTTCCACAGGGGAAGTTATAATGCACCATCCATGTACATGGTACAAGGGCAGCATCCCTGCTCCAAGAAGGCTACAGTCTCACTTGAAATCAAAACCCATGTTTAATTCTCCTGCTGAAAGCAGTGAGACTTGGTTAGCTGTGCCTATCTTTTCTTACAGTTTGTTTAATCCTGCTAAATTATCAGAGTTTAGTTGCAAACGCTACTTAGTAGGTTGGTTGTTTTTGCATGCTGTCAAGTTGCTTTTGACTTAGGGTTACCCCGTGATGGCTTTTTGAAGTATGTGAGGTAAAGTAAAGGATTGGTTTACCATTGCGACACATCACTTTCCCTGCCCTCAGAGAGTTTCCATGACAAAGTGGGGATTTGAACTCAGGTGGGACAGTAGTTAGAAGCAAGACCTGCAATTTGAAACCTTGTGATAGTTCTGAAAATGTTCACATAGTTTCAATAAGATAGGTGTAAAAGGTTGTACAGTTGATAGGCTGGGGCAAGGCAAACAGTTCTGGCAGATTGTGCTGAAAAATCTCCTTACAATCCTGTCATCACAACTCACAGAAATTGTGCATATGGATAGCTTACCATCAAGTAATAAATGACGTCAAGAGAATCTTTGACCTTTGGGACGTTGGTAACCTCCACTTCCCATCAACCCTGATCAGTTACATGGGTAGTTTAGAGTAGTAGGTCTCCCAGCATACAGAGAGCCACAGGTTCGATATCCTTGCTGAACGTTGTACAGGTGATGTTGAAGAGTACGAAAAGCTGGTTGGGGGTGTATGTCATTAATCTGGAGTTAATTGGATTGTGCAGAGTTCAAACAGGACGTGGAGAGGACAGTTGTTGTGTACCCTAACCGCATGTGGAGGCTCTCTGTCGGTATGGCAACAGCAGTTGATAGACCTGACCTTCATCTCATACTTACTCAGCTCTCATTGGATTCCAACATAACCTTCCTTCCTGGATCCCCTTTAAAGCAACCTGCATGTAGTGAGAGTGAGTGGTGTGAGCTTGTTCACATAACCAGCAGTTGTTACTTTATGTTGGGGAGGATCGTAGAGCATGTTCTCTTGCACCTTCTGTTAAGAAAAATATCAGGTAGAACTGGTGTGGAAAATCTCAGCCAGAGACCTTGGAAAACCACTGGCTGTCAGATCAGACAAGACTAAGCTAGCAGGTGGATGCTTATTTTGACTTGAGAAATTGGAGGTTCTTAAGTTCAAGAGTCGTCTTTTTGTATCAAATATATTCCAGCGTCAACCTTGGTGTGAGTCATTTTTATATGGCTATGATTCTTTCTGAAATGTGTATGAATCAGTGTTTATATATCTAGCCCAGTATTGTCAGTGTAGGCAGGCAGCAATTCTCTGGGATCCATAGAAGATTCTTCCCTTGTCTTACATGAAGAGCTTGGGTTTTTGTGGATCTCTTGTCCAAAATAATGAGCCCAATCCTGCATCGTTTTTCAAAACGAAACAAATACAGAATGACATGTAATTAATCACCTTTCACATTATTTCATTTTCCTGTACTCCCTCTTTTTTGATATGTACAGTACTTTTAAGAGACATCTATTCGCTTTGGTTTTTGTTATTCCAATAAAAATAGAAACACATTTTTAAAAAACCACTGTTGGTTCTGTTTTGTCTCTAAAATATGCGAGTGATACCAGCGCTTTCACAAGAAAACGTATGGTACATACTGTATAGTGAAACCTCTACGTACAATGTTTTCCGTTCCATTGGATTACCAGAAGAGGCTACTAGATGTCAACACAATTTTTTTGTATGTCGAATTTTTCCTATTAAAATTTTGTACAGTAATACCTTGGACAATTATTGCCTTGGATAGCGTTAAAATCATAACGTCGGGGAATTTGAGGCAACCATTTGCATCACACAATGTTAAGATAACGTTGTGCGATGCAATTGTTTGCCTCAAATTCCCTGACCTTGATCTCTGCCCCAAAGCCCACAGGGCTAGAGACTAGCTCTGTGGGCTTTGGGGCAGAGATCTACCGAGGCTTAGACCCGCAGGTTTGGTTGGGGGGAGATCAGGTATGCCTCTCCCCCCCCCCCCCCCGCCAAACCGGCACTATGGGCTCTCTGCTTTGGGATTGTGTTGGCTGGGGGTGGAAGGCACCTTCAGCCACCAGACTCCTAAAGCAGGCAGCCCACCTAGGCTACCTGGTTTTGCATCGAGGTGGCTGGAGCTGCCTTCCACCCCCAGCCAATACGATCCCAAAGCAGGAAGCCCGGGTGGGTGCCTGCTTTGGGATCCAGGTGGCTGGGGGTGCCTCCCGAAGCAAACTGGATCGCCCCCATTTTCCCTTTCCTCTTCAGAAAGGGAACAGGACTTTTTAAAAACTCTGCGATCAATGCATCGCACAACATTAAAAACCGGATAACATTATTACTTGTGGAACCAAGTCATAACGTTATCTGAGATACTAGTGTATGTCGATTTTTTTTAGCCAGGATTTCTATTTGTATGTTAATTTTTTTTGTAAGTCGAACTGTTTGTATGTTGGGGTTCCACTGTATATATAAGACCACTAGCTGGCTGGATGGCTCAGTGGCTCAGGAATACAGAAATTGGGAGTTTGATTCGCCACTGAACTTCCCAGGAGAGGTGCCAACCTATGTATCTGTGGGTAAACTGTACAGACTTGCAGAAGAAAGGAATTATAAATTGCTTCCTAATACTCTGTACTGTACTTAGAAAACCATGGAAAGGGTCACCATAAGTCAGAACTTACTTGATGGCTCATTATTATTATGCTAAGGGGACTAAAGAGATTTCAGTGCACGTGAGAAGATGCTTTTGCTCTGTCAGATATTTAGCCCACTATTTAGTCCAGTGTTGCCAGCTCTTGACTAGAAGAGGCTTTCTCTAGGGTTTGAAAGCATGATTATTTCTTGGATATGCTTACTTTAAATGTGGGACAGTCTGTATGCAAAGCAAATGCTCTCTCATGGAGCTGTAGAGACGTACGTGTCAAAGGCAGCCCGTTAAAGCAGTTGTTGTTCAGAAGACCTCATTTGGGATATATGAACTGCAGGAGGAGGCATTCAGTGATATGTGAAGCTGATTGGCATGTGAGTCAGAAATGGGCAGGCCTTTTTCTATCTCTTTTTGCCACCTGATTATTTTTTCTCTTTTCGTTTCTGATATTCCTGTTTTGGTTTTTATTAGAGGGAAACAGGTTTTGGCTTTGGATTACAGCTCGCAGAATTCCCCAAGCCCACAAACAAGACGTGAGTTCAACAGCACCCTCTTTCCCCATTTTCTACCACTGTATGTATTAAACTGAGGCATTCTGCCTCTGATACTATGAAGGTAGCACTAGCAAGAGCAATTACACGTATATATTGCCCCATAGTACTTAGGACTTTTCACGCCGCCACCAGGAACATCTGTGGGTGGGCGGAGAGGCCGCCACGTCCACCCCCAGGATTCCCTCCACCTGTCCCCCGGGGCACCGCCCTGGCTGGGGCTTTAAGAGCCGCTGTGGCGGCAGGCAGGGCTGGATTTACATGAAAAGAGGCCCTAGGCTATTCCACTTATGTGGCCCTTTCACCTCCCATTTTTAAGTTTGTAAATTACATGAGAGATAATAAAATACATCATTACTGTGATATATATATATATCAATATAGAGGCCCCTCTTAATCTTGAGGCCCTAGGCTGAAGCCTAGCTAGCCTATAGTAAAATCCGGCCCTGGCGGCAGGAGTTTTCATGCGGCCACCAGGAACATCTGCGGCCAGGTGGAGAGGCTTGTCACTTGTCATGGGATTTAGCAATTGTTTTGTTTTTGCTTAGTTTTCTGTTTTTTTCTTTGTATTTTTTTGAAATTTTTGTGTGAACTTGATTAAGATTTGGAATTTTTGGTTATTACTTGATTTTGATGCCTATTGAATTGTCAATGCTGTAATGATATTGTGAGATGTTGATGTTTTGTGGTATTGATACTGATTTATGATATTTACATGTTGTGTTTATGAACTTGTAACTTTATATGTGTTTGTGAAACACCCTGAGTCGGTCCAACTGGGTATGGCGGTATAATAATAATAATAATAATAATAATAATAATAATAATAATAATAATAATAATAATAATAATAATAATAATAATAATAATAATAATAATAATAGGGCATTCTCTGGGCAGGTCACAGGTAATGGGCATATTTGCTCTCAACACACTGGACTGGGTACTCATTTTACTGACTTTGGAAGGATGGAGGGCTGAATCAACCTTGTGCTTGTCAGGTTCAAACTCAAATTGTGAGCAGAGCTTTGCAGTATTGTAGCTTAACTATATGTTGGCTTCAGGATTCTAGCAGTTATCCATAAAACAGATGTTTCCCATCTCTGCTCTAGTGTATCTACTCTTCCTTTCTTCCTCAGCTAAACAACTCCAAGCCTTATACAGTAGTCCTTTTCTCATAAGAAGTTGCTTTAGCCACTTCATTGTTTTGCCTGCCCTTCTTTGCTTATGAGAAATGGCCACGGATCTTGGTGCTGGAATTCCTGCAGACAGAGCCTGCTTTATCTTCAGTCCAGGACTGAGGAACCCGAAGTCCTGCTCATGATGAAGACTTCCAAGTCCCCACCCCCCACCCCTGCCAGCCTGGCCCTGATAAGGAAGAATGGAAGTTGATCAGTGTTGGGAGGCCCACAAACATATCCAGTTTGAATTTAGAAAAATATTTATTTATTTATTCTAATTTGTATTGCTGCCCAACTCCGAAGACTGGGCGGCTCACAGAAAATAGAACCATTGGCAGTTTAAAAGCAGTAAAAAACCCATTAAAAACTACAGACAACATTTTTAAAAAGATTAAAGATTAAAAAGCTAAAAAGAGAGTGTGTGTGTTCTACTAAATTAGCCAGCAGACCAGGGTTACCACATCACTGGTGTCCCACACCTGCCCTGCCAGCCAAGTTTTTGACCCTTTCCTGAAGGGCAGCAACTCTGTCTGGAGACGCAGCTCAATTGGCAGGAGGTTCCATAGGGCCGGAGCATATACTGAGAAGTCCCTCTTTCTGGTGCTAGACAGATGTGCCCCTCTAGCAGATGGAACAATGAGAGAGCCTCTTCGGTCTGCTCTGTTAGGACGGACACATGTTCTTGGGGTGACGCGGTCTCTTAAGTATCCTGGCCCACTACCATGTAGGGCTTTGAAGCTAATTACCAGCACCTTGACTTGCACCCGGAGACACACTGGCAACCAGTGCAGCTCCCAAAGCAGTGGCAAGGCACGGGCATAACGCTTACACCCCATCACCACCTGAGCACCTTACAATAGTCAAGTCTGGAGGTGACCAGAGTGTGCATGACCATGAGCAAGGAGTCGCGATCTATGAGCGGGCGTAACTAGCAAATAACACGAAGGTGTGCAAAAGCCCTCCTAGCCATGACTGCCACCTGCTCTTTGAGCAGGAGTCGTGAGTCCAGGAGGACCCTCAGATTACGCATGGGGTCTGTTTGGGGCAAAATAGCCCCATCCAGAACCAAAGATGATAGCTCCTGAGATAATGCAGGGTCCCTGACCCACAACCACTCAGTCTTGCCAGGATTCAGTTGTAGCCAGTTATCCCCCATCCAGACCCTAACAGCCTCCAGACACCTGGATAGGACTTCAACTGCATCGCTTGGATCACCACAGACCTGAGATGTATGAGTATTATCTGCATATTGATGATACCTCACCCCGTGGGAACGGATAATCTCACCCAGCAGTTTCATGTAGATATTAAATAGTAGAGGCTTGAGCACCAAGCCCTGAGGCACCCCATATTGAAGGGGCCTAGGGTTGGACCTCTCACTCTCCAACCACACCGACTGGGCCCGGCCCTTCAGAAATGAGGAAAACCAGGACCACACAGTGCCCTGGATCCCCAATCCTCGGAGCCATTCAAGCAAGATACCATGGTTGACGGTATCGAAGGCAGCTGAGAGGTCAAGAAGAGCAAGGACGGAGGGTTTGCCTCAGTCCTGCTCTTGCCAGAGATCATCCGACAGCGTGAGCAATGCAGTCTTGGTACCATATCTAGGCCTGAATCCTGACTGGAAAATATGGTCCAGTCATTGAGGCAGCAGTGCTGGGAAACCAGGGTGACAAACCCAGTGGTAAGGATTTGGTCTGCCTTGTAATCCCCAAGACTTCTGGCACTCACCATTGCCATTATTAAAGTAATACGTACAGTATTCAGTTGTGTGTTCATTTAACTTCTGCACATTGATTGGAAAATAGTGCCATCCTGTTCTTTGCCACAAGGCAAGCATAGAGTTACAACTGGCCTGCAGATCTCATGCGCTACCATGCAATTTAATCAGCCTCCAGTGTAGAACCACAATGTGGTTTTATGGTTGATGTTAAGGATGAAAGGGACTCTATTTATTTAATTATAATTTACATATGTATTTATTTTTTAAATACACTTTTAAATGTTTGACCAAATGAGTACAGTCAAACCTCGCACAAAGAGCGTTTCGCTTAAAGAGTAACTCGCTTAAAGAGCAGAATTTTCTCTGAATGTTCGCTTCGCTTAACAAATAAAACCAACCAAAAACTCGCTTAACAAATAAATTGGGGTTTGCAGTACCCCCCACAATTGGTCATTTACAATGGTGTTTCGCTTAAAGAGCAAACTCGCTTAAAGAGCAATCCTGTGGAACGCATTATGCTCTTTAAGCGAGGCACCACTGTACTTTTGTTTAACCAAAACAGAGAAAATTAAGTGCAAAAGCTGGCTTGAGACTCAATATCAAGAAAACCAAGATAATTGCAACAGGCCCTATCAGTCCCTGGAAAATAGATGGGGGAAAAGTAGAAGCAGTGACAGATTTTACTTTCCTAAGATCAAAGCTCACTGCAGATGGTGATTGCAGCCACGAAATAAAAAGGCAATGGATTCTTGGGAGGCAAGCGATGAGAAACCTGGGGAGCATAGTGAAAAGCAGAGACATCACATTGCAAACAAAAATTCGTATAGTCAAAGCAATGGTATTCCCGGTGGCAATGTATGGTTGTGAGAGCTGGACCATAAGGAAAGCTGAGTGCAGAAGAATATATGCCTTTGAGATGTGGTGCTGGAAGAGAGTTTTGAGAGTCCCCTGGACAGTGAGGAGAACAAATAGGTCAATCTTAGAAGAAATCAACACTGACTGCTCCTTAGAAGGTCAAATAGTAAAGATGAAGCTAAAGTGCTTTGGACATCAATGAGAAGAGATGATTCACATGAGAAAGCCTTGATGCTGGGAAAGGAGGGCAAAAGAAAAAGGGGGCGGCCAAAGATGAGATGGCTAGATGGTATTGTAGAGACAATGGGCACAGAAGTGCCTGGGGGACAGTGGTCCATGGGGTCACAAAGGGTGGAATCGACTGTGCGACTGAACAACAAAAAGTGAGGACAGAGCAAGGAGCAGTTTATTTAAATTACAAGAGAGCGGGTTGAGTTCAGAGATTAAGACTTTAATGATTACACATCCCAGAATGGAGAAATCATAGATTCTTGATTGCCCGCTGCTTTTCAAGAATTTTTATGTTGGTTCTTTCCCTACAGTCCTGAATAGAGTGGGCTCCTAATACTTTTATGCTGGCTGCTAAAAATATCCCCCCCTCCCCAGTGTATTGCTAAGGACAATTTAGCAGTTGAATCAAGTTTGCCTTAGAAGGCTGCAAAAGTTTCTCTCTTTTTAAGACTTGAAGGAAGGAAAAGGCAGGTTTTAAACATACCTACCAGTAGGTTTCACACAAAGGTATGTTGTCCTAATAGTGGCCTGAACATCATATGATGCAGGAAACTGAAATCAGAAGTATTAATAGCTAAAACTGGTTTTAACTGAAAGTTAGACAGACTGAAACCAATCAGGTCTGTATCTTTTAAAATATATTTTAATTAAAAGTGTCTTGGCTTTTTAGTTGTGATGCAGATGCAGCCTTTCAAGTTGTCCTGGGGAAATTTATGAAAACTTCTGAGAATCAAATTTGATGGGACCTTCATACACCATTCCCCATTTTATAGTCCATTTTTGAACCACATCTTTGTAAACTAGTTTCATGCACATTGCACATATATGTGTAGATGCTTGCTAAATAACATATTGCCACTGCTGTGAATCCCATTTTTGTAGACTCTGATTATGAGTGAATGAACATGTTAATGTACAATATCTTAGGTTTTTAGGCTAAGTTCCGATTTAACTGGAATAAACATTACCAAATATTACATGCTCCTACTTAGTGATTTCATAAATAAAATCTTTGTCCTGATTGTTAATAAACAAATACGAAGTACTCTATATACTTGAAGAGGAGTTCAGTATCTGACACTGGGTCATTCCTAATATTTAAAAAAGCAGCTGCAAGAACTTTATTTCAGGTCATCTGCATTGTTTTATGTGACAAAATTTTATAACTTTCTTTTTAATTTTTATTGATTTTTTTCTTTTTTGGTTGCTCCATTTCCTTTAGTTTCCCTTGCAGTTTTCTTCCTGCACTACTCCCTGGAAACAGAGCCTCTGAGTGTAGAATTTGCCCCGAGGCATAGATCAGTCAGTCATTGCTTTTGATTTGCAGCTAAAAGCCATTTCGCTAGTGTATAGCTACACAAAATCCTTTTTTCATCTTCCTCTGAAGAGAAATCTCTCTCAAGAGGAGAAGAACACATTTGGGGATGTACTTCCCTTTTTGATCATTGACTCAGTCTAGCCAGTGAAGTGGATTTCAAAGTGTGTTGCTCATTTCTGCATCCTAAACTTCTGTCCTTAGTCTCCTTACTGTAAAGCAGTCTAAACACATTGAATACTGTTCCTCTCCGGGGCAGACTGCAAATGGTTGTGCTGTTGTTCTTGCTACTGTTTTGGACACATGTGTATATACTGTCATACCAATTATGGGTCATTGCTTGTTTACTAATTCTCACTGGATCTGGTTGTTGGATATACTAAGTTTGGATTGTGGATGAGAATTTCTCACCCTCTTTGTCATGTTGGTTAGCATCAAATAGACAAGTGGTCCATGGGGTCAGAAAGGGCTGGAATTGACTGTGCGACTGAACAACAAAAGACAAGTGCAAAAAGAGCCTCCTTGAAGAATGTGGTATTTCCTGAACCACAATCGGGTGTACCCTGGTAACGGCAACTTTGTGTTGCCGGCTAATCTTTCTCACACTAGGTTAGGCAAAAGGAACTGCAGAATGAACTCACTAAAGGGTACCTTCATTTTGGCAGTTTCACATCTGGCCTAGACACGGAAGAAGAAGAGTAAGAGGGAGGAGGAGAAGAGGAAGAGGAAGAATATTGTCTCTGACTTATGGAAAACCTATGAATGAGTGATCTCTCAACCTTATCTGTTCCCAAACCATCTTTTGCTACATTATTTTGTTAGATAAGGAATCAGGTTCTATAGAGCTTTAAAAATTGGTTTGCTTTTTAAACTACAAATTCTAGCACACCAAAGCCACTGTTGGCTGGCTGGGAATTCTGGATGTTGCAGACGAAAGAAGTCATGGTTTAGTAAGATGTGTTCATACATCAGTTAGTTCCAACTTATATTCTGAAGTGGTACAGCCCAGAGTTGTAGTTTCCACCCTGGTTAGAAGAAATAGGTCTCTTAGAATCATAGAATCACTGAGCTGGAAGGGGCCCTTTAGGTCATCTAGTCCAAACCCCTGCTCAGTGCAGGAATCCAAATCGAAGCAGATCTGACAGGTGGTTGTCTATTAAGCTTGTCTCTTAAAATATTGAGATTTGTCATTCAAACTGGGGAGGAAAGGAGATACTTAGCACATGTGGGTACATACCTACTTTGCCTTTCTCCCTGTACAACTAATTCAATACTTTTTTGGAACTGCAGGTCATATTTCCAGATGTATTACGAATGCATAATGATGAATTTGAGACACTTAAAAATTATTCTTGAATAAAGGTCAGCAAGTTGCTTTTGATTTTCTACCGATGTGGTTAAAACATTTTTTTATAGTCAAATAAATTCATTTTAAAAAACAAAGCCTTCCACATCGCAGCATGACACTGATCCAGTTCTGCAAATCACTTTCTAGTCCTGAGCCCTTTTGGCACACAAAGTCCTCATCGGCCCCAGGTCAGGATGGATGAAGCTGCTGCCCTCCATCAAGATGGATTCAAGTGGGATTTAATCCATTTGGGGACCATCACCCTTCCCTGTGGACTTCGGCACCCAGGCCATTAGTCCTCAGGGTTGTCAGGTTAGTTAACCGGTGCTTGACACTTGGCACTGAGTCACTGGCAGTATGGTCTTCTCTATTACCATAGCAGGACAACCTGGCCAGACACCAGATCACCTTATTGTTTATTTCATATATGTAATAAGTATTTTTTAAAAATTAAAGGGAAGATCAGGGGAGATGTAATAATATGTACTTGTGGTCCTGAACATCCCACCTCAAGGGGTCACCAAAGCACCACCGGCAGACATATCCTTATAGATACACTAAGGAGACACAGCTGGCCACACAGAGAAAAACCCAATCCAACCCTTCCAACTTGAAAAAGTAGCAGACCCCTAGCAGCAGGGAAGAAAAGCTGGGTTGGGAGCTAAAAGCGCAAGATGAATTCAAATCATCCTTTGCATCATGTGGTCAGTTAAAAAAAAGTAATCATTCAAATTCACCAGTTGTATAAGCAGAGCAAATCCAGCATGTACTTATGGTGTGGTCAGGCACTAAGTTTCTGTAATACACACAATGGACCTCTTTTTGATGTTATTTTCAAATTGTGCATTGATATCTTCTGATGATTTAGAATGGGACAATAACTGAGGGCCTGTATATTAAATGAAAACAATTTGAGAGTCTTCCTTTCTTAAAGTCTTAAACTCTGTGACACTTTGGCTGAACTAGGAAAAGATGGGGTTGGGAAAGAAATCTGATTGATTTGCTTTCCTGTAAGGAAATACCTATTCCATGCCTATTAAGTCAGTTTATCGTCTATGATAACACATTTACAAGGATTACAGGCGGGGCGGATAAAGTGTTCAAAACTACATGCACTGTTTTAAAATGTACAACCGAAGTTAGACTTAGTGCAAAAACTTGTATGTTAGAAAAATGTAATTAGCATAGTTTGAATAAATAGATGTATAAATATACCCATGGGAATAAAATAAATCTGCAGAAATGGGGTGCAAAAACACAGGTGGAAATTGAGGAGTTCAGCAAGAACAAAACTGATGGATTTACATGCTGCTGCTGGTTCCTCTGTGTCTATACGTGAAACTGCTAAAATGAAGGCACCTTTTGGTGAGTTCATTCTGCAGTTCCTTTCACCCAAACTAGTGTGAGAAAGATTAGCTGGCAACACAAGGTTGCCATTACCAGGGTATTCCTGATTGTGGTTCAAAAATACCACAATCTTTGAGGAGGCTCTTTCTGTGTATCCCTACATGCTGCTGAGCATGGTGGGGTTTATTTATTTCTCAGGCATCTGGTGTCATTATGCTGGGCAAAGCTATTAGATTGCAAATTTGCATTATGTTAAAGAGGGCAAAGTTGGTTTGTTGTCCCAAGTATTGGAAAAGAGGGCAACTTTAGCTTCATGATGGGAAACTGCCTCGTGCATCATCAGACAATTGTTCCATCCAATATTAACAAAGGCAAAGTCTGGGAAAGTTACATGGCAGTGCAAGTGGATGAATTCTGAAAGCAACAGTCCCAGTTCTTCTAGGTATGCAGCAGAGCTGCATGTGGATGGTGTTCCCATTGTGTAATCCCTATTATTTAGCCTTTCTGCTGAAGGTGCTAAGCACTCTACTGTGACACCAGTGGTGTAGGGTGGGTTTCAGTCACCCAGGGTGCAGGCCAAACTCACCGCCTCCACACCTAGGCTCATCCCGCCATCTAGGTACTCAAAACAAGAGGAAAATCCTACCTCAGTAGGGACCAGGGGGTGCTTTTTCCTCCTCTGCCACCTTCATCCTCCTCTTCTTCAGGCTTCCTCTTCCTTATGGCCAGCTCATGGCGCGGGCGATGCTGCGCAGGGCCTGGGGCTGTCCTTGGTCCCGGGTTGAGACTCGGAGGCAGCAGCTCCACCTTCAGTGGCAACGGCTCCCAGGAGGGCGGGAAGCGAGGCCGGTGGTCGATGCGGCCCAGCACCCTCACCTGGAATAGCGCCGGCTAGGCTTTTTGGGGTGGGTGGGTCCTTGGCCTGGCCAGCGTTGCTCTGGCTGCGGGTGCTGGGCCGCAACAACCCCCGGCCTCGCTTCCCACCCTCTTGGGTGCCATTGCTGCTGAAGGTGGAGCTGCCGGTGCCTGCAAAGTGCCGCCTGGGCCCCCTGCCCCCCACGCTACGCCAGTGTGTGACACTCTGTATGCAAACCATGTTCTCTAGGCCTGACCTATGGTTCTATTTTACTGAAAACTGACTGTCTCTTACATGTCTCCTACATGCATGTGTGACTTCATTGGACATATTGCTGCTAGAATGGCAGATTGCTCAAATTTGCATTCCATCTGTGATATGGTGAGGATCAGCCTGCATTACCAAGTGCCATTTTGGAAGATAAAGAGAGCACACAGTGAGATGGAATCACCCTTTCCTCACCATTAGAGGCCTTTCCTCTGTGCTCCTCTTTCCAATTTAGTTATGAACACCTTCCACTCATCTGAAAAATCCTCAAATGGTTTATGATGGAACAGCATCAATAAGTGCAGTAAAAGCAAGCCAGCAGAACAAATAAAATTACAGTGAAATATTTCACTAGAATCGCTAAGGATAACTGATTCTACCTGGGCAGATAGGACAATGGAAACATTTTGCAAGTTTGGAAACCTACACTTTCTTTGCATGCAGAGATTCAATTCCTAACATTTCCATCTGAAAAGGATTTCAACAAAAACTGGGGAAGTCCGGCCCTTGTTGGGCTGTGTCTTGTTATGGTGAATGATATTCTGCACAAGATAGCTTTAAAAGCTTACTTACTGGTACTTAAAGTGAAGACATTTCCTCAGTAGCGTAAATAGTCGTCTATGCCTTCCTTTTCTGACTTGCTTCTTTAACACTTTCTAAAGCAGGAAGATCTGGTAAGTAACAAAATTGCAAACAAAAATATAGCATGAACAACAAAGCATTGTAGGCTACATTTTGCCCAATCATGTTTTGATCTGTTTTTCCCATTTACTCCAGATGCTGGATGAAAACCATCATCTAATACAGTGCATTATGGACTATCAAAGCAAGGGCAAAACAGCAGAATGTACCCAGTGAGTATGCTCTTTGTGTGTGGCGAAATATATTGCCACTTCTGTTTCTTTGCTAACTATCGGCATAGAGAAATAACTCTTTCAGTGCTGAATATGTGTAAGGCTTTTAGAATTGCTTAATTTGGAGTAAACCTTTTGGAGTTATTTAATAACTCTGAGGTAAATACTGTAACTAGAGTAGTTCTACTGAATCAGTTGAGTTTATGAAGGAGTTGAAATGTTCACTACATGTATTTCATTGAGCTATTCTAGTTGCAACTTGCTAAAATAAGTAACTTTGGTTTCAGCTATTGTCTCACAATATAAATTTAGAATTACAGCCTCCATTCCATAAAGAGATATTTCAGCTATAGCATATTTTAAATTAAAACAATCATCACATGAGCATTTCTTTTAAAGGAAGAAAATATTTTACCAATAAAAATAAATCTGACTTAAATTTTAAAATCCAGTTTAAAGAAAAAGATTTTTTTTTTTAAAAAGAAACATTGATTCTTATCCACTCGATGTCCTTGACTAAAAATCTGAGCTTTAGAAGGGCCCTTTGAATGCTTGGAGACAGATTAGGTAAAAGGCAGCTTCTTACTGTAAGGCTTAGTGTATCCTTGTTTCTCTTTCTAAGATTGCACTGAATAAAAAGACAGACTGGAAAACCAAAATTCGGAATAGGAGAGGCTATTTTGGAACAAACAAGTAGAAGAGAGAAGAATACTGTTTTGGCACCATACAATAGTAGGGGTCATGGATGAAATGTGTCCAGGTAGGACTCTGTGATTGAAGACAGAGATGCTCCAGGTGAACCTCTGTTTTCATCCGTGAAATACTGAGAGCAGGAAAGTGATGTTTCAGGAAAATGACTACACCATAAACCTGTTCATATGGGTATCTTTGTACTCATATAGGCAAATAGGAGACTGGTAAATTTGGCCTCTATTTCTACACAGAGAACCATTGTATTGTAGCAGAGTGAGAGACAAGGACTCAGGAGACCTGGATTTAAATCTCCACCAAGCCATGGAAACTCACTGGGAGGGTGGCACTGTTAAAACCTTAAATATTTCACATACAGTTGTACCTCACTTAAAGAGCATAATGCATTACACAGGATTGCTCTTTAAGCGATTTTGCTCTTTAAGCGAAACACCATTGCAAGTGATCAATTGTGACTTCTGGTGGGGGTGGGATTGTAAACCCCAATTTATTTGTTAAGCGAGTTTTTGGTTGGTTTTATTTGTTAAGCGAAGTGAACATTCAGAGAAAATTCTACTCTTTAAGCGAGTTACTCTTTAAGTGAGGCGCTCTTTATGTGAGGTTTGACTGTATGTTGAAAATACTTTTAGGGCTACCATGAGTCAGCTGTGACTTGAACATACTGAAAAACAACTGCTCCTACACAAAACATCACAGGGTCTTAATGAGTTTGCAAAGCAATACAAATTAGACTTGATGATCATAATCACTTCAAAGATTAAAAAAAAAATACAGGAAGGAAAACATAGTTAATTTTTGTCTGATCTAAGTTATTTTTCTTTTGTCTCTAGGTATCAACAAATTTTGCACAGAAACCTGGTTTACTTGGCAACAATAGCAGACTCAAACCAGAATATGCAGTCCCTGCTTCCTGCTGTGAGTACCTGTATAAACAACCAGGTCAAGTTCATTTAGAGTTGGCTGTAGTGATTTACAGAAGTCTATTATTCTAGGAGAAATCTTTTGATTGATTCTTCATACAGGAAAATAATGCTGAGAACAAAATAATGTACCCAACATTGCCACACCTGGGGCTGATTTTCTGTTGCATGTCTTTTAGGGTCAATATGAGGATCATAACAAGTGATTTTACTTATTACTTGTCTGCAAATATCCAAGGCGCTCTCTCTCCTCTTTCTTTAGACAACAATACCTTTTTTGTAGGCATTTGCAGAATATTATTATTATTATTATTATTATTATTATTATTATTATTATTATTATTATTATTATTATTATTATTATTATTATTATTATTATTATTATTATTATTATTATTATTATTATTATTATTATTATTATTATTATTATTATTATTATAATATTTGTATTTATATGCCGCCCTCCTTGCCGAAGCAACTCAGAGCGGCTTACAATGTTACAATATCAAATATAAGAGCAACAACATATCAATATAACAAATATAATAATAGAATAATAATTTGTAGCAGATGGAGTGACAGACAAAGACTCAGGATTCCTGTCTATTTTCCTCCTGTATATTTGCAGTTACCTTTACTCAATTTGGCCATGTGAAAAAGTTGTATTGTTTCCTGTGAAGATACAGGTAAATTCTCATTTTGACTTGAAAACATTGTTACTGGCACACAAAACCAGTAAGTGGTCCAGTGGAGTGATGGATTTGGTAAAAGGCAGCTTTTTGTTACAGCACAGTTAAGGCTTTCTGTGTACTGCTGTTTTGTTTTGTTTGTTTTTTAATTAGAAAGCATTTAATAGAAAAGAAGACACATGAGAAAGAATTAGTTCAAAGAAGGCAGGCTATTTCTCTGGGAGCTGTTGTTCTTTGGGAGCAGTGGCGTAGCATGGGTTTCAGCCGCCTGGGGTACAGGCCAAACTGGGGGCCCCCCAGGCTTGTCGCCCCCTTCCAGGCTCACCCCCACCCCGGTCTCCTATTTATCGATTTGCAATTTCTTGCCTTCGAACTGCTAGGTTGGCAGGAGCTGGGACAGGTGGGAAGGACCAGGGGGGCACACATGCCCAGCAGTGCTGCAAGGCAGGGGAAAGTGGGAGGAGGAGCAGACATGGACTCAGGAGCAGCTCAACTCCTTTTGCAGGGGTAGAGCCAGTCCCAGTGCCCTGACTTGGCACTCCTCAACCTTCCAGTCCACTCTCCTTCCCCTTCCGTTCAGCCCAGGTCTCCCGGTTCCGGCTCCTCCCAGCCGTCCCAGAACCAAGGCTGGTGCCGTGACGGCACCATTGCTGGAGACCCAGGAAGGAGCAACCTCATCGCCTCGCCTCCCACTGAGACATTTTGCCGCTCCCTGGAAAGTGCCACCCGGGTGGGCCGCCCACCTGCCCCCCCCCCCACACTGCACCACTGTTTGGGAGGCACCCTTTTGAAATCCTAAAGAGCAGCAATACTATGACTCCTAGAAAGCACTCTAGCAGCTTTCTTTGTGGTACATTAACAACAGAAAGCAAGGCAAAGCTGCCATGGAGCTAGGCTCTGGTCCATGTGAGCAAAATGTATCTGTAGGTGTGATTCTGTTTGCTGGTACTCCCAGAAGTTTTGGGAGTTGGGAGTTTAAAAAATCAGAATGGCCCATGCCTAGCAGGTGCAGCTCAGCAAGTTAATAGTAAATTCAATCTACTCAGAAGCATCACAGCAAGATACTGAGTTTCCAAAGAAAGAGGAGTTCACATTACAGTCTTCTCTAACTAGTGGATTTCTTTTTTATTTAAAAATCAAATATTGAAATTAACACATACATCCAGATTTTGTATTGTTCTGTTGGTGTTCCCATCTATAAGTAGTAAAGGTAGGGTAAGGGTGTGTTTATGGCAGTGGGTTCTAGTTAACTGATTGTTAATTAAAATTAATTACAAATTAGTGAAGCTGCCCATTATATAACATGTTCTACTGCTTCTTCTATCCTCATTAGTGAATCTCTCTACATCATGTCATTGTTTCATAAATATGTATGTAGTTGTGATGCAGAATGTCTCAATGTTTCCCTTGCTTTCCAAAATATCAGCTTCTTTTCCTCTTGGGCTGCTTAAATGAAAGCTGTTATTATATGTACTATCTCCATAGCCGTTGATTAGCCCAAGATTGAAAATCCTTATTTATGAGGTGATGCATTATTAAATCATGGCTCATAATTATAAGGGCAGGAATCCTGCTGGATCAAAGAGCCACAGCAACAAAGGCATTACCCTCTTAAGAAACTCCTCTTACTGAATCTTTCTTTTCTTTCTTAATCGTCTGTAGCCGCCGACGCAAAACCTGTCCTTAGGCCCAGGAGGAATGAATCAGAGTGCATCGAACCAGTCTCTTCATCCTCAGAGCAACCTCAGTGATGCAATCGGGACAGGCCTTCCGCCTTCCTCCCTCATCCAGAGTCAGATTAGCAATGGTGAGCTTTACACGGTTGCCTGGCAACCACATCATGCAAACTCCTGGGCGGGCATTTCCCTTCCGTAGCAGCCTTTTACGGTTGTTTAACTGGTCTCTTGGGCACATTGAAAGCCACAGCACAGGCTTTTAAAAAATGCACAGATCCGTTTGCATTCCAGAAGGTGGCTGCTTGTATTCTGCCACAGTAGGCTTCCTAAAGGAAGCACCTCTTCTTTCATGTCTAGGTCAAACTTTAAATTGCCAAAATGAAGCCACCTTCTTGTCTTTGTCGTTGACCAAATCCTCATCGGTACATGTTTTTGGTAGTAACCAACAGACCTGCATATGAGCTGGATTCTGTATCTCTCCACATTCACACAGCATGTTGTTGTCCGCAAGCAGCCCCCACTTGAGCATGTTGGTCTTACATTAGGGACTCCAACCCTCAGCCTATTCAGTCCTCCAAGTGACTGAAACCATATCTTCCCTTTAATGTCATTCCTTGTCCAATGAGCTCCTCCCTCCATCTTCTAATTTGATATTGCTCTTGTGTGCCCTCAAGAAAGTAAGTGCTGATACAGTATATGGAAACTGAAGGTGGTCTTCTTCAAATTGTTGGCCCTAATGGTCCCTGATTTCAGCAGGTTGTAGGGTGCAGACAGACACTGGGTAACAGCATCAGAATTCTTACCTTGCTATCTCCTAGGGCCGTGATGGCGAACCTTGGCACTCCAGATATTCTTGGACTTCAATTCCCAGAAGTCCAAGCCCCTGTGAATCCACACGAATGGGTTTACTGCGATTCATCCGGCCCACACTGCCCTTGTCATTTGCGGAAGTAAAACACGCCCATATGGGCGAGTTTTACTTCCACTTCTGGGAGTGATGAGGGCAGCGCGGGCCGGATGAATCGCAGTAAACCCATTCATGTGGATTCACAGGGGCTTGGGCTTCTGGGAATTGAAGTCCAAGAACATCTGGAGTGCCAAGGTTCGCCATCACGGCCCTAGGGTCAAATCAGGTTATGGAGTCCCGATAATGATATCCATACATTCAATCCTCTTCCCAGTTTCATTTTCTCAGAGGCATGCATGACCACCTAGATCAGTTTAGCCAAGTTAAGCCTGGAGCTTTGGGGATTTTGGTGGAGAAAGGGAAGCATGGGGTCAGCCTGATCCTTTCCTGTTCACATTACAATAAATTTTACTTCCTTGTCAATGTGTTGTTAACATTGGATGAATGTTGCTATTAAAAAAAACATAAATCTACCAGAAGAATCACAAAGGAACTATCAGAAATATGTTAAGCACAATTTTATGCATGTTTACTCTGAAGTAAACTCTGCTTTATTCAGTAGAGTTTACTGTATAGGGAAGAGTGCATTGATTGCAACCTTAGTTTGTTACCTTGAAAATGAAAAGGTATTTTAAGCATTTTAACACTGTTAATGTTGCATATGTTTTCTGTAGATTTGAGCCACCTGAGGAGCCAAAAGATATTTTAAATAAATTAGATTTTTAAAAAGGTTTACAGGACATACAGCCTGTTTTTTTTTTTACTAGCTCCTTAAGCCATGAGAAATCAAAAGATGGTAGTTTGGTCCAAAAAATACAGTTTTAAAATTTAAAAAAGGCCAGAAATGTGTCCTGTGTATTAGAACTGGAGATCACAGTTCTTCCACATAAAAACCAACTCCTGGTTATTTTATTCTTTCTTCTTTACAGCAGTGTAATTTGAAGTAAGTGGGGAGAGGATTACATGGTTGCTACTATTGTTAAATTATTTTTTTGTTGTTCAGTTTCACAGTCGATTTCGACCCTTTGCGACCCTATGGACCAATGCCTTCCAGGCACTTCTGTCCTCCACCATCCTCCTCAGCCTGCCTCTGTGCACATTGCATCTACAATACCATCTAGCCATCTCATTCCCCCCCCCCCCTTATTTTGTCCTCCACCTTTCCCTGCATCAAGGCTTTATCAAGTGAATCCTCTCTTCTCATTTGATGTCCAAAGTACTTTAGCTTCATCTTTACTATTTGACCTTCTAAGGAGCAGACAGGGTTGATTTCTTTCAGTATTGACTTATTTGTTCTCCTCGCTGTCCAGGGTACTCTCAAAAATCTCCTCCAACACCACATTTCAAAGGCATCTTCTTCTGCGCTCAGCTTTCCTAATGGTCCAGCTCTCACAACCATACATTATGACTGGGAATACCATTGCTTTGACTATGCGTATTTTTGTTTGCAAGGTGATAGCTCTACTTTTAACAATGTTCCTCAGGTTTTTCATAGCTTGTCTCCCAAGAATTAGTCGCCTTTTTATTTCATGGCTGCAATCACCATCTGGAGTGATCTTTGATACTAGGAAAGTAAAGTCTGTCACTTCTTCTACTTCTTCCCCATCTATTTTCCAGGGACTGATAGGGACTGTTGCCATGATCTTTGTTTTCTTTATATTGAGTCTCAAACCAGCTTTTTCACTTTCTTCTTTCAACCTAATCAGGAGCTTCTTTAGGTCCTCCTCACTTTTTGCATTAGGGTGGTATCATCTGCATATCTCAAATTATTGATGCTTCTCCCAGCAATTTTGATCCCAAATTGTGATTCCTCCATCCCTGCATTGCGCATTATGTGCTCTGTGTATAAGTTGAATAAGCAGGGTGACAAAATGCAGCCTTGTCTTACTCCTTTTCCTATTCCAAACAGAGGCGTATCCATTATACGGGGCCCCTGGGCCACGGGGGCCCCCAACGTGCGTAAGCAAAACAAATCTTTACCCTTCCTAAGGGCCCCCAAACAAATTTTTATACGGGGCCCCGCCAAGGCACACTACTCTTCTGATTCCAAACCACTCTGTCATTACATATTCTGTCCTAACTGTTGCTTCTTGATTCATGTACAGGTTTCTCATGAAGCATATAAGGTGGTCTGGTATTCCCATCTCTTTAATTACTTGCCACATTTTGTTGTGGTCCACACAGTCAAAGGCCTTGGTGTAGTCAATGAAACAGAAGTAGACTTGTTTCTGATATTCCTTTGTTTTCTCCATGATCCAACATATGTTGACAATGTGGTCTTTAGTTCCCCTGCCTCTCAAGAACCCAGCCTGCACTTCTGGTAAATCTCTCTACACATGCTGCTGAAGTCTATCCTGTATTATCTTGAGAATAACCTTGCTAGCGTGTGGGATGAGCGCAGTTGTTTGATAATTTGAACATTCTTTGGCATTTCCCTTTTTGGGGATTGGAACATATACTGATCTTTTCCAATCTTTTGGCCATTGTTGTGTTTTCCAAATCTGCTGGCATATAGAATGTAATAATTTGATTCCATCATCTTTTAGGGCTTTGAAAAGTTCAACCTGGATACCGTCATCTCAGCTGGCTTTGTTGTTTGCAGTGCTTTTTAGGGCCTTTCTGACTTCACTCTCTAGGATGTCTGGCTCATGTTCAGTGTTCTCATCATTGTGATTATCAGGGGTGTTGAGGTCCTTTCTGTAGAGTTCCTCTGTGTACTCTTGCTATCTTTTCTTAATCTCTTCTGCATCAGCTAAATCCTTGCTGCTTTTGTCCCATCATGGTCATTTTTGCTTTAAATGTTCCCTTTTCCCAATTTTTTTGAAAAGATCTCTAGTCCTACCCCTTATGTTGTTTTCCTCTATTTCTTTACATTGTTCATTTAGGTAGATTTTCTTATCTCTCCTTGCTTTTCTTTGAAATTCTGTATTCAATTGGTTGAATTTTTTCCTTTCTCCTTTGCCTTTTGCATTCCTTCTTTCCTCTGCTATTTTAAGAGCCTCATCAGACAACCACTTTGCTTTCTTACGCTTCTTTTCTTTTGGTATGGTTTTCCTTGTTGCTCCTTCATGATGTCCTGCATCTCTGTCCATAATTCTTCTGGCACTCTGTCTATCTGGTCCAAGCCATTGAATCTGTTCCACACCTCCACTGTCTATTCCTTAGGGATGTTGTCTAGGTCATATCTGTCTGGTCTAATTGTTTTTCCTATTTTCTTGAGTCTAAGCCTGAATTTTGTGATCAGTAGGTTGTGATCTGAGCCACAATCTGCTCCTAGTCTTGTTTTTGCTGACTATATGGAGGTTCTCCATCTTTGGCTGCAGATCTGGTTTCAGTGTAGGCCATCTCGTGATGACCATGTGTAAAGTCTCCTCTTGTGTTGCTGGAAGAGAGTGTTTGCTATGACCAGTGCATTCTCTTGGCAGAACTCTCTTAGCCTTTGCCCTGCTTCATTCTGTGTTCCAAGACCAAACTTCCCTTTTATTCCATTTACGTTTTGATTTCCTACTTTGGCATTCTAATCTCCTATGATAATGTGAACATCATTTCTTGGTGTCTGTTCTATGAGGTGTTGTAGATCTACATAGAACTGGTCAACTATGACTTCATCTGCACCAGTGGTTGGTGCGTATATTTGGATTACAGTGATATTGAAAGGTTTGCCTTGGATTCTGACTGAAATCATTCTGTCATTTTAAAGATTATATCCCATTACTGCTTTTCTCACTCTTTTATTGACTATTATTGCTACTCCATTTCTTCTGAGGTTTTCTTGTCCACAGAAACAGATATGATGCTTTCCAGAGCTGAATTCGCCCATCCCTGTCCATTTTAACTCACTGATTCCCAAGATGTCAATGATTATTCTTTCCATGTCCTATTTTACCACTTCCAGCTTTCCTTGATTCATAGATCTCACATTCCATGCTCCTATACAGTATTGTTCCTTACAACACCGTATTTCTTCTCCCACTGCCCTATCCACCCACCTCTTCTGACCTGCCCTAAGCATCCTGTTTCATCTATTTTGCCCCTTGTTTTGCCTTTTGTTCTAGTCCATAGAGCTCTCTTGGCAAACTTCCTGATGTGGTTTGCCAGTTTCTACGCCAGTATTTTACTGTCATACGTATTATCACAATTTAACACAAAGTAACAGACTAAAATTATGTTGATTAATGCTGGATATATGAAACAAGAAGTTATATATGTAGTCAAAAGTATCTTATTAGTAATCAACCTTGGTATGAAAAGGAAAGTTCGCTAGATCAAGTCAACTACGGTAATTCAGTTACTTATCAAATGCATGCAACTATGAGTCTTTGGTGAGAACATCAATTGCGGTGACTCCTTCCCTCCTCCTGGCTCTGGCTGCTGGTTAGGCCTGGAGGCCTACATTGGTGTCCTCTGTTGCCCGCCCAACTGCAGCGACTCTGCCTGGGCGTCTGCGATGGCAACTGGGCAGTTGAGGCCTTGGTCTCTGCCTTCTCTCCTCTGTGGCCTCAGGGTTTTGGGTGGTGTGGGGGGAGGGGGCAAGATGGGTCACTCACCTCCCCCTGGGCCTCTGATGGCGACTGGCAGTTGAGGCCTTGATCTCTGCCTTCTCTCTCTCTGACCCCCCCCCCCCTGAAAACCTGAGGCCAGAGAGAGAAATAATTAAGAGTTAGAAATTATTGAAGATCTGCTGTAAGTAACCCACTGATTTTACTGAAAATGACAGAAAGTGAAATTTATATAGTATCCTGTAGTATTATTCGTTTGTTCATTCATTCATTTTGTATCATTAATACAGTGGTACCTCGCATAAAGAGCATAATGCGTTCCACAGGATTGCTTTTTAAGCGAGTTTGCTCTTTAAGTGAAACACCATTTTAAGGGACCAATTGTGACTTCTGGATGGGGGGAATTGTGAAACCCGATTTATTTGTTAAGCGAGTTTTTGGTTGGTTTTATTTGTTAAGCGAGGCAACCATTCAGATAAAATTCTGCTCTTTAAGCCAGTTCCTTTCTAAGTGAGGCGCTCTTTATGAGAAGTTTTACTGTAAGCAGCCTTTCTTCCCCATGAGGTGACTCACAATGTCAAAACAATTAAAAGCACTATAAATTATAGACTAAAATGCAATGCAACTATGACAACAATTAAAAATCCATCAAGTAATTAAAAAGTTTTAAAAGCAAATTTAGAAAATCTAAAAAGCTAGAAACCAGCATGTAGGGGCTCAGTCATGGTAATTAAAAGCCTGCCTGAAAGGGTGAATCTTCAACTGTTGGTGGAAGGATGAATCAAAGACAGCTAACCCTAACTTCCTTCTTTGCTTTCCTCTTAGGCCCCAATCATGTGTCTTTGCAGCAGTCAGGCCAGAACACCATGCCCACAACGTCCCTCAGCATGTCAGTCAGTAGTCACGGAACTGGACCCGGTTATAGCCATACAGTGCCTGCATCCCAGAATGTACCAATGCAAGGCCAGGGGTCAATAGGCAACTACGTCTCACGAACAAATATCAACATGCAGTCTAATCCAGGTATGAGTGGCTTGGCTTTGGTTTTTTCATGGATAAATGCACTCTCTTGTATGTAGAACCCTGACCAGGGTTTCTCAGATGTTGTTTTGTCACTGGAACTCTCGAAACAGGGATCAGTTCAGTGGTGGGATTCAGCAGGTTCTCCCCAGTTCTCCAGAACTAGTAGCAAAAATTCTGGCTGGCCCTGTCCATCCAAGTTTTGGAATACTGTAGTGCAGGGCTTTTCCACTGGCCATGCTCACCATACCACATCCACAGAGTAGGTAGTAATTTTTTTTGAATCCCACCACTGGATCAGTTCTGAGGTTTCTTTAATTTGCCAATAAAACGGTCAAGGCGGTTTTGAAGGAAAAAGAGATTTTATCAACAAAATCATTTATAACATAGATATATGCATATGTGGTGCTTAAGTCATTAGAGATCTAAGGACCGCAATTAACAATTCAACCAGGCTTTTATACTATTTTGACAAGCTACACACATGATGCGTGTGTTCCTAGCGAGTTTTACAGCTGATGTAAACTCACCCACTTCCACTTCCAGGTGCGGTGGAGGTGGAGATGGGCCAGGTGGAATGGTGTCATGGGCCGTAGGTTGGGAACCCCTGGTATAAAATATCAGGAGCCACCTGGCTGTGAGCGCTCGTTGCCAGATCAGGGTTGGAGAGAGATACTGCAGCAAGGAATTAGGCTTTGAGTAGGTCATTTGGAGAACTCTTACATAAATCCTAGGTTTGTATATTTTTGTCCAGTATTATTTATTTAGCACAAGTAACCATGTCTCTTTTCAAGGGAGAGAACTGCTCTCTGCCTGCAAAAGGTTACAATCTTAAACAATAATAAGAGAAGGCAAATGGGGGCAAGCATACATCATTTTAAAAATTGATCACTGTAAGATATTGGGACTTTTTTATTTCTTAAACATCATTGTGAGGCTTTAGTTTTTCTCAGGGTTTGCTATTCAGAGAATCTGAAGGTGTACCTATGTTACAGTCTCCATGATGCACCAGCAAGCAGCAACATCGCATTACAATTCTGCACAAGCAGGGACTCAACACTATCAAGGGCAGTCGTCTATTGCCATGATGAGTCAGAGTAACCAAGGCAACAGCATGATGGGGCAACGACCGATTGGCCCTTACAGGCCTTCCCAGCAAGGTAAAAGTTTTAATCGTGTGGTGTTCTTTGAATCTATTGGGAAATTTTGGTAATTTCTCTTTGTTAGTAGAATGAAAGTTAGAAGAAAGAACAGAATGGCAAGTTCTCCAAGGCTTATCTCCCTGTTTTAGTCCAGTAATTAAACACACGCCACATGATGTTTAGAAAGATAACAAAAATAGCTCTTTACTTACAATTAATTCAGAGAGATAAACATGTGCTCTGCTTTGTAAAAGTCTTTTCAGAACGGTTGCCTTGTGCTGAAACAAAATGGTGATCTTACACATATATGCTTCTGCTTGTAAGGCAAAACTAGCAAGAGAAAGAAAGAAGGGCTTAATACATTTTTTAAAAAGTCAGGTGAGCCTGGAGGCAAGAAAATAGAAGACTTTTCTATTGGTTAGTCAGGGATAAATTGACATTAATAACCCATTGCATGCTGGGGTTGCTCTAAAATAGTCAACACAAGATTGCTGTTATCCCAACAGAATTCTCTAGCTAGCGTGGCCTGTGTCCTATATGGGTATGCCTACAAGTTGGGAAGATTATGTATAAGTTGCTTTTAAGAAGTTCTTTCATCTTAATTTGATGTCACTGTAGACTGATTAAGATATATTTATTTACTTTGCTTTGTAGGTTCCTCTCAGCAGTACATAGGCCAGGAGGAATACTATAGCGAACAATACAGTCACGGACAAAGTTCATCAGAGCCCATGAACCAGCAGTATTATCCTGATGGTAATTTTGCTCAGCACTGGGCAACTTTTTTGCACACACCATTGTAGTTCAGGATATAGATAGATAGATATGCCAAACATGGACACTTACAACAAAACATAAGCAAAAGTTGGTCATCACAGAAATGAGATGTCTCAGGAAGGCTGCTGGAGTGACTAGAAGAGATCTTGCACTACATACAGACAACAAATAAAGTGGTTTGCCCATTTAAAGAGAATGTCTTGGAATTCCACACCTTATAAGGCATATGTAGAAAGAGGAGATGGACAAAGACCATGAGGCAGACCCAGAGGAAGGTGGAGAGAAAACATCAAAGAAATATTACAAGAACACCAAATAATCCTGGCAGAGGCCGCTAGAAGTGCCAGAACAAGAACCTTACGCTTAACACCTAATAGGCTAAAAGAGGAAGCAAAGGAAAAAAAGATAGAAAGATTGAGTAGGGGATTATATAATTATATATGTGCACCCCACCATACATTGGGTGTTATAAACCTTCAGTTTATTGCCAATATATAACATTAATTTTATATATTTGTCTCCTCTTTCCAGAAGGTTATGTATTCTTGTCCTGGTCTTGTTTCTCTCACTTTAACTAGCACATACTCAGTAAATTCTCCCCAAATCTCTTTAAAATCATTTCTTTTTGTTAGTCTCTTCTCAATCTATAATTTATTGCGATATTCCATAGCTCTTTAAACCAGTCATCCAGCTCAAATGTAATGAATTGTTTTTAATTGTGCTGGTTTTTAAATTATGTTGTAAGCCAGTCAAGATCCCAGTTTTGAGGAGAAAGGTGGGATAGAGATCACATCAATAAACAAATACTGTACATGTTTTATTTAGGGAGTGTGTAATGGGAAACGTTTTCTCACCAGACAGATCCACTCTACAATTCAGAAAAATAAAATCAAAGTTTGAAGCCATTACTTTTCCTTTGAAACACATGAGGGCTGCTATCTTTTTACCAACCTGTCTAATTCATCCTTGAGTTTTGTTAAGTCCAAACTAGAGTTCACAACTCTTTACCTCCTCTCCAAGAGAAGGTTGCAGTCTAAGGATCTTTAATAAAGTTCTTGATACTTTATTACACTACAATTTCTACTATATGTAATCTTACTTTTATTTTTTAGTCCTCCATTTCTGATATACGTTTCTCCCCTTTCCCTTTGGGCTATTTGAGTATAGGTCACAGTGATTATGCCTACCAGCAGTCATCTTATTCTGAACAAAGTTATGACAGATCGTTTGAGGATTCCACACAGCATTACTACGAAGGAGGTACGATGATCCATTGTGGAAACTTTCCTTGCAGACCATACCAAGTTTGCATGTATAGGAGAGTGCCCATACATGCACATGTGAACTCTTTTTTTGTTTGCAGTGTTTTAATTTAATTATACTGATATTTTCCTAGATAGATTGAAGCCACCATCTAGGTCAGTGATGGCAAACCTTGGGACTCCAGATGTTCTTGGACTTCAGTTCCCAGAAGCCCTGATCAGCATGAGTGCTGACTTGGATTTCTGGTAATTGAAATCCAAGAACACCTGGAGTGCCAAGGTTAGCCATCACTGATCTAGACTAGCTAGAAGTCACAGCCAAATGAGAGTCTAGTGTGTCAGGGGAAAAAGCTGAACCATGCTAATCTGGGAAGCAGGAAGTGTTCAAAAATCCACCCCTCCCATGATCTGAAATGATAGAGCTCAACAACTGATATATTGCGTGAAGTCACTCTTATCTATTCCAGTTTTTTAGAAATACCCCAGAGAAGAGACTGAAAAAGTAATGTTTTTAGATCCAGTGCCCACAATACTCTAGCCAGCATAGCTAAATAGGCCACAAATCTCAAAAGATAGGAACATTTATAGATTCTTTGCATTTCCCCTAAGTAATCATTTTCGCATAATCCCATCCTCTCTCACCAGAGCACACCATTAGTAGTGCACAGAAGATAGAATTAAAACATAGACCTTGATAGTGATTTCCAAAGGAGTCACTGTGTTAGTATAGATCAGCATGTTGGCAAAATTTAAAGTGTGGGGAATATTGCAGGGGAGAAGGAGAAGAGAAAAAGGTGGAAATGGTGGGGCATTTTAAAAACTAACAAATTTATTTCAGTGTAAGCTTTCCTCTGAATATTGATCCATGAAGTTTCACCCTGAAACAAATCTGTTAAACTGCCACAAAATTTATCTGTTCTTTCTCTCTCCCCATTTTTCCTTTCTTTAATTTTGTCAGCAATTTTTAGTAGAGTAAATGCCAAACAGACCTCTCTGGGGAAGGCACTCCCCAAACCTTTATTAGGAGATAACAGCCCAAAAGTGACCCCTGAAGAGGCTCCTAGGGTTCAAGAATAGAAGCAGTCCTCCAGGTACCTGGTTACATGTTGCATAAGTTGAAATTGACACATTCAATTAGAAAGTGACTAGGAAGAGAAAATACTGGCATGTTAAGATAAAAACTACCAGTCCCATTCAAAAGTCATGTGACTTTCCCCCTGACTTTTAAGGAATATTTTAAAGGCAGTCAAAAGCATCCAATAGCTTATAGGAACCTAAACTGGAAGTTACCAAAGCATGGGATAAACTGACCTTATGTGGATCCAAGATTCTGGTTAGGCTGGGAAACACACACCTGTTGATTTTCTCTCTTTAGGGAATTCCCAGTATAGCCAGCAGCAGGCAGGATACCAACAGGGAGCTGCACAACAGCAAACTTATTCACAGCAGCAATACCCCAATCAACAAAGTTATCCAGGACAACAGCAAGCATATGGTGAGAAAACTTGTACTGTCGTGTTGTGTACATGTGCATGGCTATGCATCCTGCTAATTTAGATCAGAATCAGCCTGGAGGAGACTTCTACCTTTTCCTCATTGTTTTTTATTTCAGAATCCCTATCCTACACATAGAGGCTAGGGCCCCACCCGGGGGGCGGGATTTGATTTTTTAAAGAGGGGCATTTTTTATGGTTCTAGGGGCATCATATACAGTATATGAATATATATTGTGTAACAATACACATTTGAAAAATTAAAATAAGAATGTACATGGGACATGACAAAAAAATGTTTGGGAACCACTGGGGGGGGGAAGAGGGGAAAAACAGTACAGGGGTTCATTGCTTCAGAGTCTGTAAGCAGAAGGGGGATTTTGAAATGAAGAACAGTTGGAGATGGGTTTAAATCTCCTCAAATTCCTTTGCTTGACAATTAAAATAAGGACCGTAAGCTCTCCCTTGCTTGAAAACCAGCCATATCCAATTTAGGGGGTCGTGCTCATCTCTGTTTTCAGCCAAAGAGATAGTGTTCTTTGGTTATGTGACAGGTATGACTAGACACTGAAGTGCACCTTTCACGCCAAAGTGGTACTTCTTTATCTACTTGCAATTTCTTGTTCTCAAACTGCTAGGTCAGGAGTGCCCAAACTTTCCTGCCAAGGGCCTGACTCTGCCCCCTCAGTCAACTGTGTGGACCAGTCACATGGTTCCTCCCGGTGGCGCCGGTGGTGTGTGAAACCATGCTGCATTTCCAGACATTTTCCCCTCCTCCCAACGCTTCCCATAGAGGGGGGAGCATTGGGGGAGCATTTTTGCGCCCTTGTTAATTTTTTTGATGTGTTTCGGCATGAAAACACACTGATTTCAGTACTTCCGGTGTTGGCGGCAATCTGGCCCCAGTCCATAGGCCGTAGTTTGGACACCCTGTGCTAGGATGACAGGAGCTGGGACAGACAACAGGTTCCCTTCATTTTAGCTGTTGATTAGGGAGGACCCTCATAAGGATGTAAAACTTCCATCTCTCAAACTTGAGTCAAAGATTTTGCTGTTGTCTTCCCAGGTCCTGCCCAAGGCGCTTCCTCACAATATTCAAGTTACCAACAAGGACAGGGACAACAGTATGGAAGTTACAGAGCATCACAGACAGGACCAACTGCACAGCAACAGAGGCCTTATGGCTATGAGCAGGTAAATTAAGAAGGAAGTTCCTTCCCTTTAAAGGATATACTGATCAGGGCACTGGCCCTTTTGTTGTGCACTTACAGGTTAGGATCAACTACATTAGACAACCAGCTTTGCATGTAGAAGTTGGCAGCACATTAGTTCCCCTTGAGACTACATGCTTGAGCAGTTAGACTTGCTCGTTAAGCTCACGTTGATCTCCCAATGCCCATTCATAAAACAAATCAGGTTCTGATAGGAAGGAGAGAAAAGACTTGTAGCATGACAAGCCAGAGTAGAAGGTTTTGTGGGAGAGCTAAAATCTGATTTTGGTTTCAGTTGTTTGCAGTCTGCTTTGTTATACATAGTCTGAAGGCATCAATTGGTCTTACCTAGCACATCTTCTACTCACGGAACCCTGGGAAGTGTATTTCACTGAGGGTATTGAGACATTGAATAAGGAGTGGTTAAGTAGGTAAGACGAAATCCAAATGCAGAATCCAGAGTCAAACAGATAAGAGTTCAGTATTAGAGCAAAGAGTAAGATGATCAGGGAGACTGGAAGCTCAATACAAACATTGATCCAGCAACTTTGCCTGCCTAAGACTGAGACTTCTAAGCCTGAGCTCCTTAGAGCAGTGGTGGTGAACCTATGGCATGTGTGCAAGAGGTAGCACTCACAAGCTCTCTCTGCGGGCATGCGTGCATCCTCTGCTGAGCAGCCCAAGGGGAGCACTTCCTCCCTCCCCAGCACAGAGTTCACCCTGCCCTTGTGCCCAGCAGCCCAATGGGAGTGCTTCCTCCCCTAGCAGTTTGCTCTGCCTAGCAACCCATGGGAGTGCTTCCTCCCCCCAGCAGAGTTTGCTCTGCCCCTCTGCCCAAGCAGCCCAATGGGAGTGCTTCCTCCTTCCCCACAGTACAGAGTTCGCTCTGCCCAGCAGCCCAATGGGAACATGTTCTCCCTCCTTTCATCACAGTGTGCCCCGCCCCTCTGCCCAGCAGCCCAGTGGGAGCATTTTCTTCCTCTTCCCAGCACGCAGTGTGCCCTGCCCCTCTGCCCAGCAGCCCAATGGGAGCGCTTCCTCCCTTCCCCCAGCACAGAGTTCGCCCTGCCCCTGTTTGGGCACCTGGTCTCTAAAATGTTTGCTGTCATTGTCCTAGAACCTCATCCAGAACTCTGTTTCATTAAGAGGGCATTGCTTACATGAAGCCTTCTAATGAAGAGATTCTTCTGCAAACAGGCACTCTTTCTTCAAGCCAATACCTAACTTCTTCAGACATGGTGTTTCCAGTTCTTCTTCTGATTGAGAGGCCGTCTTATTTTGTGGAAGATAGAATTTGCAGCTCTCTCAATAGCCCTGGATCTTCTAGAGCAGGGTTTCTCAACCTTAGGCCCCTAGATGTTTAGACTGAAGCCGCAGAAGGCAGTAAACCCTTTTCTGTGTATGTCTACAGAAGTTAATGCATTCCTTTTTTGTTGTTGTTAACAGGGGCAGTATGGAAACTATCAGCAATAAAAGGACAAGCATCCACGTCAGATTTGTTTTGATATTTATGTCTGTCTTCTGACCCAGGGTGTTTGGGCAATTTTTGATTAATTGTAATATGTTGGTTACCCTTTTAGCACAAAAGGAGCATCTGTATGTGAAAGAGTACTCATTTCATGCTGGATATGAAGGAGGGCACTACTGGTAACAAGGCAGTGTTTTAATGGTTTGGTATGTTTGGTGCTGTGTATTGTATGTTGATACAATGCAGAAGTCCCCATCCCCTTTTGATGTTTTAAACTAGTTTTAGAGGTCATTTCATCAATGGAATTACATGTGTTCACACATTCTTCCGTTTTCTTTTAAAAGGTTACAGTATTCCCAAAATACATCATGTGTGCAACTGAGTTATCTTTGTTCTCGGGTCATGCAAGTAGTTTAAAAATGGTTTCTAATGTAAAATACCAACCCAGTTTGCAGATTCTTTTATATGTACTGACCTCTGAAATGCATAATTTTAATTTGATCATATTCAAATAACCTTCATTTTTATATATAATTTATTTGTATTCTGACTCACACATGCTTAAAATATGTGAATACACATTTGATTTGCTGAATCCCTTCAATATGCAGGAGTAATTTTGTACAGTGATAATTAGGACAGTCTAAAATTTACTCCCATGTAAAATGAGCTACATACTTTTCTGCTATTGGGGTTTTTACTGTACTATGGGAATTGCCCATTATGGTGAAATTCCCATATATAATAGGTCAATACCAAAGAAGCATTCAACTGTGGAAACACTGGCAACAGTTCCAGGGCACGTCTACTAAACTGATAGCATATTCCATGTTTGGTGGTCTGGAAATGTGACTAAGTAGATTTAGTTAGAATATGAATAAAAAAATATTGAAGCTGGTAAGAGGAAATATTAATTCACCTTTGGTTCTCTGATCATAAAGTCCTCTTCCCAAGAGCACATATATAGGAATTATATTTTTGTTTACAGTTTACAGAATTGTTGTGGGTTTCAGCCATGTTCTTTATAAAGAACGGGGATTTGTAGAAGTCTGCCTAACAAGCCCTACTATTATTATATTAGATGTTATAGGTCATGATTCTTTTTCTTTCCAAGAGATGTTCTTCCTTCAGGTTGTAAGTACTGTACAGTAAAACCCCAATTTATATAAAAAGTCAATTACGTTGCTTTTTACATAATACTTTTTTAATGTAAAACATGGCATTCCCATAGGGATGCATTGAAAAATAATTTTTGGGAAATGTTCTGGACCAAAAATAATAATAATAAAAATAGCACAAAGGTAATGTAAATGGAGCAATCTTCCTACCTTTTCCATGCTGCTGCTTCCTCCTGAGCAGTTTCTCTGGCCATTGGGGAAGCAGGAACCACCGCCACCACCAGTGCTGCTGCAGTCCCTACTGCTTCTATCAGGACTTGGAGTGTGTGTGTGGGCATATCTACTTGGTTCCACTCTTCATTAGAGGTCCCCCTGAGGTGTACTTTAGCTGGGAACGCGTGTCAGACAAAGACCACTCCATTCCGCTCTTTGTCCGACGTGCATTCCCAGCTAAAGTGCGCTTTGGGGGGACCTCGGATGAAGAGTGGAATGGAGCGGTCTTCATCTGATGTGTGTTCCCAGCTAAAGTGTGTTGTGGAGAAACCTCGAACGAAGAGCGGAACTGAGCGAATATGCCCCCCCCCCCCGGTACTCTCCTAGTTCCAGTAGAAGCAGCGGGGACTCCGGAAAATGCCACAATCATCAGCACTGCCTCCGCTGCCACCACAGTAAGTGATGTCTTGCGACTTCTAGCGGTGGGGGCGGGTGGCACGGGGTGGAATTTTTAAGTCTAACATGGTGTGGTGGTACCATTTTAGACGTATAAGATGCAAGGAAACCCATTACATAAAATGATTTATTTGGGTATAACAGGACGCGTTTTCTGCAAAAAATTGTTACATAAATCGATGGTTATGTCAATTGATGCGTACGTAAATTGGGGTTTTACTGTATGTATATCTACCAAACCAGTTCTCCTTTATTAATTTACCACAGGGCAGAATACTTACATTACCCACAGTCGTTCCACTGTTGGAAAAAATAATTTTGCTTTAGCATAAAATGAATTTATTGCAAATACAGATCTGCAGTTTAATGCTCACTCATTAAGAATTCCAGATTTATATTCTGAGGCACAAGAGTTTAGGACTACAGTCTTAAAGATTTACTGTCTTCCACTGCAAACATCTGCATTATGATCGTCTATAGCAAAATGAAGAGAACTAATTGAAACTTGTAGGGCAATAAAATTCAGCTAAACTGATGTCATTTGAAATTCCATTGAGTGCATTTGAAGTATGTTAAGTATGTGGCTTGAAATCAGCTAGAAGTACATAACTGTTGGTGGAACTGCATTCTCTGTCTGCAGGATGAAAATCTGTTGCTTTGGGAATTCTTTATGTTTTACCAAGGCTGTGGATAAAAAAAATCACTAGTATTTATTCTTTCAGCAGCCAATACCATTTCATAAGCTGCTGACAAACTGATTAGTTGCTGGAATCAACCAAATTTGCTATAGAATAATTATGAAGCACAGACTAATGAATGTGTAAGTTTCCTAAGCAACCTATTTACTTGTAAAGATTCTTCCACTTATTCAGATTTTCCAGCAAACAGTATAGCTCAACTAAATAAGAGGCTGCAGACCTCTGCTTGTGTAATTTCTTCCTTGCTATTTTGGCTGAAATAGTTCAACAATAGGTCAGGAATTCTTAAACTATGGACTGTTTATCCTGGGAGGTCAAGGAAGCTGCAGAGATGGTAGCATTTTAGATGCATAGTTGCTGTAAATAGAAGTATACAGAGTTTTCAGTGCAGTTTGCCTTACTGTGTGAATGCACACTGCAATCTTGCTATAGCAGTGATGGCCAACCGTGGCACCCCAGGTGTTCTTGGACTTCAGTTTCCAGAAGCCCTGGGCTTATGGTAACTGAAGTCCAAGAACACCTGGAGTGCCAAGGTTGGCCATCACTGTGCTATAGGGAGGCAGAGGAGTCAGTGGATCTCTTGTTTCCACCACTCTGCAAAGATCTTCATTTCTTTCTTACCTTTGTTTATCAGTAACAAAGCTGAGCCCACATTCCTACAGCAGAGTTGTCTGCATTTGATCCAACATCAGGTGGGTGAAATGAGCTCCCACTCTTGGAAGGCAGTCCAGCTCTAGGAAGTCTTTGTATCCCATATCCTGTCATAGCTAGCACTCATTACCCACTACTATCGGGTCAGGAGGAATTACGTTGCTTCCAATAACTGATTTAGCTCAGGAATGGAGGCATTTCTTGCCTTCTGATGCTATGTTTCCCTTGGTGCATATCCAAAATGGCACTTCTTTCCCTACCATGCCTGGCCCAAGAAATCACTCAGCTCCAAAAGTAAGCACAGCCCATCGTACAGATGATAAATAAAGGAAGCAAATGTCACTTTATAGTATTTATTTATATTGTATACATACAAAGAACAGCATGATGCCAACAGTTTGTCTATTTTTTAAAAATTATAGACCTACCAAGATTTTTTTAAAAATGTTTTTGTTTTTGGATTGAACCAGCTGAAATATATTTGAATACTGTCCAGAATGTTTGAGGGGCATCAGGTTCTGTGCCTGTACATGCTGATTTGGTCAAACGTACATACCATAACATTTGTGGCTTATGTAGACTTGCTTGTCTGATTCACAAATGCTGGTATAGTAGACGGCATTAGCTGGCTAGAATGAAAGAAGAATGTAGTTTATTTATATTCCACAAGAAATATTTTCATTAGACGATTGTTTAGAATTCAAAATCCTTTACATTTACATTTTATGCTGAGGTACCAGTTTCCAGAAGCTATGAATTTCCATCAGAGATAAGAGTCTCAAAGTCTCAAAGTTAGATGTTTAGAGAAATAATCCAGTGTTTTTTTAAAAAAATATATAGATGAGAATATTGACTGGAAGAAAATTTATACAAGTCGAAAGGATGTAAAAAGTAAATTAATTGTGTGGCACCATGTAAGATTTCTCCTTGCAAATTTTTATTTAGGATTTAAAAAAATAAATTCAAAACATCATATGAAAATTATAAGGAAAAGGTAGTAACAATAATAAATGTAATAAGAGCAATAATTTTTTCCAACATATCTAGTAGTACTAATACATAGCAGAAAGAAAAGGTCACAGAGCCCCCTAAGAAAGACAGTGTATGCTTGTATGTATACCCGCTCATTAAATGGAATCCCCCCCCGGGTAGTTTTTTTTCTTTTTTGGTCCTTTTCATACAATCTTTATTCCAATAAGCCTAGGTAGGGCTCTCTTGCCAATGTTTCTGTGCCATTTAACATTATGGTCATTCTGTCTTACTTGCTTAGTTATACCTGCATGTGAAGATGACACAACTTGTATATGGACACAGCAACCACCATCTATGTGGTGGGAGGAGTTGCTACTAAGGATTTGGACTTTCTTCTCCTAGAATTCTCTTTAAGAATTCCACAGGCAGATTCCTTTCTGGGCATTGTAGTACTTTGTGGGGCAGCTTCTATAGCACCTAAAGCAGTGTTTCCCAATGTGGGGCCCATGTTCCACAAGGGAACTTCAATTACCAAAAGTCTAAGTCAGTTTATGGGCTGATCAGTGTTTTGGGGAACTGACTTAGGCTTCTGAGAATTGAAGTCCAAAAACCAAAGGTTGGGAAACACTAGCCTAAAGGGTAGTGAGACTACATCTCCCAGTTTCCATTTTTGTCGATTAACAGGAAGTTGACCTGAGATAGACTCCAAAACAGGCTGTCCTCCAGATGAGTGAAATACAAGTGAATGAAGTTAACAGTACATGTGAAATCCAAATAGCCCAAATCCCACATCCCATGGCAGGAATCCAGAAGCCTTTTGCAACCAATTCCCTCCTCAACAGCCATTAAAATATATTTAGCCATAGTTATATGGCAGTTACCTTGCAGGAGGTTCTCTGTGCTAATGTGAAAGGAAATTTCATGGACTGCATCAATTGAATATGAAGAACAAATGAAGCCACCTTACCATGGGAACTACAGAGAGCCAGAGAAATTCACACTGCACTGCTCCTTATCAGATTTGACTTTTTTTCTCATGTGATTTTTTTAGCATCATTGAAAATTAAGTTTTGAAAGAAAAGACCAAGAGGATTTTAATGAGCAAAATGGCAACATCTTATCAGTTGGAAATGTCTTACATTAAGAATTTCTTGAATGTTGTATATATATTTTATTTGAAAGAGCAGTTTGGAAATAGTTTGTACATTTTTCCTAATTTATACATGATTTTTAGTGTTCATATTTCTAACTGTTAATAACAAAATATTTAATGTGTTGTCCATTTTTATGTGTTGATGTGGAACTAAAAGGGGATGCCAGCATTTTTACTTTTTTCAGTACCGATATTATATTTTCTGTTTTGTAATACAGAAGGTTTAAACATGTTTTAGGTTAAAATCAATTGATTGTGCAGCCAAGTAATGGTACTTTTTCGTATGATGGAAAAACTTTTAAAAGGACTGGTGTAATCATATTTGAAGCCTGTGTTTTTAAATTGCAGATTCAGTGAAATTATACACCAGTTGCATTTCGTTTATAATCTAAAATATTTCAAGTAAAGTTCATTGCATGAGAAAAAGTGTTAATCTGAATATCCAACCTGTCAAATTCTTATTTGATTTTTATGGTCAGATTCTTATTCAGTTAACGATAGCCCTAGAAGGCACAATATCCTCTTCTGCCTTCTCACAATAGAGAAGTTACCATAACTTTTGATGGCTACAGTAGAGTGCAAGCTAGGACAGGTTCTACTAAGTTGGCAGGACTTTGAATCTGGCTCTGGCAGTAGATTTCATGTCTGTCATCAGAGGACCAACATAGGTAAAATTCTTATCCCTGAAATGCTAGCCACTAGATAATTAGCTGGCAGGCAGCATTGTGAACACAGTGATTCTGTGGAACTGTGATCTGCAATGGAGGAGAGTCTGCCTCTACTGATGACATCAGAGTTCCTCAAGTCATCATTAGAGGGCATCATCATACAGCATAGAAATACCATTCATGAAATCTTAGCATGACTTGAGAAGGCTCGTTGGGAACTTGTTCCCATGGAGATAATTTGAGATGGTTTATATCTGCTCTTAGGGGACTGCGTAGGCTCAAGCGGGTAAGACACTGAACTCACTGACTGGAAGGCTAGAGTTCAATTTCTAGGTACTGCATGACAGAGTGAGTTCCCGTCTCTGTCCCCGTTCCCGTCAACCTAGCCATTCGAAAGCAAGAAAGTGCAAGTAGACAAATATATACCACTTCAGTGGGAAGGTAAACAGTGTTCTCTGTCTAGTCATGCCTGCCACATGTCCACAGAAACGTCTGCAGACATGGACAGCGCTGGCTCTTTGGCCATAAACAGAGATGAGCACTGAACTCTAGAGTCAGATATGACTGGCTTGTGAGCAAGGGTGACCTTTACCTTTACTATATCACCTCTTGGTAAAAAGTAGAACAATGTTTTTCCAAAAGCATGATGAAAGAACTCGAGAACACAACAACAGAGAAAATGCAAGCTGGACAAGTCCACAAAGAGGCAAACTATGAGGTTTCTCCAGATCTGCTGAAACTCCTGCCCTAATATAGGGCAATTCATTTTTGGCCATAGTCATCCTTTAACTCGGGACCCCAAAATTTAGGAGAATGCATGATCCCTGAATCTGTTTCAAATTATGATTTTGTTAGTACAGTATGTGGCTCATTTCTTTAAAAAGTACACAATTCAGTAATGTGAGTCATGTTAAAAAGTAATTTGGCATATGTTTTGCTATCATAAGAACATAAGACTCATGTTTATTTGTTAATTATTTTTGTTAATTATCTGCCAGTGATATAACTTCTTGATTGGAATGCGTAATAACAAGATATTAAGGCTCTTCATGTTTTAAAGAATAATTCTTTAATGTCCAGATCAAACTCTGGACTGCCATAATGAAGTCACCATCTTGGCTTTGTCATTTTCTATAATGAAATGTCCATTGGTACAGGTTTCTGGTAGTAATTAGACCAGTAAATGAGCTGGATTCTGTATCTTCACATTCACACTGCGTGTTGTTATCCACCTGTAGCCCCCACTTGAGCATGTTAGTCTTGCATTTAAGGACTCAACCCTCAGCCTATTCAGGGTCCTCCAAGTGACGTAGGGAAGGTTGAGATCTTCAGCCATATCCCTCCTTAAATGTTGTTCCTTATCCAGTGATCTTCTAATTTGATTTTGCTATTGTGTACCTTCAAGGGAGGAGGGACTGCAATGGCTCAAGTGGTTAAGACGCTGAAAGACTGGAAGGTCAGAGTTTGAGACCTGAGTACTGCACAACAGAGCGAGCTCCCGTCTCTCCAAGCTCCTGCCAACCTAGAAGTTCGAAAGCAAGAAATTGCAAGTAGATAAATAGGTACCACTTTGGTGGAAAGGTAAACATTCTGCACACTCTGGTGTTTAGTCATGCCTGCCACATATCCATGGAAACATCCCCAGACAGACAGTGCTGGCTCTTTGGCTATAAACAGAGATGAGCACCACACCCAAGAGTCGGATATGACTGGCTTTCGAGCAAGGACATTTACCTACTTTCAAGAGTGGTTGTTCTAGCCATAAAGCTCTTCCTAGATCTGAGCAAGCTCGAGACACATCCATTCAGAGGATGTTGAGGGTCCTTCTCTTAGTTCCCTTGGCATCCGCTGCTACTTTCTCCTGATCTTAGGTGGAGCAAACCCAACAAGAGGGAATATTTTCTCAACTGGTGTATGTTTGAAGCATCCTGTCACTATATGCATTATATGTCACATTATATCAGCAGTGGCCAATTTATAGCCCAGGGGCTGGATCCGGCCCACAACACTAATTCATCTGGCCCACGACATCCTCATCGTTCCCGGAAGTGGTAGTAAAATGTGCCTGTACTGGAGCATTTTGCTTCCGGGAGTGATGAGGATGTTGTGGGCCAGATGAATTGGCCCATGGTCCAAAAAGTTTGGGCACTCCTGCATTATATGCTTGCACAGACTAATATGGCTACCACTTCAAAAGTTTCAACAATACACATTGTTTCATTAACTTTAAAGAATTATCCACCTATACATTCAAAAACAATACATACTCATAATTTTACCTCAGCCATCGCTCAGCGTTCTCTCATTTGTAGAGGAAGAGTCCTCCAATCCTGTTTCTCCTGCGCCCGCCTAAGCCAATCGCAAGGCGGCGGGTGTTTCCTTTACTCCAATCCCATTAAGAAAAGATGGAAAGAGTACACAGAGGAACTCTACAAAAAGGACCTCAACACCCCTGATAATCACAATGATGAGAACATTAAACTTGAGTCAGACATCCTAGAGAGTGAAGTCAGGCACCAAAAACACTGCAAACAACAAAGCCAGTGGAGATGATGGTATCCCAGCTGAATTTTTCAAAGATCTAAAAGATGATGGAATCAAATTATTGCATTCTATATGCCAGCAGATTTGGAAAACACAATAGTGGCCACAGGATTGGAAAAGATCAGTATATGTTCCAACCCCCAAAAAGGGAAATGCCAAAGAATGTTCAAATTATCAAACAATTGCGCCCATCCCACACGCTAGCAAGGTTATGCTCAAGATAATACAGGATAGACTGCAGCAGCACGTGGAGAGAGAATTACCAGAAGTGCAGGCTGGGTTCTGGAGAGGCAGGGGGACTAGAGACCACATTGTCAACATATGTTGGATCATGGAGAAAACAAAGGAATACTGTATCAGAAACAAGTCTACTTCTGTTTAATTGACTACACCAAGGCCTTTGACTGTGTGGACCTCAACAAAATGTGGCAAGTAATTAAAGAGATGGGAATACCAGAGCACCTAATATACCTCATGAGAAATCTGTACATGAATCAAGAAGCAACAGTTAGGACAGAATACGGAAGGACAGAGTGGTTTGGAATAGGAATAAGACAAGGCTGCATTTTGTCACCCTGCTTATTCAACTTATACACAGAGCACATAATGCGCAATGCAGGGATGGAGGAATCACAATTAGGGATCAAAATGCTGGGAGAAACAACAACAATTTGAGATATGCAGATGATACCACCCTAATGGCAGAAAGTGAAGAGGAATTTAAAAAGCTCCTGATTAGGTTGAAAGAAGAAAGTGCAAAAGCTGGCTTGAGACTCAATATCAAGAAAACCAAGATCATGGCAACAGGCCCTATCAGTCCCTGGAAAATAGATGAGGAAGAAGTAGAAGGAGTGACAGATTTTATTTTCCTAGGATCAAAGCTCACTGCAGATGGTGATTGCAGCCATGAAATAAAAAGGCAACTGATTCTTGGGAGGCAAGCGATGAAAAACCTGGGGAACATAGTGAAAAGCAGAGACATCACATTGAAAACAAAGATTCGTCTAGTCAAAGCAATAGTATTCCCAGTGGCAATGTATGGTTGTGAGAGCTGGACCATTAGGAAAGCTGAGCGCAGAAGAATAGATGCCTTTGAAATGTAGTGTTGGAGGAGAGTTTTGAGAGTGCCTTGGACAGCGAGGAGAACAAATAGGTCAATCTTAGAAGAAATCAACCCTGACTGCTCTCTTGAAGGCCAAATAGTAAAGATGAAGCTAAAGTACTTTGGACATCAAATGAGAAGAGAGGATTCACTTGAGAAAGCCTTGATGCTGGGAAAGATGGAGGGCAAAAGAAGAAGGGGGCGGCCCAAAATGAGATGGCTAGATGGTATTGTATGGGCACAGAACTGAGCGAGTTCAGGAGGATGGTGGAGGACAGAAGTGCCTGGCGGACAGTGGTCCATGACCATGGGGTCGCGGTCCCGCGGAGGGCCGGAATCGGCTGTGCGACTGAACAACAAAACCCCATATTCATTCAATCCCTTAACGGTGGACGAAGAAGGTGCCAAAGAAGGTTTCGCCGGGCGGAGGTGCCTCAGTAACGCCTGGGCGCGAGGGAGGAGGGGAGGGGTTGGGGACAGTTACGCATGCGTACATTAAACTTCGCAGCTGAGGTCCTCGCGCAGTTCCTTCTCTGGACCTCCCGAACCAATAGGAATGATGCGCATGCGCGTCGAACCGACCGAGGGGAAGAGACGGTTGGTGACGTCAGCTGCGGCTTCCCTCCGCTCAGTTCTCTCTCGGCGCGCGGCTTTTACGTCAGAGCGCTTCGGAGGGTGTCGAGGCCTGACAGGAAATAGTCGCTTCAGGGAGAAGCGAGGGAATGGTTAGGTAAGTTCATCGGTAGTTGCGTCTACTATCTCCCCCTCTAATCATGGTTTGAACTGTACAGTGGAAAACATTAAAAAGTAATATAGACGATAAGGGCGAAATAAGCGGCGGGGGGGGGGGAAGGGAGAGGAGCTGCTGAGGCGACTCTAGACTGAGAACAACTGTGGAAAAAATTAAAGGACAGCACTGTATAAGAACAGTCTACTTGTGAAGTTCTCGCTAAGAAATTCGTATTGTGCCATCAAATTGCCCTGCCTTAATGCCAACCTATGAATGAATGTTTACATAGGAGATAATATGGAACAGCATTTGAAAATAATGCACTCCAGTAACTAGTCCAGAGTAACCTGAATTTAAATGCGTCTCAACCAGTTACAACATCTGTTAAAAGTTTGGGAAACCATTGATTTTCTGATACTAAATAATACTTGGTAATGGCCTGTGTTATTCTTGAAAGTGCTTTGGACTCAGACAGTGTTAAATACAGTTCTATGCAAAAAGCTGCTTCTGAGGTTTGGGGGAAACTGCCAGAATGGTATATAGTACATTAGCTTGCAGGCAGGTTGCAAGCAGAAATTGAAGGACTAGTCATATATATAAAAATGGAAGATGCTCTAGGCTAGGGGTTGTCATAAAGCAGTAAAGTTGGTTGTGTGATAAGTGTATTGAAGTGGCGTAAAGAAAGAAAATTCCAGCAGGAAAGCAGCAAAAAGTTCTGTTATTTGTGGTAACTAATTTTCTCTTTCCCTCAGTCTGAAGATCTCCTTATGGCACAAAATAATACTGGCCTCATGTATTTTTGTGAAGATCAGTGAATTAACATATGAAGCTTAAGAAAAATAACATCTAAATATCAGTTTGCTTTGTGGCAAGGTTATGTGGGGGAGACAGCTTGTGTCTTGTATAGACCTGCTTTGATTGATGTCCTGTGGACTGATAATGCTGAACGACGCTTATAGTTCCTGTTGGGCTATCCTGTCAGTGGTAGATAATTTGTTTTATTCTCACTGTAGCAGTATTGGCGAGTGCAGGATTGTATATTTACCCATAGGACCAAATCACAATTTGTTCACTTACCTGGAAGAAAGTAAAGGATCTTAGTGCTAAACCTGGCCCTCTCCATAATGAACCCATGAAGTACAAGTCAGGCCGATTTCTCTATTTTCAATGTGCTGTTGTACAGCCATTTTCTTTGGCACACTTGAAGGGACAGAATGTTAATAGCCTGATTTCTTTGTTGTAGATTAAATGTATTATAGAAAATAAACCAAACAGCTGTTTTACCATTTACCGAAGTCTCGAAGTGCTAAACCCATATTCTTAATAGAAGATTTGTAATATCAAACTTCCACAGAACAATGAGAAGGATTAGTGCTTGACTGTGAGAGTACCCCTGGTGCAAAGTGTAAAAGCTGCTGTACTGCAACCAAAAGGTTGTGAGTTTGATCCTGACCAGAATCCTGACCCCACATAACGAAAAAAAGTGTGTTAACCGGAGTTCCCATTAAGCGGGTATACCCCGGTTACCAAAAACCCTGCATAAAGAAAAAAAAGTTCATTGTGCAGGGTATCGCCTTGCATAACATGCTTTGTTGTGCAAATTTTTCGCTATACGATGCATTCGTTATGCAAAGTATCACTGTATCTGTGTAGAATAGTAGGCCTGATTAGGAGATGTTATGCTGTAACAAAAACATTCCTAAGAATGATCTTAAGATTGCAGTTCATCAGGTTAAGGAGACTTAATTTTTCTAGCCCTTTTGCAGTCACTGTTAATTAGAAATGGGACCAGCTGTATGTAATTGTTTTTTTTTTCCATAAAGGAATTTGAGCTCTGTTTTGTTACAGCCATGCATCATTGTATAGCCATGAAAGTCCATATTTACAGTTTATCATACAGTACTTACCTTTTTGTTTTGCTTCTTTTTTAGGCAACAATGTTACAAGTTACTGTCAGAGCTTTGTTTGAAAGCCAGCGGAGACTGGTAGATTCATGCATACAGAATTGTTTATTTCAAAAGCAAATTAAAAACTGGCCAAAGAATCTTAGCACAACCTGTACAAGATTTTCAAAGTCTCGACGGCTGGAACATAAAAGGATCATTTCAGAGAAGAAGCTGGTAAAGATTAAAAACATTCATAGTAATAGGTAAACTTATCACTGAAGGGCATTTTTTATCGTAATTGCCTATTGAGCTGCCTGTTTACTGTAACACTGATTTTAAAAATATAAAAAGTATGGGCCCAAATGCTTTTCCCATCTAAAAAATATCAAGATGCTGATTTTAAGCTGCTATGAATTGTTTATCAAAATTTTAACTTTCAAAATGAGCTTGTGAGATATTTTGTGGCAAGAGATGGCGGGTGCCCTAATTACATCCAGTTGGCTAATGGCTGAACATGAAATTGGCTCTGTCTTTTGGTGTAACAGGTTTGAGTGTGTTTTGTTAGAACATTAAAAGTACCTAATAGTGGATTAGAACAGAGGTGTGCTTGCTCTAGTAGTTGCATCTGGAAGCCCATAAGCAGAATATGAGCACAACAGCACTCATAGTTATGGTTCCTAGCAGTATCTATATGAAAGCCTACTGCCTATGATACTGAGAAAACACATTTAGTCACAATGCTCTAGAACAGGGGTTTGTAACCTATGGCCAGCAGGACCAAATAATCTGGCCCCCAACATTGCTCTACTGCCCCTGCAACTACTGCCATAATTGGCCGTGGACTCATTTACGGTCATGTAAATGCATTTACAACAGCTGTAAATGAGTCTGTAGCCATTGTAAATGTGTTTACAACAGCCATGGATGCAGTTACGGAACCAGTCTGGCCTGCTCAGCTGTCTGAGGGGGTGTGGTCCAGCCCACTGCTGAAAAACATTGAGAACCCCTGCTCTAGAACTTTGTCTTGTTCCCTTTAATAATCAAGCTGGCAGCAATTACTAATAATTATACAGTAATACCTTGGATAACGACTGCATCGGATAATGCTAAAATCAGATAACGATCTGTTAGCGTTATCCGATGCAGTTGTTTGTAGCAGCAGGGTGGCTGGAAAGCTGAACGGGGTTCTCTGTTCAGCTTCCCAGCCACCCTGCAGCTGTGGAGGCAAGGGTGGGGTGGCTGGAAAGCTGACGGGGGGCTCTCCCGTCAGCTTCCCCAGCCACCCCACAGCTACAGAGGCAGGGGTGGGTGGCTAGGGAAGCCGACGGGGAGTCCCCGTCGACTTCCCCAGCCACCCTGTAGCTGTGGATCGGGTCCCCCGACCTGCCCAGAGCTGCCAGAGGGGAGTCAGAGAGCTTGAAATGGGTAAAGAAAGTCTGGTTTTTTTACCCATTTCAGGCTCTCTTACCCCCCTGCCGGCTCCAGGCAGGTTGGACCCGATCCGTGCTGTTTCTGGACTTTCCCCACCTCCCTGGCCAGTGCTGCAAGCCAAAATGTCAGGACTCAAATCCTGACTTTTTGGCTTGCTGCACTGGCCGGGGAGGTGGGGAAAGTCCAGAAACAGCACGGATCAGGTCCCCTGATCTCCCTGGAGCTGACAGGGCAGAGAACCCAAAATGGGTGGGGGGGGGAGACCTTTTTTCGCCCATTTCAGGCTCTCTGACCCCCCTGCCGGCTCTGGGGGGGGGAGGGTCGGGGGACCCGATCCAAGCTGTTTCCAAAGTTTCCCCACCTCCCTGGAGGCTGCAGCAAGCCAAAACGTCAGGATTCAAATCCCAACGTTTTGGCTTGTTGCAGCCTCCAGGGGAACAGGGCTTTTTTTTAACATTGTGCGATCAATGCATTGCACAGTGTTAAAAACTAGATAACGACGAGACTTGTGGAACCAAGTCTCATCGTTATCTGAGGTACTAGTGTATTACAAATTAGAAGACGTTGAGCTTTGCTGTGCTAAGCTCTCATATTTTTAAAATTGGTATATGACATTGCTGTTAATATTTTATGAAAGAAGTACTGCTTATTTTCATTTCAAAAATACTTTTATTGCTTTTTTGTAATCTATGTTAAATTACAAATTAAACACTGTTTATATATATGCTAATTTAGAATTTAGTCATGCCAATTCATCTAATGAAAGAAATTGTAAATTTACATGTCCAGTTTGTGTTATGCAGATTCTCACCTTCTTTCTGAATTCTCAACTTCACTTATCTAATACCGATTGTTTCTCTAGAGATGTATTGCGTGGCAGATTAGCAAGACATGTTTCAGTTTCTGCTGCAAAGTGAAATGTATCATCATATATTAGAAAATGTGTTTGTATAAATCTTGTCCATGACAGATGTTCTCTTGTTGAATTTTCTGTTGTATGTGCTAGAAACTAAATGTTGGCATTAGAGTTTCTCTTAGCAACAATAAACACAGGGAAATAAATATTCTATGCATCCTTTTGTCAGTAATTTAGAACAGCAATTTGCAGTTTTATCCACTTGGTGATGCTGTGTAAATTTGGAAAAGGCTATACAGTACTATATTTCTTGAATTCTGTAACTGTTAGCTGCATCGCTAATCATCTGTATTTTGTTCATTCCCTGAGCTTCTGGCACTTTCATTGTCCAAAATGTAGACAAACTCAGCATTTGTTTTAACTGGGCACATGACAAGCTATATGCCTCCAGCTGCTTGTTCTTTGAAAAAAGCCAGTTTCTTGTTACTGTAAGTTTATTTATTGTTTGTTTGTTTGTTCAGATTTATATTGCTTCCCACTCGCTGAGGCAACTCAGGGCAGCTAGGCTATTACCACAAATCATGTATTAATTTAAAGATGGTAATTTTATTTTTTTTAAAAAACTACAGAGAATATGGTAAGTATTTTCATACACTGTTGCAGGCAGGAGATCTGAAAGTGAATTCAAAGACAATAAATTTAAGTATAAATTCTCATTACAGAATGATATGGGAATTACTTAAGAACTTGTTTTCTATCCTCCAACACATAAAAATATTAGATAAATAATTTCCTTGAACATTGACTGCTTTTTTCACATGTTGCCTGTAATGATTTAAAGACCATTAAATGAATAGCTCAGTGGAGCTAGAGGTTGGGAATTTAGTTTCCCACTGTGCATCATTCCTTATGAGCCATCTGGAAAACCATGACAAGGAGACCATCATACCATGGAGAAATCGGGTTTCCTTAACATACCTTTGCATGTGGCTATACCATTGACATATACACTTACTATGCAAAATTGCATTTAGACAAATACCCAAGATGAAATGTACTGCATGTGTTTATTATTTGATAGACAGACAATTAATTTCTGGTATGTTTGATGATTTCTGAAAGTATGACACTTTGCTTTTCTAAATAGTTTCTCCCCATTTCAGGCAAAATGTACCATAGATCACCGAAGGGTATGTGTGGAGGCTGGCAAAGGAGGTGATGGAATGTCCTGCTTTCATAGTGAGCCTAGAAAAATGTTTGGCGGTCCTGATGGTGGAGATGGAGGAGATGGTGGGCACATTATTTTAAAAGGTAGTAAAAAATTACAAATTATACATTGCTTGTGCTTCCAGCCTTTGTTGCTTATTTGCAGTAACCGTGCAACTCTTTGGCAACTAAAACATCTCTTATAGATTACTTTTAATGATGCAGAGGGATACAGTTCAGAAAAGGGGTGTCTAAATATCTCAAATATATATGATGAATTTTATGAAATGGTAACCATGTTAGTCTGTGCAAACATGTAAGAGAAAAAAAGTTGTGGCACCTTAAAGACTTAACTGTTGTATTTTAATTTAGCTTTCGTGGATTAAGTCTGACGAAGTGGACTTGATCCACAAAAGCTAACATTAAAATACAGCAGTTAGTATTTAAGGTGTCACAAGAATATATCAGAGAATACTTGGTTGATCCATGTTTCACACATCTGGTTGACGTGGTGGACCAAAGCATCATCTTCCACTGTTTCCAATCCCATGACAGTCTCATCCAGGGCCTCAGGAACTTTGCCCTGAATTGGTCTTCCCATCTGGTTGCTGGCCTTCCTAGCGGTTGCTTTATGTCAAGACTTTTTCAGACATGGGAGTGGGACGATGACATCAATGTCTGATGATGTGGACTTGATCCACAAAACCTCACATTAAATTTTAACAGTCTTCAAGGTGCTATAATATTTTTTGTTTAGTTTTGTTTTGCTTATTCTCTGATATGCTTGAAACACAGACTAACATGGTTACTATTTTAAAAAAAGCCACGGACAGTAGTACCTTGGTTTACGAATGCCTCAGTTAATGTACTTTTCTGTTTATGAATGGAAAGCCATTGAAAATAATGCCTCAGTTTACAATTTTTCCGAGAACAGATTAATTGGTTTTCAATGCATTCCTATGGGAAACTGTTTTGGTTTTACAAATTTCCCCTCTAATGCATTCCTATGGGAAACTACAAAACGCATTCCTACGGGAAATCAGTTTTTAAAAAATTTGCAATACAAAACGTCCCGGAGAATGCATTAAATTTGTAAATCAAGGTACCACTGTATATATGTGTATAGCTACTTTTTATTAAGCAGTATGTAATTTAATTTTGTTTCTACAAAAATATTATTATGCATTAACAGATGTTCACTTCAGAAAAACCATTCTTATTTTACAGTGGATCAGCAAATGAAATCCTTGGCTTCTGTTTTCTCACGTTATAAAGGTGATGATGGGGAAAATGGAGGGAGCAAAAACTGTTATGGAGCTGCTGGTAGAACCATCTACATTAAGGTAGGGAGCTAATATTTGTTCTCAGGCTGTAAACTATGATGCCTAAACTATGGCCTGGGGGCCAGATGCGGCCCCCGATACAATTCATCCAGCCTGTGAAGCCCTCGTCGCTCCTGGAAGCAGAAGTAAAACTCGCCCATACTGGCATGTTTTACTTCCGCTTCCAGGAGCGATGAGGGCTTTGTGGGTCAAATGAATTGTGTCAGGGGCCGTATCTGGCCCACAGCTCCCTGAACCATGTGACTGGGCCACGGCCCAAAAAGTTTGAACACCCCGACTGTAAACATTGTCTTCCATTGTTTTAGCTTTTCATCTTTTAAGTACTTACAGATGTGACTGACTATGTATGAGATAACTTCTTGGGCTTCTGTTTGCACCTAAAATCTAAATTGCTGAGCACATTAACAAAGCATTGAACATTGCTGGTTTTGTCTTGCTGCAAATTCCCTTTGTTTTCAAGGTTCCCATTGGTACTGTAGTTAAGGAGGACGGTGAAGTTCTGGCTGACCTCTGTGAGCATGGGGAAGAGTATGTTGCAGCATATGGCGGAGCTGGTGGAAAAGGCAATCGTTTCTTTCTTTCCAATGAATGTCGAGCACCAACATTAGCTACTGAGGGAGAGCCAGGAGAAATAAAAATTTTACATTTGGAGCTGAAGACTATGGCCCATGCAGGGATGGTATGTATTTTTCAATAGGAAATGATGGAAAAAAGTCAGGAAGATCTGCAAAATCTGGGGCACAGGAAGGGATTGTATGCTTGAAAATATCTATAATTTGAAATAGTGACTGAAATCCTATTGCTTCCTATATTAGGTCAGAACTGGATTTGGCCCACAGTATCACTAACCACTTGGTGAGTCATCTCTGTAAATTCCATTGATTCAAATGGACCTATTCTAATTGTAACTTACTGTGCTAAGCAAAAGGATTTCAGTCATTATATACTGGGTTTTTTCTTCTTCTCATGTTTAAGTATGATTTCATCATACAGTCAAACCTAGCATAAAGAGCACCTTGCTTAAAGAGTAACTCGCTTAAAGAGCAGAATTTTCTCAGATTTTTCACTTCGCTTAACAAATAAAAACAACCAAAAACTCACTTAACAAATAAATCGGGGTTCACAATTGCCCCCACCAGAAGTCACAATTGGTCACTTACAATGGTGTTTTGCTTAAAGAGCAAACTCGCTTACAGAGTAATCCTGTGGAACACATTATGCTTTTTAAGCAGGGTACAACTGTATTAGTGTGCAAGGCTTATGATAGCAACAGGATGAAATCTTAGCTTTCTTTTATCTAACACTGATCTTCGAATATAGCACAGTAACACATGGACTAGGTTTTCTGCATATTGGTACACATGCTGATTTGTATATTTAAATTCCCCAGGCAATATAGTACAAAAAGTTGTAGGTGTGCATTGCAGTTGAAAAACACAAACTTGTACACCTCTGTAGGATTCAACTGTGTAGTGTAAAATTAAATGCAGACAAAAAACCATGTGCTTGCTTCTTCACAGACCCAGTCTTTATAAAATTGCCTGTTAAAGTGTCATGTTTAGTCCTACTGAGAATTTTTGAGCAATGTCGACAAAAATGTATTTCTTGTTAGATAATCCAATTTGAGTTTTTTATTCTAGGTAGGATTGCCTAATGCTGGGAAGTCTTCACTGTTGCGAGCGATCTCTAATGCAAAACCAGCTGTGGCTCCCTATCCGTTCACAACTTTAATTCCTCACGTTGGCATTGTTCACTATGAAGACTACGAGCAAGTTGCAGGTGCAGTGTTACAAAAGTTCATTCCTGCTACCAAATAGTTTTGATCAAGCTATTTAGTATTTTCTCTTGAAAAAGTAATATTTTAAAAACCCTCTAACTTTAGTACTGTTCCTAAACAATTGAAAGTTCTGCTGTCTTTCCTGTCACCTATAGTAGCTAGATCAGAGGTTTACAATCTACAGCCCATGGGCCGGTCCTCAGCCTCTAACGTCATTCCATCCAGCCCACAGCAACAACCCCAAAAGCGGATGCATTTATGACAGCTGTAAATGCTCATGTGCAAATGCATCTGTCATAGTTTACAGCAGCATTTGCGACAGGGGGAAACCAGATGTCTGGTCCACTCAGCTGTCTGAGGGGGAGTTGAAGTACCAATTTATATGGTAGATTAAAACAGTTTGAGGTGTAGTTAGGTATGGGCCAGCTGCAAAATCCTGGGAACACATCATCCTGCAGTCAGTGCAGTCCAAGGGAGGCATCTTTCATAAGAGCTGTTGTCTAAATTAGCTGCCTGGTGAGTTTTGATTTGAACAAGCTCTTGCCAATCATTGCACAGCAACCCCTACAAGATCCTCTAGAACCCTGATGGCAAACCTTGGCACTCCAGATGTTCTTGGACTTCAATTCCCAGAAGCCCAAGCTCCCTGTGAATCCACACGAATGGGTTTACTGCGATTCATCCGGCCCCTGCTGCCCTCGTCGCTCCTGAAAGTGGAAGTAAAATGCAGGGGGCTTGGGCTTCTGGGAATTGAGGTCCAAGAACATCTGGAGTGCCAAGGTTCGCCATCATGGCTCTATAAATTTATTATGGTGGGTTGTGGTGGAACACAACAGCCAGAAAAGAATCTTCTCTTTGTTCTCTTTATCTCTCCTCTCTCATAAAATTTCTTTGTCACTGCCCTGTATAGGGAAAGAATTGCTGCATCCTATTCAGGCAGTAATCTCCTGTTGGAAAGCAGAGTGCAACAGATAAACAGTGCTTCTTCCCCCATAACTTGGTTATTATTTATGTCAATTATATCCTTCTGTCAGGAAGCAGACCATTGCAAGGCAGCTTAAAGTAATAGCATATATTAATAAAATTCCAGTAAACAGTATTAGTCCATAAAAATCTCATTAGGAGCATCTGTGAAGGGCTGCTTGTGCAGATGGCCTGTTGAAAGAAAAGAAATATATTAAAGAGCAACATTCAAACAGGAGGTGGGAAGCTATACTCTTGGTAGCCAATAAAGTAAGGACTATTCTAAGAACATTTACTTGGTGACCACATCCTTATCTGCTTGATGCTATGCCAAGATTTTTCTGTTTTTCCAGACATGTAAATTTTTAAAGCTCCATTACTGTTATCTCTACTATCTAGTTCAAATCTTCATGGTTTAATCTAGTTTATATACTTCGTATTGTGATTTATTATGTAGTGTCGGTATATATTTGGCTTCTTACATTGTGTCATGATTAGAACATAAAACAGCGTTGATGGATCACACTGAAATGCTATCTAACCCAGCATTCGATTCACACAGTGACCACACAGGGAAGGCTATCATCAGGATATGAGTGCAAATATGCTCTCCAGTTCACATTTCCCAACAACTGATTTTATTTTTGTTTATAGATCATCTCATTAGTGGTTTACATAGGGTCACACTGGCTATATTATTGGACATAATACATAGTCATTCTGTCTGGTAGCTATTGATTTCCCTAACCATCACAAATTTATGTGATCTGTTATAAAGCTGTCCAAATTGGCCGGAATCACCACATCCTGCAGCAGTGACTTCCACCATTTAACTATGTGCAGTGATAATGATATTTTGATCTGTTATAAAATGCCCAAAGGAGTAGTTTTATACAATATTTAATACATAAAGGTCAGAATGCTACTGATGTTCATGTAAGGTTTCCACAACTTGCCATGTCTTTGTGACTGTTTGATGGGATGCCATGAAGCATCTCCATTATGTGTCTAGTCACATACCTGATTTCCAACTAAGATACTATCCATTTGGCACATCCTATAATTTCCTTGAAGTTAAGCAGTGGTTTATGAACATGGATGCTCTGCCCCCTACCCCGTTGCTTATGTTATGTGCCATCAGGTTTCTCATTTACTATGAATTAGTGACCTCCAAAAAGTCCAGTTGTCAGTTAAGGTATTCAGCTCTTGCAAGATGCTTCCATCTTTTTTTTTTCTTTTTTAAAATTCCCAGCATTATTGTCTTTTCCAATTAGTCTTCTTTGCTCATGATGTGCTGAAAGTATGATAGCATCAGTTTCACTTATAAGGCAGTTCAGACTTTTTTGAGAACTCACATACAAGTCCATGGTATCTGTAAAAAATTCCCTGTGCTTTTACTGTGGCTAAAAGATTCATAGTGTGACACTGGAAAAATACATGTGCATCTTCTATTTATTTATTTATTTATTTATTTATTTATTTATTCAGATTTATATTAATTAATTAATTATTAATAAATAAATTTATTCAATCAATCTGTTACTAGATTGAAGAATTTACAGCCTTTATTGTATGGCAATATATGGAGAACAACTTTGCATGGATATGTTTTAGATAGCCTTTCACAGAGTTTAGGTTTTTATTAGCCTTGTATTTCTATTTCTACTATATTTTGTCATCTTTTTCTGACCCCTCCCCCCTTTTTTTTACATTGTAAAGAATATTTATTATTTATTTATTTATTTATTTATATTTGTTTATCGCCCTCCTCCCCGAAGGGACCCAGGGCGATTTCCAACAATTTTAAAAACACTTTAAAAATTAAAAACTTTTAAAAAGCTTAGAAACTTAATTAAAAGCTAGGTATTATAACTTTTTCAGCACTCTTAGTTTAACTTTTGTCTCTTTATATATTTTAAGTACCCTCATTTTAACTTCTGTTCCTTTTGTTGTTCTATGCTGGTCTTGGATTGTAATAAAGATTTTAGTTAGCTTAGTCAAGGGGTTCCCAACCTAATGCCCGCAGGCCGGATCCAGCCCGCAACGCCATTTCATTTGACCCCCTCGTCCCTCCAAGGGCATTAGAGACACAAAATGGTCACCCTTCTAAGCTGTTGGGACAAAATGGCCACCCCTATCGTACAGGCAGGGCAAGATGGCCGTCCGGCCTTCACAGCTGACTGAGAGAGCATGACCCTGCCCACGGCTTGAAAAAATTAGGAACCTCTGGTTTAGCCCTTAAGTTTGTAGCACAGGGATTCTCAACCTGAGCATTGGATGCAGCCCGCAGCACAATTTCATGAGGCTCCGCCACCGCATACACTGCACCCTGAAGTGCCATATGGTGGAGGAAGGCCAACTCTTAAAGAGTTGGTTTCAAAGACAAGTAAGGTCTGGCTGGTAAGACTGTACAGGGTGTCCCAAAAAGCCACCAAACAGGGAAATTGGGAAAGTAACGCTAAATGTGCGTTGCTGACAAAATATTCATTACAAAATGTTCATTATAAAATCTTACAAATATTTTCAGAATATTCTCTATGTGTTTGCCACCTCTTTCTTCTCACACACACACACACAAAGTCTCCCCCACTCATGGTGAAAAATCCTTCAATACATATTTATTGGTTGTGTTATATTTTTGCTTTTCTGTGCAGTTGCAGATATCCCTGGAATAATAAAAGGAGCCCATCGAAACAGAGGCCTTGGCTTTGCCTTTCTAAAGCACATAGAACACTGCCGTTTTCTTCTATATGTCTTGGATCTTTCAGTGTCTGAGCCATGGTCTCAGTTGCAGGACTTGAAATATGAATTGGAACAATATGGAGAAGGCTTGTCAACAAGGCCTCATGTCATAATTGGAAATAAGCTCGATCTACCACAGTCCAAGAGCAATTTACCTCTCTTTAGGGACCAAGTGAAACAGAGAATCATTGCATTGTCTGCTCTGACAGGAGAAAATCTGGAGGAATTATTGTTGCATCTAAAAGAATTGTATGATAATTATGTAAAATCAGAAGAAGCACAGAGTTATAAACCTATAAAGTGGTAGTAGCTGGAAATGGAGGTCTTTTTTAACCACATCAAACACAAAAGAGTGTGGAAGAAAATATGTGTTGTGCTCTGTATGTCTCTCTGTGTCTTAAACTGTTGACCATAAAAAATAAATTAATAAATATACGGTATTTGCTTGCTCCCGAAATGGAAAAAGCTCATACCAATGATTAAATGATTATTTTTTCCTTTTATATTATTTATTAATTTATTTGTTTCATTTATATGCCTCTTTCCTCCCAATGGTTAGTAAAGGCTTACAAGTACCGTATTTGCCGGCGTACAAGACGACTGGGCATATAAGACGACCCCCCAACATTTCCACTCAAAATATAGAATTTGTTATATACTCGCTGTATAAGACTACCCCCTCTTCTGCAACACCTTCCACATACCAAATAAAACATAAAAGAACATCAGATTTGATTTCAACATGTTAATTTATATTCAAATGCTTATGACATGCAGAAAAACTGTCACAAGGCTGTATGTTATCAAACATGTACAGTAAACATAAAACAGTGCAAGTTTATTAAACGTAATTCACCAAAGACAATTCACTAAAGCTGAATGGAACAATAAACTTATGGGAGCTGCCATGCTGTTTGTTTTCTAATCTGTTAACCAAACTAGAACTGTCAATGATAGAAGGAAGAAAACAAATAGAGGGAGAGAGCAAGTGCCAGGCAAGTCTCTAGCAAGTTTGCTGGTGTGACAGTTTCCCTTTAAAAGCCTTCAAACTCCTGTTCATCATCTGATATTAAAAGTTGTTATCCGATCCATCCCATAGGACCTTAACATTCGATGCAATTCTTCTCCCCAGATTGCTTAACGTTATGCGAGGTAAACGTTATCCGAGGTAAACATCTGAGGTATTACTGTATTTTATTCAACTGAAGTGCACCCGGCGTACAAGCCCCCCCCCCCTGGAGGCATGTTTTTCAGGGGTAAAAAGTCATCTTATACCCCAGCATATACGGTAGTTCTTAAATTGATTTCATTATCTGTAGCAGAGACTATCCTTGCACAATGATGTGGAGTCTTCAGGGAGAGTCAGTTCTCCCTCCTCATGCATTTTGTTAATGCCTCCAGACCAGAATTTGGGGAAAGTAGTTTTTGCTTGGTTGGAAGTCCATACATCTTGGCTGAAGGATTCTGGAAGTCATTAAAAAATCAACTTTTCTACGCTGTGATTCAGACCATTCTGGGGAGCCTTGTATGCTGGAAGCTTGCTTTGTTTTTATCATTTTAATATGAACAAAAAGCCAGTTGCGGCACACCCCGTGTACTGTTATTAAGGCAAGAATGTTTGTTATTTGCCAAAGGAGGCTGTAAAACAAGTGATAAATTAACCAAAACATACAACCCACTGTGCAAAAGAGAATTGTGCTATTTCAGTAGGCTTAATCATATTTAATTTCATATTGGATTGTGGACACAATCCAGCTCCAGGCCATAAGAAACACAGGCAGCCTTTCTTCTTTGCTAAGGGATTGAAGGGAGAGAGGGGGAACATAGTAAGTCACACATTTGCTTTTATTTTAAAAACCCTTAATCCTTTCAGCTGAACTGCTTTGAATATGATCCGCGGTACCACTAGGTCAGAATACAAAATGCAGTGTGGGCACGGAAGGAATAAGAATATATACTTTGCTATTCACTGAATTTCTCTTGCAACAACTGCTGTTTTGTTTAGCAAACAAAGCCTGTTTTTGTTTACTCTTATTTCTTCAAGTTCAGTTGCCAAAGAATCCATCACCATGCAGAAAGGCACAAAGTATGGCTTCCTCGCCTCAAATATCCATTGCGGTTTGTTTCAAGGCCTGTTGGTAAGACCCTTCTACTCTCTGCTGTCAGGAGTTCGTTGTCAGCCAATTTCTGATTTTTGTATGTTAAAAAATGGTTGCTGGAGATAGATAAGCTATTCAAAGGTCAATTCCTACTAAACCAGGTATGATACATTTTCTTCCAGCAAGAAAAGAATGTTTCCAATCTGAGGACACAGAAAAATGTCCACCAGCAGTTTTACTTCTACACAAAAATGTCCCGGGTTCTTTTTCTCACCCATTGGTATGTGAATTTGGACAGGCTCCTAATAGCAAATTATTTGTTGGAAAAGAAAGATGTGCATTTATGGGTAACAAGGGAAAGAACAGAACAAAGCTGCTCCTGCTACAAGTGGGAACCGGGTGACAGTGTACACCAGAACACAGTTTAAGATAAGAGATTTAAGATAGAATCTTTTAAAATATAAACTTTATTACTATCAAAAATAATAACAATACATTACAATAAACAAAGTAACAAAAACACAACTAAAATATTCAATAATATTGTGTGCTCCCTTCACCCAGCTGGACAATATACATGCTTCTTTGTTTAATATACAGACTCTTTGATTTATAATTCATCCTTTCCCAAATGATATACAGTGGTACCTCGGATAACATTTACCTCGGATAAGGCTAAAATCAGATAATGTTGGGGAATTTGAGGCAAACATTTGCATTGCACGACATTAAGATAACTTTGTGTGATGCAAATGTTTGCCTCAAATTTTCCAACATTGTTCTCAGCTGAAACAACTTTAGCTGGAGAACGTTGCAAACCTAACAGTGAGGGATTTGTCCTGCCTACCCTGATGTTTCAGCCGGGAGGGGGATCATTTTGCCTTTGGGTTGGGAGGAAGTACGGCCTCAGATTCAGCACCCAACCCAAAGGCAGAGAGATTTGCCCTGCCTCCCCTACTGAAACAACCGGGGGGGGGGCATGAATCCCGGACAAAGATTTGCCTGTTTCAGGCAAACCTAACAGCGAGGCAAACCTAACGGAGGCAAACCTAGCGAGAGGACGAATCCCTCAGTGTTAGGTTTGTCTGTGGCTGGAGAAAGGTTTGCAAACCTAACGGTGAGGGATTTGTCTTGCCCTCCCTGTTGCAGAAGAGTAGCGTGCCTTGGCAGGGCTCCGTATAAAAATTTGTTTGGGGGCCCTTAGGAAGGGTAAATATTTGTTTTGCTTACGCACGTTGGGGGCCCCCGTGGCCCGGGGGCCCCGTATAATTGATACGGCAGATACGGCGGTAGCTACGCCTCTGCCCTGTTGTTTCAGTGGGGGTGGGGGGAGGGCAAATCTCTCTGCTTTTGCCTTTGGGTTGGGGGAAAGCTCAGTCCCCAATCCAAAGGCAAGAGAGAGAGGTTTTTGCAGAACACAGGAAAAGTGCCCCAAGGAACCCAGTGTCCAGAGGAAAAACGATTGTCTCTTAGAAACGGCTGGAAAATTTTCTACTTGTGTCACATTATCACAAGCAATTTGAGTGTCTGTGAGGCCAGTTCATTCTTTCCTTTGTCTGTCTGAACAGCTCCTAAACAGCATAATAAGAAACATTGCTGACCTTGTAATTGGTTTTTCTAGCTCAAGATATGTAGCATTGAGCTTTGTAAGGAAGTTGACCTAAAAGAGGTATTGGAAGTACCCAGACAGGTGAGGAGTGAAAATTTGTATTCATTTTTGTTCCATTTGAAACCTAACAATTGAATAAAGTAAAAAGTGGAAGGAAGAATGAGCAGATTTGAGTTATGCAGCTTTCTTAATATACTTGGTTAGAATGATGCCACAGAAACAGGTCTACGTCCCCCTTAATATTGGTGTGTTGTTGCGTGTCTGCTGTATAAAGACTTTAATCCTGAGTGCTTTATTTGTTTGTATATATTGTTCCACAGGAAGGCTGTTGGAACTTCTTCTTATAAAATACATTGAAATGTCAGATTTTTTTTTTTTTTTTTTTGGTAAATGGCCAAATGGTAAAAAGCAAACAATATTGGCTGGGAACAAAAGCCCAAATCAAATTCAGTCTACTTCCATTTAATCTGTCATTTGGAAGCTAGGAGGATTTTCAAAGTTGGGATGGCACTACTAAAATGCATATAGAATCATGGAATAATTGATTTGGAAGAGGCTTATGGAGCCATCCAGTCCAACCACCTGCTCAATGAACAAATCCAAATCAAAATTCTATAATAAAAAATGGCTGCCCAATTTTCTCTTGAACATCTCCAGCATTGGAGCAATTGCCAACTTCCAAGGTAATTTGTTCCATTTTACAGCTCTAACAAAACATTTTTCTTGATATTCAGCTTCCTGTAACTAGAGCTTTTTCTTATGTGTCCTGCAGTCTGGGATAACTGAGAATGGATCCGGCCCATCCTCTTTATGACTATCTTTCAAGTATTTGAAGAATGCTATCATATCCCCTTTCAGTCTCCTGTTTTCAAAGCTAAGCATGCCCAGTTCCTTCTGTCATTCCTTATTGGACTTGGATTTCTTGTGTCCTGATCATTCTTGAATTTTTTGGAATAGATGGCTTTCATTATAGTACATTTACAGCAAGACAAATCATACTTCTTCCCCCAAATAAACTAGTGGTTGTGCTGGCTCAGTGGTTAAGAAGCTTGACTTGTTAGCTGGAAGTCTGGCAAGTTGCCAGATTGAGACCTGGGTCTTGTATGACAGTTTGAGTGGCCATCTCTGTCCGATCTCCTGCCAACCTAGCAGTTCGAAAGCAAGACATTTCAAGTAGATAAATAAAGACCACAAAATTATTATTATTATTAGCCCATTAGGAAAGCAGTAGGCTCCACATCAATTTACTGGTCATCTCAGAAGCATTAAAGTACAGAAACATAGAAGAATGACCAGACTGCAACAGTGAGAGGTGGAAGGTAGCTGGCTACTTAAACCCATTAGTTGACAACAGAAACAAATACTGTAGTCCATCTCTCCAATGGTTGGGATCATTGTGAAGATGATTTAGCTAGCAAGACTGTTCCTTTAAGCAATTTTCAAGAAGGACTTAAACTTCATCTGCTCTTATCCCATCTCTCCAGAGTCATCAGATGCTTTGTAGGTGGGTTTCTGACAAGCTATGTAATCATGGCTCATTATATGGGAATAACAAGGTCTCCAGTGGAAAGAAGGATTTCTAAGTAGGGAAGATTCTGCTTCCTTTTAAAAGCTGGAATATAAAGGAAGTACTTGTCTTAAATGACAGCTTCCAATGTAGCTTTGCCTCAACATGGAGTTGCTATGAATTATTTTCCCACTCCATATATCATAAGGTATGCATTTATTCATTTGTTATATTTACATCATCTTGCCACTAAAACTTTATGTATAAGGCAGCTAACAGTAAATAAAAATTTCCTCCTCCTGGGGATATCCTGGAACGATGCAGCTTGCCCAAGGTCACACAGACTGGTTCTTTTCTCTGGAAGCACAGTGGGGCATTAAACCCCAAATCCACAGCCAAATGCCTTAACCACTGGAATATATGGTCAGCTAACAATATATACAAATGATAGAGAGAAAAGGTAAGTGACGGGTTTGGGGTGGGTGGGTGGGTTGAGGTGTGTGTGTTTTTATGTAGTTTGTTTTAATGTGTATTTTATGTATTATGTGTATATGTATTTTAATTTATATGTATTTATTTTAATGTGTATTTTTATTTTTATTTTACCTTGGCTCTGCCCAAGACATTAGCTCTGCCCACCACTGTGTGTGTGTGCATGCGCACATGCACACTTGCGCACGCACGCACGCACGCACGCACACACACACACACAAACACACTTGAGAAAGCCTTGATGCTGGGAAATGTGGAGGGCAAAAGAAAAAGGGGGAAGCCAAAAATGAGATGGCTAGATGGTATTATAGAGACAATGGGCACAGAACTGAGTGAGTTGAGGATGGTGGAGGACAGAAGTGCCTGGCGGACAGTGGTCCATGGGGTCATTGCAAAGGGTTGGAATCGACTGTGTGACTGAACAACAACTAGAGAGAGCATGACAGAATGAGCTCCCTTCTCTATCCTAGCTCCTGCCAACCTAGCAGTTTGAAAGCAAGAAATTGCAAGTAGAAATTGCAAATAGGTACCACTTCGGTGGAAAGGTAAACAGCATTCCGTGCACTTCGGTGTCTAGGTATGCCTGCCACATGTCCACGGAAACGTCTGCAGACACAGACAGTGCTGGCTCCTTGGCTATAAACAGAGATGAGCACTGAACCAGCCAAAGTTTTGGAGCCCTCCCAAAAGTTCCTATCCAACATGGTAGAGAGAGAAGTGGACCTCTCTTGGAAAACCTAAGTTCCAGGCAAACACAGTTGTACCTTGCTTAAAGAGCATAATGCGTTCCACAGGATTGCTCTTTAAGCAAGTTTGCTCTTTAAGCGAAACACCATTGTAAGTGACCAATTGTGGGGTGGATTGCGAACCCTGATTTATTTGTTAAGTGAGTTTTTGGTTGGTTTTATTTGTCAAGCGAAGTGAACATTCAGAGAAAATTCTGCTCTTTAAGCGAGTTACTGTTTAAGCGAGGCACTCTTTATGCGAGGTTTGACTGTACACTGTATATGGAAGAGAGTGGTCTTTCAAACAGTTTGATGCAAAAGTCATGTGATTATTATTTATTATAGACAACACTTTGAACTGGGCACAAAGATCAATAGCTGGTGAAGTTGTTATAGCAAGTCTCAGACATCTTTTGAACCAGACCGTCTGTAATCTGATCACATCATTTTAGACCAGCTGGTATTTTTGGACAAAAATGAGGCAATTCTACCAAAAAGCATTTTATATCCTGAATGCCATGAAACTCCTAGCTGCTAATCTGCTTTAAAACAAGAAATGATCTGTCACTCACCCAGGTATGTTCATTAGTAGATAATTAGAGTCTCAAATGATAACCTTCCTGTAAACATTCAATGGCAACCTTCAAATCACAGAAATGTCTGAAAAATACTTCAGTGCTACCTCCTGTTTGAAGCTTAACGTTTTGTATTTAAAGTTCCCAATCTCAGCTGCCAGTCATTAAGTACAGAGCCATCAAGTCTAGACGAAATTATTTGCATTGTAAATCAAGCCAGTTTCAGGACGACAGAAATACATTCATTAAGGAGTAAGAAAAAAATAATACAAGGATATAAGAAAAGCCATATTTGTCAGATTCCCATAGGCAGGAGTGGGTAAAATATGAATTCAGCATGAGTTTTAATTATTCAGGCTCTCTCCTCGCAGTGTTATCTTATTGAATATCTTTTATTGTGATTTTATTTTGGGTTCAGGCTGTAGATGCAGCTTTAATAGGGGTAGGTGTTTTAGTCTGTTGTGTCCAAAACACCAAAAGATATTGTGATATCATAAAGGCTACAAGATTAGTTGGCATGAGCTTTGATAGACTTTAGCCCACTTGCATCTTCAGACTCCATCTGCCATCCATGAAATCTTCTTTATTAGGCATTATTCTTCTAAATGCTGCCAAATTCCTTGTTTTTATTATGTGATGATGACAGATTTAGCTTGTATTTTTGTTTTTGACTTTTGGCTGATGATTTGCTGCCTCTTAAAATTGTTCTTAGTTTGTACACTGGCCTGAGATTTTGTGTTAGTAGATTATTTGGTTGTGATGTTGCCAGCAAGGTATTAAGGTAGATTTCTTTCTAATGTGACCTTTTTTGCAGGGGAGGGAGAGGGGGAAACTGCTAGATTCTTCGAGACATACTGAACAAACAAACATTCACATGTACTTGGCTGCATATGAATCACACTCTAATTAGTTTCCATTCTTTACATTTTGTTTTTCTTTTGCTATCTTCCTCTGCACTGAAATACTTTTATCACATTCATAGCTTCTGTTGTGCTCAGAGACCTGGGACTCCTGAAAATGAATAGGATTCTTAAACAAAATATAATGCATGCAGCTTTCTATTTTATTGTTTCTTCCCTGAGTACAGATGCAAGTAATTTCCAGAGTCTTCCTTCCAGACTCCCCTTTTCCTTTGCAGGTCTCGTGTAAGCTTCAGGATGGATTTATCTGTGACCCCATTCAGAATTAATTCTAATGTCATTCAGTGGTTATTAAATTGAGTATATTTGCCTTGTTAGAAGGGAGCACTCCAGCCTGTTTTGAGTTATGTCATTCTTCTGCAATGTGATGAGTGATGGGTGGTGAAAAGGACAGCTTCTAATCTTTGTTGTGCCCTCCACATAAGACAGTATGAAACACCATGTGGTCAGAAACATTAGGGTTCTATTTCTTTTGGAGATCCCTGTTCAGAGTTGTCATCTTATACCTGCAAGATGAAAGGATCCAACTAGACTAGAGCATTCTCCTAATGCCTCCCCTCCAGGCATTCTCAAATACTAACTCTTACATAGGACTGTGGTGGCTTCGTTTTAGTGGTTAAGATGCTGAATATGATGACTAGAAGGTCAGCAGGTCAGTGGTTCGAGCCCCAAGTGCTTCATGACAGAGTGAGCTCTCATCTCTGTCCCAGCTCATGCCAGCCTAGCAGTTCGAAAGCAAGAAATTGCAAGTAGATAAATAGGTACCACTTTGGTGGGAAGGTAAACAGCATTCCGTGTGCTCCAGTGTCTAGTTATGCCTGCCACATGACCACAGAAATGTCTGCAGATGCAGACAGTGCTGGCTCTTTGGCTGTAAATGGAATGAGCACCAAACCCTAGCATTGGATACAATTAGCTTTCAAGCTAGGGTGTGTCACGAAACCAGCTGGCCCCCTCTGCTCTGGACCTCCTATACCAAAGCCCCCAGAGGGTGAGCTGGCCGGCAATGCAGCTAAGCTGCTTCTCTTCTGCAAGGAGGTTTAATAGGTAGCGTATTCAGAGGCTTGTGTGTGAATGCATTGCTGCTCTTACCCTTTAGTCCAATGAAGAGACGTTGTGGAAGCAAACGAAGGTTTATTGATCAGGTTCTTAAAGCATAAAAGTCAGTCCAGAGACAGGCCAAAAACAAAACATAGTCCTATAGCATAAAGAACAGTCCAGAAAGGCCAATCACTAGGTAATCATGATGAAAAAGGATTAGTCCCACAGGCCAAGATGTTATTCCATAGACATCCAAAAACGAACTCCTCCTGCTCTCTCTCCAAGATGGAGATTCTAAACCATGTGTCGTGTTTAGGCCAATCAGAGACAGTTAGAAACTTTCCCACAACATAGGATTGTTGACACACATGTACAGTCAGTGCTCTAACCTGTAGTCACAACATCAGGGAACTCAGCAAGCTTAGAGATAAGGTATGGGAACACTGACTTGAAAACAAGATGTCTCGTGACACGGAGTCTTATGAGACAGAGAGAAGAAAGGATTTTTGAGGCCTAGTTTAAACTACAACGTCTCCAAGCTTTGAGAACATTAGGAAAAAGATGTTGTTTCATGACATTTATTTTTACGTAAGACTCTAGTCTCTTTTGAAATCCAGAACTGGCTCAACAAATAGGTCTGCTATAGGCATTCTACAGTCCTGATGCCACAACAGACAAGACCCTGACCTTCATGCCCTCTTCTCAACCTCCTGTGTTGCCAGGGTCATTATTAGTCCTATTAGGTTGATCCAGGCTAGGTGAGCAATGTTGGGAGGTGCCCCAAAACATTTGGGATTTTTATGTTCCAGTTTGATGACTTCCAATTGACAATCAAACTGCTGCATTCTTAATAAACTGTGATTTCTGACCTGTTGGAAAAGCTTGGAAATCTTGCAACAAGACCCAGAATGGGCTGTCGGCCATGTTGGATGAAGGATCCTGGGAGATGTAGATCAAACCATTAATGTTTCTGAGCTGCTATAGTAATAATTGAATCCAGATGTGATTATGTATGAATGATAGTGTGTGGATCTGACATCTCCGGGGAAAGGGTTAATTACCTTTAGAACGGAAAAATAATACCTATTTATCTTTACAATAACTTACAAATCCATCCCTTCAGTCTTCTCTGATTGCTTTGTTAATCACCTATTGATGGAAGTGTGACTACTTATTGTTTAAATCCAGATGAGTCAATCTTTCCCATAAATGGACAATATCACATGCAAGCAAAAACAACTGTTATTTCTCATAAGATATTACTAAAGCAGTGGTGGGGATGAGACATCTGCAATACTACAGGCATAATACCCTTGTTTTGATTATCTTATTCATAAAATCATACTGTTTTGTGACCATTCATTTCCTTTTGCTTCCTCTATAATACAAATCAGAAAGTTCAGCCCAGCTGCTCAGTTCCTTTGTCCAAGCAGGCTGGTCATTTATCATAGCTTTAAAAAAAATGAACCAGTAAAATGTCATTTTATTAAATAAAATGACCTTTTACGGGATTTAATGTTTTTAACCGGGGGGGGGGGGGGACCAATGGCATGCTGTGTGTGTTGCTGTTGTTGTTTTAAAATCCCAGTACACCATAGGTTTTCTGAAAGAACAGGTTATGACTTTTACTTTTAAAATAATAATTAAAGCAGGGGTACCCAAACTTTTCAGGCCGTGGGCCAGTTACATGGATCAGTGGGCCAGTCACATGGTTCAGTGGGGCAGTCACATGGGTAAATGGGCCAGTCACATGGTACCTCCCAGCGGAAGCAGATGTAAAACATGCTGTGCAATGTTTTGCAACAGAATGAGATAGATTTTAGACTACTATTTTCTCTGCTTAAACCAGGGGTGCCCAAACTACAGTCCATGGGGTGGATCTGACCCCTGACACCAATTCATCCGACGCACGTCACCCTTGTCATTCCTGGAAGTGGAAATAAAATGTGCCCAGGCATGTTTTACTTCTGTTTCTGGGAGTAACGAGGGCAATTGGGGCCAGATGAATTGGCATCGAGGGCTGGATCTGGCCCGTGGGTCGTAATTTGGGCACCCCTGCTTTAAAGGCTAAGTGTGCTTTATTTTAATGTTAGCTTTGGTGGAGCAAGTCAATTTCCTCATATCTGATTCGCAAAAGATAACATTGAAATCTAGCAGTTAGTCTCCAATGTACTGGAGCATATTTGTCTTCTTTATTTTTGTTTTGTTTCCCGTCTGAAATACTTGCACAGATTAACAGAGCTGCCACTTTGAAAATATTAATGCAAAACTTATTTTATTTTGCAGTTCTTGATTTGATTACCTCTTTGAGAATAAGAGTGACACTTTCCTGCTTAATCTAAACTGTTGATTATTTATTTATTTATTTAGCCCCTCCAGTCCTATTCTTTTGTTCTTGCTTTTCCCACTGTGCCAGCAATAGCTTTTTCTGGTGTCATTCCTAGTCTCTTTTATTTCTTTTATTTCTGGTGTCATTCCTAGTCTCTTTTATTTCTTTTATTTCTGGTGTCATTCCTAGTCTCTTTTATTGTTATGTTATTGTAATTCTGTTGTTTTGTTATTAGCAGATGGTTTTAACCTCTATTTAATAGCTATAATAGGCTCTTGGGATCTGGATAGGACTTTGACTGCATCACTGGGGTCCCCACGAGCTGAAATGTACAACTGTGTGTCATCTGCATACTGATGGTATTTTACCCCGTGGGAACGGATGATCTCGCCCAGGGGCTTCATGTAGATGTTAAATAGGAGAGGTGAGAGAACTGAAGATGGTGATATTTTTGAACCACAATTGGGCAAACCCAGGTAACAGCAACCTTGTGCTTCTGGTGAATCTTTCTCACACTAGGTCAGGCAAAAGGAACTGCAGAATGAACCTACCAAAAGATGGCTTCTTTTTGGCAATTTCACGTCTGACCAGACACAAAAGAAAGAAATTATACACTAGCCTTCCACAGGTAAAGGCTGACATGAAACTTTATTGAAGGAATGTACAAGATGGCCCGTAAGTCCCTACCCATCCATATGCATTATAGTTCCTCCCCCTTTTTTTCCAGGGAAATATGGCCAATTTAAGCCCATTCACACTTGGAGACCATATTGTGACAAGTATGTGGGTACATGAGTGCAAGAATACTGCTGACACCCTGGATACAATAAGTGGCAAATTTAGACAAAAATTCAATATTTTTTTATTTTATTGCATTTATATCCCACCCTCTTCCAAAGACTCAGACCAGCTTACAAATTTAAAAACACAATTAAAAACATCTTAATTACATTTTAAAAAATATTTAAAAGTTACAAAGATTAAGAAGTAAATAGTTAAAAATAAAAAAGAATTAAAAATAAAAATGATAGGGAGAGAGGTGGGGATTATTCAAACGAGCCTGCTGGCTGAACTGACTGTCTGGCCCGCACACCCCACACACCCCTTCGAGCAGTAGTCGTGAGTCCAGGAGGACCCCCAGATTACGCACCGGATCTGTTTGGGGCAGAATAGGGATTCAATAGGGATTTACAGGCCACCCTGTAGATTTAAAATGAAAAACACAATCCTTTAAACCACTACTTTTCTCCAGTACATTTAATCTGTGGTGTAACATTGGATTTATGCAACAAAAATTAGCATATTGTCACTGAGTTGAGTTCGTGGAAATTATGATACATTTTGCTGATTACATTTTGTTAATCCATCTTTAATTCTCAATGCTCCTAAATTTATAGTCAACTTGAAAACTGGAAAATTTAGCGTATAATTCTCTCTGCTGTTTGCATTTCAGTAATTTACCATTCATACCAGAGTCTGAATCCAAGCTATTGCTCAACTCTTAATTACGCTCTATGTAAACGTCTGCAGGGCCCTTCAAATACAGCTATTATTGTATTTAAAATCCATTTCATGCTGCATTTTATATTCAGGCACACAGCTACCACTGCTTCCAAATATTATTAGTTGAAATCCATGTCCCAAAGCTATATGCAATTTGTGTTTAAATACGTCAGTGGCTATCCCTTAGTGAGGAAAGTTTTATCTATTCACTTCTGAATGGGCACTGTCCATTCAGTTGGATTAGGAAATTACTTTGCCTGTATTAAGGTTGTTATCAGTTATTTTTGTTAGTTTTTTCAATGACTTGTGAAAGGAATATACATTTCTTTGGAATAAAAATATGAAAATTGGTTAAATTAAAGTTGTCTCTGTTGAAGCTGGCTATGAGGGAGCAAACTCCTATGTAAATGCATATGGTGGTTGGTGCATTCCAATGTAAAAATGCAAAATCTCTTCCTTATCACCGTCCATTAGTATTGCTGATTTGCTTAATGGGGAAAGAGGGGTAAAGTCCACAGTAACTTCAAAAAGTACTGTACTAAAGAAAGTGAGTGGAGAGATGTTTTATGGATGTTTTGTCATTGATGTTCCTGCACCCAGAAAATCCTGGAACTTCAAGGTAGATGTCCTTGAAACTCTCATAGCTACTGATTACTGAAAGAGCAAAGTGGAATATTAAAGGTGAATTCTACTGAGAATGGAGGTCATTGGTGGGCTAAAACCTGTCTTTCTTTTTGTGTTGTTAAACTTGAACTGTTCTGTTTCTTTCTGATATTGCCATGGATAAAAGAAGAAAATTCCTAAGAAACATCCTGTTATCATGAGCAAGAAAGGTTACCTGCCTTCATGCGTCTTTTTGACCTTGCAAATGACCAAGCTATGAAAGGAAAAACTGAGAGAACTGTGACTTGCTGAAATGGGAAGTGAGTAAAGAAAAACCTCTCTCTTTTTTTCTGGGATCACAAGTCCCTGCCTTTGAGCTGTTGATTTATGATACAGAGATATTCTCCTTTCCTAGTGTTACTGTTGTTGTTCAGTCCCACAGTCAAGTCCGACCCTTTGTGACCTCAAGGACCACTGCACACCAGGTTCCTAGTATTGGATATGGGCAATTATTCTTTGTCTCTATAGCTTATTCAACACTCAAATGATTTGTGTTATGTTTATACTGTTGCCATTCATGCTATAAGTCTTTTGACCCTACATACCTGAAGACAGTTACAAATAAATAAAATTGTAATGCCCTCAGTGAGAGGCTCAATAAACACATTTAGTATTACAACATAACTTTGCTGCATAGCAGGTGGTGACTCAGGGCGGCTTACAAAAAATACATTACATTACAATACAATACAATATGTTGGTGTGGGCTCAGGGGGAGAGGGAGCGAAGTCCTCAACCTGCCCTGGCTATATGCAAGGTATATGGGGAGGGGAAATTGCTTGCATTACACCATACACATAGTTCCAGATTTAATGTTTAACCTATTGAAAGCAAAATGGAGGGGTGTGGTTATGGTTGGCCAGAGACCTTATAGGGGCTGGCCTGGAAGAGGAGAGAAGGAGTAAAGGGTTACCTGTGGGCTGCACAGAGGAGTCCTAGCTGCATTTTATTTATGCAAAATATTGGTCTGTTTATCTCACTGTTATAATTTATTTATTTATTTATTCAGATTTATATTGCCGCCCATTCGCTGAGGCGACTCAGGGCCGCTTACAGTCAAAACAGCAACAGTACAGTAACAATCGTAAAATACAACCTCACAAAACAACCAAAGCAGAACACAGACTAACTCCCCTCTGGCCTTTGATGGGGGCCTGGAGGTGGGGGTGAGGTCTTCAGCCGCCTGCCATGTCATGGTGTCTTTTCCCTCAGGCCGTTGGTGCGGGCCCAGAGGAGGGGGCGATGTTCTCAGCCACCTGCCAGGTTATGGCGTCTTCTCCCTCAGGCCGTTGGTGTGGGCCCAGAGGTGGAGGCGATGTTCTCATCTCTAGTTTGCTGAGACTCTCAGATATCTAGTAGCCTTTTCTTTCTTATCTGGAGCCTTGTGTGGAGATCTCAAGAACTTGCTGATGGACCCCCATCTTCCTCACCATGCTATGTCCCCTCAACCCATCTATGATAACGTCTCCTTACTTACTTAGATTTTACCATGCTATGTAGCAAGGGATCTCCAACAATTTCTATCTTGCACGAGTACTTCAGCATCCTCCCATGTCATTTTCAGGGTCTTTAAATCAGTAATAAAAGTTCTTTGCCATGTATTTCAAGGGTGTCCTCATTGCCATTTGGCATTAGGAGGTGTCCAACTTATTGCCACTTTAGGATTACTGTTTTTCTCCATAAGAAAAATATGATCTGCATTTGGAGTCTTCTTCATGCAACAGTATTATGTAATTTGCATAAGCCACCCCTTTGAAGTACCTCCCCATTGATAATATGGTCAAAATATCAAATTTTAAAAATTCAACAGAAGTACCTCTGGTGGAAGATGTCAAGTCACTTGTTAATACTTGCTGATGTCTTCCAAGTCTCACAGGCACAGATGGCTGTTAGGATCACTATGGAGGCAAACAGACAGAGTTTAATTTTCAGCAATATAGATAGCGGGGACAAGATCTTATTCATTCTCTGGAAGATAGCTGTTGCTTTTCCAAGATGGCATTTGACATCATTTCTGCATATAAGGTGTGCTTGAGGGTACGAGACTCAGGGTCAGAAACAATTATAAGCAAAGAAGAGAAATGCACTTGTGTATTCTGGCAAATCAAAATATAACTACATCTTGATTTCCAAGGACATCCCCAGCTGTAGATGTTGTCACTGATTAGCCATGGCAGGTGTGTTAAAACAAAAGTACCATTTGCTGATGCTCCCTCTTCTTTTGCTTTCCGCCTGGAGCTAATGAAGTCTCCATAGTACTAAAAACAATGTAACAATTTAAGTAATAATGGGTTAGCAGACAGAACAAACTAGGAGTCAGGAGGGTGCTGGGGAGGGAGGCAAATCCATCTCTCTTGCTGTACTAAAGAGATCTCATCAAACAATGATTAGGAAGGAAGTATTCCAGCAGTATGAGAACAAGTAACAACAACATCACTCCCTCTTTTAATCCTCTTTCTTTAATCCTTGGTCTTTTAATTTTTGTAGTATTTTAAATTGGGTTTTTATGGTTGTGATTTTAATGTTTTTTGTATTGTTGTATTGTTTTTGCTGTGAGCCACCCTGAGTGATTTTGAGTTGGGTGGCTATACAAACTGGAAATTAAAAATTAACTTAAAAATTAAAAACAAAGGCTATCTTGATAGCTTTGGCACATGCAGTTGCTGCAATTCAAGGGGCCTCTAACTTTTCTTCTTTTGGCTCTTTTCTCCATTAATGTATTTCCTGGCAGTTGAAATTGTACTGGGGTCTATGTGGGACTAAGCACTTTTAAAGATCTCCATTCATTAGTGTGTGGCACTTCTTCTTTCTGTTCCTTTTGCAGAAGAAAGGCTGAAAGCATCAGTGAGCTCAGTGATGGCCAGCCAAGCCTTTTGAAATATGAAAATATGGATCTGGGCAGGATTGGGACCAGAGGAGGGGGCGAAGAACTGGCACAGATTGAGGAGAAGGGTCTTGACAGGATAAATGAACAGTAGAGAAAGAGACCAGAGGAAGTAGCTCTCAAAGTCTAATGGCAAGAACTGATGGGGGAGGGGGATTTCTCAAATTAAAAGATCACATTCTTTATTTATTTATCCGTGTCCAAAGCACTAAGATTTAAAACCAGCATAATTTTAAAAATATAATAATTATATAAAATGTATGCAACAATACACTGGAGTGTGAAGCAGTGATGAGATGCAACAGGTTCGCACCAGTTCACCAGAACCGGTAGTAACTTTCCCCAGCCTCCCAGAGAACCGGTAGCAGCTTTTGGGGGGAACCACCTTCGGGGCTTACCTTTTCACTGGTTCCCCCACTGCACATGCGCACCAAGCACTTGGTGTGCATGCATGCCTACAGTGCTTGGTGCGTATGCACAGCCTCCTTGCTGTCCTCCCAAGCGGGGAGGAGGAAGAGAAGCTGCTAGCCTGAAGTTCCCTATAGCCTGCTCTGCACGGTAAGTGACTCACCTTTGGATGTGGTGTGTCTGTGTGTATTTTAATGTGTATTTAATACCTTTACCTATATTGACGTACTACCACAATTCCTAAAAAGGCCTGGCGGCCTGGCTTGGGGTTTTTAAGCAAAGTCTTGGAGTTACCTCATCAATAAACTACACCTGTGCTGTTCCAATTGCTGTTTCAATTGGAGAACCCTTAAGGAGGTACAGCTGTTTTACATTTACATTAAGTCATATTATTCTAGAGAACCTGTACGATGACCATATCCATCTTGCAACATGGTGCTGCCCAGGCACCTATACTAACAGGTAAGTGACGGGTTTGGGTGGGTGGGTGTATTTTACTGTAATTTGTATTTTAATTAATTAATTAATTAATTAATTAATTAAAATACAAATTAATTAATACAAATTAATTAATACAAATTAAAATACAAATTAATTAATTTACGGGTTTGTGTTGTGGGTGGGTGGGTGGGTTGAGGGGTGTGTGTGCGTGTGTGTGCGTGCTTATTTTTATTGATTTTTATTTTTTATTTTATTTTATTTTTATTTTTTCCCTTGGCCCCACCCACAATGTCACGACATCATGATGTTAGCTCTGCCCACACTGTGATGACGTCACGGTGGGGTAGTAAAATTTTTGACATCCCACCACTGATGACCACTCTAAACAATGCCTACACCTTAATTCAGCAGTTAGCATTAATGGTTCCCCAGTAATTCTTCCAGGAACAAGGAAATAGGGGATAAGCTTTCAGTGAAGCCCCATGATTGTAAATGGAAGAAAACAGGCCGTAGACCTTGGCTGAGCATTTTCAGCAATTGGAAGTGGAACTGCAAGGACGATCTTTTGGAGTTATACAGGGTGTGGCAGCATAACTTCCTGTTTTCAAAACTTAATAAAACCCATTGTATGAATCAGAAAATTTTTATTTGTTTTTTATAATGTAGGCGCATCCCTAAAGTTTTGTTTTACACAGTTTTGAAGATCAAATCAGGTAGGTGATGTCCCCCATTCTCCATACACTGAGTAAACTGATTTCTGGCGTTTGTCATGACTCTTTCCAGCATAGCAGGCTGTATGCTGGGTTGCGATAACTGAACAACCACTCGAAAAATAGGCCTCAATGGCAAACGCACGCTCCACACTATTCCAACTCATGATGGTGACTGAACTGTGTCGGGACAAAACTTGATTGTCCTGCCTCTCGAATGAGACCACTAGCGCTCTGCTACGACATTAACTGACTGAGTTGCGCGCATTTAAAAAAAGGAAGTTATGCTGCTGCACCCTGTATATGTTATAAACATGTTTAATAAATCCAATAAAAATGTAAAATTCATTCTTATTCTTACAACCTATGGAAAAATCTCTCTCCTGACTCAGCACTGCAAAGATCTGCCCTCCTACGTGCTTGCAAGGCAGGACTCAACCACTGGCCGTGGAAGCGCTTAGCTCCCTGCTCATAGACATGCACATAATTTAAATGTTTAGACCATCTGCATTCACTTTAGGGTATTGTGCATTAGTCACTAGTCTCTTCAGAAGAGAGCTCAGAACTCAGCTGTCAATGTCTTAAATATATTTCAGCTGAAACTAAAAAAAATTCTTATAGAACAATCTACCAGTGGCAATTTCATCCCTTTGGAATTTTATATATTCCCCCAAATTGAACATTCTGCTTCTGGCAAAGAGATTTCCTCTCTTTTATGCTTGCAGGTGCCAAATCAGCAATCACCAAACTTCAGAAATACATGGCACAGGAGTCAAACTGTAGCATTGCAACCAAAAAATATCTTCAGCTATTATCCAATCTCAGGTCTCATCATAAAAAGCAACAGTGGCTTAGTGGTTAAGATGCTGAGCTTGTAGACTGGAAGGTTGGGGGTCAATACCCAAGTGCTGCATGACAGATCTTGGGGACATGAAAGGAGCCTCATTCGGGTGTCCCCTGAGTGGAGTTTCACCAGCAAAAATCCTTTCAACTCAGAGTAATTTCTGACATAAAATTTATTTTTTATAAAAAGCAGTTTCCTTCAAGCTTTGCTTTGCAGTAATACTTTACTGAAACAACCTACATAGACATTGGAGAAGGCCAAATATCTACCATGGTTACCATCACCATTCTATGCAAAATAATCCCTTGCCTGAATCAAAGGTTAATGTATATTTTTACACCAGCTTCTATCAAACAAAAACTGTTTTTAGAAAAGCTCTCACCACTACCATAATTCTAAGACTCTTGAAGTTTTCCCCAAGACAAAAGGAAGCCCAAAGGAGCCTCAGAACAAAACACAGGGGTAAGTGGGAGGGACAAGAAGCAGATAATTAATTTAGACTTTTTAAAATCAGTGCCAGCTGTTTTAATTTAATTTAATTAATAGATTTATATACCGCCCTATCCAAAGGACTCTGGGCAGTGTACACAGTTAAAACCAATATAAAACATTTTTTTAAAAAAAACTTAAAAACATAGCAATATCCCCTCCCCCCCCCCCATTTGCTATCTAAAAACAAATATAGAACCTATAAAATCTCAACATTAAAAATTAATTACAGGAGGGGAAGCCTCAGATGAGCCAGAATGGGGAGCTAGTTGACAATCCTGGCCCCCAGACCCATTGTGCCAACCACATCTTCAATTCTTTCCTAAATAGTAGCAACTGGGCCTGGAGGTGTAGTTCTACTGGGAGGAGGTTTCATAATGTGGAGGCTATGACCAAGAAGGCCCTTTTCCTTGTGCTGGAGAGGCGAGCCTCCCCAACAGATGATACCTGAAGGGTGCTCTCTCGGTTTGCTCTTGTTGGACGAGTCGATTTCCTAGAGACAACGTTGTTCCTGAGGTATCCTGGTCCACTACCATGAAGGGATTTAAAGGTGACAACCAGCACCTTGAATTGCACCCAGAGACATATAGGCAGTCAGTGCAGCTCCTGCAGCAATGGTGAGGTGTGGGCTAAATGACTACACCCCACCACTGCGTGGGCTGCCAAATTCTGGACCAACTGCAGTCTCTGGCTGGTCATCAAGGGCTGCCCCATGTAGAGCACATTACAATAGCCCAAACGGGAGGTGACTAGGGCATGGGTGACCGTGAGCAGGGCCTCCCAGTCCAGGAGTGGATGCAATTGATTAATAACACACATTTGCCCAAAGGCCCTCCTAGCCACAGCTGTAACCTGCTCCTGGAGCAGAAGCCATGAGTCCAGAAGGACCCCCAGGTTGTGCACCGGGTCGGATTGGGGCAATGATGCCCCATCCCAAACCAGCAGTGATAATTCCTTATGAGGGCTGGGTCTCTTCATGCACAGCCACTCAGTCCTGCTGTAGTCTGTTGTCCCCCATCCAGACCCTAAACGCCTCCATGCAATTGGTCAGGACCTTGACTGCATCACTGGGATCACCACGGGCAGAGATATACAACTGAGTATCATCAGCATACTGATGATATCTCACCCCGTGTGATCAGATGATCTCACCCACCAGTTTCATGTAGATGTTAAAGAGTAGGGGTGAGAGGACTGAGCCTTGAGTCATCACACACATGAGCTGCCTTGGACTCAACTCCACGCCCTACACCCACACCGACTGGGTCTGGCTACTGAGGAAGGAGGAGAACCAGGACAACACAGTGCCCTGGATCTCCAATCCCTGGAGCTGGTCCAGCAGGATACCATGGTCAATTGTATCTAAAGCTTCTGAGAGGTCATGAAGAGTGAGAATAGAGGGGTACCCTCCATCTCGCTCTTGCCAGAGATCATCGAACAGCACGACCAATGCAGTCTCTGTACTATGATCCAGCCTGAAGCCTGACTGGAAAGGGTCCAGATAATCCGCTTCCTCCAGGACCCCCTGGAGCTGCCGCACCACTGTTTTCATGACAACATTCCCCAAAAAGGGGAGGTTCGAGACAGGGTGGAAGTTAGATGGTATATTTGGATCAAGCAATGGGGTTTTTTAGGAGAGGGCACACCAGTGTATGTTTGAGTTGCAGTTGGAACATCCCCTCCCTCAGTGAAGCATTGACCACTGGTTGAATCCAGCCACCTGTCATGGTCCTGCCTGCTTTCATGAGCCAGGCTGGACACAGATCTAACTCACAGGCAGTGGTGTGTATACTCCCCAGGATCCTGTCCACTTCATCAGGGTCAATTGGACAAATCTGATCCCAGATAACCTGGCAAGACTGACTCCTGGCCAACTTCCATGACATGATGTTAAACCTGGAGTTAAACCCTGAGCGAATCTGAGTGATTTTATTATCCAGATAATCAGCAAACTCCTTGGCGGACCCCTGCCATCCAGGGCCAGATTTCCCCTACCAAGGAGGGACCTAGTCACCTGGAACAGGGCCACCGGGCAATTATCTGCTGATGTGATACAAGCGGCGAAATACTGCCATTTTGTCATCCATATCGCCACGAGGTAGGCTCTAATAGAGGCTGTAGCTTGTGTTTGGTCCGATCTCCTCCAGTGGCACTCTAGGCATCTCTTTACATGTTTAAGATCCCTTAGCTCCTCGGAGAACCAAGGGGTGGCCTAAGGCCCATGTGTGTGGAGAGTCCATAGCAGTGCGATGATGTCCAAGGCCGTAGTAGCCCCCTCATTCCAGAGGGTGACCAAGGCCTTGGTAGTGTTGTGAAACTGATCCATAGGAAATTCCCCCAGCTCCCTCTGGAATCCTTCTGGCTCCATCAGGCGTTGAGGGTGAGCCAGAATAATAGGTCCCACCTCCCTGCAGTTAGGAGTTACTCCTGGGAGCTCCAAGTTCACCAGACAACCCCAGACAAGGGGTTATGCCATCACTTTCCACCACATGAACTTAACATGAACAGGATTATAGCCGTTTTCTGTCCAGAATCATCTACTGGAGCCGGCCAACCCTCTGCTCTAATATTGTTCTAGATGGAATCTTTTAGTTGTACAAGGGAAACAGCTAAACAGGAACCATTTCATGCATCAAATCAGCTGGCAAGAATTCCACCCAATGATCCTAAAATGCTAAGGCAGTGTTTATGAAGTAATTAGTTTTGCATTGTGTATGTGTGTGACTTTTTCCTGTTGATTAAAAAATGGAGCATCAGGGTGAGATGCTATGTAGAAAGTAGTGTTGCTTTTTATTTCCCGTGTGAAGCTTTCTTCCCCCCACTAAGTGAGTGCCTTGTCAAGGCCTGGTGGCTTGAGTGATCTAACTAGGCAGTGTCATCCATCTCTTGTGAATTATGTTAGGCCAGGACTAAAACTCACCAAAGAGTCCTCAGTCGAATCCCTCGGGCAAGGTGAAAGTGGAGGGAACATGTCATGGTCCGCCTAGCCAGTGGGTGACGTAATATCCAAATGGCTTTTAAAAGTATGCAAGTGGACTTGATTTCTCAAGTTCATTTGCATGAGCGGAATGGCGTCACGGAGATGTCTACTGATGTGCAGACTCCTAGCTGAATAATGATTCCAAGGAAGCTTTCTTCCTTAATCCAGTCTCTGAGTGTAGAAAATGTTCACTGCTATACATTACATCTGTTAAGAGCACTGTCTGAAATGTCTGGTCTTAGGCTTTGTTAAATCTTGTCATGGATGTCTGCTTCTACTTAGCTGTCATTGGGAAATGGCGGCAATATCAATCTGAATAAATAAATAAATAAACAAACAAACCAAAAGTTTCTGGGATGTGTCTACTTGCTGAAAGGCTCCACAAACAATACAGAAGTGCCATTTTTGTAAGACCACATACAATTGATCTTGACTCTCACAGAAATGAAAAGAACTCATTGGATAGACTCTATAACAGAGCTTGTCATAGCAAGAAGCAGCCAGAAAGCTTGGAGATTACTGAAAAGACTGAACAATGATCCAAACAAAAGGACACTGTACACAAATATAACCCCAAACCAAATAACACAATAATTTCTCCTAGCAGAGAAGACCAACAAATGCATAATGCCTTGTTAGCTGGAAGGTCAGCAAGTCAGCAGTTCGAGACCTGAGTACTGCATGACAGATCGACCATCCATCTCTGTCCCAGTTCCTGCCAACCTACCCGAAATTTGTTTTGAAACATATACGTTAACTGGAGCAGCACTGATTAACTTCACAGTGGCTTATGCAGAGGCGTAGCTACCGCCGTATCTGCCGTATCAATTATACGGGGGCCCCGAGCCACGGGGGCCCCCAACGTGCGTAAGCAAAACAAATCTTTACCCTTCCTAAGGGCCCCCAAACAAATTTTTATATGGGGCCCCACCAAGGCACGCTACTCTTCTGGGCTTATGACACTGTCCACTATCAATTGCAGCTCAAAAAGATGGTCACAGTGCTATGATAAAACAGAAGCTTTTCAGTTGAATTTCAAGGGAGGCACAGTTTCTGGTTAAATCAAAAGAAAGAAACACTCTTTAAAAAAAAACCTTAGTATCATATTAATGCAAGAATAGTTGCAGATCATTGGAACAAAGGTGCTTCACATTAATACAGGATCAATTCCATTTTTAGTTTGTGTTTTCAACCTGTAGGGAAAGGGCAGAGTACTCCATTTCCAAGGCCCCAATGAGTTACTCAGTCAGGTCAGATCTCGGGTTCCACTTTGTGGAAGAGCTTCATTGCCCCTTCTGTATTATCCCAGACTGAGCACATAGCACTCCAATCAACCCCTAATTCTGAGAGTGACTCCCTTGCAACCTTTGTTATCTGACATCCCCACTGGAGCTCAACCTACCTGAAACAGCCTTGAGTCCTTTAAGAAATACAGGAAATTTAGAACTACTCAAAGGACAGAATCTTGTCAAGATTCTTCAGTGATTTCAGCCCTTTGCTGAGACAACATGTTTCTCTAGCTCAAATTCCTGATCACAGTGGGAACTAACCATGGTAGACACTGCTGCAGGCTCAAATTGGCCAAGAGGCCAAGCTAATAATGCACTGGCTTGCTTTGACTTGTTCTGACTTTCTGTGGCCCAATGAGCTCAATTCAATCTACTGAGAGCTTTTTAACATGTGTCATCGAAAACTTTTTGATGCAGGCTGCCTCTTCCTACATGAGCTCCAAGACCTAGCAGGCAGGAAAGGAAGGAGTTTACAAATTGTTTTAATATAATACTGACCAGGAACATTGAGGGATAGACAAATTTAAATACAAATGTAAATGAGTCATCTTGCTTTTCAACAAAAGCAATACACATTAGTCTAAGAAAATATTTTTATTATATGTTTTTACAGCTCAATAGTTTTGCAAGAAAAACTTACAATGGATATTGGACAATCTCACGTGATAGCAGATCTCCATATGTAACATTGTTTCAAAAAAGCTTATCACTGTTAATTCATATGCAACTTATTACTGGACTAAGTTTTTTTCAAGGGCTACATACTATAAACACGTGAAAAGACATTAAACACTATACTGCTGGAAGTATATTTATCTACCCAGCAAAGGTCTTGGGAAAAGCTACTGTATTACAACAGTAACTTAATTTCTAACACAGTTTAAAACATTTTTAAAAGTTTTAGAGCAACAATGCTCCTCTTCACAAATATATACTTTCACTAATCCACATGAAGTAACTCTTGATTTTCCCCAGCAGGCTGTTTAGAGCTGTTTAGACCTGAATTCAAAGTATACCTGATGTTATCAGTATTGAATGTCCAGGAATAGCTTCAGACATTTATAGACATTCACAGTTCCAATATAAGGGCACTTTCAAGGCATATTTATTTGGGGTCTAAATTGCAGGAAACACTGGCAAAATGAAATAAAGCACATGCAGAAAAAACGAAATGTGGAAATTCATTCAGTTAAAATCCCTTACATAGAACCCCACACAGCAGTGAAAGGACTGGAGAAATGGGGTGGGAGTGGGGAGCAACATAATTTTTGTTGGCAGGGAATTCCACAATATTCTCATGTGTTTTTACCAAATGTCTCTCTGGTGGCCACAAATCAGGAGAAAAGGCCTTCCCCAAAGATCATAAAATCTGCTCAAATTTAGACTTGAAAGAATACAGTCTGTCTCCAAAATGAAACACGACATAATAGGTCAAACAGTAGAACTTTGAATGATGCCCAGAAACAGAACTGGCAGCGAGTGAACCAATTTGCAAAGAGTAAGTCACTTATGCCCTCTCACCAGAGCCCTGGTCAATCAACCATTCTAAGTGCTTTCTCCAACCCACAATCACCAGGACTCCTTGAAGAAAACCACAGCAATTGTAGTAGTAGAAAACTAGTAAAACTTTGTAGTGTAGACAGCATATCCTCATAGAAGTGCAGCGAACAGGTTCTTGCACAGCATTAGTAAAGATGAGTCAGGTGGGCTGAAGAAATAGGATCGTTCTTCAGCAATACCCTGTATGCCTTCTGACTCAGTGGTAGGAATCCTGATGTTGTACATGCTGGGTTGGCATAATGTGCTGCAACTTTATGCAATTAATTGATGAAGTGCCCAGGAAGGTGTTGGCTTCATCTTTGGTCATACATCCACTTGCATACCTGAAATGTGCCCTGACACCTCATCAGTTCATCACAATTACCTGCAGCAAGTTACATTAACTTTCAGTCAAGGTAAAGGTCTCCTTTGTTCAAAAGACCTATGGCCCATGGGTCAGATTCACCCCGTGGCGCCAAATAATCCAGCCCCTGCCCTTGCTCACAGCCAAACTAAAATGTGTTGTCAGAGTGTATGATTTTGTTTTCATTTTATTGTCTAAAGAAAAATACTTAAGATTATATCCTGATGAAGAAAAATTCTTTTGAAAAACTGGCGATACTGGAACGGTTTTGATGATATTTTATTTCTTCACTCCTTTGCATTCTTGCAGTAAAGAGACTTGAAAGATACTCCTGCCTTAAACAGTTTCTTTCTCTCATTTGCATGGACTCATTCATTAGGAAAGCTGAGCGCAGAATATTAGATGCCTTTGAGATGTGGTGTTGGAGGAGAGTTTTGAGAGTCCCCGGGACAGCGAGGAGAACAAATCGGTCAATCTTAGAAGAAATCAACCCTGACTGCTCCCTTGAAGGTCAAATAGTAAAGATGAAGCTAAAGTACTTTGGACATCAAATGAGAAGAGAGGATTCACTTGAGAAAGCCTTGATGCTGGGAAGGGTGGAGGGCAAAGGAAAAAGGGGGCGGCCAAAAATGAGATGGCTAGATGGTATTGTAGAGACAATGGGCACAGAACTGAGTGAGTTGAGGAGGATGGTGGAGGACAGAAGTCCCTGGCGGACAGTGGTTCATGGGGTCGCAAAGGGTCGGAATCGACTGTGCGACTGAACAACAAATTTATGGCTGTTGTAAATGCATTTACGACAGCTGTGGACTCATTTACAGCTGTTGTAAATGTGTTTACAATAACCATAAATGAGTCCGTGACCGATTCTGGTGGCGGTGGCAGCTGGACCACCAGTCCAGCCCACCAATTGTTTGAGGGAGCATGACCCAGACCCCCCTTGAAAAGGTTGAGAACCCCTGGTCATCTCCATTTATAGCCAAAGAGGCAGCCCTGTCTGCGTCTGCAGACATTTCCCTGGTCATGTAGCAGGCATGACTAGATGTGGAGTGCATGGATTGCTATTACCTTTCCCACCAAAGCAGTACCTATTTAACTAATTGCAATTTCTTGCTTTCCAACTGCTAGGTTGGGAGGAGCTAGGACAGATGACAGGAGCTCACTCTGTCACACACCACTCGGGTTTTGAACTGGTGACCTTCCAGTTGTCAAGCTCAGTGTCTTAACCTTTACATTAATACAAATAGGATTTTGGCCCATTAAAAAAATGAAAGCCAGCATGACTCTCCATTAGCCTCGTCTGATAACAGAGATGAGGGTTTGAGGTTGAGGTAAGTTAGAATGAGTGTTTTCTGACAAATGAGGCCCAAATGGGTGACACAGCTTCCCTTCTTGGGATTTATATGTTGTTATGATTATGTATCATATCAGAAGGCAGTATTTTGGAGCACCTTGATTCTTGCAGGAGGGTAGCATCTACATTCTGGTGTGGCATGCAAGTTTGTGTACTACCGCACTAAGAATTGTGGCACAGACTTTTAAATTTGCTGGTTAGGCATAGACTGGCAGTTATGAATTTTCTTATCTTGGCAATAGCATGTCAGCCACAGTAAGGCCATGAAATCATTTTAGATTTTAACTGACTTACAATGGGTTGCTACTCAGAGTATAAGATGTATTACTGTATATACTTGAGTATAAGCCGACCCGAAGATAAGCCGAGGTACCTAATTTTGACCTGAAAACCCAGGAAAATAGATTGACCCGAGTATAAGCTGAGAGTGGGAAATGCAGCAGCTGCTAGTGAGTTTCTATAATCAAAATACATGAAAATATGGTAAAATTAATTAAATTGTTGGCATATCTCAATCTGGCAGGGTTCTCTGACCATCATGGTCATTGACCTGAGTATAAGCCAATTTTCCCTTTTGGGGCTCATTTTTTGGGCTAAAAAACTTGGCTTATACTCGAGTATATATGGTACTTCACTTTCTTCAAAATGTGTCAACCAGGTCTGTCAGATTTCGGTGCTCTTATTCTGCAGAGTTAGGTTCCAAATTTCTGCCATTCATCCCTCTAAAGCCCTGGACAGATGCCAGGCATGATAGGGGAGGGGAATGGAAGCAGAAAAAGAACTATTTAGGCAAGCTGCATCCAATGGAAGTAAGAAGGGAATAAGAAAATGTAATCAAAGCCTGTTGCCTTCTCTCTCTCCCTCCCTCCTTTTCCTTTTTCCCAGTGCTACTAATAATCCTTGACACAAGAATATGGTTTTCAAACCAAAATCATTATTAAAAATGACAGCCTTGTAAACATGTCCATTTTAAAAGGCACCTTTTATAGAAACAAATGATCCTTGTCTGATCAAAGTGACTTAGTCCAAGCAAAAATGCATCGAGAGGTTTCAGGAGTACTTATTAATGTTGACAAACAAGAGCTGTAGTTTTCTCTCTCCTGAACGGCTCAGTCTAACGAACCTGAATTTTTTGCTCCTTTGCTCTACCTACATAAGAAGGAAGCTGTGCTACAGGAATCTTAGACTCACGTCAAAAAGTAATGACATTCTTGTTTCCTTCCTTCTTTCTTAATCTGTTTTACAAAGGTTCAGAGCAGGACCTTAAAGCTTACACACGCAATCAGGATGTTATAACTAGAAGCTTTACAATGTAAATCCCTGGTTTGAACACCAGAAACTAGAGGTGAATCATGAGAATTGGGAAAATAAATAGCAACATAGTCCCTCCCCCTGAGTCCACACCAACTGCCAGGGGAAGATGAAGCCAGGGCAGGTTGAGGACTTCATCGCCCCTCCCCCTGAGCCCCCATCAACATACTGTATTTTATTGTAATGTAATGTATTGTTTGTAAGCCGCCCTGAGTCGCTACAGCGAGTGGGCAGCAACATAAATTTGAACTAATAAATAAATAATAATAATAATTTCTCTTTTCTTCTTCTTCTTCATCCATCATCATCATGTTCTATCAAGTCAATTTTGAATTATGGTGTCTTTTTCAGCATTTTCTAGGTAGAGATCACTCAGAAGTGGCTTGCCATTCCCTTCCTCAAGGGGAGTGGTTCCCAATGTGGGACACACACACACCCCACAGGGGGACTTCAGTTCCCAGAAGCCTAAATCACTACATTGGCTGATCAGTGCTTTGGGGAACTGAACTCCAAAAACCAAAGGTTGGGAAACACTTCTCTAGGCCTAGGGTGTGTGCTGGGACTGTGCAGCTTGCCCATGACTGTTCAGGTTGGCACTTCTCCCAAGAGGCACAATGGGGAATCAAACACTCAACCTCTGGCTCTACAACCAGATACCTAAACCACCAAACTATCCAGTTCCCTTTATTGATTATTTTATTGAGTTTCCCTTTCATTGAAAACGTAACATTTCTCTTTTGTTCCTTTGCATCCATGTTTCATGACCAGCCCATGCCAACCTCATTGCAGCCTCTACTCCACATTACTTCAGGTTCCTGGGTAGATTCTTTTGTTCCTGGATAATCTGAATTCACACAATAGTTGGTTTAAAGAAGCCTCAGCAGATGCGTGGATAATTTACATTGTATGTAGAACACCCCAGATTCTTCATAGTTGACTTTTTTGGAATAGTAGCCATGTAAGTCTGTAGTTCAGGCATATCAGAAAACAAAAAAATAAAATAAAACAAAAACGCTACAGCACTTTAAAGACTAACTGCTATATTTTTACTGTTAGCTTTTGTGGATGATGTAGTGGACTTGATCCACGAAAGCTAACAGCAAAAATATAGCAGTTAGTCTTTAAAGTGCTGCAGTGTTTTTGTTTTATTTATTTTTTGGTTTTATTTTATTTTATTGTTTTTGTTTTCTGATATCCCAGGTTCTGTCACTGGCTAAATTATCTCAGTGAAAAAGAAGGCTGTGAAAGACTGTGAGTGATACTTTGGTGAATCATGGCTAATAAGAAGTTTGGAGATACCACTAAGTAGAGTAAAATGGCTGAGTCTCCTGGCAAGGGCAAGGGGCCACACCAACACCAACACCATTTTTCTGAAGCAGCCTCCTCCCTTTCCTTCTGAATGTGTGCCCTGGAAATGATTATTTTGTCTATTTTTCCTTGGCACGTGTTAAAATGAAGAATTTTTCCCAGAGAGCCCAAAAATGCAGTTCAATAAGATCTTGATGAATGAGCAATCACATTTGCAATTGAAGCCAGTGTTTGTCTTGGAAAGACCAATAACAACACAAAGCAAGATAATGGGAAAGCCGTGAGAGAAGTGAAAAGCTGCTTCTGTGTCTTCTTCTAACCATGACCTCTCTGCAAGACAATAGCATGGCTATTCTTCTCTGAACATACCATATAGGCCATTGGTGGCAAACCTTTTAGAGATCGAATGCCTAAACTCCAGGCCCCAAACCCCAAACCTACTTATTTATCACTTAGTGCCAACACAGCAATAGGGGAGGGAGGAAATGCTCCCATTGGGCTGCAGGGCAGAAGGGTGGGGCAAACTCTGTGCTGGGACGACCGCACCGGTGATATAGGCAGTACTGCTGGCAAATGGTTCTGTTCAAATGAGCACAAGGAGGCGACTAGCTCTTAGCAGAGAAATTATTGGGTATAGTGTGTTAATCTCAGGAAACACATTCCTCTCCTTTCCTTTGACTGCCTTCAAAATGTATTATTGTTATGACCAAATGTAAGCCACCTAAGTTACACACAACCAAGTTAAGGCCCATTCATTTTAATGGGTCTCTTTCAAGAACAACTAATACTGGATCCAGCCTCTTGGTAAGATCCAATACTTGCTTAAGATAAGTATCCTGTTGCATTACATGAGTGAAGAATGGGAATCATTTAAGCATTGCCCATTCTTCTGCAGTCTTACCCTTCCATACCCAGTCTCACATTACTTGTGCGACTGGTTGCACAACCACTTCCATGACTAGTTGAGTTGCCTGATTGGGAATATCTCCTACCAAAATAGAAGTCACCCCTCCTTACAGAAGAAGAGAAAGCTGATGTGATGTCTCATATATCCCAAACAGGATTCTAGCCTAGGTAGGTAGCATAAGAAGAGAGCATAGATTCATGTATCCTGCTTGCTCAAATCCAGCTGAACATGGTTCTTCACACTGTTTCCATTAGAGAGTTAAATATTCACAACTCTTGACAAACAATTGGGCAGAGTAACACAAGAGAGCCACTCCTTCCTCTCTTGCAATGGATAGAATGAGCTCACTTCCAACATTTCTGGAGAGAATTGTGAGGCTGGATCTTTAATTTCTTAGGGAACAGGAGTTTAACAAAAGCTCTCCTGAAGCTGTAGTGACAGAGTGGGTAAAGGACAGGGTTGATGGCAGAATTGACCCATAAAAGCCAGAAGGAGATCTCATACCAATACTCAGAGATGCAGTGGCCATGGCAAGCAGCTCGGATAATCATGAGGAGGGTATACGGTGCCCAACAGAGGCCAAAAATGCCCACAATAACTGCCAGTGATTTGGCTACTCTCTTGTCTCTGGCGAGCCGAAAATGCTGAGACATGTTCTGGGAGGCCACCTTCATCCGTTTCTCTAAAGAATAAGTAGATGTTGAGTCTTTATAGTACTTTCTGCTAGAAGCCTTCTGTTTGCTTTTGGGAGACAAAGTGCTCCCTGCATTAAAATCCTGGGAATATTTTGCATTTGTACTCTCTTTGGTGTTTTCTTTTTGACTATTCCACTTGGGAACATCCAGGCTTTCTCCTGGCTCTCCCTGCTCCCACTTACAGCATTTCATGGAGATCTTGGGTTCTGGAGTCATCTCAATCTCTTCCATTAAGGTCTGGCTGTGGGTTTCATGAAGAACATCCAAACGAACTTTGGTGCGCTTCTGTATGTTCAGGTAAATGCTCAAGTTGAAAAATGTTACACTGATGAAAGGGGTGAAAAACTCAATGGTAGAGGCTGTGATGAGAAAATACCAGTTGTAGAAAAATTCAGCATAACATTCCCCGTCAGGTATGATGCTCTCACCCAATACGTATTCCCAGCCTATGATTGCAGGTCCATAGAGGAGAAAGGCCAAGATCCAAACCATCATCATCTTGAACACTGCTTGTTTGGTATCCCCTTGCTGAGCTCTGTATGAGACCTGAAAGGGGAAAACAAGGGAGCATTTTAATTTCATATCAGCAAAACACATTCACTGGTAGAACCCAAGAGATGGAAAACCAAAGATTACATGCTGATGATTCAAGACAAATGTCATGCTTATTGCTTGAACCATTCTGTAGTAGCTGTTCTTTGCCATAGCTTGAACCTTATCCTTCTAGATCAGTGGTTCTTAAATTGGGTTTGAGCAAACCCCAGGGGTTCAGTGAGTCAGTCTGGGTTCAATCGAACCCCAGGGGTTTGGTGTGTTAGTCTCAGGGGTTTGGTAGAGGTGTGTGTGTGTCCGTTCCGTTCACCAGGGTATATATGGCAAATTCTACAAAGGGTTCAGTGAATGCACTTATGAAACCTGCAGGGTTCAGTACCTCCAACAGTACCACTGTTCTAGATGTTTCTAGCAAAGAGCCAGTTCATGCTTATAGAATTGGAATGGACAGCGTGTGCCGCTCCCCAGGGGACCATTCTTGACTTTTAGCACCTTCTGTCAATGGAAACTGGTGGTGACTCCACTTTCATGGCAAATCTGCTCTGGTTTATACAGTTGTACCTCACTTAAAGAGCATAATGAGTCCCACAGGATTGCTCTTTAAGTGAGTTTGCTCTTTAAGCGAAACGCCATTGTAAATGACCAATTGTGTGTGGGGGGGTGTGTGAACCCCGATTTATTTGTTAAGTGGATTTTTGGTTGGTTTTATTTGTTAAGCGAAGCAAACATTCAGAGAAAATTCTGCTCTTTAAGCAAGTTACTCTTTAAGCGAGGCGCTCTTTATGCGAGGTTTGACTGTACCCTGAATTCTAAATGAGTTGTTCAGAGTGCTGAATCCTACTCTCTCAGATAGGTTCGATAACTTGGACTGCTCCTTTAAAGTTCAGACTAAAAAAAGTGCCATAACTAATGCCAATCTGAACCTGGAATCATATGCCTTCACTGTCCTGCACCCACCACCCTGTTTATTTTTCTGTTTATTAATTTTTGTTTAAATAACCTGGAAAATCTGGTCAGACACTCTAGGGCAGTGATGGCAAACCTTTTAGAGACTGAGTGCCCCAATACAGCAATTTAACTTGAATATTGAATAGCCTCACGCCACCTTACCCCAGACAGGGGAGGGAGGAAGTGCTCCCATTGGGCTGCTGGGCAGAAGGGAAGGAGGAAGCACTTCCAGAACTCTGGCAAACTCTGTGCTGAAGTGACATCACACGTGCCCACAGAGAGGGCTCTGAGTGCTCCCCTATGGCACACATGTCATAGGTTCCCCACCACTGCTCTAGAGGGATGGGGGAGCAATAGCAGAAAAAAGTCTCTCCTTGTGTCCTTTTTGAGGAAATATGCCACTAGTTTTTGTAATGATGACATAGCAAGGATTGCTCCCAGTTCCATTGCAACACATCCAGGACCATGATGGGGTTGGGGAGGGGAAAATATATCCCAAGTGTCAGCATGAGAAAAATCCAAGCTGAGCTGTTTCTATTGAGCATTGCAGAAATCCTAGAGTTTCTACAGTATGGGGTCCGCTTCAGAAACACACAAATCCTCTCTTCAAAAGCACTTATTGATAGTATGCATCTGCATTAATGCTAAGTTAATTATATTATTAGTATAAAAGGGCTTTTAGCCTCTTTTGAACCAGCTATGTACCATTTATTACCATTTGCCATTTTGCCGTCCTTATTGTGCATTTATTAATTAATGACCAAAATGCATCATATGAATACATTTCAACTAATGAAAATGGGGCTATGCTTGAAATATCCCATTTTTCTTAACAAGCATTATTGTCTGAGTAATACTTTCTAATGAAACACATTGCCAGCAGTTGTACTCTTTCTATAATCTTCATTGCTCTCTCTTTCTCTCTTTGTGTGTGTGTATGAGAGAGAGAGAGAGAGAGATACTCACTACTAGCTCTAAAGTACTTTAACACAATGCACAGGTGTGCAACTTGTGAGCTACAATTGCCATCAATATCAACCTCAATTGACTATGGTTCATATTTAGGGTTGATGGCAGCTGCACCCAATAACCCATGGAGAACTGTAGGCTACACACCTTGTTGTAAAGCCCAGGGTAGAAAGACTTATAGCAACCTAACTGAAGCAGAGGCGAGAACTTCCCTTGTTCTTAAATGGAAAACCTAGGACAGTGATGGCCAACCATGGCACTCCAGGTGTTCTTGGACTTCAATTCTCAGAAGCCCTGATCAGCAGGAGTGAGCACCTTGAGTGCCAAGGTTGGCCATCACTGACCTAGGATATAGTCTGTAGGATCCAATGGAATCTAAAGAGAAAATTAATCCAGGTAGGGATTAAATATTTAAAAAAATCAAACCCATAAACTTGTATGGAGTTTTCCCACCAAAAAACTAGAGTACTGTAGTAGTAAAAACATGGAGATACTTTAACATATTTCAACTTTCAGAGGCTCCAGAATATTACCCCTGAAATCTCATTGTTGTAACAGATTTCCATGTAATATTTTGGTTTTAGTTCAATTAAGAGGAGAGGCTGTTTTGCGTGCAAAATTCCTGTATTTATACATTTCACTTCAAGATCAATTTCCCAGCTTTTCAATGTAGAAAAACTCCTGGCTGAAATCCTGCAAAGTCAATGCAGACAGTATATTGATTAGGTGGGTGGGTGGATCGAGGCTGTGACTCAACAGAAGTCAGATTCCTAAACTGCAGCTTTAAATGGTAGCTTGTGTAGCTTGTCCATAAATCTAGCACTGTATGAAGGCAAGCAAGATAAGCCCAGTAAGTAATCCAAGAACTAGGACTGCAAAACTGGAGTTGTGTTTAAGAAAAAGGAACAGTCAGAGATTTGCAAGCAGCATCGCCCCTTCATTTGGGGTGGATTCTTCGTAATGTCTCTCTCATTCATATGTTGAGTAAAAGCAAAGCAACCACTGCAGGATGCAGTAAGGCTTTCATAAATAATAACATTATAATTATTACATGCTGTTATATGGGGTGCTTTAATCCTTGGAAGGCATTCATCACTCCTATGTCTCATGAAGTATCACTCGCCCAACAAATCTTAATTAGCAAATATATTGAAGGGTCATCAGGGTAGATATATGTAGAGGTAAAGGTCACCCTTGCTTGAAAGCCAGTAGTATGCGACTCTAGGGTTCAGTGCTCATCTTTGTTTATAGCCAAAGAGCCAGTACTCTCTGCATTTGCAGATGTTTCTGTGGACATGTGGCAGGCATGCTTAGACACCAAAATGCATGGAACGCTGTTTACCTTCCCACCAAAGTGGTACCTATTTATCTACTTGCAATGTCTTGCTTTCGAACTGCTAGGTTGGCAGGAGGTCAGGCAGAGACAGGAGCTCATTCCATCATGCAGCACTTGGGTCTTGAACTGCTGACCTTCCAATCTTCCAGTCATCAAGTTCATCAGTGTAACGACTAACCACTGCAGTCACTTTTTTAAAGCAGCATGTGACTATATTCTAAGAGATCACCTATAGAAAAAAATCTTGTAAATCTTAATATAAACCTCAGGTTGCTAGGGATTTATTAAAGACCTCAAGGTTGCATCCTGGGCCCTTTGCATTTCAGTTTATATATAAATGAAAAGGTAGACTGTTTAAGGGAATTGCAATTGTTCACAATGAGAGTAGGTTGAAAGGCCAACGACACTTTGCTAATGCCTCATATTCAGATATAGGCCTCAGAAGATGGCTGAAACGATTCAGCAATTTACTATAAGAAAATAAATCTTCTCAATATAAATTATAAGAAAAGTGAAATTATGGTTTTTTAACAGAAGATTCCATCCTCATATAAGAGGATAATAGAAGGAAGGATATTAAAACAGGTATTTTACTTTAAGTATTTAGGTGTGATATTCCACCAATCAGGGTCTTGGGACATTTCAGATTGAGTTTGCTAAACAGAAATGTGAAAAGGTTATGTTTAGCAGAGAAGGCAGGATATGTAATAATAGACTCTAGTTACAGGAAGTTGAATATTTCAGTTGAATATCAAGAAAAACTTTCAAACTGTTAGATCAGTATGAGAATGGAAACAGCTAACTCTAGTGCTCCAACATTAGAGGAATTCAAGAAAAAATTAGACAACCATCGCTCAGATATATCTTGATTTGGATTATTACATGGAGCAGCAGGTTGCACTTAATGGCCTTATAGCGATGATGGTGAACCTTGGCACTCCAGATGTTCTTGGAATTCAATTCCCAGAAGCCTAAGAACATCTGGAGTGCCAGGTTTCACCATCATGGTCTTATAGGACCTTTCCAATTGATTACTCGATAATTCTATGATTCCATCCCCTTCCCCTTCTTCCAAAAGTATAGAGGCCAAAACTTTGCTTCTACATCTGCCATTTATTCCACAAGCACCTCTATAATCTATTTCATTAGCTGGTCTGCAGGGACTGTGGTGGCTTAGTGGTTAAGAAGCTGAACTTGACAACTGGAAGGTCGGCAGGTCAGCAGTTCAAGACCTGAGTGCTGCATGATGGAGTGATCTCCCCTCTCTGTCACAGCTCCTGCCAACCTAGCAGTTCAAAAGCAAGAAATTGTAAGTAGATGAATAGGTACCATTTTGATGGGAAGGTAAACAGCATTCTGTGTGCTCCGGTGTCTGTTCATGCCTGCCACATGTCCACGGAAGTGTCTGTAAATGCAGACAGCGCTGGCTCTTTTGCTGTAAACAGAGTTGAGCACTGAATCCTAGAGTTGGATACGGCTAGGTTTTCAGCAAGGGTGACCTTTACCTTTACCTATCCTTCAAATTCCCACAAACTCCTGTTGTGAGTATGCATATGACATTTGCTGCACAAGTTGTTGCTCAAGCCATCCACAAGTTGCTCCACAAACTCTTCTGCAAGCTATTTCACTAGTTCTTCCATAAGCTATTTTGGAAATTGTTCTGCTGGCAGTTGTGCAAGTTCCAGCTGAGTTACACCCCCCCTTTTTTTTTTTTGCTTTCTTCTGGGCATGTAAAGCTTGATACAAAACACCAATCTTTCTCAGGCTAACTGACCTTATTGAACCTTTTGTTAAGTATAAAACTAAGAGGAGACAAACATAATAATTGGATACAATCTGTGGAAATGCAGGAAGTGCATAAGAGAACTGCTCTTTCACTGGTAAATAGCTTTCATTTTTTAATATACAGTTTTAAGCATCATTTCTTGTCTCCCAGGGAGAAAATTGGATTTGTAACAATGTGTACAGTTATCCACCATGCTTGCTAATTTAAACCCTCCACCATCTTTCTATGCACCATGGGCTCTGATTTCTATTAAAATGGAGGGGGGGGGATCAGATATCTCCTGTTCCCATTGTGTTTTTTGCACTTGTCAGATTTATTTTTGACTTGCTGCCTCCTGCTATAGTAATACTTATGCTGAGACATTACCATTGTAGGTGATTTTCTGTAGCAAAATAAGAAAATCTGATTTCTTGAACAAAATTTGACAGAGAGTTTTCTGCTCCTCCTCCATGCAATTAAACTCTTCCTTCGACATTTTCTGGCCCCTACAATTATACAGATTTAAAAAATTTTTTACAAGTAATCATTCCAAGACAGTCATGATGGAGGGATGTGATTAAAAAGTCCACATTTATTTCCAATTATTATTTTATCTCATTTTCACCTACCTTCAAAATGTATGTCATTTGGGGTGGTGGTGGGAGAACATAATCATTTACAGTACTGACATTTAGAATTAATAGCTGTATTTGGACTAGTCTCCCCTGAGCCATGGAAACTCAATAAGGATTGGCAGTGTTAAACCGTTAAACATTTTACATACTTTGAGAATCCTATTAAGGTAGTTATAAGTCACATGTGACTTGATGACACATAATAATAACAGAATCAATGAATTATGCAGGTTAGATATACATTGGACAAAATCCTTTTGCTTACATGCAATATAAAATGCAACTCTGTAAATTATAGCAGTGAATTGTTGCTAGTCAAGAAATCCCTAGTTGTTTTTCTCATTGCCAACCAGTTGCATGACTTGAATTAAATGAAGAGTACAGGCAACAAATCTTTAACTAGCAGCAATTTGTCACTACGATTAACACTGTTGCAATTATGCTGGCCATTTTTCAAAGAATGAGGAACAATTTATCGGGGTGGCAAGATACATAAAGCAGGGGGGCTGGACAAAGTAACTAATCCTCTGCAAGCAGACATATCAAGCAAATATTGGATCTTCATTTTTGAAAGTGATCATTTATCAAAATGTTTTCATTGTTAGTAAGAGCTATTGTTAGGGTGATGCAGAAAAAGCTTCTTGGCTTATTCTCAAGGCTTGGGGAAAGTATCCTTTCTTGGATTATGATCCACCAGCCAATGTGGCGCCTACTTATCCTGCTGGTGTCTTCAGTGAACTGAAGTCTAATTGTTACCCTTCAAACAAATTTTTCAAGTGTTTGAGGGCATGGAAGGGACTTGCCCAAATTTGATTTATGTTGTCATTCAGTTGCACAGTTGAGTCCAACTCTTTTCAACCCTGTGGACCAGAGTACACCAGGCTCCTCTGTCATATGCCATCCTCCTGAGTCTGCCCAGATCTATGCCACTGCTTCAACGATGTCATCTAGCCGCCTCATCCTCTGCTGCCCCCTTCTCCTTTTGCCTTCTGTCTTTCCCAGCATTGGGGTCTTCTCCAATGAGTCCTCTCTTCTCATCTGGTGGCCAAAGTACAGTAAAACCTCATATAACACTAAAACCTGGTTCCACAAGTCTTCGTGTTATATGATTTTTAGTGTTATCTGATCCTCTATGGGATCCATAGAGATACATTGTAACCACACAGGCTTTCGCGGTTGTTATCTGAAGCATCCCATAGGACCTTAATGTTATCTGATGCAATTCTTCCCCCCAGATTCCTTGATGTTATGCGATTTTCGTGTTATTCGATACTAATGTTATATGAGGTATTACTGTACTTGAGTTTTAACTTCAGTACTTGTCCTTCCAAGGATCAGTCAGGGTTTATTTCCTTTAGTATGGACTGATTTGATCTCTTTGCATTTCAGAGGACTCTCAAGAGTCTCCTCCAACACCACAGTTCAAAGGCACCTATTCTTCTGTGCTCAGCCTTCCTTATGGTCCAGCTATCATAGCCATACACTACAATTGGGAAGACCATTGTTTTAACAAGGCAGACTTTTATTGGCAGGGTGATGTCTCTACTTTTTATTATGTTGCCTAGAAATTTTTATTATGAAATTTGATTTATAAAGCTTATTAAAATATCCTTCTTAAGAAATTTCAAATATCTTAAATCAATGCTTTTAAAATTATCATCTCTGCTAGACAGCTGCATTTTGTTTTTGATATTCTAGTAGATTCACAATAAATTTAAAAGTTCTCAGTAGGAACGCTTGGCAGAGGCCATCTGCTGCCAATCCACTTCAGAAATCACCTATTGTACTTTTAAAAAAGCATCTGTTTTATAAATCTTGAAGATGCTCTTTAAAAATGATCATATCTCTGGGAACTGAGGTGTATTTGTGTTGTTTGAATTGTTTCACAATAAACTGAAAGCTTCTGATGGAAACCTATAGAACTTAGTGCCTTTAAAAACAACTTTTTTCCAAAATCTTGAGAAAAATGTGTAGAAATTAGCTTAACTGAATTTTTTGTTCTTTTTGTTGTGTAGTAGATCCAGGCTAAATCGAAAGCTTCTGAACGCTGATCCTGATACAATGTGAAACAAAAGTACACAAAATCCTGCATCTACTGAAGGTGTTTTTAATAAACCTGAAAAGCCAGGGAGATTGTTCTTCTTTGCCACTGCTGATACTGATTTGTTTTTAAAAGCATTTTCTCATCTGGGTGGTGAGCTTGTTGCATTCTGAGTCACTGTAACCACCCTGGGTCACCTCAGTGAGGAGGGCGGTGGATAAATATGAATGAATGAATCTCTTAAGCCACATCTGTAATACAGTACTGTACCTTCCTTTTACAGCTTCTACAAAATCATTCCTTAAAAAGATACAGGCATCTTTGTTCCTTCCAAAATGTCTATTGACTGATGTGTTTAATTACATTTTTCAACTGAATGCATTTTTAGCTTCCCACCCCCTTAAGTAAGCATGGGTTTGTGCATAGTCTGAAACAAACCCCACATCTACAGATTATGGAGGCAAGGTGGGATTCAGCCAGGGTGAAATAGATTCTCTTTCTGAGAAGCTTGTACCAAATAAAATTATTTTCCATTTATATCTATGTTTCACTTCTCATTGCACTCTGGTTCTCTTTGGTCTTGCAGTGTCAGTAGGTTTGCATATCTGTTATGTTGTTCAAATCACTTCCACATTTGACAACTCCATGAACTAATGCCTCACTGCTAGTGTTTATACCATGGTAGGTCTTCCCTAGGGAGTGGTGGCAAACCTTGGCACTCCAGCTGTTTTTGAACTTCAATTCCTAGAAGCCCAAGTTGGTACACCTGCTGATCAGGGCTTCTGGGAATTGAAGTCCAAGAACAGCTGGAGTGTCAAGGTTTGCCACCATGGCTGGGGGTTGTGCTCATCTCCATTTACAGCCAACAAGCCAGTGCTGGCTGCATCTGCAGACATTTCTGTGGCCATGTGGCAGCCATGACTAGACACTGGAGAACATAAGAATGCTATTACCTTTCCTGCCAAAGTGGTACCTAGTTATCTACTTGCAATTTCTTGCTTTCAAACTGCTGGGTTGGCAGGAGACATGGGAGCTCATTCAACCACACAACACTCAGGTCTTGAACTGCTGACCTGTTGACCTTCTGGTCGTCAAGTTCAGCGTCTTAATCACTAAGCCATCACAGTCCCTTTATAACATGGCAGAAAAGACAAATCTTCCTAATCAAAAACGTTTTAAAATTTCACAAGATTTTTGTACGTTGATGATACCATGAGTAGTTGGGACAAAAATTAAAGTAAGGGGTGGACATGCAAACGGCAGATAAAGACACAGGATGTAGATTTAATAAATAAATTGCTGTAAGTGAAAAATGGTTTGGGGGCTGTGTTGCTTAGCTGATACTCACTGCTCTTGTGACGGAGAGGAATCTGTCATAGCTAATCAACACAATGTTGAAGACCGAAGTGGTGCACAGCAAATAATCAACCACGAGCCATAGCTTGCAAAAGCTTCTTCCAAAGGTCCACCTCCCAGTTAGTACATAAGGTACATACGACGGAATACAAAAGGCACCTGCAAAGAGAAAGGTTGATTTATATTTCCAAGTGTTTCTCTGCTGCACTTTGACAGTATAAAAGGACACTTGAAAGAGGACATCTCAGAGCATTTATTTCACACAAAATAATAAAGACTTGCTGATTACTGCCTGCCACAATCTAAGCCTTCATAGTGACACAGGTCGCTGGACTTTACATTTTATTGGTAAAGGTTGACCTTGCTCAAAAGCCAATCATGCCCAACTCTAGGGTGTGGTGTTCATCTCTGTTTACAGCCAAAGCACTAGTGTTGTCTGTGCTCCAGATGTTTCTGTGGTTATGTGGCAGCCATTACTAGACATCAGAATGCATGGCATGCTGTTACCTTTCCCACCAAAACGGTACCTATTTATCTACTTGAAATTTCTTGCTTTCGAAGTGCTCGGTTGGCAGGAACTGGGACAGAGGATGGATGCTCACGCCGTCATGCAGCACTCTGGTCTCAAACCACTGACCTGCCAACCTTCCAGTCGCCAAGTTCAGCGTCTCAACCACTAAGTCACCACAATCTCTTTACATTTCATACATGTCCATTGTATGAACATGACCATTCTGGAATGGATTTTCCATTATTAATTGGCACCATCTGTCCTTATCACCCACAAACTCCTGCATAGAAAAAGAAAATAAAAGAAATGGGAAAAGGAAAGAAAAATAAAAAGTTGGGGAAAGAAATTGAAAAAAAAAAGACCAGAAATACATTCATCCTAAGCCATTAATTGCATATCAATACATATTAAGTAACTAAGTGGCAGCTGAACAAACTATGAAGATTCAGACCCATCATTTCAAAAGAGGTCAGTGTCCAGCCAACGGAATCAAGTGATTAATAATCAATTCCACTGTGATTCAAAATATTTCCCCCTGAAATATCCTATTTTTCTTGTCACTTGGTGATGGTTTTTTTTTTGCTTCTCTCTCCTTCTTTTAAACATAAATTATGCCAGAAATACTTTCAAATGATTACTAAATTCATCTCTCCAAGATAAATGGTCTCTTGATAACTTCAGATAATATGCTAGAGGTTTTACACACTTCAACAGGCTTCAGGCTGTTATTCTCCAAGTTGGGCATATTCTGCAGTAAAAAATATCGAAGAGCAAAGGATCCAAGCCAAGTAAAATGTATCACGAGGGAGAGTTGGTCTCACACTTGCTTTAATAACTTTCTTGTGTGAGGCAACTAACCTTAAAGCAGGGGCTCCCAACCTATGGCCCATGACACCATTTCATGTGGCCCATGCCACCGCTGCTACCAGGACTGGAAAAGGACACATTTTCAACAGCTGTAAATGATCCCATGGCTGTCATAAATGTGTTTATGACAGCCACGGGCATGTTTTACAGCAGCATTTGCGGTGGGGGTAACCACCAGTCTGGCCCACTCAGCTGTCTGAGGGGATGTGGTCCAGCATGACTCTGGAATTGTATAATTGTACTTGGCTAAATTGTATAAAACACGTCCGTTCCCCCAATATGATTTGATCCAATCTTAGGTTGTTGTTTTAAAGCAAAATTGTGGTGCTGTTTGACTTGTTTTACTGGATTTATAAATTTCATTTCTTTCCCCAAATTCCAGATAATTCCTGTTATGAGACAGCTAGCATATGAAAGAATCATGCCTGTAACTACATGAAGTTCCATTGATTTCACTGAGACGTATAGTGCAAACTTAGGTATGATTACTCACAAGTAAATCCCACCATGTTTAAAGGTTTTTGCTCCAGCATAAGTTTGCACAGACTTGTGGCTTGAGTTACACAATAAGGTTCCACTAGATTGGGGCCAAAGTATTTGTCCGTATCAATAATAATTAATAATTCAGAAGGCACATTTTTAGTTATTTTTAGTAGTCACATTTTCCTCCCAAAAATCTAACAGAGATAATTGATTTTGCCTATTAAATTAACATCCCAGGTTCAGGAATTCCTATATTCATCCATCAATATGAAGTCAGATTAGTGTCTGCAATCATTACAGTGAACCTTTGAGGCACAGGTATTGACCTGCTGTATGAAAAGTTTTGAGGAAAAATTTGTCTGAGACTGTTGATTATTATTTCCCCCCAGAAGTGACAGACTTTTAAAATACTATCACTAGAGATCTTATAGTAAGATAAACTGTTTTCTCTTGAAGCAGAGAAGCATGACAAAGAATGATGAACTATCAGCAGGCTTGAATTGTATGCAACAAACTGCCTATAACTGAATATCTGCAGTTTTCAATTCTGCTCTTGGATAATCATGTGCATCTCAAGAGATACACTAGAACTTTGTTTCAGTAGAACCTTCCTTCCTTCCTTCCTCCCTCCCTCCTTCAGAAGAAGAACCCTGATGGTTCACATGTAGATATCATCTGACCCAGGATTCTGTTTCCAGGAGCAGCTAGTCCTGTGCTTCCAAAATGCCCACAAGCAATGATGAAAATTGTTTCTAAGCAGCATCATATGATTAATCAGGGTGTTATGGACATAGATGCCTTTACATGACTTGAAGCTGTGCAAAGGCTTGGGTAGCTACTGTTGCTACTAATGAGGCGACTGCATTTTACAAATATGATCCATCAAGCAGAGTATAAACCCCTGCAGAAGAACCAGCACATCTAATGCCAAATTCACTTTCCTACTATTCAGCCAGCAACGTTGCTTCGTATGGATTAAATCTCACTGTGTTTCCCCCATATTCACTCTATTTGATAAACATCAGCAAAACACTCTGGCAACCTGAAGACTGTGTCAGCACAAGGCCATGATAATTAACAGTTTGCAGATTGGAATGGTATTTGCATGGATTCAATAACAACATTCTTGCAAATAATATTTTTAACTTGAATGGCTCTAACATATGCAGCAGAAGTTAAAGCAAAGACATTGCAGTTACTGTGTCTAAATAAAGATACAGTGCTGAATTAGCTTATCTTTAAGAGTCACATCTTGATCTTTCAGAAGACAGAATATAGACTTGATATTTTTCAATATAATGTAAATTAAGTTATTTTTTTAAAGGTCATGGTTGCTTCATGAGAAATAGGAAATGACAGAATCTTATGTTGTGCTTTCTTAAATGGTAATAGACTCAAGGAGGATGATACAGGTGGTCTAAAACTTGTATTTCAAGCTGCTTACAGTAATACCTCAGATAACGGTTACCTCAGATAACGCTAAAATCGCATAATGTTAAGTAATTTGGGGAGGAGAATTGGATTGAATAACGTTAAGGTCCTATGGGATGGATCGGATAACAACTGCTAAAGCCTGTGCAGTTACAATGTATCTTTATGGAACTTTAACGCTATCCAATGCATCCCATAGGATTTTAACATGCATCGGATAACACTAAAAATTGGATAACACCAAGACTTGTGGGACCAAGTCTTAGCATTATCCGAAGTATTACTGTATTGGTTATATCAGGGGCGTAGCTACCGCCGTATCTGCCGTATCAATTATACGGGGCCCCCGGGCCACGGGGGCCCCCAACGTGCGTAAGCAAAACAAATCTTTACCCTTCCTAAGGGCCCCAAAACAAATTTTTATACGGGGCCCCGCCAAGGCACGCTACACTTCTGGGTTATATATTTGCTCATTTCCATTTAGACATGCAAGTTGCATTATCAATTAGGTAGATACTGTATTCTGAAGACACAGGAAAAGAAGTACAAGATGGCATTTCTTACCATAGGTAGTATCCATTGAGTCAAAATCTCCCCAACAGCATTATTCTCACATATTGGATATGAAACGGACTTCAGAAATGATTCTGAAATTTCAGCCAGTTTAGAATATCAGATTAAGATTATTGATTGAAACCAGCAGTTCAGAATAAATCTTTCCAGCACTTAAAAAATCATTCTGCTTCTGGGCACAATGGGAAATGCTGGTGTTTACTTACAAAGATCTACCAGGCATGAACCTTTGGGTTCTGTGAAAGACCACTTGCTCCTATATAAACCTGACCTTCAATTATGATTTTCATGAGAGACCTTTGTTTGGGTGCTGTTGGGGGTAAGATTACAGATGTACAAGATGAGCCTTTTTATTAGAGGTACTCTGAATCTGGTTTTCAAAGCGGTAGCTATGCTGGCATATCAGATGAGAAACAAAACAAAACAAAGTAAAAACAAAAACAATCATCTTCATCATCACCTTAATCTACCATTAGATTCACAGTAGAAGAGTAGCATAAAATTAACAGTTCAAAAATTGGAGCCTCATTGGGCATCCCCTGAGCTGAGTTTCTCCAGCAAAAATACTTTCAACCCAGAGTAATTTCTGACACGAAATTTATTTATTTGACAGTTCAAAATCTATGATGATGATGATGATGATGATGATGATGCCACCACCGATGATGGTGATGATGACCACTATGATAACCACGATGATACTTTTACATTACTTTTGTTTAGTTTCTTGTCTGATATGCCTTAGGTTTCCCTTGCTCGAAAGCCAGTTGTATCCGACTCTAGGGGTCAGTGCTCATATCTGTTTCTAAGCTGAAGAGCCAGCGCTGTCTGCTTCTGCAGACGTTTTCCATGGTCATGTGGCAGGCATGACTAGACACTGGAGTGCATGGAACACTGTTACCTTCCCATCGAAGTGGTCCCTATTTATCTACTTGCAATTTCTTGCTTTCAAACTGCTAGGTTGGCAGGATGTGGTGTAATCTCCCGTAAATAAAATAAATAAATAAATTAAATAAATAAATAAATTAATAAATTAATAAATAAAATAAAAAATAAATTAAAATACACCCACCCACCCAAACACGCACCCACTCACCCCAAATACAAATCAACCAGAGCTTTTAAGCCAGAGCTTAAAGCTTATTCTGGCTAATCTTTCTCACACTAGGTCAGATGGAAGGAACTACAGAATGAACTCACCACAAGATGGCTTCCTTTTGGCACTTTTCAATGTTTCAATAGTTAAAGAAGTTAGGTACTAAGTCTTTGCCTTACCAGTTCTCTAGGATAATATGTAAAACAGCTGTACCTCCTTAAGGGTTCTCCAATTGGAACAGCAATTGGAACAGCACAGGTATAGCTTATTGATGAGGTAACTCCAAGACATTGCTTAAAAACCCCAAGCCAGGCCTTTTTAGGAACCGTGGTAGTAAGTCAATATAGGTAAAGGTATTAAATACACATTAAAATACACACAGACACACCACATCCAAAGGTGAGTCACTTACCCTGGGGAGCAGGCTATAGGGAGCTTCAGGCTAGCAGCTTCTCTTCCTCCTCCCTGCTTGGGAGGACAGCAAGGAGGCCATGCATATACGCGCCAAGCACTGTAGGCATGCATGCACACCAAGTGCTTGGCGTGCATGTGCAGTGAGGGAACCAGTGAAAAGGTAAGCTCCGAAGGTAGTTCCCCCCAAAAGCTGCTACTGGTTCTCTGGGACACTGGGAAAAGTTACTACCAGTTCTGGCAAACTGGTGCGAACCTGTTACATCCCATCACTGAAGTAGATAAATAGGTACCACTTCATAAGGAAGTCAAACAGCATTCCATACACTCTAGTTTCTAGCCATGCCTGCCACATGACCATGGAAATGTCCGCAGATGCAGACATCACTGGTTCTTTGGCTATACAGTGGTACCTTGGTTTACGAATTTAATGCGTTCTCTGGGACATTTTGTATTGCGAAAAATTCAAAACCGAAGTGCGGTTTTCCATAGGAATGCACTGAAAACCAAAAACATTAATATTTTAATGTTATGTGATATTGATATTGATTACAGTATTTATGATTTATTGACATGTTGTGTTTATGAACTTGTAATTTTGTGTGTGTTGTGAACTTCCCTGAGTCGGTCCTACCGAGTAGGGCGGTATAGAAATTGAAATATAATAATAATAATAATAATAATAATAATAATAATAATAATAATAATAATAATAATAATAATAATAATAATAATAATAATAATAATAATAATAATAATAATAATAATAATAATAATAATAATAATAATAATAATAATAATAATAAACTGAGGCATTATTTTCAATTGATTTTCATTCGTAAACCAAAAATTACATTAACTGAGGTGTTTGTAAACTGAGGTATCACTGTAAATGGAGATGTGCACCATACCCTAGAAAAGGATATGACAGATTTTTGCCTTTACCTTATTGTACATTTAGTTTAGTGCTTTGATCTTTTCATTGTTATCTACCTTGAAATCTTTTCACTCACCCTAATTTTTAGTCTTTGGACTAAAACTTTTGGCTGCCAAAATGAAGACAGTTTCTTGGTTTTGTCACTAGCCAAACTTAATTCCACATCAGTGCTTGTTTCTGGCAGCAATCAGCAGACCAGTAAATGAGTCATATTCTGTATCTCTCCACATTCCCAGGCCAAGTTGTTGTCTGCCAGCAGCCCCCACTTGAGTATGTTGGTCTTGCATTTAGGGACTCTGATCCTCAGCCTATTCAGAATCCTCCAAGTGGAGATTGAGTTCCTCAGCCATATCCTCCTTTAATGTTGTTCTTTCCCCAGCGAGCTCCTTCCTCCATCTTCTAATTTGGTTTTGCTCTTACATACCCTCAAGAAAGTTTGTTCTTACCATAAAGCTCTTCCTGGATCTGAGTCGCAGAGTTGAGGCATATATCCATTCAGAGGATGTCAAGGGTCATCATCTTGCTTAGTTCTTGTGGTATCTGTTGCTACTTCTCTCTTTATCTTAGGTGGAGTGATACCAACAACAGGATATATTTTCTCAACTGGTGTAGGTTTGATGCATCCTGTCACTATACTTTTAGCTTCATTAACAGTGATGTCAGCTTGTTTCACATGTGTGGATGCACTTCATGCTGGAGCAGCATACTCTGCTGTGGAGATGCTCAGAGACAAAGCTGATGTACGCAGTGTGGGTAGTTGAGTTTCACATTTATAGTTTGTGAGTTTCCTGATGATGTTGTTCTTTGTGCTAACTTTAGCTTTGGCATTTAGGCAGTGTTGCTTAAAATATAGCATCCTGTCAACTGTCATGTCAGGGTATTTCGGTGCTGAAGAATGCTGTAATTGATTCCCTTGCCATTTAATATCTAGCTCAACCCCTGCCTTTTGTTTTTAAAGATGGAAAGTGCACACTTGAGTCTTGCTTGGGTTAGGCTTCAAATGGTTGATAGTGTAATATTGTCCCAATTCTTTGAGTTTTCTAGTAAGTTTTCCAGATACAGTATCTCATCAAAACTTGATCTGTGTATGGCCATTGCTATGTTGTCTTCATAGCTGAACAATTTTGTATTGTCAGGAAATGGTGGATCAGTCATGTATATATTATACAATGTTGGTGACAATACACTTCCTTGTGGCAGTCCATTCTTCTGCAACCTCCATCTACTGTTTTTTCCATTCATTGTCACATAGAATCTCCTGTTCTGGTGGAAGCTACCAATGACCCTAGTAAGCTTGTTATCTCTGGTAAGCTTATTTATTTTCGGGAGCAGTATCCTATTATTGACAGTAACTGATTGTTTTAATTTCTGCCTTGCTGTTTCATTGTACTATTGCTTTTCTATTGCTGTTTCATTGCAGTATTGATACTTTAATTGCTGTTTCATGCTCAGTTGTGTGTTTAAGCTGATAGTTTCAACTTCTGAAATTAATGGGGCTTATTTTAGTATTAATGAACATGTCCTATTTACTTCAATGGATCAAAAATTGCTTGGGCAAAACCTGGATATAACCTTATAATTGAATAGATCACCATTGTTTGAAAGCTAGTTTAATTCTTGTTTAAAAGCCAGTTGTATCTGACTCTAGGGTTCAGTGCTCATCTCTGTTTATAACCAAGAAACAGCTCTGTCTGCATCTGCAGATGTTTCCATGGACATATGGCAGGCATGACTAGACACCGGAGTGCATGGAACACTCTTGCCTTCCTACCAAAGTGGTACCTATTTATCAATTTGCAAATTTTTGTTTTCAAACCGCTAGTTTGGCAGGAGCTGGGACAGAGATGGGAGTTCACTCTGTTGTGCAGCGCTCAGGTCTTGAACTGCTGATCTGCTGACCTTCCAGTAATCAAGTTCAGCATGTTGACCACTAAGCCATTGCAGTCCCTATAACTGTATAATAACAATATTATTGGATTTAACCATTATCCTCACCCAACTGGAATACCCCAATACATTCAAAATGCATGAAACATTTCTGAAATATATAAGCCTCTCAAGAAGTTAGAGTCACTTAAAAAGAAAAAAATGAGGCTGGTACTATGCAGAGACATTCTATTTTTCTTTTTATTACTAGTGTGGTCCTTAATGTTTTCAAGTAACTTGGCAAGAAACTAGTTCATCTCATAACTTTTCAATAAGTATATAATCTGTTTTGGTACCTCATCCATCTACACTCGCACCAAGAGGGAAATCTGTACTGACATCTACTGTGCTTAAACTCCTTCCCTCCCCATTCATCCCGGATTGTTTGGCATAACCAACAATCCATGGAGCAGAGGTTGTGCTTCCAAAGATGCAGCCCACCCTTATTGAGTGCTGCTTCATTACATAGGAAAGCTTTTTAAAGGTCTTGGCCATCATTGGCTGAAATCAAAACTTGGGCAACACAAATGGACATTCCCATCAACCACTGGAAAGAAGGTGTAAATAAAAACCAAGCCAAAAAAAAAGGTCTTGATGTATCATCAAAGCTAACAGTTTTATATAGTGTGAGTTTTCACAGACTACAATCCACCTCATACACATTAAGGGAGGAGATAAGACTCTCTGATAGAAGGGAGATATTACTCTTTGTTGCCACAGGAGGAAGGGAAAGAATAGGTGTTGTTCACCTAAATATGGAAGTCATCCCATATTTGGTTGAAAATATTGAGGTGACCGTGATGGATCTCTGCACTCACAGTTGTATAAATCCAGTTACTGTATATACTCGAGTATAAGCTGAGATTTTTAGCCCCAGCAATGACCCCCAAAAAGGGGACATGGCTTATACTTGGGTCAATGACCACGAAGGTCCCAAGATTGCACCCGATTGAGACACACCAACAATTTAATTAATTTTATCATATTTTCATGTATTTTGATTATTGAAACTCACTAGCAGCAGCTGCATCCCACCCTTGGCTTATACAGTACTTGGGTCAATCTTTTTTCCTGGGTTTTCAGATCAAAATTAAGTGCCTTGGCTTATATTCGGGCCAGCTTATACTCAAGTATATATGGTAGCTACCACTACGTTCATTTTCTAACTGTCATGACAGTTCCCTCCCACCTGTCCTCTCTTTCTCTCTCCCGTCTCCCTCTCACACACAATCACAATTGAAGATGGTGGTGCTGTGATTGAGTCACACCACTACAACAAACTGTCAACAACATTCATAAAGTGAAAGGCAATACCTACTGCTGTTTCCTAGATGCAAATATGGGAAAGCAGCATAATCACTCTGTGATCAATGCTTAAATGTGGGAAGTGGGAGGGAGGATGAGAGAGAAGTTGTATCTTGAAGAAAAATTGAATTGGTCTGGATCGGTCTATGCCTTTCACCCAATAAACACAGACATCCCTACTTGGTACAGACAGGAGGCTAATTATACACATGGTATTCCCTGTGGCAATGTATGGTTGTGAGAGCTGGACCATTAGGAAAGCTGAGTGCAGAAGAATAGATGCCTTTGAGATGTGGTGCTGGAGGAGAGTTTTGAGAGTCCCCTGGACAGCGAGGAGAACAAATAGGTCAATCTTAGAAGAAATCAACCCTGACTGCTCTCTTGAAGGTCAAATAGTAAAGATGAAGCTAAAGTACTTAGGACATCAAATGAGAAGAGAGGATTCACTTGAAAAAGCCTTGATTCTTGGAAAGGTGGAGGGCAAAAGAAAAGGGGGCGGCCACAAATGAGATGTAGATGTAGAGACAATGGGCACAGAACAGAGCAAGTTGAGGAGGATGGTGAAGGACAGAAGTGCCTGGTGGACAGTGGTCCATGGGGTCGCAAAGGGTCAGAATCGACTGTGCGACTGAACAACAAAAACTTAATATGTATAGCAAAGGAAAAAAGAACAAACAACTTGGGGGGACACACTAGAACTGAAACTTCAATACAGTATAATATTGAACTGACTGGACTCTGCATTTTGTACAAGTCCTTTCAGTCCTACCTGCTCCCACATCTCCTCCTAGCCATCTGATCCCTCCATTGGCAAGACATTGGGTCATCCCCACCCATTTATGGGAAATAACTGCCTCTGTAATTTTCATGTAGGCACACACACACATAACTAAGAACTAATATGGAGTCATGGATACAGTGCTGCAGTACCACACAGGAGACCTGGATTCAGATCCCCACTTAACATTGGAAACAACTCACTGAAAGGGATTGGCAGGGGTAAACCAATTCCTGAAATAGCATCTCTCATACTGTGAAAATCCATTTAGGGTCACATCAAGTCAGAAATTGATACCAGCTAATAATTTAAAAGTAAGCCCCATTTGTCACCATAGGGACACCTTAGCAAGTTAATTGGAGTGGTGGTGGTTTTTTATATATATAAAATCCATTGTAAGCCACCCAGAGTGGGAGACTAGCTCAGATGGGCAGGAAACAAAGAGGCAGACAGGCAGACAAATAAATAAATAAATAAATAAATAAATAAATAAATAAATAAATAAATAAATAAGGACTTTCTGGCTCTAAAAGGCATGAGTAGAGGCATTGACAGTTCTAAAATGTAGAGGGCATTTTAAACATAAAGTGTATTGTATTTCTCACCCAATGTTTTCAGAAGCAGAGTAGAGCCAATTTGCCTCTTCTTCCAGAGAAGTCAATGTATAGAACGAATAACAAATGCTGTCTTCAAGACTTCTTGCTAAAATCATGCCTACTATTCCCTATCACAATATTAAAGTGTGTATATATGTGTGTGTTCGCCCGCGACTGGAGGATAAAGAAAGGTGAAAGCCGAAGGAGGGTTACTTTACCTACTAGGAAATCAGAGATGGCCAAGTTCAAAAGGAGGTAATTGTTCTGCGTCCTCAGGCTGGAGTCCACCACGAATGCCAGCATCACCAGGGCATTGCCAACCACGATGGCCACGATCAGCAACGCCATGAGGCCGGCCAAAACGATGGTCCACAGAGTCGAGAAGCGCCCGAAGAGCTGCTCTTTCCCGGCCGCCGCGGTGTCTTGGCCGCCGGAGCCGTTCAGGCGCCAGGCGAGCGGGGAGCTGTCCATTTCAGCACCGCTCAGCCCCGCTCAGCCGCGGAGCGCCGAGGAGGCTCGTCCGCCCCATCTCTTCCGCCGAGAAAGGGACGCCACACCTGCCCAAGCGGGCTGGCCAGCGGGAAGGACCGAAGGCGACAGTCTCGATGTTGTAAAGAGAACCAACCATCCAGTCATCCCTCCCCAAAGTCTCAGCAGCACCCCCAAGCAGCTTGCTTCGTTAAAACACTCAGCCGTCGATGGGAATAGCCCGAGATACCCTGTCTCCCAATGAAGGCGCACATCCTTTCAATTTTCTTCTTCTTCTTCTTTGTGTGTGTGTTGGTTTATTATTTCATGTATTTTCCTGAAAGAAGGGGGGAAGTGGAAGAGGAGAGGAAGGGGCCACTGGCTCAGGTTTGGGACTGCTCTTCATCTGCTCAGCATAGAATGAAACCACCCAGTTTCTGGGCATCTTATGAAGGATCGCCTCCAAGCATCAGCACCTACCGGGAATGCTTCGAAATCTCATCCAGAAGAGAGTAGGGGCACAACAAACTGAGAGCTTGCAGGAGGCTTGTGGAAGGTTTAGAGAAGAAAAGTGTTCTTGGCTTCCAGTGTTCAAAAACCTGGAGCTAACAATAGGATTCTGCACCTCCTTCCTTATTTCTGCTTTTTAAAAGCATTACTCTATCAACTTCATACAGGGGATGCAAGGAAAGGCAGGATGCTGTGCTGAACCAGAAGACATTGTTTGCTTTGGGACTACGAGTCTGCAAGAAGAATAGTCAATAAGTTCAGGCATGCATGAAATAGACTGTCTGTTTGCAAGAGTGTGTAAATGAGTGTGTCTGTGTAAGAGAGAGATTCCTGGTGAAACTGGGTGCCATTTCTGCTGCAAGTCTATGGTGTAATGACTTGCCCCTTTATGTTTATATGGGATTTTAATCTCTGAAGTCTAGTATAAGTTTTATTATACAGTCAAACCTCGCATAAAGAACTCCTCACTTAAAGAGTAATTCGCTTAAAGAGCAGAATTTTCTCTAAATGTTCACTTTGCTTAACAAATAAAACCAACCAAAAACTTGCTTAACAAATAAATCGGGGTTTGCAATCCCCCCCCCCCCCACAATTGGTCATTTACAATGGTGTTTCGCTTAAAGAGCAAACTCGCTTAAAGAACAATCCTGTGGAACGCATTATGCTCTTTAAGCAAGGTACAACTGTATTTGATCTTACCCTCATGCCCCCCCCCCAGCAAAATTGGAACAGAACTGGAGAAAGGAGCAAAAACGTGATCTAAAACTTGGAATAACATCTCTGCCAGGAAAGATTTCACCACTTGGGACTTTTTAGATTAGAAAAATAAAGATCAGTAAGCAGGAGGAACATGTCAAAGTTACATAAAATTATACATAATGTGGAGAAATGTTTACAGAGATAATTTGGGAGAATGATCCACAGAAGAGGCAGAACAGCTGAAAAGAAGAGCCTTTTCTTACAAAGGATAGTTAAACTCTAGATCTTGTGAACCCAAGATGATACTTCCAGTGTGTATGGTTTTAAAAAGCAATCACATTCATGGAAGATAAGACTCGTCATGATAGATGCACTCGTCACTGGTTATGATAGATGCATATTCCCTCCAATATCAGGGAACTGTGTTTTTCATTAACAGTTCCCATGTCCTTCTGGTGGACTTCCCAGAAATGCATCTGTGGTCCAATCCAGCAGGACTGACCTTATATTCCTTACGATGATGGTGGAAAATGAACCATCAAGTCAATTTCAACTTAGGGTGACCCTTTCCAGGGATTTCTAGGTAGCAAGTTCTGTGAAGTCATGTATTATCACCTCACTCATGCGGTGTTCTGAAACTATGCAACTTGCCCAAGTCTTTGGAGCTTGGCTTCAATCCTAGGAGCACAGTAGAGAATTAAATACCCATCCCCTGACTCTGCAGCCAGACAAATAAACCAATATGCTTGTTTCCTAGTTACATTTACATCTCACCTTGTAAACAACCATATCTTCCATAGCAGGAGAAGAATTGAACAGGTAGCTAATCAGCCCCTTCAACAACTTGTCTGGGATTCAAAATGGATGATTTAATTCTGTATGCTTGGTATTCATGACTCACCATGTTTTATGTGTTTCATTCAGGTTCTGCAAATCTTGCTGCATGTTCTCTTTGAATCTCTTCTTTCAACAGGTTTTAGCTGGCAGCTAGAAACTGGGCTCCATCTAACTTTCAGTTATTTTGCCCTGAATACTTGGAGGGGACGCATACATTATGGATGTAATGTGAATGTGCAAAGCTAGGCTCTTACCTTCTTCTTCTTCTTCAGGTGCCATATCCATTCCGGATATTGGCTATCATCATAGGGAAGTCCAGGTTCTTACCTGGACCATGTAAAAATCAAGAGTGTTTTCCCTGCCTCTCAATTTCACAGGATACTCAGGTCAAAATATTTTCCAGGACCCAGCAGTGCATTTTCGTTGCCACAGACTGCGTTTTGGACCTCATGGAGGGCTACAGGAAGAGAGAAAGAAGGAAGCCACAATTCCACTGTTGCTGCTTATTGAAATACAACCGTAGGTCTTGTCCATAATTAGTAAAGGTCTCCCTTTCTCAAAAGCCAGTTGGGTTTGACTCTAGAAGGTGGTCCTCATCTCTGTTTAAAGCTAAAGAGCCAGTGCTGTCTGCATCTGCAGCTGTTTCCATGGTCATGTGGTGGGCATGACTAGATGCCAGAGTGCATGGAACACTGTTACTTTTCCTGCCAAAGTGGTACCTATTTATCTACTTGCAATTTCTGGTTTTCAAACTGCAAGGTTGGCAGGAGCTGGGGCAGTTGATGATTGCTCACTCTGTGGTTCAGTCCTTGTGTGACTGCTGAACTGACAACCTTCCAATTGTCAAGCTTAGCATCTTAACCACTAACACACTACGGCCCCTTGTCCATTATTAGAAGTGTCATTGGTAGAGTTTCACCTTTCTTTCTTCTTTTTCTCCAAAAAATATGATTCATGGTGACAATGAAGGATGTCTCAACTTTGTTGATTTCCCCCTATCATGAAGGGAAATACATTACTACAAGTAAGAAAAATGGATTCCCAGTTTTTCTTTTATTATTCCTCCCCCCTCCACATAAAGACTAAACTTTTACATTCTCATTTAGGAAAAATTGACCAGACATTTATCACACATACTTCTTAAACACTTGCCCTTCTCCCTGGTAAATAGGAAGAGAATAAAGTTATGCAAATTCTCATTGCTGATGCAGATTCCAAAATTTATCAGCTCCTCTGGTGAACTTGGTGAGAGACATTTTAAAACCTAATCTAATGGCAAAGTTTAACTCCTACATGGATCTTTGGGGCCTTTCTGTGACTACCAAACATAAGCCAATCTGATGGTTTGATTTCCATGGGGGAGGATCCAAAGATATGATAGATTACTTTGTGAGATGACAACTCCCAGAATGTTCCAGAATACAGAAAAAGTACACAATTAATGGAAAATATTTGAGTTAAACCATAAACTGCACAGAGTCTTCCATATGAAGCATCCTAGTGACAAGAGACAGCATGCTGACTCATTGAGTACCTGCTAATTTCACAATTCCTTCAATTAAAATGGCAGGAGAAAATCAGTAGGTAAAGGCAAAGTTCTGTCACATCATCTTTTCATGTCACTGGGGTAGATCAACTCTTTGTGAATTCACCCACACCATGCCATGCAACAAAGAAGAGTAGAGCCCCCGGAAATCTAAAAATGAGAATGGATGAACTGGAATTAATGAGACTAAAAGACTTATTTTCTTGACTGCCAACGGCACCAGCCAGTGCTTGGGAAATACACAACTGATCCAGACACCATCCTGGTTCTGATGGGGAACATGACATGAAATCATCCTGATTAGTATTTTTATTTATGACAGCTCATTTAATACATCTTTGTAGATACATTTTTGAGAACAGAGCTACTAGGTAGACTGAAGACCAAGATTGGAGGCCTGGGACTCATTTTTATCTCCTTGAGGGAATGCAAGCGATGTTCCTCTAAGGAGTCCCAAAAGATACCACAGATGTGGGAGCATTATATATCCATAGTGCCTATGAAGTATAATGCAGTTTATTTAGCCACCAAACTTTCTAAAGGTTGCATGTGACTTACAAGTGCTTCAAGTTGTTGAGAGTTTCTGTAGGTGGATAACACTATTTTAAATACCAATGCTTTGAATACTATAGGCCAGAGAAATGACTAAAGCAGTGTGAAAAAAATTATATTCCTTGCATGTAGATTCAATTTCTGGCATCTTCAATTAAGCCACTTAGACTGCAAGGTGGAGGAAAGGGTGTCTCTGAGGTGAAGGATCAAATCACAGATTAATAGGAATGCACATTTCTCTTCTATTAAATCACTGTTCCTCAAGGAATGCAATTCATGCAAAGTGCCTGAGTAATCAAACCTGTAAATGAAGGCCAACTTTACCTTCCAATGACAAGTCGTAAAACAAAGGTAAGCTATTTTGTTTATCTCTTAAGGGAGCTCTAGTTCTAACAATGTCCTAATAGTGTTGTCTAGTTTGAGCCAGGGGAAATAAGATGTGAGAAGATCAACATCAGAGGAAATATTCTGTGTGTCATCATCTTTTCCTTCAGGTGCTGTATCCATTCCAGATATTGGCTATCATCATGGTGATGGTCTTCCTGTTCTTAACTACTTGGAACAGTTCTTTCGAGGACATGCCATACCATTCCCATTCCCAGGGAGTTGCTGGGATATTCTGTGATGAAATCTTAGGCAGTAGGTAAAAAGGAAAAACAGGGTAGTCATTTTGGAAGTGAAAGTTCTCATCATGACAGTCTCTATAGCTAGACCTTCCCAACAAATAAAGCCCCAAAATACGGACAGATGGATCAGTGCATATCACCGAACGAGGAACAGGTCTTTTATAAAGCTAACAGCTCTCAACTGCCATTGATGGTTCTTAGTTGCCCATTCACCACCAAATAATCTCCTAACATTTTACAATACTAAAGGGATAACTTGAAACACCATAATGTTCCTGGGAAAGCTCACTTCTTTCCCAATTTCTATGTGGACTGCAGCTAAACTAAGAAGGATTAGGGGAACCTGAGGGTGGCATATGATTTCATAGCCCCTGCCACTCAGAAAGTCCAAGAGGTTAAACCCTGAAAACCCTGGCTCCACGACCTCACTTAGCTTTGCTTGAAGCTGCAGTCCTTTCCTAGCCTAAAAACATGGCTGGCAGGACAGATATGGGGTATGGAAGGTATAATGACCCCAGCAGATTGGTTGATCTGAGCCCCTTTCTTTTTCTACTTTTAACTAGTAGCTGTAGCATCTGGTGTGTTTTTAATCTGTTTTTAATCTTTCTCAGTTTTTAATTTTTAAAAAGTTTTAAGGTTTTAAGATGGAAGCTCCCACTTCCTAATCCTTGGCCTTATCTGCCCAGGGAAGGAAAAGACTAACGTCCTCTGGCTGGAAGGAGGAATGGATTTTAGCTGTTTGTGTTGTGTGTGAGTTATTGTTGTTTTGTTTTTGTTTGTTTTTTTCTCCTGATTGTAAACCGCCCTGAGTCGCCACGGCAAGTGGGCGGTGATATAAATCTAAATAATAAATAAATAAATAAATAAATAAATAATAATAAATAATAAAGGAAGTCCAAAAGCTGTGTGAAACAATAGAAATAGTATCTGTGATGAGAGTTCTGGATATGTCTAGCTGTGGTCTGGGCACTCCCATCCCATAGCACTTAGTGCACTCTCTGGCCAGTTCACAAGTTAAGTAGCATTTTGCCCAAACATGTTGGGTACACATTTTACTGACCTTGGAAGGATGGAAAGCTGAGTCAACCTTGACCCTGATCAGGATCAAACTCACAACCTTTTGGTTGCCACTTTTTGTTTAACCACTGAGCCACCAGGGCTCTTTGCTTCAGCTATGCTTTAGTGTCCTGCTTTTCCAGTTGTGTTCTCCAGGTCCTGGAGGCCTTTCAAGCTTTGGAGCTTTCCTGTCATCTATAGAGAACAAATCCTCTCTGGAAAGGATAGTTTTTGCTCCCCTGAATCTCTGGGGGTGCTGCTTCCTGGGATCTGAAGCCACTTTTCTTCTCCTGATTCCACCACTATCTTTGAGGAAGACTCTGGCATGTGAGGCATGAGACATTGAGAACCTTGGTATATAAGTGTAGTTGCTATTACTACTGCTACTAGTCTCGGGATCTGATGTATATAGTAAGTTGAGCATTTGGAGTAATTAACATCAGGGTACTAATGCACTCAGGGGACTGCAGTGTCTCAAGCAGTTAAGATGCTGAACTTGGTGACTGGAAGGTCGGCAGGTCAGCAGTTCAAGACCTGAGTGCTGCAAGATGGAGTGAGCTCCCATTATTATTATTATTATTATTATTATTATTATTATTATTATTATTATTATTATTATTATTATTATTATTATTATTATTATTATTATTATTATTATTATTATTATTATTATTATATTTCAATTTCTATACCGCCCTACTTGGCAGAGCCAACTCAAGGCAGTTTACAGCTCATATAAAAATTACAGTTACAAGTTCCTAGACGCAACATATCAATAAATCATAATAGTCGATATCAACATTACAGAACACCAAAGCATAAATATCATTACAGTAACAAAACATTCAACAAACAGTAACAAAACATTCAAAAACATCAATATCAAGTACTGTAGTTAAAAATTTCCATATCTCACTCAAATTTACACAAAGAAACAAAATTAAACAAAGCACCACGACAGGTAACACGCCTCTCCGTCCACCGCACAGCGTCTCTTAAAGCCCCCCAGCAGGGCGCGGTCCTGGGGGCAGGTGGAACGAGTCCAAGGCTGAACGCCACCGCAGCCATCTCTGTCCCATCTCTGTCCCAGCTCTTGCCAACCTAGCGGTTATAAAACATGAAATTGCAAGTAGATAAATCGGTACCACTTTGGTAGGAAGGTAAACAGCATTTCATGCACTCTGGTGTTTAGTCATGCCTGCCACATGTCCATGGAAACATCTGCAGACACAGGCAGCGCTGGCTCTTTGGTTATAAACAAAGATGAGCACTGAACCCTAGAGTCGGATATGATTGTCTTTCAAGCAAGGGCAGCCTTTACCTTGACTAATGCACTCATTAGTGTTACCTGTGACACCACAATCCTAATTCCCACTCCTTGTTACAGGAAATTAAGAAATTAGCACATTACATTGGGCATCCACATTTTCTTTTGATGTAGTGCAAACAAACATTTCCTGTGGTCAGTTCCCATGGATCACTATACACATCCCCACAATCTACAAATTGCTAACTTTCTCATGGTTAATTTGATGATACCATTTCATTGTACGTATCGATAACCAGTATGCTGTCAAAATTTTTACTACCCCACCATCACAGTGTGGGTGGAGCTAACATCGTGATGTCATGACATCATGGGCGGGGCTAAAGAAAAACAATATAAAAATAATAAAAATAAAAATAAGCACACCCCTCAACCCACCCACCCACCCACCCACCCTACCACAACACAAACCAGTAAATAAATTAAATAAATAATAAAATAAAATAAAAATTACATTAAAAAACACCCACCCACCCAAACACCCACCCACCCCAAATACAAATCAAAACCCCAAACACAAACCCGTCACTTACCTGTTAGCATAAGTGCCTGGGCAGCCCCATGTTGCAAGATGGATATGGTCATCGTACCTGTTCTCTAGGATAATATGCTTTAATGTAAATGTAAAACAGCTGTACCTCCTTAAGGGTTCTCCAATTGGAACAGCAATTGGAGCCGCACAGGTGTAGCTTATTGATGAGGTAACGCCAAGACTTTGCTTAAAAACCCCAAGCCAGGCCACCAGGCCTTTTTAGGAACTGTGGTAGTACGTCAATATAGGTAAAGGTATTAAATACATATTAAAATACACCACATCCAAAGGTCTCACTTACCCTGGGGAGCAGGCTATAGGGAGCTTCAGGCTAGCAGCTTCTCTTCCTCCTCCCCGCTTGCGAGGACAGCAAGGAGGCTGTGCATATGTGCCAAGCACTGTAGGTGTGCATGTACACCAAGTGCTTGGCATGCATGTGCAGTGGGGGAACCAGTGAAAAGGTAAGCCCCAAAAGCTGCTACCGGTTCTCTGGGGCACTGGGGAAAGTTACTACCGGTTCCGGTGAACTGGTGCGAACCTGTTGCATCTCATCACTGCTTCTAGCGCTTTGCTGATGTCTCTTAAGAATCACTGGGAGTGGTTCATTACCTTGGGTAATACAGTTAACAGGATATCAGGAATCATGAAATATTAAACAGTGGCTTGGATTATTTAGCCATCATTGACTGTACATTATGATCTTTTGTGTGAAAAATGACCTGGAAGAACAGCTAACCATGATGACAACACAATTTGACCTGAGGCCATCTGAAATGAGATACTTCTCAATGGAATTGACTCATCCAGTCACCAGCTGGTCATGCGGTACCAAGTAATGAAAAGCACAGAAATGTTCCAGCATGTGTGAACCAAACTGCTCTTTTTCAAGCCCCCACAAATGATGACTATTTTGTTGCCAAGACAGTAAACAAAAAAGCATCAGTATTCACCATGGAACAACATTTTCTTTTGTCTTCTGCTTCTCCATGGAGTTTTTGGCAGCAAAAAAAATCTGATGCAGATTGTCTGGTGACAAGAGGTGTGCAAATAAGTGTTTTTTGGCTACAACTGCTGCCTGGGGAATTCTGGGAGATGAAAAATTGCTGACTGGATACCTCAGTGGTTTAGGAACCAGAAGTTGGGAGTTCAGTTCCCCACCATGCCTCATGGGAGAAGAGCCAACCTGTGTGGCCTTAGGCAAGATGCACAGTCCCAGGATTCCCCAAGAAGATTGGAACAGTAAACCTGGCAACAGCAACCTTGTGCTGCCATCTAATCTTTCTCACACTAGGTCAGGTGAAAGGAACTGCAGAATGAACTCACCAAAAAGTGGCTGCATTTTGGCAGTTTCACCTCTGGCATAGACACATAAGAAGAAGAACTCACTTATGTGTAATCTCTACCTAAAAAACCCTGGAAAGGGTCACCATAAGTCAGAATTGACTTGACAACAAACAATTAATATTATTAGTCCAAAATACACCCTGCCCACAAATCTACAAACCTCTAGTTGGTGACAACGCAGAGGGAATAAAGCATCACAAGATCTAGAGGTGAAGAAATCCTTTCTGTCAAACGCTCCTGAAATATCCTCCTCACCAATACAGAAGAGTCACAGTTCAGTGGAGACAAACAGAACATAGACACTTGGACCGGGCAGACACTGATAATTTGAGTGTTTATTTTAAGGGTTTGCTTCGACGCTTGGAAACCGACTAAAGCATCTGAAAAGAGAACCAAAGTTTTTGAAATTTGGATTGACAGATGGCTGCTAAGAATATCATGTTGTTTTAAATGTTTTTTAATTTGTTTTTTAGAGTTTTAAATTATGTATTGTACAGTAATACCTCGGATAATGTTTACCACGGATAACACTAATATCGCATAAAGTTAAGTAATCTGGGGAGGAGAATTGGATCGAATAACGCTAAGATCCTATGGGATGGATCGGATAACAACCGCTAAAGTCTGTGCAGTTACAATGTATCTCTATGGAGCTTTAACATTATCCGATCCATCCCATAGGATTTTAACATGCATCGGATAACACTAAAAATCAGATAACACCAAGACTTGTGGAACCAAGTCTTAGCGTTATCTGAGGTATTACTGTATATTGGTTGTAATCCGCCATGAGTCACCTGTGCGAGTAGGGCGGAATATAAATTTAATTAAATAAAGAAATAAAATTAAATCATGGGTTGACCATGTGACTAATCTAGAAGTGTTGCATGGATGAATAAAGAACAATAACTGTTTAAAACCATTAAGCAAAGAAAGCTCCAATAGCTTGGCCATATCCCAAGGAACAACATAAAGTATAGAATACTCCAAATTGTTCTTCAAGGAAAGGTCCCTGGGAAGAGAGGCCCTGGACATAGATGGACTTCATGGCTAAAGAACCTGAGGGACTGGTGTGGCATGTCCTCAGAAGAACTGTTCAGAGGAGCTAAGAACAGGAAGACAATCGCCATGATGATAGTCAATATTCGGAATGGATACGGCAGCTGAAGAAGAAGAAAGGAATCCATAGCCTTGCATTTAGAGGAGCTAAGTAGGTTTCTTAGGGGCATGATATTTTGGAGATCATTAATTCATAAGCTTGACAAAAAGTCAGATGCCACTTGATGGCATATAAGGACAATGGAATTGTATGATACTTTGGATGGTTTTTAGATGCAAGACAAATTGCAGCAAGAGTTGGAACCACTAGCGCTAAATGGATCTCTTCACTGCCATTTACTATTTGAGAAAAGAAGGAATGGACTCCTACCATCCGCTGCTACTCACTCGAATACATGGATTCATTTTTCTTATTTAAGTTTTGCTGTGAATCTCCTCCCCATCATATGTCTGTGATGGCAAACCTTGGCACGCCAAGTGTTCTTGGACTTCAGTTCCCAGAAGCCCAAGTCTCTGTGAATCCACACAAATGGATTTATTACTACTATGAAAAATTTGTAAAATGAAATGCGGTTTCTCATAGGAATGCATTGAAAACCAATTAATCCATTCTGGAGGTCAGAAAAATAAATTTTAAAAAGCCCCAAAACTGCTGCAGAACACACATTAAAAGGCATGCAAAAGGTGAAGATCTGCTACCTACCTTTCCACTGCTTGAGAAGTGGAAATGCCAAAATGCGGAGTGCTAAAACGTGGTGGTGGTGAGTGCAATGGGCTTTCTAGTAAACTCATTTGTATAGATTCACAGAGACTTGGGCTTCTGGGAATTGCAATGCCAAGGTTCGCCATAATGGGACTATGTACACTAGTGTGCTGTGGATTGCTTCTCACATTGCTTCCTTGTTTGTTTATGTTCCTGCCAAAGCCCTTTGTGAGACCTGATCATGTAGGCATCAATTGATTTAAATGGGAGTGAGTTTATTTAACCCTGTGTTGGAATGTAACTGACTTTTCCTTCTTTTGTTTCATTTTCATTGAGCAAGTGAAGGGGACTTTCAAAACCTGGGCAAAACGGAAAGAGAGTTAGTCCTCTTTGTCCCCCCGTCCCCCCTCCCACCGGGTATTGATGGAGATGCAAGGTTCTTTTTCTAGCTCTTCTAGCAGCCTCCACTGTCATTATTTGATGTAATATTTCTTTAATTTCATCCATCTACCTTTTTCTGTATCTTCTTTTGTATCATATAATATATCATTATCTGGTCTATCCACTTAAGCTTTATAATTTATTAAACATTTGTAACTAACTACATTGGAACCTCGGTTTACGAATAGTTTGCATAACGTGACTCTTAGTTTGCAAATGCAAATCCAGGGAAATAGTGCTCCAGTTTAGACATTTTTTTTTCACATACTGAAAGAGTTTCCCCAGGGTGCATTGTGACTGGGAGGGTTTATAGCAGGGGCTCTCAAAGTTGTCTTGCCCCGACCTGCCTTGACACTCAGCTGAGCTTACTTTTTCAGCAGCGGTAGCAGCGGGTAAAATTGCACCATTTTCTAGCTGCTTGGGCAGCCTCCATTGCTACCACGATGAAGGGGGTGAGACATTTTCACCTCTTTTTTGTTATTTTTTTGCCACATTTTTGCTGCATTTTGGCAGCTAAAATGGGACATTTTGGACTTCTGGGTTCCCTGGTGCTAACCCAGACACCACCAGAAGCTCCCCCCCTCTGGAAGTCCAAAAATGCCCCATTTTAGCTGCTGAAATGCAGCAAAAGTGTGGCATAAAATAACCAAAACACGGCAAAAAATTTCCACCCCCACCTCCTGCTGCTGTGGGAAGTTGTGGAGGCTGCTCAAGCAGCTGAAAAATGACACAATTGCATCTATCGTCACCATATTTTGGCACTCCACATTTTGGCAATTCCATTTCTCAAGTGGTGGAAAAGTAGGTAGCAGATCTTCACCTTTTGCATGTCTTTTAATGTGTGTTCTGCAGTGGTTTTGAGGCTTTTTTAAAAAACTTTTTTTCTGACCTCTGGAATGGATTAATTGGTTTTCAATGCAATCCTATGGGAAACTGCATTTCACATTACGAATTTTTCATAGTACGAAAGGTCCCATGGAACACATTAATTTCATAAACCAAGTTTCTAATGTACTAGGAACAGAAAAGTGATCTTGATGAAATAAAGAAGTCTCTCATTGAATATGGCAAGCTAAACTTTCAGAAGAAAAAGGAAAAGACTCAATAGCGTATTTTTTGTTGTTCAGTTGCACAGTCAATTCCGACCCTTTGCGACCCCATGGACCACTGTCCACCAGGCACTTCTGTCCTCCACCATCCTACACAACTCACTCAGTTCTGTGCTCATTGTCTCTACAATACCATCTAGCCATCTCATTTTTGGCTGCCCCCTTTTCTTTTGCCCTCCACCTTTCCTCTCTTCTCATTTGATGTCCAAAGTACTTTAGCTTCATCTTTACTATTTGACCTTCTAAGGAGCAGTCAGGGTTGATTTCTTCTAAGATTGACCTATTTGTTCGCCTCACGGTCCAGGGGACTCTCAAAACTCTCCTCCAGCACCACATCTCAAAGGCATCTATTCTTCTGCGCTCAGCCTTCCTAATGGTCCAGCTCTCACAACCATACATTGCCACAGGGAATACCATTGCTTTGACTAGACAAATTTTTGTTTGCAATGTGATGTCTCTACTTTTCACTATGTTCCCCAGGTTTCTCATCGCTTGCCTCCTAAGAATCAGTCGCCTTTTTATTTCATGGCTGCAGTCACCATCTGCAGTGAGCTTTGATCCTAGGAAAGTAAAATCTGTCACTGCTTCTACTTCTTCCCCATCTATTTTCCAGGGACTGATAGGTCCTGTTGCCATTATCTTGGTTTTCTTTATATTGAGTCTCAAGCCAGCTTTTTCACTTTCTTCTTTCAACCTAATCAGCGGCTTTTTAAAGTCCTCCTCACTTTCTGCCATTAGGGTGGTATCATCTGCATATCTCAAATTGTTGATGTTTCTCCCAGCAATTTTGATCCCAAATTGTGATTCCTCCATCCCTGCATTGCGTATTATGTGCTCTGTGTATAAGTTGAATAAGCAGGGTGACAAAATGCAGCCTTGTCCTACTCCTTTTCCTATTCCAAACCACTCTGTCCTTCCATATTCTGTCCTAACTGTTGCTTCTTGATTCATGTACAGATTTCTCATGAGGTATATAAGGTTCTTTGGTATTCCCATCTCTTTAATTACTTGCCACATTTTGTTGTGGTCCACATAGTCAAAGGCCTTGGTGTAATCAATGAAACAGAAGTAGACTTGTTTCTGATATTCCTTTGTTTTTTCCATGATCCATCTTATGTTGGCGATGTAGTCTCTAGTCCCCCTGCCTCTTCTGAAACCCGCCTGCAATTCTGGTAATTCTTTCTCCACATGTTGCTGCAGTCTATCCTGTATTATCTTGAGCATCACCTTGCTAGTGTGTGGGATGAGCGCAATTGTTCAATAATTTGAACATTCTTTGGCATTACCCATTTTGGGGATTGGAACATATACTGATCTTTTCCAATCCTGTGGCCATTGTTGTGTTTTCCAAATCTGCTGGCATATAGAATGCAATGATTTGATTCCATCATCTTTTAGGGCTTTGAAAAATTCAACTGGAATACCATCATCTCCACTGACTTTGTTGTTTGCAGTGCTTTTTAGGGCCTTTCTGACTTCACTCTCCAAGATGTCTGGCTCAAGTTCAATTTCTTCATCATTGTTACTATCAGGAGTGTTGAGAAGCAAAAATTCAGTGGAACCCCGCATAATGAATGCTTCATATAATGAAAAATTTGCATAATGAAGCATAATGAAAAAAAATTGCATAATGAAGCACTCCATGGAATGGAGTTTTTTCGTTATGCGGAGTTCTACTGTACTTACAAATTAAAGCCAAAATAACACTAGTCAACGATGTCTATATGTTTCTTCAAGTGACTTCTCACTGGCTTTTTACCCACCAACCCCAAACTTGAGAAACTACTAAATTTCTTGAAAGAATAGCCAATGCCTTGAATTTTGGAAATCCTGATACAGTACTGTATTGTCAAAAATGCTTATTTAAAAAAGCGTGGCATCCATCTGCCCTTATTCTCCAAATAAGAATGAGCTTGAAGTTAGCAAAAGATGCCATAAGTAATAAAAAGCATTCTTCAGGTACATACAGTACACAAGGGGGGGGGGGAACCAGATAATAGAAATAGGCATTAACTACTCAGTGGAAATGGTAAAATGATAACAGACAACAACGCAAAAGCAGGAGTGCTCAAGTCTCATTTTAACTCAGTTTTCTTCCAAAACAGAATCAAGGACTCTCCTAGCAAATGTGAAGTATGAGCCTTGGATGGGATGGGACAGAACTGCAATTTGAGATTGATAGACAAAATAGTCAAGGAGTTGCTTGGAACAAAATCAGATCTCCAGAGCCTGATGAAATGTATCCAAGGACTGGCTAAAGGACTCTCAGAATCACTGTTTATTATTTTCCTGAATCATACAGGATGAGTGAAGTGCCAGATGATCTGAGGAAGGCTAACATTGTGTCTATCTTCAAATAATGTCAAAAGAGAGAAATCTAGGAATTACAGACCAGTCAACCTGAAACCAATCCTGCTGAAAATGCTCAGGCAGGTTGATTTCTTGCAAGCATCTTGAAAACAAAGCAGTGATATCTAGAAGCCAACAGGATTTATCAAGGGCAAATCCAGCCAGACTAATCTCATCTCATCTTTTTGATTGGTGTCCTCCCATACAGACCAGTAATACTATGGACATAATATATCATGCCCCCTCAAGGGTTGTTGCCTTGTCAAGGCAAGGGGCCATGTGTGGTCTGATAAGGCTATGGCAGTATTTCCCAACCTTTGGTTTTTGGACTTCAATTCCCAGAAGCCTAAGTCAATTTCCCAAAGCACCGATCAGCCACTGTACTGACTTGGACTTCTGGGAATTGAAGTCCCCCTGTGGTGTGTGTGCCCCATGTTGGGAACCACTGGGCTATGGGCTTGCCATGTAGGGCCACCCAATAAGGAAGGCTGAGTGCAGAAGAATAGGCACCTTCAAATTGTGGTGTTGGAGAAGACTTTTGAGTGCCTCCTGGACCAGAAGGAGATCCAGTCAGTCAATTCTAAGGAAAATCAACCCTGACTGCTCCTTGGAAGGACAGGTGCTAAAGCTGAAATACTGTACTTTGGCCATCACTGGAGAAGGCCCTGATGTTAGAAAAGATTGAAGGTAAAAGGAGGAGGGGGCTGTAGAAGATAAAATGGCTAGACAGTATTTTGGACAGGGTAGCTGTGGATCTGGGGAGACTCCCGAGGATGATGGATTGCACAGAGGAGCCTCTGTAATCCATGATGTCACAAAGGGTCAGATTCAACTGTGTGACTGAACAACTACAACTACTACTCTAACATAAGTACCCCAAGATATCCTGATTAGCAACAGCTATCAGGTAGATCTATCATTAATTTTTTAAATCATTCCAGAAGCACACAAAAGTGCTTTATGGGTTGAAAGGATTTTTGCTGGAGGAACTTGGCTCAGGGGATGCCCGAATGAGGCTCCTTTCATGTCCCCAAGATCTTTTCCCACCTAAGTTCCCCTCCTCTGGGCCCACAACAACAGCCTGAAGGAGAAGATTCCATGGCCTGGCAGGTGGCTTAGAACATCACCCCCTCCTCTGGGCCCACAACAATGGCCTGAGGGAGAAGATTCCATGGCCTGGCAGGTGGCTGAGAACATTGTCCCCCCCCCCCTCCGGGCCCACAAAAATGGCCAGAAGGGAGTTAGTCTGTGTTCTGCTTTGTTTGTCTTGTGAAGTTGTATTTTATGATTTTTACTGTACTGTTGCTGTTTTGACTGTAAGCCGCCCTGAGTTGCCTCGGCGAGTGGGCAGCAATATAAATCTGAACAAACAAACAAATAAATATTTATCTACATGCAATTTCTTGCTTTTGAACTGCTAGGTTGGCAGGAGCTGGGACGGAGACGGGTGCTCGTTCCATCATGCAGTACTTGAACTGCTGACTTGCGAACTTTCTAGCTAACAAGGCGAGCTTCTTAACCACTAAGCCACTGCAGTCCCCTTCCATTGGTTACAAAATTATACTCCTAGAGTGCTCACTAATGGTTTGTCAGTGGATTGAATGCGGAATTAGCCACTGTGCACGCACGTGCCAAGTGCCACACCCGTGCACTCTGTGCTTATTACTCGTGGCTTGTGAGCCTAGAAAAATCAGACAACAGTTCTTGTTGAGGAACAGACTTTTTACTCTTGAGGAGAGGTGCAGGAATATTTAAAGTGATGGAAAAAAAACAGGCTTGACTTCAGCATTCAGCAAAATATATACACAACAGTTCACAGTCTTTTGAGCTCACAGCTCCTTTGCTCTGCTTACTCAGTAAGCTACCTGTAAAACGCAGCAGGGTCTTTCATTGGTTTCTTGCAGACAGTTTGCAGGCTTGGAGAAATGCTGTCAGGCGATTCCTCTTCTGCAGCACAGCTTTGCAGAGTTCTTGGCTAGGAACAAGCACCAAGACAGAGCCAACTAGTCAAGCTGTATGTGTCCCCTGACACAGAGTCACTAGCATGAAGTGACTAAGCCACAAAGTGACTGGTCCATCAAAGTTACCGAGCCATCAAGATAACCCACCCATCAAGATGACTGCCTTGGCTTTGGGCGTGCTTCATCTTATGCTCAGAGGCTTGCTCATTACTGCTAACCCAGAGCAGCTGGTCATCCTCTTGGAATGTCACTTAAAGGTACACATAACCATTTATCCATAATGCAATATGTGCCATGCCCAGGCACTACTACTAACATCCTCCCCCTTGCAGAATGGATAACCTATTTACAATCATAAGGTTACAGTATTACATAATATGTACATTTCTGTCTTTCATCCCGTACATCTCACAACAGTATCTAACCTTCACTGCTGCTAGGGGTTTTGTAAAGCTATCAGCTATGTTCTCTTCAGTTGGAACGTACACCAGTTCTATAAGCTTCATCTTGCACATGCTGTGACATACATTAAGATACCTAATGTCAGTATGTTTTGACCTACTCTTTATCCCAGTACTATTTGCCATCGTAATTGCTCACTGATTGTGTTCAAAGACACTAACTGAGCTGTTGGAGGTACAGTTGTACCTTGCTTAAAGAGCATAATGCGTTCCACAGGATTGCTCTTTAAGCGAGGTTTGACTGTATATGACTTCAGTACATGCCAAAGAGAGGCAAGAAAACTCAGCCTCCATTGTTGAAAGGCTAATGTGCTTTTGCCTTAACGACTTTCAGTCAATCAGGGTGTTGGCCAGCAACACTGCCATTCCTGATGTTGACTTCCTGGTATCAATTTCGGTGGCGAAGCTGGCATCAGCATTGACAGAAAGTTTTAACTCCCCCCCCCCTTCGTTCGAGATGCAGTGACTTTGTCAGCGAGCATTTTAAGTACCTCAGTACTCTTTTCGCTGCTTGCCAATGTCTGAGTCTGCGTTGTTCACAAAACCTGGCTAGTTGATTAACAGCATAGGCTATATCTGGCCTTGACCAATTGGCCAGATATGAGAGGCTGCCTAGGAGAGACCTATAGATCCCTTTGTCGAATTCAGGGTTGTCTGCTGTTTCCCGGTGGAAGTCAGCTGCCATCTATGTTTTGCAGGTTTTGGCCAGTTCAAGGTTATATTTCTTTTATAACTGGCCTAAGAAATTTTGAAGCCTGACTCAGTCCTCTCGATATCTAGGCCAAGGTACCTTTTAACACTGCCCAGATCTCTAAGTTCGAACCGTTCTAAGTTCTCTACCACAGCACCGGCTACCCCTTCGTTGGGAGCCATTATTGCTATATCGTCTGTAAATAGCAACGACATGGTGGCTACATCACCAGATACCCTCCGAAACAAACATGGATCCGCTATACCAGCTATGTATCCTCGACTCTTCAAGTGTTCCACCAGGCATGCTTTCCACTCATATCCTGACTGCCTTAGCCCATGAAGGCTTTTCAGGAGTCTCCAGCAGTGAGTGGTGTCATTTGGCTTCGATAGAACTGGGGGCTTTTCTATGTACAGTTCGTGACATAAAGGGGCATTGAGGTAAGCAGTGCCGATATCAATATGCCTCACTACATACTGGTTCTTAGCTGCCCACGTCAAGGCTGCTCTGAGAGTGCTTGCTTTCAAACACCTCATCATAATCAGCCTCGGATTGCCCAAACCCCTGGGCAACTAGTCTGCTCTTACAAATGGTCTGGCCACCGGTGCCACATTTCATTTCGAATACCCACTTGCACCCAAGTACCCATTTGTCTGTTGGAATAGCTACCTCTTTAAAAACCCCTAAGTCTGTTAAGGATTTGAGCTCCTTGTCCATTGCCTCCCCCCAAGGCTTTTGATCCTCTTTTGAGAGGCTTTTAAGATCATTGAAGCTGGTGGGCTTGATTTGGACTGAAGAGGCCTGGTACCTGTCAGGTGCCCGCCTCTCTCGACTCGAATGCCTTAGGGCGAGAGGCGGTGCTGACACATCAGAGGGTCCTTCACCAGGATCATCCTTTGTTGCTTCCTCCCCTTGTGAGACAGCATCCTCCTCTCGAGCCTCTTCCCCTTCAGAAATGGACTGCTCTTCCTCTTTGATTTGTTTCACCCTTTTAGCAGAGCTGTGTCAGCGTGTCCGTTCATTCGGAGTCCCTGACTCCAACGGTACATAATCGGGCTCGGGGATCCCACTATCCCATGGGGATAGTTTCATTCTGGGAGAAGATGGAGGCAAAGTAAATAGTCTGCCTTCCCTCTGTCCATAAGGATTTATCTATTCTTTCTAAATAGTAGATCTATTGTTTCTTTTTTGTTCCCCTTGCTTCAAATATAAGTGAACCACCACAACAACTTTTGTTTTCGCTAATTGTTCTTGCAGAACTGGAATCATTCAGTACTTTAACCCTCCTGAACTTCTTTCTACAAATTCTTCTTACTTCCACTTCATCCATTCCCTATAGAATCCCCTTTAAAATCTCAGCTCATCTGAAAGTTCCTTGCTTATCCAAAACCATTTTTTTACATTCCTCATACTCTTTTTTTTCCTTGTAAGGATTGTTCATGATTGTGCCTTGTGTTTCTCACTTTTAGGAAACTGTGCTTTATTACATTGCACAGAACAATTTTGATACTGGGAATAACATATGTGATTTACATGATATCGAGTATGCTGATTCCAAATCTGAACTCAGAATTTGCCTATCACATACAGATTTTAAGGCATGTTATAGCTGTTCAAATGATTGGTAATTGGGTAATGTATTTTTACATGGCAACATTATAACAGTTGCAGCTACCACTATGCATGCTGTCGCCTCAGGTGAATCATGCCCCTGGTGGCATGCATGTTCTAGCAGCAGCTGGGCATGTCTGGGCAAGTCAGTAAGCTGTCATCAGAAATAGGTATATAAGGGAAGATGGACCAAGAGCTCATCTCTAGTGCAAAACCATAGGCCATCATATGTCTGTTTTGAGCAAAAGTAGAGTAGGTGCAGCTGTGTTAATAAACCAGACCATTTTTGCTACATTTGTGGCAAATATACCCCACGTGATCAATGCAAGAACCTAACCAAGAGAGTGAGATCTGCTAACTTAAGATCCTGTTGTCCTAGGCAGAATTAGACTTCAGATTTGGATTCAGCACACTTGATTTAGTATAGGAAATGTGGATTAGACCAAGTAGCACACAATATTTATTTTTTGTGTGATGCAATGTTATGAACTCCCTTTCCAGATGTGAGGTGGGATCACACTCAGCATTTTTTCCAAGTATGTTGAAAGCAGCTTTCTCTTTGCACTACTCAGAATCAAAGATATGTACAGTGAAACCTTTTGTGGAGTGACGAATAAAGCCTATCATTTCCCATCAATGACTGGAAATCTGTTCCTCTGCATGCAACTCTCTCTCACAAGTTTGAAGAAGGAAGAGATGGAGCAAAATGAACACTAAATTATCAATTTGCTGATCCTGGGTGAGAGTGCTTTATTCATGTGGGCAAGAAGGAAGAGGACCACAGACCAAAGGCACATTATTGACCAAAACAGTGGGATGGAGGAGCCCTACCTGACATTTTAGTTGGTAGACATGTGGCAAGGGCCCATAGGTTCATGGGTGCCAAAACCATGGGCCGTGGGCTGGGGCCAGCGCACAACACCAATTTATCTTGCCCACTCCACCATCATCGCTTACCTAGTTTTCCTGGTGTGCCATGGCATCATTGAAAAAAAAAATGTCAGCAAAAAGAAGGAACAGATTTTTTAAAACAGCAAAGTTAAATGTCTGCTCACCTAAACTAGTCAGACTGGTCTGGCAAGCTTTTGTAATGCATTTACCCTTTAGACAAATGTTCCAGCATGTTTCCTTGACTTTCCCTTGAAGTCTGTGTTGTTTATCTCTATGGAGTTAACGTTATCTGATGCATCTGCATAGGATTTTAACGTTATCTGATGCATGCATTGGATAAGGCTAAAAATCAGATAACGTTAAGACTTGTGGAACCAAGTCTTAACGTTATCCGAGGTATTACTGTACTCATCAAAACAGTGTCTTTTGGTTCCAGCCAAATAGTTCTTATCTTAGATTCTTATATGCAGAGCTACCATGAGCTGGTTGTCTGGCATCATTGGTTTGAAAAGCTAGTTCAATTTCTATTCACCCTTGTGATCATTAATGGACTGGGGCAGACTGTTCTCAATATACCAAACAGCAGAAAATAACTGTTGCATTTTAAACCCCTTTTGGCTTGAAGGCAGTTGTGCCATTTAAAGTTGTCTGTTTCTGTTTCAATGGAAGGGATTCAAGTGGTTTTCTATTTTTAGTCTCAAGAGGAGAGGAATGGATGCTAGGGGCTGATAAGGAAGGCTGTATCCACCAGGACAATGAATAACTGTAGATATTGGCTCAACTGATTTTCCTGTATATAATTCAGACATCGGCTTTTGATTGGCCAAATAACACAATGTGTATGAACCAGATGCAGCTATGTGCAGCAAAGATGGCAAAAGTGGCTTTCCCCACACCCTTCCTTCCCACACTAGCCTCTCCGAAATTAAAAATCTTCCTAGACAGTCAAGGAGATCCTACTGAACGGGGTAGGCAGAGGTGTATCATGAAGGATTTTAAGGCATAAGAAAGATTTTAAATGAAGCTCTTTGCTAGGAGAAGATAAAACCTCTGTCCAATTTATGCAAAGGAGGAAATGAGAGATGTTCCTTGAAAAGAACCATTTCACAGCTCTTGGGTCTCATTGCAAGAGAAATTGTGTCTTGCCTGAGATATTCACACATTTATGAGACTGCTGATACTACACACACACCTATTAAAAAAGTGAGTAGCTGTAATTGTATATGATGCAAAAAGACTGCACAATGTACTTGTGTATTGCTATGTAGAGACATTCTTCAAACAATGCAGTGGAAGTGTAGAGAATTGAACATATTAGGAAAAATGCATAAATAGATGTATAGTACAGTATATACTTCTGTAATGGGAAGAGCAGATTTTCATGTGGGAAGTAATAAAAAAGACAAAGTTTTGACAACTGGAGCAAATGAAAGATGGGAATGCAATGCAGAGTTCTGCAGCAAAAATGAGAGTAAAACATTGACCACACCCCATATCAAGGCTTTGTAGAGGGTAGTGGCAACCTGTACAACAAGGGCAGCTCGTAAAAGCATTTTAGTAATCTAATCCTGGAAGTGATAATAGTTATGCATATGTACACTTGAATCTGACATTCTTGTATGGAGGGAAAGGCATGTCTAAACTGGCCTTCATTAAAGAAATGGGAACACCGTTCCTTAGATAATCTGGAATTTACACAAATCTGTAAAGTCAAAAACAAACTGAAATTTTATCCAGTTTATCTACAGAATGGCCAGTGGTGAGAGATAGAAACATGTAGGAAACATAATGTAAAAGGGCATGGCCCAACCTCCCTGGGGGTTCCTTTACACCAGGAATGCTTAGGAAATGTAAACCTCCTTGGTGCCCATAAAATATTAAAAGCACTTCCTGAAGCAATTAAGCAAATGATTTTCTTCACTATCTCATCTTTCTCTTCTGCATATCAAAATGTAATTGTGGTTAACTTTCTGCTGCTACTCAAAACCATTGGGCCAAACCCAGCCTCTATGGAATCTCGGTATCAGAAGATGATTTTATTTTGCTGGAATGAATTAGAAGATAATTTAATTTGAAGGTTAAAAATTCATCCTCTTCTGAACTGAAATAAACCTAATTAATGCTGCAATCCTATATTCAACTCTGCTGGCTGAAGAAGTTTAAGAATTGGAAAAGACTTTATTAAACTTGTTCTGTTCCAGCGGTACCAGAATCACACCTGCATTACATCCTAGATATGCTGATGGAAAGCAGTGTCAATGGAAATGTCAAAACAGGATACCATCATGGACAGATTGTGGGCAGTACGGAAGAAAAGCAGACTTGCACTTGATCCTCTCTATTTCCAGTGGTCAGCTGTGTCCTCCTTTGACAACTCAACATCAGATCAGCTGCTCTCATAATGATGACAGTTCTGTCAATGTCTCTACGGTTTCAATCAACTGTACACCAATGCCATGGTATAGACAATAAGACAGATGATAAGACATGAAGCATGGTACCATATAACTTTGGCCCTATGCCTAGTAATGTAACTCAAGACTGAAAGGTTCAGGGCATCCAATGGAACAAAATTAAAGGTCAAGAGAACGATGGGCTAAGTAATCAAGGTTTTCTTCCCTTAGTCCTCCATTACACCTTTACTGCAGTATGACACCAGAGTCTTGCTATCTGAAAGAAACAACAGACTCTTATGCTGGGTTCAGTGGACTGTTCATGCGTCTCTGTTGGGTTTAAATGTATAGCTTCTACCATCCATTCCAGCTGCAAGGCAGGGTAGGGTCCAGCTTGCTCTAAGAGACTAGCCTCTATTGCTTAGAGCAGAAGGGGCAATCACCAGAGAGTGACTGCCATTACTATCTTCAAAAAGATGAAGAAAAAGAATTTAAGCAACAGTTGACTAGTCAGTATGCATGGTGTCCAAATCAAGGGAATAATAGTACAACTCTGTTCTGCATTGGTCAGACTGCATGAAGAATGCTGTCTTCCAGACAAGAACCACAGTTTGAGAAGGGAATTGAGAAGGTGGACTGTGTTCAGAGGAGGACAGCTAGGATGTTAAATGGTTTAGAAACCAAGCCCCATAAGCAACAGTTGAAGTAGTTGGATAGTTATAATCTGGAGGAGGCTGAGGGCAGTACGATATCCATCTTCAAATCTTTGAAGGGCTGTCATGTTGAGAAAGCTCATTCCCTGCAGCTCCAGAGGGTAAACCCCAAAGTAATGGATTCAGATTACAAGAAATAAGGTACGAACAAACATTGGGAGGAATTTCCTGATGGTAAGACCTGTTCAACAATAGAATGAACTCTTTCAGAAGGTGGTAGACTCTCTCTCATTAGAGCAGGGGTTCCCAACCTTTTCAAGCCAGGGTCAGATCAGGCTCTCTCAGTCAGCTTTGAAGGCCGGACAGCCATTTTGCCCTTTCTGCACGATGGAGTGGCCATCTTGTCCCAACAGCTTTAAAAGGATGGCAATTTGTTTCTCAAATGCCCTTGGAGGGATGGGCTTGACATGAAATGGTGCTGAAGGCCAGATCCGGCCCAAGGGCCTTAGATTGGGAACCCCTGCATTAGAGGGTTTTTGCACAGAGATTGTATGGCCATCTGTGAAGATTGCTTCAGCTGTGGATTTCCTGGATTAGCAGGGAATTGGATCAGATGATATTTATGATATCTTTAAACTCTATACTTTATAATTCTATAAGGAGCATGATGCACATTTCAATGTTTTGCGTTTTGTTGTAAAGGCTTTTTACTTGAAATAAATATTAGGATTCTGCATGCTTCCCTGATTCACAGGCCAGGTTGGGGCTTTGGATCATACCTTGCTTTGGTCGAGACAAATTTGAGCTCCATCCAATCCTATTTGTAAGCCTCTCATCGACTCATGTTGAAAAACCAAAACAGCTAGAACTCTTTGTTTGTTTGTTTTTGTACTGAGCAACATAAAAGTTGCAACATGATATTATGTGCAGCAGGAGTGAATCTCACAACTTTCAGACTCAGGAGTTTGAGTATCAGACACCACGAAATTTTATTTTAGGACAAGGTCTTCTGTGATTTATGCCCAACCTCTACTCTGAATTTACTAACCTATACTCTGTATCTACAAAGCAGATTGTAAATTCATTTCAGGTTTGCCTCAGAACTGAATTAGAACATTCCACTTTGGCTCGGACATCATATAAATGGGTCCAAACAGGACAATCTCATTGCAATTCAAAGTACAACAGTAATAAATATACTGTACTATAGACTGATTTCAATATTGGCTCAAAAGGGATTCAATACCATAATTTACAGGCTATGCTGAAACAGACAAAAAATGAAAATGCATTTCAAAATCAAACTATATTATAATATGTCTGTGAGGAACAGATCCGTTCCCACCACAGGCATAGTCAAGGCCACTCTCTCTGAATCTGCATCTCTTAAAATCAGAGTAAACACTTCCTGAATAAAGATTTTTCTATCTGTTGACTTATTTAATGAAGTTCCTTTGAAAGCCACTTCTCTTGTCAGCTAATGACATTACAGGGCTCAGCTTTAGATCTGTCTTTCTAACCAATAGAGGGGCATAATAATTTTGTATAGGGCTTCTGTGCTTCTACTAATGCACATTAGCTATTGCTTTAGGTTATGATCTTTGATTCTTCACCTATTCAGATTCCCCTTTGATGTCTGAGGGTGAAAGTGAGGACAGTAAAACCTATCAAAGAGAAGAAAGGGGGGAATGAGAATGAGAGGGAAGCAGCTGATAACAATATTCAGATATTCACTTTAGAAAAGGAAGCAGATGTCAAGCAAATGCTGGCATGTATTAATTTATAACCAGTCTGCCCATTCTGAAGAAGCACTCCAATGTCATTTATCTATTGCCTCCCTTCTACTTTCTTTTACTTTACTTTACTTTTCTTCTACCTTCTAGTACCTAAATTTTTGTCAAAGGCAAATCAGCCCTTCAGTTTCTCTTCCAACCAGTAGGAAACAACCATGTGAAGAACAGTAAAGTACAGTATCCTGCTGAGGATAATTATGGCAAGATGTCAGTTTTTAGATTGAGAGGGCAACCAACAAAGCCATGCCAATGAATAAACAGCAAAACACATAGCAAGAAGAAAGCTGATCATGTAATGAAAATGAAAAATACAAACTGCTACAGCTGGTCATACGAGGTAAAATCATCTATGTATATTTAAATGAGTATTGCAAACACAAACTTTACAAAATGTATAGGGCCACAGTGGCTTAGTGGTTAAGACGCTGAACTTAGGTCAGTAGGTGAGTAGTTTCAAACACGTGAGTGCCCATCATCTGTCCAGCTCCTGCCAACCTAGCAGTTTGAAAGCAAAACATTACAAGTAGATAAATAGGTACCATTCTGGTGGGAAAGGTAACAGCAATCAACACACTTCAGTTTCTAGTCACGTCTGCCACGTGACTAGAAACTACAATTTGTATACCCTCAGGTCTTTTCATCAGCACCAGAGCAGGAGTTGCTTGAAGAATTCAAATGCCTCTTTGATGACCAATGAGAAAAAAGTCCCTGTTATTTATTTATAAAACATTTATATACCACTGGATTTAGTGGCAAGACTCTCCTCTGGCCAGTAAAATACAAACAAGAATTCTCACCAAACTCAACCCAACTCATCATGTGCCACTGAACCTCATAACAATTAAACTAATTAATAAACTATATTTATCAACTGAAGCAAGTCACCCACAACTGGGGGTTGGGGACGGTAATGATATTTTTATTGTTTCAGTCAGGATTCAGGCCCGGATATGGTACTGAAACTGCACTAATCGCTTTGGTGGATGATCTCTGGAGAGAGCGGGATGGCAGGGAACCGTCTGTCCTTGCTCTTCTCGATCTCTCAGCGGCTTTTGATACTGTCGACCATGGCATCCTTCTGGGTAGGCTCCAGGGTCTGGGGATCCAGGGCACAGTGCTGTCCTGGTTTTCCTCATTCCTGAGGGGCAGGACCCAGTCGGTGTGCCTGGAGAAGGAGAAGTCCAGCCCTAGGCCCCTGCAATACGGGGTGCCTCAGGGTTCGGTACTTTCTCCTCTCCTGTTTAACATCTATATGAAGCCGCTGGGCGAGATCATCCGTTCCCACGGGGTAAGGTATCATCAATATGCAGATGATACCCAGTTATAAATCTCCGCCCATGGGGACCCAAGCGGTGCGGTGGAAGTCCTTTCCAGGTGTCTAGAGGCTGTTAAGGTCTGGATGGGGGACAACGGGCTACAGCTGAATCCCGGCAAGACTGAGTGGCTGTGGGTAAGGGGTCCTGTGTTAACCCAGGAGCTGCCATCTTTGGTGCTGGATGGGGCAGTTCTGCCCCAAACAGATCCAGTGCGTAATCTGGGGGTCCTCCTGGATTCACGGCTACTGTTCGAAGAACAGGTGGCAGCCGTGGCCAGGAGGGCCTTTGCACAACTTCGTGTAATACGCCAGTTACGCCCACTCCTGGACCGGGACGCTCTGCTTATGGTCACACATGCATTGGTCACCTCCAGACTTGATTATTGCAATGCGCTCTACATGGGGCTGCCCCTGATGACCATCCGGAGACTCCAGCTGGTCCAAAATGCGGCGGCCCGGGTAGTGGTGGGGTGTGGGCGTTATGCTCATGCTTCACCGCTGCTCCGGGAGTTGCATTGGTTGCCAGTATGTCTCCGGGTGCAATTCAAGGTGCTGGTTATTACCTTTAAAGCCCTATATGGTAGTGGGCCAGGATACCTAAGAGACCGCGTCACCGCAAGAACATCTGTCCGTCCCACCAGGGCGGATCGGAGAGGCTCCCTCGTTGTTTCTTCGGCGAGAATGGCGCATCTCGCCTGCACCAGGAGGAGAGCCTTCTCCGTGTCCGCCCCAACCCTCTGGAACCTCCTGCCCACCGAACTGCACCTTCAGACAGAGCTCTTACCCTTCCGAAAGGGCTTGAAAACCTGGCTGGCAGGTCAGGTTTGGGGACCCGGGAATACGAGCTCCCTTACCAGGTGGCTTATTTAAAGGATTGCCACCCTGGGTCTGGAAGTGGGACTGTGTATTGTTTTTAATCTTTGTGATAGAATTTTGATGATCTTTTAACTTTGATGCTTTTATTGGTGTAAATTGTTCTTATGTCTTTAATTTTATTTTTAGTGTCTTGTAAGCCGCTCAGAGTCGGGTTCTCCCGATTGGGGCGGGGTATCAAGTGTAATAAATAATAATAATAATAATAATAATAATAATAATAATAATAATAATAATAATAATAATAATAATAATAATAATAATAATAATAATAATAATAATATTGTATTAATGGATATTATGTTGACTGAATGTTTTTATATTGTATTGATATTGTATTGATATGTCTGTAACCCGCCCAGAGTCGCATTGCGTGATTGGGGCGGGATATAAATCGAATATAGAAATAGAAATAGAAACATAAAAGACTGGACCTCACATGTACAGTCTCTAAAACCTTAAATAAAATGCAGCTGCAATTACACAAGTTTGCTATGTCAATTCATCCTTCTGGTGCACTTCCTGTACAAGCCAAAGTGGGTAAGACACTGAGCTGGAGAATGGAAGGTCGGGTTTTGATACCTGAGGGGTGCACTTGGGAACATGAAAGGAGACTCATTTGGGCGTCCCCTGAGCAGAGTTTCTCCAGCAAAAATCCTTTCAACCCAAGGTAATCTCTGACACAAAATTATTATTATCATCCCAGGGTCGCCTTAGTGAGGAGGGCGGCATACAAATACAGATAAATAAATAAATAAATAAATAATGGGAACAGCAGCCCATGCCTCTTTTAGCTATCCTGCTCTTTTTAACTCAGATCCTGAATCGCAGCCCCTTCCTAGGATTTCCTCAAATACAGTAGTTCCTAGGGGGTCACAGTAACACTTCACCTTAAAAGGTAGACATTTTTAAAAAGCAGTTTGATGACTCTCTGTGATACAAGTGGGAGGAGAAGCTGAAAAGGTCTTTTGACAGATTTGTTCTGGGTCTTTGTTAATAAAATGTTGTGCTTCTACGTTTAATCTCTGTCATCTTGTAGAAGTTTAATTGATGCAGAATTTCTGGAGACCGTCTGAGTAAAAAAGCAAATTTACGAGTACTTTTTAAATAATAAAGAAAAATACACGTGGCTTTCTACATGAGCTATGGCACAAAGGTAAAGGTCTCCCTTGCTCAAAAGCCAGTTGTATCTGACTCTAGTGGATGGTGCTCATCTCCATTTGTGGCCACAGTGCCAGCATGTTTGCAACTGCAGACATTTCCATGGTCATGTGACAGGCATGACAAGACACCAGAGTTTATGGAACGCTGTTACCTTTCCCACCGAAGAGGAACCTATATATCTACTGTACTTGCAATTTCTTGCTTTCGAACTGCTAGGTTGGCAGGAGCTGGGAGAGGCGGTGGGAGCTCGCTCCGTTGTGCAGCACTTGGGTCACGGACTTCTGTTCATCAAGCTCCAGCATCTTTGTAACTTTGAAATTTTAGATAGTGGGTTTGGGTTGTATTATGTTATGCTTTTATGATGTTGTAAACCGTCCTAGGTCGCCCCAGAGAGGAGGGCAGTATAAAAATGTGAATAAATAAATAAATCTTAACTACTAAGCCACCGCAGCTCTTGAATTGTATTGCAGTGTAAACCACACATTTGTGGAATCTATGCAGTGCAAGGGTGAATGATAAGGCAATACAGTCTCTTAGCCACAGTGCTCAGCTGGGCACAATCAGCAGTAACAGCCTGTGGTCTGAAGTCCAGCTAACACAAGCCATTCTTATTTTTTCAATTTCTTTCTGCCTTCAAATCATTTCATTGCCTGTTAGATGGGAACTGCTCCATCAGTTATAATCCTTTGCTCCCACAGTCCATGTCTCCGCTGTTCTCCTTTCCCACATTGTTCACATGAGAGGGAGCGTGTCTGGAATGAATACCAAAAGAACCCATAAATTCAGGCGCATCGTATTGCCTGCCACATGTAGGTCAGGTAGATGTCAAGTAAAAGATAAATGCTTCGGTTTAATCATTTACTCAAGGGTATAAGAATAAAATAACTTGAATTCTTTCATTTGGCATTGGCAACTCTAAGGAGCTAATGAGCTGGAGGGCAAATTAAAAGCAAACTTATTAGCTTTGTTTTCATCACTTCCTTTACTTTTGAGCAGGCATGTCATATTCCCTGGGTAAACATCACAATATTTGGTTGAGTTTATTAGGTAAATGCAGTTTTTTATGATGCTGCCCTAAAAGTTAGGAAGGAAAAAAAGATACATATAGTTTGCTTTTTGAAGTTTCCTTTATGATATCTACTAGTGGCATATGGGAGGAGAAAGGACCAATAACATTTGTCGAGCATTTAAATTTATTTTAATTTGTGCCAACTAAAGATGTTTTTAACATTGTTTATATTTAATCCTAATTTAATATTAACACTTTAATTTACTGTGTATTTAGACATGTCTCTTTAAGCTGTTGTATGCTGCCTCAAGTCCCTTGCCAAGGATAAAGGCAGGATATGGATAAAGTAAATAAATGAAAATAAATGGTGACTGAAGGAACTATTGAATGTCAGAGGCCGAAAGGGCCTGTAAAGCCATTTAGTTCAAACCCCTGTTCAATGAAGGAATCTAAGCTAAAGTATAGTTGACAAATTGCAATCTAATCTCTCTTAAACATCTCATGTGTTGGAGTTTATGGTTTTGAGAAAATATTTGAGACAAGATGGAGCACTTCTACACAAAACAGGGTTTATCTACTCACAACCTTAGAAACAGTCATCATCTTGCTAGCCAGCATGGCCCCAAGCTGTCTCAACATTATAGGGACTGTGGAGGCTCAGTGGTTAAGAAGCTCACCTTGTTAGCTGGAAGGTCTGCAAGGCTGCAGTTCAAGACCCAAGTACTGCATGACGGAATGAGTGCCTGTCTCTGTTCCAGCTCCAGCCAACCTAGAAGGTTGAAAGCGAGAAATTGCAAATAGATAAATAGGGGCCATTTCGGTGGAGAAAGATCTTGAGGATATGAAGGGAGACTCATTTGGGCATTCCCTGAGCAGAGCTTCTCCAGCAAAAATCCTTTCAACCCAGAATAATTTCTGACACAAAATTGTTGTTGTTGTTGTTGTTGTTGTTGTTGTTGTTGTTGTTGATGATGATGATGATGATGATGATGATGATGATGATGATGATGATGATGATGATGATGATGATGATGATGATGATGATGATGTTTTTGTTCGCAAATATCTAAGTACAATGTGTAACAAAGCTATTCGGTCCATCACAGAAGGTCATTTAAATTAGGCAGAGGTTAATGTTAATCCTCTCCATGCTTCATGTAATTCAAACTCTGCACCCCAAATCTTTAGAGTGAGCATGTTATATGTGCAGCATTGGCTATGCAAATGCCTTTGGGAGGTCATTCATTGACCATGATGGTCTTTCTCCCTTTTTGTTGTTGTTCAGTCGCACAGTCGATTCTGACCCTTTGCGACCCCATGGACCATTGCCCGCCAGGCACCTCTGCCTTCCACCATCCTCCTCAGCCTGCCTAGCTTTGTGCCCATTGCATCTACAATACCATCTAGCCATCTCATTTTGCCCCCCTTCTTCTTTTGCCCTCCACTTTTCCCAGCATCAAGGCTTTCTCAAGTGAATCTTCTCTTCTCATTTGATGTCAAATGTACTTTAGCTTTGTCTTTACTATTTGACCTTCTAAGGAGCCGTCAGGGTTGGTTTCTTCTAGAATCGACCTATTTGTTCTCCTCGCTGTCCAGGGGACTCTCAAAACTCTCCTCCAATACCACATTTCAAAGGCATCTATTCTTCTGAGCTCAGCTTTCCTTATGGTCCAGCATTCACAACCATATATTATCACCCGGAATACCATTGCATTTTGTTTGCAAGGTGATGTATCTACTTTTAACTATGTTCTCCAGGTTTCTCATAGCTTGTCTCCCAAGAATCAGTCGCCTTTTTATTTCATGGCTGCAATCACCATCTGCAGTGATTTTGTATTCTAAGAAAGTAAAATCTGTCACTACGTCTACTTCTTCCCCTTCTATTTTCCAGGGACTGATAGGGCCTGTTTTCTTGATGTTGAGTCTCAAGCCAGCTTTTGCACTCTCTTCTTTCAACTTAAGCAGAAGCTCCTTTAGGTCTTTCTCACTTTCTGCCATTAGTGTAGTATCATCTGCATATCTCAAGTTGTTGATGTTTCTCCCAGCAATTTTGATCCCAACTTGTGATTCCTCCATCCCTGCATTGCGCATTATGTGCTCTGTGTATAAGTTGAATAAGCAGGGTGACAAAAGGCAGCCTTGTCTTACTCCTTTTCCTATTCCAAACCACTCTGTCCTTCCATATTCTGCCCTAACTGTTGGTTCTTGACTCATGTACAGATTTCTCATGAGGCATATAAGGTGTTCTGGTATTCCCATCTTTTTAATTACTTGCCACATTTTGTTGTAGTCCACACAGTCAAAGGCCTTGGTGTAGTCAATGAAACAGAAGTAAACTTGTTTCTGATATTCCTTTGTTTTCTCCATGATCCAATGTATGTTGGCAATATGGTCTCTAGTCCCCCTGCCTCTTCAGAACCCCGCCTGCACTTCTGGTAATTCTCTCTCCACGTGCTGCTGCAGTCTATCCTGTATTACCAAATACATAACCTTGCTAGCATGTGGGATGAGAGTAATTGTTCTATAATTTTAACATTCTTTGGCATTACCCCTTTGTCTGCAATCAAATATCTGACAAATATTTATATGCTGCCTTTGGAGACCAGTTCAATCAATATACTTCCTTTGCTCACAAAGGTTCCATTTGGGTGATATTTGCTCTCTTCCTGAATGCTGCAGCTTACATTGTTCTGCACTGTGTGCAGTCTTGTATTCATTGATTGTACCATTCTTTTGGCTTTCTGCTATTTTAAAATACTGATGTCCTATGAATGGGTGACACAGGTGTGCAAAGGTAGAATAGCTAACTGAAATTCGGGTGGGTGAGTCATTTGCATGGGTTTATAAACTAGGCTAGTTTTTATGGCCTCTTCTCCCAAGAAGTGGAAGATTACAGTCATCTTTGCTCATGGTGCTACAACTTTGAATGCCAGAAAAGCTATTCTCTTCCAGCAGTTTGCGTTCCCAACTTCTCTTGGAGTATGTTGGTTGAACAATAAAACTATACAACCTGAAGAAGCTTCTGTGCAAACCATGGATTAGTCTCTGTCTGTTTCTGGGATTTTTTGCTTTCTTTTCTGGTATTACCACATGCCTAATGGAATACTGCTCCGAAGAACCAGAGGTTGGAAGTTCAATAACATACTGTGCCTCCTGGGAGAAAAGCCAGCCAATGTGGCCCTGGGCAAGCTGCACAGTCCCAAAGTACCTTCAGCAGAAGGAAGTGGTAACCACTTCTGGGCATTTTTATGTCTAGAAAACCCTGAAAAGGGTCAGTGTAAGTCAAAATAGTGAAATTATTATTACTGTTGCTTAATTTCCACATTAATTTGATGATTAAAAGCTTATTCAACCCTAATTTTTAATCAGCAATTGATCATTCTCAATATTCTTTAATGTTGGCAAGGCATTACTATCTAAGCAAGAATTCATTATTTATATCTAGGTGACTCCCCCTGCCCTTTTTGGGGTGTGTGCAAAGGAAGAACAAACTTACAAATAATATGATGTCCAAAATCCTACTGCTGATAAAATGTCTTCTTCTTCTTCAATTGCTGTATCTGATTCAGAATATTGGCTACCATCATGGGAACAATATAATAGCAGTGGCTTTTCATTTGACTGCTGTATTGCAGTGTGACACCCGTTCCACTGATCCAGTTCCACAAGCCTCTTTCTGGTCCTGAGCCCTTTTGGCACACAGAGTCCTCATCAGTCCCAGGCCAGTATAGATGAAGCTGCTGTCCTCCATCAAGATGGATTCAAGTGGGATTTAATCCACTTGAGGACCATCACCCTTCCCTTTGGACTTCAGCACACAAGGCCATTAGTCCTCCAAGTTGTCAGGTTAGTTAATCACTGCCCAATGATCGATGTTGAGTCGCTGGCAGTATGAACTACTTTATTACTATAGCATGATAACCTGACCAGAGTGGTATAATGTAAAAAGTGTAATTCTTAGCAATGAATTGCTGCAAGTTATAAAGTCAATACATTAGTACCTCGGATAACGATGAGACTTGGTTCCACAAGTCTCGTCGTTATCCAGTTTTTAACATTGTGCGATGCATTGATCACACAATGTTAAAAAAAAGCCCTGTTCCCCTGGAGGCTGCAACAAGCCAGAACATCGAGATTTGAATCTTGACATTTTGGCTTGCTGCAGCCTCCAGAGAGGTGGGGGAACTTTGGAAACACCTTGGATCGGGTCCCCTGACCTGCCCGGAGCTGGCAGCGGGGTCAGAGAGCCCAAAATGGCTCCGGGCATGTCAGGGGACTCGATCCACAGCTGCAGGGTGGCTGGGGAAGCCGACGGGGACTCCCCATCGGCTTCCCTAGTCACCCGCCTCTGCCTCGGCAGCTGCAGGGTGGCTGGGAAGCTGAACGGAGAACCCCGTTCAGCTTTCCAGCCACCCTGCTGCTAAGAACGACTGCATCGGATAACGCTAGCAGATTGTAGCGTTATCCGATACAGTTGTTATCCGAGGTATTACTGTATAGACACTTTCTGTTGCACACATAAGTTGCACAACACAACATGCAATAAATGATGTCTACACTGATTTTGTAATTTGGAGAAACTCACAGCTGAAAATTACAGCATTTGAATTAAAGTAGCAGTATGATTTTAGCCTGTACACCTTCTTACTCCATTGGAGAAGACTGTGACTACAACATTTTTGTACCCATTCTGTCCAGATGCTGAGCAACTTCAATGATTCTGGTCTCCTTCTTCTGGTTACTGTTTAGATTGGACTCATACAGAATAGCTGTTCAAACAAAGAAATGCTTCAAAATGAGGCAGTGGTGCAGCATGGGTTTCAGCTGCCCGGGGCGTAGGCCAGATTTGCCACCCCCTGGGTGGGCCCAGGACGCCGGCAGTGGGGGAGGGTTCCTATTTATTGTGAAATTTTGCCGCCACCCAAGCTGTTTCCAAGTGCTGCTCCCCCCGTTACACCTCTGAAATGAGGATTGACCTCTCACAGACCTGGAAATAGAGGGTTGACTTCTGTACTTGTGGGCAAATGGCTACCCTACCATGGCAATTACAGTAAATTTTGTCCATTGCAGCTAGGACAGCAGGTTAGATCAGTGTTTCCCAAGCTTTGGTTTTGAGACTTCAATTCTCAGAAGCCTAAGTCAATTCCCCAAAGCCAGTGGGGAATCAGCCAATGTAGTGACTTAGCCTTCTAGGAATTTAAGTCTCCCTGTGGGGTGTGGGCCTCATGTTGGGAACCACTGGGTTAGAGATTGGATCGCATTACCACTGATCTGCCCACTTAAAGAAAAACATGTTTGTTGCCAATAGCCTTTGGTTGGAGAGCAGAAGGTAAATGTGCTCACCTCTACAAGCTGCCTCTTCTCACAGTTCCAATCACTTTTGTCCCAGACACCTTTACTAATCATAAACTGTAACTATCCCTGTTTCATTTTGCTGAGCAGCCAGTGAGGTGTTTGCTACACTGTGTACACCACCCAGAGTCTATTGGTTGGGGCAGTATAGAAATCTAAATAAATAAATAAATAAATCACCAAATTAATAATACAGTAAAACCCTGACTTATGTAAAAAATTGGTTCCATGGTCTTTTTTGTAACTTATTTTTTTACATAAATCGAGGCATCCCCATAGGGATGCATTGAAGAAGAAAAAACCACAGAATTTAAATGGAGCAATCTCCCTACCTTTGCTTCTGCTCCCTCCTGCTTCTTCAGAATGGGAACCAAGCTGCTGCCACTGCTCTGCCACCCCTGGGAGGGTTGGGGCTACTGATCTGTGCTGTTTCCAACATCCCGTGACCTTCCTGGGCAGTGCTGCAAGGCAAAATGTAAGGGGGAAATTCTGTCCTCGGCTGCAGGTTTTGCCTTGCAGCACTGCCCAAGAAGGTCAGGAGACATCGGAAACAGCACGGTTCGGGTCCCTCGACCCGCCCAAAGGCGGCAGGGGTGGCAGGGAGCCCGAAATGGGTGAAAAAAACTCCATTGTGATGGATATTTTTCTTCCCATTTTGGGCTCTCCACCATCCCTGCCACCTCTGGGAGGGTCAGGGGACCTGCTCCATGCTGTTTCCAACATCCCCTGACCTTCCTGGGCAGGGCTGCAAGGCAAAATCTGCAGCCGACAATGGAGTTTTCCCCTGCATTTTGCCTAGCAACATCACCTGGGAAGGCAGGGGACATCAGAAACAGCACGGATCGGGTACCCCGACCCTTCCAGAGGTGGCAGGGATGGCGGAGAACCTGAAATGGGTGAAAAAACTCCATCACATCTTGGTGGAGGTGGGGGGGCACATGAAATGGTGTTGTGGGCCGCACTTGGCCCCTGAGCCACAGGTTGAGAATCTCTGTGCTATATGGAAGGCAAACAAGAAACCATCAGTGCCCCAGGTCAATATCAGATTACTTTAGTGATTTTTTTCATTAGACTTTGGAGAATTCTGCAAGTGTTTTCTTCTCCATCAATTTGCATACCTTCAGCAGAAGGCTGTGATAATTTTATTGCAAACTCATTTTTAAAAATTCTCTTAGGGAACAGAGAGTTAAGAGCCTTGTCAAATTTCATATCTTACTGTGGAAAATGGTGATATGCCTTTCTGTTCTCCCTGCTGAGCAAACATAATTTCATTCTATAATAACACACTCTGCACCCAGTTGCACAAGGGCAAAGGGGAAGATACACGCAGCATCAAAACTAATACATTATTTGTTTGCCCTGGTAGGAGCTACATTTCCAACACGAAATTGCAAAGCTGTCATTCTTGACACTGTCATCTAGTACAGTATGTTTATTTCATCCCTCCACCTCTAACACCATCTGTGGATAATCAATTGTACAGGGTGGCTTCCTGGTAGCAATGTTTGAGACTGGGGATCAATCTCTCTCTCTCTCTCTCTCGCATGCATGAACACACACGAACACACACGCACGCACACAGACACAGACAAGAGACTAACCATTCTCTCTCTCTTAGTTTTCGAATGTTTGTCTGTGCGAGGATATCAGATAAGGAGCAAAACAAAAATATAATAACACAAGATAAAAACATCATGGCACCTTAAAAACAAATTGCTTTATTTTAATATGAGCTTACATGGATCAACCGGAAAGAATTTCTTTTGAAGCCCATACCTAAGCATTGATTATAAATAACTGGCTAAAACTTGTTTTCTTTCCAGTAGAACTCACACTGGTAACACTAATAGGTAAATCAGTACTGGAGACCAAATATTCGAAGGGCTGTTCCTCTTGGTGATGGAGTAAATTTGCCAACTGTGGCTTCCATGGGCAGCTCAAAAGCCATTGATGGTGAACCTTAGCACCCCAGGTGTTCTTGGACTTCAATTCCCAAAAGCCCAAGTCAACACTCCTGCTGATCAAGGCTTCTGGGAATTAAAGTTCAAGAACAACTGGAGTGCCAAGGATTGCTATCATGGGACTACCCTAAACCAGTATTGCAGTACTGTATATGTTAACATGTAGTTGTCCATTTAACTTTGTATCTTCCTATTCTCCCACCAAGTACTGAAACGTTGTTGGGGGAAAGTGATATATTAAGCCTCAATTATCTTTAAACCAGATTCCTATTTTCCCATTCCACTTGGATAATGCCCCATTGTGTAAACAGTGGGCCAATTTTGGTGCTTATGCAAGGCGTTATCCAGCACTTTGTCTAAGCAAAACCTCTGTTGACCTCAATGGGAGTGGGGTGGGGAGATCAACTTGCGACTTGTGCAACCAGAAGCTGGAGACTGAGAAATATTGTATGTGTGACCTTTACCTAATGTTACCCTCTGCCCATGTTACAAGAGTACAGAGGTCTTCACAATCATGGAACAGAGATACAATATTAAAAAGCACAGAACAGAAGACAAGCATGAGCAACAGGTAGTTGGAACAGAACTAGAGATTTAAAAGCCTCTTTAAATAATAATATTTCTGTCTCTTGCTTGAAAGACAACAGAAAGTGAATTCTGATGCCAGGGAAACTCTGGGAGTTTTAGTCCCAAAGTACCGATCTACACTCCCCTATCCACAGGACAGTCCAGGGCCTGTTCTTATTTTTCACTTAAACATGACCATGTCTGAGGTTGGGCACATCAACTTATATGTGAACAGAAAACCCCTAAGGAGTTTCAGTCCTTCCAGCCTGGTGTTTGTGAAGTCAGTTGCAGATGATGGAGGCTAAAATCTAGACACATGCAAAGATTGTAAAACTAAGTTCAGCTGGGAGAAAGTATATTTCTAACCAGGTAAAGGCAGAAGGATGGCTTTCTGTTATTCAAAACAAACTTGGCCAGAGCCTGAAAGGTAGTCCTCAGAATCCCCACAATTAAGACCATCATTAGCAAGGAGACACTGGATATTATAGCCCAGAAAGCAACATTTGCAACCTCTGCCTATTTGACAGTCATGAAAGCATCCCCCACAAACAGCTGAATCAGTTATATTCCTTGTTTGCTTTTCGGTTTGTACATGTTAAATCTTTCTGATTTAAGAATGACTAAAATCCTGTTGCCTAGCATAGTAGATTGCACTGGAATAGGCCCATTGAATCAATGGAGATTTGGTGAGTCCAGTGGCATAGCATGGCCAAACTTGCCCCCCCCAGGCTCGCTGCCCCCCTCTAGGTTCAAACCGCCGGGGGGGGCAGGCTTGCCACCCCCCTCTAAGCTCACCACCCATGGTCCCATATTTATCAACTTTCAATTTCTTGCCTTTGAACAGCTAGGTTGGCAGGAGCTGGGACAGGTGGGAAGGACCAGGACCCCCAAACATGCCCAGTGGTGTTGCAAGACCGGGGGGGGGGAGGCATGTTAGGACATTTTTCATTTGGGGGTATTGTACAAGATTGCTGCCCAGTGGAATAGTATAACTTTAAGGCCCTCCATGTGTTTTGAACACAGGTGTCCATAATAGAGACTCAAACTGATTGCCAGGCTGTGCATGCTTGGTCCACGTGCTCATGAAACAGCCCAGCTGTGGCTGATTAGAGAATCTGCCCAGCAACACTGGGGTATAACTGTGGCCCTCTGGGAAGGGTCTATGGAGGAGGTATTCATTCTGGAGGAGATTGTTATTCTGAAAGAGGCTGTCATACTGAAGAGAAGGACTGAGACACTGAAGGAGGTGATGGTGTTCAGAGTTTTTCTTCAACTGAGAAGAAAGAACTGCTAAAGGATCACCAGGACTTTTTGAGTGCTCCTGGAGTTGGAGCCAACAGAGGACTCCAAGCTGTCTACCTACTGTGGGGCTTGGAGAGAGTGAGAGACTGTTGTATATAGTCCTGTGTATGTCTGTCTTCCCCTCACTGTAAGTAAAGCGCACCTTTCCACTGAAGGCATATGTGTGTGTGTTATTGCACTAAGGCTTTCGCTGCGTAAGAGCTTAAAAGTGCTACTCTGCTATCCAGCCACACATATCGCTAGGGGAATCCCTGATAAGGCAGGAGGAGGAGGCATGGACACAGGAACAGCTCAGCTCCTTTCGCATGGACAGAGCCAGTCCCAGTGCCCTGGCTTGGTGCTCCTCAACCTTTCAGTCCACTCTCCTTCCCCTTCTGTTCAGCCCAGGTCTCCTGGCGCCAGCTTCTCCCAGCCATCCCAGAACCAAGGCCGGTGCCACGACGGCACCATCACTGCAGACCCAGGAAGGAGCACCCTTGTTGCCTCACCTCCCGCTGGGACATTTTGCCGCCCCCTGGAAAGTGCCATCCGGGTGTGGGCAGTACACATGCTACGCCACTGGGTGAGTCACCTCCATGGTAAGTTCATTTTATTCAAATGGTCCATCTCTAGCTGGGACTCACTATGCTAAAGTAAATTCCATTAAGTAGGGCCATCTGATTCAATAGAAATTACAGTGGAGGCGACTCACCAAATCCCAAATAATTCCATAGGTCTACTTTAGTGCACTATATTGCTTGATGCAACAAGATTTCAGCCCTGTGGTTTAGATATCATACTACAGAGCCAGAAACTGGGAGTTCAGTTTCCCACTGTACCTTCTGGAAGAAAAGCCAGTCTATGTGGCCCTGCCCTGGCTAAGCTACACAGTCCCAGGGTCAGAGGGAATGGTGAACCACTTCTGTGTATACTATAACTTGTAAACCATAGGAAGGGTCCCCAGAATTGACTTGCTACTACTCCATCTCCAGCTCTTCCTCCTCCTCTCCTCTTCCTCCTTCTTGGTGCTGGTGGTGGAATAAAAGAAGGATTCATCTCCTTCAGCCATGTTTATACCTGTATCATAAAAATCCCAACTAGCATCTTTGCTGGGAAACTGTTTATGACCTCAACCTCCGTTTTCATCTCACTGGTCTACAACAGCAGGAAAATATTGATTCTCTGGATTTGGCATGTCATCTCAAAATATCAAAGGTATCATAAGTCCGTGATGTCACCTAGTCCTCTTCTTCCCACTGTTAGCCAAACTAACAAGTTGCATTCCCTGACAGCATGTCTGGAAATTTGCCACTTGCACAAGAAAGACCACCAAAGATAATTAAAGGCTGACAGTGTATGAGAGTCCTTGAAACTGAGTTGGCATTGGCACATCCAAAAGGAAGAGGGCTCTCTTTTATTTTGTCTGCCAGACAAAGCCAGATGTTTCTTTTACTAAGGCCAAACATATACCTAAGCATTTGAAAACTGTCAACCTGTAGTGACTACATTTATAGTCTGGTAGCCACAGAAAGTAGATCATTTGTCATTATAAGTAGAATTTAAACAACAGTCCTTTTAACCCATTTCTCAGAAGTAAGAGAAATAAAGCTGGTGGCGGGAGCATAAGGCATAGGAAGCACCAAACTTCATAAGCTTAGGGGTTCAACTAGAATTTCTAGTTTTTGTGTGTTCTCCATAATTAATTTTTTCTCCTTCCCACAGTGGGATTTCTTCCAAGCAATCAGACTTCCAAAATAAGCCTGTGTTTACCTTCCAATGGACAAAATAAAATAGGAAGGTGTTTACCTTCCAATGGACAAAATAAAGCAAGCTAAAATGCAACATGAGGAAAAACCCAGATGAAGAAAGCTTCACCACATAAGAGAACTTCTAAAAAAACATACCGAACATATCATCTAATCTGATACTCAATGTGTACTTCAAGGGGGAAAAAACAGAATCTAGTCTACAACTTGGGAATGCAGAACTGATTTAAGGGATTTAAGGGACAGCCACCCTTTCTGCCCTTGTTTTTATTCGTTGTGTTGTTGTAATTTTTCTTATGAATTTTTAAGGTTTTAACCTGTGATTTTAATCTATGATGTAAGCCGCCCAGAGTCGGGTCTACCCGATTGGGGCGGGATAGTAAATATGAGTAAATAAATAATAATAAATAACTATGCCCCAAAACTCTTGTACTAGGGCTTGCTCATGGAAAGGCACTACCTTTTGTATTCTTGCTAGAGAGAAAAAATGTCCAAACTGGTAAGAATTCAATCTGTTGAAATTACTTACCTTTAACTCTGTCTTCTGTGTATTAGTGCTACCTAGTGTCCATAGTGGACTGAGTGATGGACTAAGACTCAGAAGGCCTGGGTTTGACTCTCTACTCTGCCATGGAAACTCACTGGGGGAGTAGAACTACTAAACCCTCTCCTTAAATACCTCACTTTCTTGGAAAGCCCTATTAGGATTGCTGTAGGTTGATTCCAACTTGATGGAACATAACATAATGGAACATAACAAACTTTGTATCCGACATGTTAGTTGGGAAATTTTAAGAATCATAATTCAAAACAAACAAAACTACTGATACTTCTACTACTTTTGCAATAATAATAAAAAAAGGCAACATCAGAATATCTAAATAAACAAGTATGCTTGTCATCATCCCACAAGATCAGTAGGGAATGAATTAAGATGGATTTAAATCTTGATGATCTGCATATTGAGAAGATCATATTGACTGTGAATATGCTCTTAAACTCACTTCATTGTGCAATAAAAAATAGGGAACAACTAGTTCTTCTCAAACCAGGAACATGTTGATAGACAGAACATCTAATCTCTGAGACCAATGAAAGACATAAAAGATTGTTGGCAGATTGATTCCTTGGGGGAAACTGATTGTTCTAAGACTAAGTCATTCTTGTGTTGCAGATCCATGCTGAATTCCCAGGACAGTAAACAAGCAGGTACGACAATTCCGAAACTAGCAAAATCTTGATACTTGAAAATCCCCATAGGTTGGGCATTCTCTTCTCCTGCAGAAGAGACAAAAACTCACAGTTTTTACGGCATATGTAATTCTGAATTTGACATCTGGATGAAAACAAAATAACAAGGAACCAACAAAATAAGAAGAAAAGCAAACATTCTCCAGGTACCAATCACAAGCATACAGATTTCTGGGTTTCATTGGCTTAAGCAGTCTGCTTCAAATAACAGACAATGATTAATTTAATTCAATTTAATTTAATCATCATATTTATGCTGCCGCCCCCTTGCCGAGGTGACTCCGGGCAGCTTACATGTATAAAACCATAGCATAGATATACATAAAACAATGAAGTAAAAATATAAAATTGTTTAAAATTTAAAATTAACATACCCTCTCCCAGCAGTCCGGGGGACGATAAAAGCGCAGCGGCAACTGCGGTGGAGTGAGGATGCTCCCGCCTTCCCTCCGGACTCACCATCACACCGGAGGAGAGGACCTTCAGCTGCGGGCAGTGAGGCAATGCTCCCGCCCTCCCCCGGGCTCCGTCACCTCTGCCCGGGGGACGATAAAAGTGCGGCGGCTTGAGCAGCCACCGCCACCAGAAACACCTGCGTCGGGGCGGACCGGCTTGTCACTTATTGCAGGATTTAGTAATTGTTTTTTGTTTAGTTTTTTGCTTTTGTATGTGTAAACTGAACTGATACTAGAAGTTTGATTGTTGTTTGATATTGTTGTTTAGTGAATTTTGATGCTGTAATGACTTATATTACAGTATCTTGGATTATTTCTTAGGATGTTTTAATCTAATGTTTTGTAATTGTAACTGTTATTGGAGATATATATATATATTAATCTAATGTTTTGTAATTGTAACTGTTATTGGAGAGAGATATATACTGTATATTCGATATTTGTAATTTACTATGTGATATCTGTAATTGCTGTGTAATTGTAACTGTTTCTTCTGTAAGCCGCCCAGAGTCGCTCTGCGAGTGGGGCGGCATATAAGTCGAAAATACAAAAATACAAAAAATACATCATAGGATTTCCTTTAAAACTAAAGCTAAAAACCCAGGTAGCCAGTGGTAGGCAAGAGCCGGTTTGCACTGGTCCGCACGGACGGGTAGTAACTTTTTCCAGTGTCCATATGGACAGGTGGCAACTTTGGGGGCCAATCACACAGTTTTTTTTAACCTTTTTCTGGTTCCCCCCTCTGCGCTTGCACGACTCCAGCATGCATGCATACCTCCAGCGCTCGGCATGCATGTGCACCTCCAGCACTCGGCGTGCATGCGCACCTCCAGTGCTCGGCATCTATGCGCTTATGTGTATTTTATATATATTTATTTTTAATGTGTATTTAATGTGTATTTATTTTAATGTGTATTTTATGTGTATTTATTTTTAATGTGTATTTTAATGTGTATTTAATGTGTATTCATTTTAATGTGTATTTATTTTTAATGTGTGTATTTTAATGTGAGCTTTTGTGGATCAAGCCCACTGGCTCTTTGGTTATAAACAGAGATGAGCACTGAACCCTAGAGTTGGTAATGACTGGCTTTCGAGCAAGGACAACCTTTTCCTAATAACAGAAGATCCAGTGGTGGGATGTCCAAATTTTTACTACCCTACTGTGACAGTGTCATGATTTCATGGGCAGGGCCAAATGAAAAAATAAAAAAATATATAAAATAAAATAAAAATAAGCACACACACACACACACCTCAACCCACCCACAACACAAACCCATAAATAAATTAAATAAATAAATAAACAAAATAAAAATTACATTAAAATACACCCACTCACCCCATACACAAATCAAAACCCCAAACACAAACCTGTCACTTACCTGTTAGTATAAGTACCTGGGCAGCACCATGTTGCAAGATGGATATGGTCATCGTACCGGTTCTCTAAGATAATATGCCTTAATGTAAATGTAAAACAGCTGTACCTCCTTAAGGGTTCTCCAATTGGGACAGAAATTGGAACAGCACAGGTGTAGCTTATTAATGAGGTAACTCCAAGACTTTGCTTAAAAACCCCAAGCCAGGCCGCCAGGCCTGCCAGGCCTTTTTAGGAACTGTGGTAGTACGTCAATATAGGGAAAGGTATTAAATACATATTAAAATACACACAGACACACCACATCCAAAGGTGAGTCACTTACCCTGGGTAGCAGGCTATAGGGAGCTTCAGGCTAGCAGCTTCTCTTCCTCCTCCCTGCTTGGGAGGACAGCAAGGAGGCCGTGCATATGTGCCAAGCACTGTAGGCATGCAGAACAAGTGCTTGGCACGCATGCACAGTGGGGGAACCAGTGAAAAGGTAAGCCCCAAAAGTGGTTCCCTCCAAAAGCTGCTACCAGTTCTCCAGGAGACTGGGAAAAGTTACAACCGGTTCTGGCGAACTGGTGCTAACCTGTTGCATCCCATCACTGAGAAGATCTCTGAATAGTACTCAAATTTGATGTCAGGTTTTGTCCCTGCAAGTGGTTCAAGGTCTCCCTTGTTCAAAAACCAGTCATATATGACTCTAGGGTGCAGTGCTCATCTCCATTTACAGCCAAAGAACCAGTGCTGCCTGTGTTTGCAGACGTATACATGACCGGATCGCCCATGACTTTGGCTCCGCCCACAACTTTGGCTCCACCCATGGTGTGGGTGTGGTATTAAAAATTTTGGCTGCCCATCACTGGAGGTAACCCTCAAATGAGCCACCCTAAAGTGGCCGTCGCCCTAACCACCACCCCACAACTGCTGGACCAGCCAGGTTTTAAGTTTTTTTCCAGAAGGGCAGAAGCTCTGGTCAGTAGGAGGTTCCACAGGGCCAGAGTGGACACAGCCCAAGGGACTATCAGGGAGTCCCTCTGGTTCACTCTAGTGGGATGAGCAGATGTCCTTGGGATGATGCGGTCTCTTAAGTACTCTGGCCCACTACCATATAGTGTTTTAAAGGTCATCAGCAGCACCTTGAATTGCACCCGGAGGGAGACCAGTAGCCAATGCAGCTCCAGCAACAGGGGTGAGGCATGGGCGTAGCGCCCACACCCCATCACCATGCAGTCAGCTGTATTTTGAACCAGTTGTAGCCTCCGAATAGGCATCAATGATGATGCTTATTAGAATGAAGAGCCCTGTTGGTGCAGTGGTTAAACTGCTATACTGCAGCTAGAATGTTGTGAGTTCGATCCTGATTGGGATCAAGGTTGATTGAGTCTTTATTATTATTATTATTATTATTATTATTTATTCAATTTACACTTCAAATAATACAATCAAAATCAAAAACATATCAGAAATCCCCAATCCCCAATCACAGTTACAGTTCAAAATCCCCAGAGTCCCCAATCATAATTACAAATTACAAATTACACAATATCAGGTCATCATAAAAGCACAGCTGTCGGCATTCTTCTGCTCTGCACCTCCAAGGTCTAATGGGTACCCAGCATGTTGGGGGCAAAATGCTAATAACTTTGTGAACTGCTCAGGGAGTGCAAGAAGCGCTATGGGCCAGAATATAAGTGTAATTGCTTTGCATTGTTTTGAAACTTCCTGTTGCATCAGGTCTATAAATGAGATTGTTCCAAAGGTGCCTAGAAATTATAACACAAGGCAATGATGATGAAACAACATTTTATACATTCGTACAGCTTCCAAACCAGGCAGTGGAACATACTGTAGGTGATGATTAGGTTCCAAAACTGTTGATCAAGGAATAAAAACACTGAGTCCCTCCTGTCTTACCATCTCAGTTCTTCTTCTTTTATGTCCCGATCAAATCCTGGACAGCCAAAAATGAAGCAACTTTCATTTTGGTTTTGCCCAAACCCAAGTCCTCATTGTTGCATGCCTTTGGAGACCAGTAAATGAGCCAGATTCTGTATCTCTACACATTCAAACAGCATGTTTTGTCTGCCAACAGTCCACACTTGAGCAACTCTCAGCCTATTCAGGGTCCTCCAAGTGATGTAGGGGAGGTTGAGATCCTCAGCTATATCTTCTTTTAATGTTGCTCCTTGTCCAGTGAGCTCCTTCTTCCATCTTCTAATTTGGTTTTACTCTTGTGTACTCTCAAGAATGCTTGTTCTTGCCATAAATTTCTTCTTGGATCTGAACTGGCGGACTTGAGGCTCATATCTGTTCAGAGGATGCTGAGGGTCATTCTCCTGCTTAGTTCTCTTGGTGCTCACTCCTACATCTCTCCTTATCTTAGATGGAGCGATACCAACAAGAGGTGTAGGTTGGAGGCATCCTATCAACCATCTCAGTAAGGACTTCAAATGCAAGGTCAAAGTAGGTCTTTGAAAGCATATTTGCAAAAGTTTTAAGTCTAGCTACAATTGGTTAGTAAGCTGCCATTTCTTCTATGCTTCCTGGACACTTAAAAGGCATTTATCCTTGTGTGGTCTCATACAGGAGAAAATTGTACTCAAAAACAGGAATTCTGCTCAACAATGTCTAATATTTTATCATTGTTATTATAATTAATTTACATTCCAGTTCTTCAGTAAATCAGGCCATGCCTTTAATCTTCTTTGAGGAAAAAAAACTCTATATTGATGCTGAATGGAAAATCAGGATCTTTTAATTTATTTGCATCTGTGCCTTTTAGATTGCATTATGATTCCCATTTATCTTTCTCTATCATAGCCTGCTAGCTCCTTCCCAGTGTTTTATAGCAGCAACCATATAACACCAAGGGACTGAGTCCTACCATTAGGATTGCTGGAACATTCAATTCATTGTGGTGCTTAGATTAATGGATGAATGGGAAGATAGTGGGAGAGAGAATGATAATGAACTCTATAAACTAACTTTCTTTCAGCTGAAGCCAAAACCTGACCCCAAGCAAGGTTGCCACCAGATTCGAGGGTGCTAGCTGAAGTCTTAAAGAACTACAATGTTTCTTCAGCTTCTTCTTCTTTCATGTGCCGATCAAACCCTGGACTGCCAAAATGAAGCCACTTTCTTGGCTTTGTCGTTGGCCAAACTTAAGTCCTCATCAGTGCATGTTTCTGGGAGTAATTGGCAGACCAGTAAATGTGCTGGATTCTGTATCTCGCCACATTCACATTTCAGTTCCTTTGGTTTGATCTGGTGTTAGAAAGATTAACCGGCAAGGTTGCCACCCGACTGTATTTACAATCTCTGAGGAGGCTCTTTCTGCGTAGCTTTTCAGGAAGGGAGGCAGTTCCCAAGATGAACAGCTTTGGGCAAATAATAAGTTTGATTTTATGAATGAGGTTAATTTAAAGCAAGGGTGCCCAAACTATGGTCCATGGGCTGGATCTGGCCTCCAATGCCAATTCATCTGGCCTACAAAGCCCTCATCGCTCCCAGAAGTGGAAGTAAAATGCACCGGATGAATTGGTGTTGGGGGCTGAATCCGGCCTGTGGGCCTAAGTGACCGGCCCCCTGAACCACATGACTGGCCCATGGCCCAAAACGTTTGGGCGCCTCTGATTTAAAGATGGGCACCCACCTTTACCTCTTCTAATACAGCACCGAGGTCTGCTGGCTGAACAACAAAGACGTCTGTATGCTTGCTTAACAAGAGTAACTCAGAAAGCCTGAAGTAAAGATAAGGGACTGGCCAGAAAACCAGTGGGTTAATTTTTTTGTGCCTTTTGGGCCATATGAAGCAATGAAGGAAGTAGAGCTCAAGCATGTCAGCTTCTTATTGCAAAATCTCTGGCACCCATTGGTTGTGTGAGGCCTAGAACTGGGAACTTGTCATGGAGTACTGTACATGGAGGGTGGTGGTACTGTACAGCATGCACTGTGTGCACTTTGTAATAAGGTCATGTATGGATTTCTCAATCAGAATCACTGCTGAGGACTGTTTTGGAACAACTCGATCTGATCAAGACAAACTTAGGATTTATTTTCTGATAAAGATAAGTTTGTCACATTTCAAATGGTAAGGTTTATTTCAATGCTATAAAAGCAAAATCTGCATCATTTGCTGGCAACCAAATTGGCAGACTATTGTGATTCAGGGTTGTTTGACTTTGATATATTATTTCATTGTTAAATCTATTAGGTGCAGTAGTGTTTATGTTTAAATAGGTGTGATGCATTTTAGATTTTAGAATTTTAAAACAAGAAATCTAATGTAAACTCTTTTCTTTTGTATTGAATGTGTGTGTGTAAAATTTTCTTTATTACATAATCCGCAAAGGTCAGTGGGCCAAAGTAATAAACCAAATTCATTTTGTTTTGAGTTTTGACATATCAGATCACCAGTAGTCTTAAACAGAAAAAAACCCCATAATTGCCCACTTTCCCTGCTCTCTGCTGAGCAGAAGTGATTAATTTGAAAATAATAATTTGACCTGCAATGCGATTCGTCTGAGGCTCTTGTCAACTCATGGAACGAGAGAGTAACGGCAGCCTTGGATGTGATCGCTCCACTACGGCCTCTCCTTGCCCGCGGGCATCGATCATCCCCTTGGTTCACAGAAGAGCTGAGGGAGCTCAAACGGGCAAAGAGACGCCGAGAGCGCCGCTGGATGAAGACCCGGAGTGAGTCTGATCGAACACTTGTTAGAGCGACCATTAAAGCCTACCTAGTGGCGATGGGGGCGGTGAAACGACAATATTTCACCGCCCTTATTGCCTCCGCTGATAATCGCCCAGTGACCTTGTTCCGGGTGACCAGGTCCCTCCTTGGAAGAGGGGGGTCTGGCCCTGGTTGGCAGGGATCGGCTGAGGCTTTTGCTGATTATCTGGCGGAGAAAATTGCTCAGATTCGCTTTAGGTTTAATCCCGGCGTGGAAGAGACAGAGCTGGAGTTGACCAGAGTACTGTCTGGCCATGTTATCTGGGATCAGTTCGATCCAGTTGGCCCTGAGGAAGTGGACAGGCTTCTTGGATCTGTTTGCGCCACTGCCTGTGAATTGGATCCATGCCCTGCCTGGCTAGTCAAGGCATCTAAGGCTGTGGCAGGCGGTTGGGTCGAGGCAATTATAAATTCATCTCTGCAGGAGGGGCTTTTTCCAGCACCCTTAAAACATACTTTGGTGCGTCCCCTCCTGAAAAAGCCATCCCTCGACCCTACGGTACTTACCAACTACCGACCAGTATCCAACCTACCCTTTTTGGGTAAGGTCTTGGAGAAGGCAGTGGCGTGGTAGCTACAGGAAGTCCTGGATGAAGCGGATTATCTGGACCTTTTCCAGTCAGGATTCAGGCCCGGATATGGTACTGAAACTGCATTGGTCGCATTTGTATTTGTATTTGTATTTTCGACTTATATGCCGCCCCACTCGCATAGCGACTCTGGGCGGCTTACAGAAGAAACAGTTACAATTACATAGTACATTCCCTAGGATAAAAACAATTACAAATATCGCACAGTAAATTACAAATATCACAAAGCAGGAATAACATCAAAAAACATATCAAAATATATCCCCCAAAAAATAATCTCTAATAACAATTGTAATTACAAAACATCAGGACATCCTAAAAAATACATCAGAGATACTATAATATAAATCATTACAGCATCAAATTCAATAGGCAACAATATCAAGCAACAATCATAGATTCCAAATATCAATCCAGTTTACACAAAATTACAAAAATTACAAAAGCAGAAAACTAAACAAGAAAAAACAGTTGCTTAATCCCGCAACAAGTGACAAGACTCTCCTCCCCGCCACAGGTGTCTCTAGCGGCGGCTGGGCTTCGGGAAAGTCCTGCCGCCGAAGGGGCTTTTAAGCCCTGGCCAGGATGGAGCCCCCGGGACAGGTGGCTGGAGTCCCGGGGCTCGACGAAACAGCGACCACTCCTCCCCGCCGCAGGTGTCTCTAGCGGCGGCTGGGCTTCGGGAAAGTCCTGCCGCCGAAGGGGCTTTTAAGCCCTGGCCAGGATGGAGCCCCCGGGACAGGTGGCTGGAGTCCCGGGGCTCGACGAAACAGCGACCACTCCTCCCCGCCGCAGGTGTCTCTAGCGGCGGCTGGGCTTCAGGAAAGTCCTGCCGCCGAAGGGGCTTTTAAGCCCTGGCCAGGATGGAGCCCCCGGGACAGGTGGCTGGAGTCCCGGGGCTCGACGAAACAGCGGCCACTCCTCCCCGCCGCAGGTGTCTCTAGCGGCGGCTGGGCTTCGGGAAAGTCCTGCCGCCGAAGGGGCTTTTAAGCCCTGGCCAGGATGGAGCCCCCGGGACAGGTGGCTGGAGTCCCGGGGCTCGACGAAACAGCGGCCACTCCTCCCCGCCGCAGGTGTCTCTAGTGGCGGCTGGGCTTCGGGAAAGTCCTGCCGCCGAAGGGGCTTTTAAGCCCTGGCCAGGATGGAGCCCCCGGGACAGGTGGCTGGAGTCCCGGGGCTCGGCGAAACAGCGGCCACTCCTCCCCGCCGCAGGTGTCTCTAGCGGCGGCTGGGCTTCGGGAAAGTCCTGCATTGGTGGATGATCTCTGGCGAGAATGGGATGGAGGTCATCCATCCATCCTGGCTCTTCTTGACCTCTCAGCGGCTTTCGATACTGTCGACCACGGTATCCTTCTGGGAAGGCTCCAAGGATTGGGGATCCAGGGCACTGTGCTGGCCTGGTTCTCTTCATTTCTGAGGGGCCGGACCCAGTCGGTGTGGCTGGAAGGCGAGAGGTCCAGGCCTAGGCCCCTGGAATATGGGGTGCCTCAGGGCTCGGTACTCTCGCCTCTCCTATTTAACATCTACATGAAGCCACTGGGTGAGATCATCCGTTCCCACAGGGTGAGGTATCACCAATATGCAGATGACACCCAGCTGTATATCTCAGCCCGTGGAGATCCAATTGATGCAGTGGAAGTCCTATCCAGGTGCCTGGAGGCTGTCAGGGTCTGGATGGGGGACAACGGGCTACAACTGAATCCCGGCAAGACTGAGTGGCTATGGGTAAGGGGTCCTGCACTATCTCGGGAGTTACCATCTTTGGTTCTGGATGGGGCAGTTTTGCCCCAAACAGACCTGGTGCGTAATCTGGGGGTCCTCTTGGACTCACGACTACTGCTCGAGGAGCAGGTGGCTGCCGTGGCCAGGAGAGCTTTTGCACAACTTCGTGTAATACGCCAGCTACGCCCACTCCTAGACCGGGATTCCTTGCTCATGATCACACATGCTTTGGTCACCTCCAGACTTGATTACTGTAATGCGCTCTACATGGGGCTGCCCTTGGTGACCATTCGGAGGCTGCAGCTGGTCCAGAATGCGGCTGCTCGGGTAGTGATGGGGTGCGGGCGTTATGCTCGTGCCTCACCACTGCTTCAGGAGCTGCACTGGTTTATTTATTTATTTATTTATTTTATGTCTCCGGGTGCAATTCAAGGTGCTGGTTATTACCTTTAAAGCCCTACATGGTAGTGGGCCAGGATTCTTAAGAGACCGCATCGTCCCAAGGACATCTGTCCATCCCACCAGGGCGGATCGGAGAGGCTCTCATCATTCCATCGGCTAGAGAGGCGCATCTCTCTAGCACCAGGAGGAGGGCCTTCTCCGTGGCCGCCCCGGCCCTTTGGAACCTCCTGCCAACTGAGTTGCGTCTACAGACAGGGCTCCTGCCCTTTCGGAAGGGCCTAAAAACCTGGCTGGCAGGGCAGGTGTGGGGCTCCAGGAATATGGGGTCCCATGTTGGGTGGCTGATCTGATGGGACAGCTACCCCTCCCTCACTCTTTTAAACTTTTTTAATCTTTTTAAACTTTTTAACCTTTTTAAATTTTTTAGATCTTTGTAAATTCATGGTTTAATTCTTTTTTAATTGATTTTTTAAAGTAATTTCGAACCTCAAGGTTTTAATTTATGAATTTTCTGTAAGCCGCCTAGAGTCAGGTTCGCCTGATTGGGGCGGGATAATAAATCTAAATAAATAAATAAATAAATAAATATTCAGAAGAGGCTTACTTATTAAGCCTCTTCCCAATATTAGCAAACTAACACTGGTGCAATTTGGGTGATGGTGCATTAAGAAAATGTGTTTATCTGGATCAAGCCTTTCCCCCTCCAAATAAATGGTAGCCTTCAACCCTAGAACAATCTGGGATGGATTGATCTGCATTAAGGACCGTTTGGAACACTGACAAAAATGTTGTGTATTCAACGTTTTAGAGGGGACTGCCGTGGCTCAAGTAATTAAGACGCTGAACTAGCTAACTGGACAGTCGGAGTTTGATTCCTGGGTACTGCATGACTAAGTGAGCGCCCATCTCTGTCCCAGTTCCTGCCAACCTAGCAGTTAGAAAGCAAGAAATTGCAAGTAAATATATAGGGACCACTTCAGTGGGAAGGTAAACAGTGTTCCGTGCACACCAGTGTCTAGTTATGCCTCCCACATATCCACGGAAATGTCTGCAGACACAGACAGCACTGGTTCTTTGGCTATAAACAGAGATGAGCACTGAGCCCTAGTGTGGGATATGACTGGCTTTCAAGCAAGGGTGATCTTTACCTTTAGTCAACATTTTAAAGAACATTTCCAAAGAGGTGCAGCTTTTAAAAGCTGACACCCAGAAATCTTTTCAATACCTTTGGGGAAATGGCCCTGTTCTCCACAAAGAGAACAAAGGCCATTATCCACTCCGGTCATTAATATTCTGATAATGGGTCTGTATTTAGATTAATAGGTCATGCAGGGTTCAAAGTTAACATTTCCCTCATCTTTACCTAGGAGCAGCTATGAAGACTTCAAACATTGTTTCTGGCACTGTTGGAGGATATGAAGTGAGAGCTGCTACATGGCATAGGGATTTGAGATATGGAAAACCAGAGAACTAAACATGATATGGAAAAACTGGTTTTTGGACTACTAGTCTCAAATCCCTCATGCTGCCTGCAGGATTCATGGGTGGGAGCCAGAAAAATCATTTGTCCAAGGTTATATAAAAATAAATAAATTCCTTGCTTGAGTAATATTTCATTTTATCTGTGTACTCTAGACTGTCTGCAGGCAAGCTTTGCATGGTGTGTCATAAAGTCAGTTCTAACTTAAAGCAACTCTTTCCAGGATTTTATACGTATGTAATTCTAAGAAATAGTTCATCATTCCCTACTTCTGAGAGAGCCTTGCAATCATACAGCTTGGCCAAAGCCACAAAGATTGGCTCTTCTGCTACTAGACACACCGGGGAATCGAACTCTCAACTTTTAGCTCTGCAGACAGATACCTAACTCACTGATCTATCCAGCCTGTAGATGGCACTGTTGTCAGTCTGGGAAAGTTGTCCACTCTATTTAGGCCCATAACAGAAACACAATAAAGCAGCCAAAGCAGTTAAATACAAACAACTAGCCTTTATTAAGAAAGCTACATTTCAAGAAAAGCCTAAATCCTAATCCAAACAGGTTGATGATTCTGATGTTGGAGAATAAACACACAGTGGTACTGGAGCAATCTTAACGTGTCAATTTCAGCCCTTTGAGACTCAGAATGATTACCTGAACAGACTTCCCCCTCAGTGCTCATCTTCGCTTACAGCCAAAGAGCCAGCGCTGTCTGCATCTACAGATGTTTTCTTGGTCATGTGGTAGGCATGACTAGACACCTAAACACATGGGAGACTGTTACCTTCCCACTGAAGTGCTACCTATTTATCTACTTGCAATTTATTGCTTTAGAACTGCTAAGCCTGGCAGGAGCTGGGACAAGTGCTCACTCCAAGGTCTTAACTACTAAGCAATCACAGTCCCATAAACAAACAAACAAAACAAATAAATGTCAAGAATGAATTTTTCTTTGGTGTCTAAGCCAGACACGAAACTACCAATTGAAGCCACCTTTTTGATGAATTCATTCTGTAGTTCCTTTGGTCTGACCTAGTGTGAGAAAGATTAGCCAGCACAACAGGGTTGCCATTGCCTGGGGTACACCTGATTGTGGTTCAAAAATACCAAAATCTTTGAGGAGGCTCTTTATCTGTGTGTAAACCCCCCCCCCCATTTTTTAAAAAAAAAACATTCATAAAACTTCTGTGCGAAAGATTCTATGTCTGATTGGGTGAGAATTATCCTGTCTTTCCTCTGGTCTAATTTATTTAATCTGTTTCTTCAATGTGTTTTCCATTTTTCTTCTGTCATCATTTCAATGTCACTTTCTATTCCAGCTCTTGTCCTCTTGGGCCTCCTGTTTCTTCTGACACCGAGAACTATGTCCTTTCCATTATTTTATGGGTCTCCAAGAAAGTTGGGCATACTTCTTTTCTTTTGTTCCTTAAAGTAGGCATTGAAGCAGCAAATTGAGTGACAGGATGTGCAGTGGGTGAAATAAAATGCCTTGGACCCACCTTTATTACATCACAAGGTTCTGCCCCCTGGATTGATCTTGAAATCTCAGGGAATTGGGTATTGCTAACTAATGGGACATTCCTATAAACGAATGCTGGCATTTCAGGAAAGAAGCCATAAAGGAGCATTTTGGGTCTACTTCAGCTTTTCAAACAGGAGGACAATCGTTTACCTATTCAGTTCTATATTTTTTAAATCAGATGTTGCTCTATATGTACTGTGGGTTTTTTATAAACAGCAAGGAGTGTATTGATATCTTAATGACTAATAGGCTCTTCTCTCTAGAGGTAAAGATGCCCTTGCTCAAAAGTCAGTCATGTCCGACTCTAGAGTTCAGTGTTCATTTCTGTTTATAGCCAAAGAGCCAGCACTGTCTGCGTTTATGTGGACATGTGGCAGGCATGACTAGACTAGACTAGAGTGCATGGAACGCTGTTTACCTTTCCATCAAAGTGGTACCTATTTATCTGCTTCCAATTTCTTGCTTTTGAACTGCTAGATTTGCAGGAGCTGGGACAGAGACAGGTGCTCACTTCTGTCAAGGATTTCTGGCCATATGTGTGGTAACATAGCAGACTAGCAGTTAGCTATTGCACAGCAGAAGGTTCAGGTGCAAAGACACACACATACAGTTTCAGTGAATAGTGCAGTTTACTTCTGGGTGAGGGAAAGACAATATACACAGGTACCAGTCTGTCTTCAAGCCCCACAGTTGAGTTAGAGCTTGGAATCCTGAAGGCTCAAGTCCAATGAGCATGCACAGAGTCCTGCCAGCAAAACACTGACTGCACTTTGCCAAAGTCAATGTGCTCTTCTCAGCAGTGTAGAGTACCTGATAGTTCTTGGTAGAAGCAGAGCTTCAAGCAGCACGACTTCTCCCTCGCAAGTCAGTTGTCAGCTCAGTCACAGTTCCTCAGCAGTTCCTCCTCTGAATACCCTCCTCACAGTAGCCCATCTCAGGTGGGCCATAGTTATACTGTGCTGTTGCTGAACCACCCCCAAAGTGGTCACAGCTGTGCTCAACTCTGAGTCACATACACAAGCAGTCACAGCTGTGTAATCAGTCTATGCCTCAACAGCTAACACCTGAGCTTGGAGCTCTGCAAGACTCTTAAAGGTATATTCACACAGTGGGCAGGAATCTTGCTACAATACCCATAAAAATGCCCTAACAACTTCATCATACAGTACTTGGGTCTTAAACTGCTGACCTGCCAATCTTCCAGTCATCAAGTTCAGTGTCTAACCAATAAGTCGCCGCAGTCCCTACTCTTCTCCCTAGATGGCAATAAATATCCCAAGCTGTAGAAATCTGTGTAGTTCTCTATCCCATATATACAGTACTTCCGTCTCCTGGTGTTTTTCTGACTACCATTACTACTGACTTCTCCTGGTTTAATTTTTATTATGTTTTATAATATTGCTATAATAAGTCTTGTTTCCTTTCTTTCTGACTTTTCTTTTTCTTTGGTGTGTGTGTGTGAGTGTGTGAAAATGAAAACAGTGTATCTACACAACAAACTTATTGCCAATTTGAGAAATTCTTAATAATTCTGGAGAAAAGGTATTAAATGAGGAAGGTTGTCAACATGCAAGCAAAACCTTGGACTGACCTTATGCTTGCTTTTATCTACCAAGCTAAAACTCTGGCCAACTGAACCTGTCCATCAAGATTTTCTTAACTGTCCACACTTTGTTCTTTCCCCTCCCCTGCTTGTTCTTCTTCTCCTATCTAGTTCCTTAATTTCTGAAGCTCAAAAAAATGCAGTAAAACTGGATCCAAAATTAGCCATGTTCTGCTGTTTGGAGAACTACCACACTTCTTAAGCCTAAGGCTATGTTCGTAAGTACTGCTGAAATATTGTTTTGCATTTCCTGTGTCTGATATCAACACTTCCCTTAGCTAGGGTGTAAAACTAGTTTATTAATAACTCTTCTACCCCCTATTTAACAGTAATTTAATGCATGTCAGAGAGATTCAAAGACACTGGTTGTTGTTGTTCAGCCGCACAATCGATTCCAACCCTCTGCCACCCTATGGACCATTGTCCTCCAGGCACTTCTGTCCTCCACCATCCTCCTCAACTTGCTCAGCTCTGTGCCCACTGCATCCACAATACCATATAGCCATCTCATTTTTGGCCACCCCCTTCTTCTTTTGCCCTCCACCTTTCCCAGCATCAAGGCCTTCTCAAGTGAATCCTCTCTTCTCATTTGATGTCCAAAGTACTTCATCTTCATCTTTACTATTTGACCTTCTAGGGACCAGTCAGGGTTGATTTCTTCTAAGACCGACCTATTTATTTATTTTATTAGTTCAAATTTACATTGCTGCCCACTCGCCGTAGCGACTCAGGGCGGCTTACAAACAATACATTACATTATAATATGTTGATGGGGGTCAGGGGGAGGGGCGGCGAAGTCCTCAACCTGCCCTGGCTTCTTCTTCCCTGGCCGTTGGTGTGGGTGCAGAGGGAGGGGTGGCGAAGTCCTCAACCTGCCCTGGTTGCTTCTTCCCTGGCCATTGGTGTGGGTGCAGCGGGAGGGGCAAAGTCCTCAATGAAACAGAAGTAGTCAATGAAACAGAAGTAACTTGTTTCCAATATTCCTTTGTTTTCTCCATGATCCAACGTATGTTGGCAATGTGGTCTCTAGACACTCTGCCTCTTCTGAACCCCACCTGCACTTCTGGTAACTCTCTCTCCACGTGCTGCTGCAGTCTATCCTATATTATCTTGAGCATCAACTTGCTAGCATATGGGATGAGCACAATTGTTCGATAATTCAAACATTCTTTGGCATTACCCTTTTCTGGGATTGGAACATATACTGATCTTTTCCAATCCTGTGGCCATTGTTGTGTTTTCCAAATCTGCAATGATTTGATTCCATCATCTTTTAGGGCTTTGAAAAATTCAACTGGAATACCATCATCTCCACTGACTTTGTTGTTTGCAGTGCTTTTTAGGGCCTTTCTGACTTCACTCTCCAGGATGTCTGGCTCAAGTTCAATTTCTTCATCATTGTTACTATCAGGAGTGTTGAGAAGCAAAAATTCAGTGGAACCCCGCATAATGAATGCTTCATATAATGAAAAATTTGCATAATGAAGCATAATGAAAAAAAATTGCATAATGAAGCACTCCATGGAATGGAATTTTTTCGTTATGCGGAGTTCTACTGTACTTACAAATTAAAGCCAAAATAACACTAGTCAACGATGTCTATATGTTTCTTCAAGTGACTTCTCACTGGCTTTTTACCCACCAACCCCAAACTTGAGAAACTACTAAATTTCTTGAAAGAATAGCCAATGCCTTGAATTTTGGAAATCCTGATACAGTACTGTATTGTCAAAAATGCTTATTTAAAAAAGCGTGGCATCCATCTGCCCTTATTCTCCAAATAAGAATGAGCTTGAAGTTAGCAAAAGATGCCATAAATAATAAAAAGCATTCTTCAGGTACATACAGTACACAAGGGGGGGGAGGGAGAACCAGATAATAGAAATAGGCATTAACTACTCAGTGGAAATGGTAAAATGATAACAGACAACAAAGCAAAAGCAGGAGTGCTCAAGTCTCATTTTAACTCAGTTTTCTTCCAAAACAGAATCAAGGACTCTCCTAGCAAATGTGAAGTATGAGCCTTGGATGGGATGGGACAGAACTGCAATTTGAGATTGATAGACAAAATAGTCAAGGAGTTGCTTGGAACAAAATCAGATCTCCAGAGCCTGATGAAATGTATCCAAGGACTGGCTAAAGGACTCTCAGAATCACTGTTTATTATTTTCCTGAATCATACAGGATGAGTGAAGTGCCAGATGATCTGAGGAAGGCTAACATTGTGTCTATCTTCAAAAAATGTCAAAAGAGAGAAATCTAGGAATTACAGACCAGTCAACCTGACACCAATCCTGCTGAAAATGCTCAGGCAGGTTGATTTCTTGCAAGCATCTTGAAAACAAAGCAGTGATATCTAGAAGCTAACAGGATTTATCAAGGGCAAATCCAGCCAGACTAATCTCATCTCATCTTTTTGATTGGTGTCCTCCCATACAGACCAGTAATACTATGGACATAATATATCATGCCCCCTCAAGGGTTGTTGCCTTGTCAAGGCAAGGGGCCATGTGTGGTCTGATAAGGCTATGGCAGTATTTCCCAACCTTTGGTTTTTGGACTTCAATTCCCAGAAGCCTAAGTCAATTTCCCAAAGCACTGATCAGCCACTGTACTGACTTGGACTTCTGGGAATTGAAGTCCCCCTGTGGTGTGTGTGCCCCATGTTGGGAACCACTGGGCTATGGGCTTGCCATGTAGGGCCACCCAATAAGGAAGGCTGAGTGCAGAAGAATAGGCACCTTCAAATTGTGGTGTTGGAGAAGACTTTTGAGTGCCTCCTGGACCAGAAGGAGATCCAGTCAGTCAATTCTAAGGAAAATCAACCCTGACTGCTCCTTGGAAGGACAGGTGCTAAAGCTGAAATACTGTACTTTGGCCATCACTGGAGAAGGCCATTACCCTTTTCTGGGATTGGAACATATACTGATCTTTTCCAATCCTGTGGCCATTGTTGTGTTTTCCAAATCTGCAATGATTTGATTCCATCATCTTTTAGGGCTTTGAAAAATTCAGCTGGGATACTATCATCTCCACTGGCTTTGTTGTTTGCAGTGCTTTTTAGGGCCTTTCTGATTTTACTCTCTAGGATGTCTGGCTCATGTTCAATGTTCAATGCTAGTTTCTGACAAAAGTAATATTTTGGATCTCTTTGGGTCCAAGACACTAGAAATATGGAATTTCATGGTCCCCGTTCAAAATACTGCTAGCCTACCTGAATCTTTTATGAACAGAGGAAAGTGACTCCCACAGTGGGAAATTGCCCACTAGAAAAATTAAAAAGGGACTGTGACTGTGACACCCAAACATAAATTGGCTTGCGCTTAAAAGTGAGGCGAGGTTCCCCTGGACACCAGTATTTTTGAACTGCTGGTACAGCCAAAATAAGACCCTAACATAGCAGAGATGTATGGTGAAGGCCAGAAAAATCTGTCTGTCTTTTGGGTGAATGGGTAAAGGGGAAGATGTTACAAATGTGACAATTCCCTTCAAGTTTCAGAAATTGGGACAGATTAGAATTTTGGGGGATGTTGAGGAAGGAAAGCCTGCCCAAAAATCTGTGATTAAGACCACTCTTAATAAAGGGTAATGAAGGTTCTTTTTAATATTTCCCTTGCTCTGTAATATTTTGATAAGCACTGGTTCTTCCATTCATGATTCTTAACATGTTATGTTTGTATTTCTAAAGCAGAAAAAAATCTAAAAGTATTTTCTTCAGCCTACACTTGCTCCCAGAAGGGCTTGTCTCGAAACAATTAAGACGACCTCTCACCTAAAGCCAGGCTTCCGGAGACAAAAACAAGGGTCACACCTGGAAGGAATTGCCTAAGGCTTATTCTTTTGAGTTTTCCCCATCTTGTCTTTGTCCCTGGAATCTGTAATTAACACATGTACACAATGACAATTAGTTTTTCCTGGAAGTCAGGATGGAGAGTAATGCGAGGTATATCCCCAAGAGAAGTCTCACAAGTCTGTTCTTTGGCGTTCCATCAATGCTGATTGGCTCATCTTCAAGCCAAGCCTGATCATTAGAGGACACTTGTCACGATCCAGCCGGCCCCCACACTTCTGGAAAACCCCTGGAAACCAAAATCAAAACAACCGAGGCGGGCTGGACGGCTAATTAGAACAGAGATACAACTCTCAGCTGCTTATCAGCTCTTAAGGGGTTTTCAATTTCGTAGCGTTCAGATGTTGTGTGTGAAATTGCAATGCAGCTCTTACCCTTGTAGTCCAATGAAGACACGTTGTTCAGAAGAAATGATGAAGATTTATTGATCAGGTTCATAAAGCATAAAAGTCAGTAGCACAGGTCAGTCCAATAAAGTCCACAGGCAAATCTAGGTAACCATTTTTAAGGAGCAAAAATGCATAGCTCCTAGGCTAAAGATTGTTAGCCCATAGAGAACCAGAAACAAAAGCAGGTCTAATCAAAAACAGGTCTTAACTCATGGAGAAGCAAATACGAACTCCTTCTTCTCTCCAAAATGGAGAATTTGCAGTCAGGTGGTTTAGCATCAGCCAATCACGTAACAGTGAAAACTTTCTCAAAACAACAGTACATTGTTTATACACGTGCACACATAATGCACTGGGGCTAGCCATAACATGGCTCTGCTAACTTAAAAAAAGATAAGAAATACTGGAAAACATGCTGTCTGTAACACAGCCGTGAGGCTCAGAGAAGACAAAGGATTTTTTCTGAGGCCTATCTGAAAATTGGCAATTTCAAGCCTTGGGAGACATTAGGAAATAGGGCTATTTCCTGACAACACTCAACTCTTCCAGCCTGTCATACACCTAATCCCCCCCCCCCTTCCTGGATGTTTGTAATCTTTTTTTGTATTGTCACTATTTACCTTAAAAATTTGTCATTGTATCTTGAATTTGATGTGCTAACAAACCATTTTAACTAAAAGTTGAGTTATTTACCTTTGAAAGAAAACCCCACTGCTGGTCTTTTGTTTTATTGTACAACCTATATTGTAGCAATGGATAATTAGATAGATGATAAAAGATTAGCAGAAGAGTATAACAGGTCCTGCATTTGGGGGGCAAGGCAGCTCTCCCATCAAATTTTTCTTAGGGAAGCTCATTAGTAATACCTCGCATAATGAATTTAATTCATTCTGCGAGGCTGCTCACTATGCGAGTTTTTTGCTATGCGAGTCAGACTCGCATAACGAATTTTTTGCTATGCGAGTCAGACTTTCCCCTATGGAAAAACTTGCATAACGAGCATTTCAAGGGGGAAAACTCACATAGTGAAAAATTTTCGCTATGCAAGTTTTCCCCATAGAAACGCTCATTATGTGGGTTTTTCCATAGGGAAAAGTCCGACTTGCATAGCGAAAAATTCATTATGCGAGTCAGACCACTTAGCAAAAAAACTTGCTCATTATGCAAGGTTTGACTGTACGTAGATTTTTCTAGCAAACAAAAATGAGTGAGATATAGCTCTTTATCCAGCAGTGGAGCCCTCTGTTGCTTAGATGCTATTTTTGTCAATAAACCAGTCTTGTTTTTGTGTGAAATTAAAATCTCTGTGGTTCTTGGGGGGGCTCTGCCAGCAGATGTACGTTTTAATTTTAAAATGCATCTCCACATTAAAAAGGGATAGCGATTTTCAGGTAACAATCGGATGGAAGGTTGAGTCAACCTTGTGCTCTGTTTAGTATTGAACTCACAATGTTCTGGCTGCAGTACAGCAATTTAACTACTGTGCCACAAGGGCTCCTCTTCTACTAGGAAGGTGGATTCCTGAAAAGGGAAGAGCTCACAATGGCCACCAAACAAGCCTTCAGATCAGAAAAGTTACTTTTTCAAATAACTCCAAATTTTGATGGGCTTTAGGAGCTATGGGTCCAAAAAGTAACTTTTCAAAGCTTTGACCCTTATTGAACTACAATTCCCATGGAAAAGTGATAAATGTTTGTGATGTAGATCTACTCCATATCTTTCTTGAGGCTTACAACAATTTTCCCAGTGTTCAGAATATTTAAAAAAATAAAAGAAATTTGTTACATCGCTCATCACTTCCCAGTTGCTGGGTGATCCTCTTGTATCACTTTTCAAAATTAACTCATTGTGTTCAGGATTAATAATGCATTTGCCTTATGATAATAATAATTATATTACTATTAATAGTTGCTAATGAATCATAATAATGCTGATAATAAATAAGAACAAATAACTAGTAATTATAATTTCATTATGACTAGGAATAATTATATGTTCTCTAGTTGATTCCAGATATGGCCACCATTCCCAGGGTTTGCTGGGCATATATCATCCATTGTTATTTTTAGTGCTAGGGCAAGGAATACTAGAATCACAGAATCGCTGAGATGGAAGGGGCCTATGAGACCATCGAGTCCAACCCCCTGCGGAATGCAAGCATACAAATTAAAGGAGACATGACAGGTGGTTGTGCAATTCTCTCTTGATTTCCTCCAATGGTGGAGCACTCACCACCTCCCAAGGCAGTTGATTCTATTGTTGTACTCTGTAACTGTTAGGAGGCTTTTCCTAATAGTCAGCCTTTATCTGGCTTTCTGTACTTTCAGCCCACTATTACAAATCCAGCACTCTGGGATTATGGAGAACAGATCCTTGCTCTTTATGAAGGAAGATATTCTTTTATTATTTTGAGTCTCATGTGCCAAAAAAACCCCAAAAAACCCATGGCTAATCTTGGATTCTATGTGCCTTGGATGGGTCGGGTCACCCTTTGTTGCTTTCCCTAGGGTAGCATAATGCATCAAGCCAGCTGTTATGCAGCTGGAAGCCCAAATAATTCACTTCTGTAGTATTTTAGCACCTGAAGGTAGCCTTTGGTATTGACAGAATACATTAAATTCATCATCTGCTGTGAATCCATTGGGTTTAGAATTTCCAGTGCAGCGAGCCTATGAAAACATGGGTAAAGACAATTGTAATATTTATATTGTCGTCACAGCAGGTTCTTTGCTTGCTGTGTGATCTTGCTCTTCCAGCTTCTATTCCTTGCATGCATACATAACAGCAAATCAAATACTATGCAAATCGTGTTACATGGTTTCTGTTTAAGACTTTCACTGATGTGATATGTCAGTTATACAGTAATTTTTTAAAATATTTTGTTTGCCTTGCTGGTGAAGAAACTTGGTGAGTCAAAGAAAAAAAATATTTTTTGTTTATAACTGACATATTGTACAGTCATACTGTATCAGAAAACAAAACAAAACAAAAAATAAAATAAAAAACACTGTAGCACTTTAAAGACTGCTTTATTTTTATTGTTAGCTTTCGTGGATCAAGTCCACTTCATCAGACAAAGAGTGAAACTTACAGGCTGAAGAAGTGGACTTGATCCACGAAAGCTAACAATAAAAATAAAGCAGTTAGTCTTTAAAGTGCTACAGTGTTTTTTATTTTATTTTTATTTTATGTTGTTTATTTTATCTTGTTTTCTGATATGCCTGAACCACAGACTAACACGGCTACTGTTCCAAAAAATATTGTACAGTACAGGTATAAGCAATATTCTTAAATAGAAAAAATGGTTTTTTAAAAATGTCCCTTGTCCTCTGCTGATCAGAGGAAGTAATTGACTTATTAAGCCACTTCCCAATATCAGCTTTTGGGACAGTGGGGCTTTATTACAAGGATCTAATCAAGAACAACTATTCCAAAGTAACCTAGGCTAGATTGTTCCTGGGCTCTAATGTACCTGTAGTTGTACCCTCAGATGAAAGATCTTTGAAACCATTTTAAACTGTTTAATTGAACTTTTGGTATTAAAGGAAGAGAAACCTGGCTTTCTGTTCTGCTTTTTACGACTAGTTACTTTTTTAAATTTTTTTAACAATATTAAAAAAGTAACAAAACAAACAAACAACAGAACAGAAAGAGAGAAAAAACAGTTACATACAAAAAAGAAATAGTTCCCAAGTACATCTTACAGCCTTAAAGATGAAGAGGAAAAAAGAAAAGAAGAGAAAGAAAAATGCAAGTCAATATAGTATAATATAATCTCATATTACATTACTTGTTTTCTATACAATTACTATACTATATATTGTCACCTTTGTATCAACTATCCTCTTTCGCCACAATGTTACTACTTTATTGTTTTATACATGGAAACTATCACCCAGTGCACTAAAGTCTTGAGTCTACCAGCCACTCCTTTTACAGCTCATTCATTCTGCCAAAAATACATTGTATTCGGTGCAGGTTTTTCTCCTTTATTATCCATCAATGTGTGTTGCAAAAAAGGTTTCCAAATGTCCCAAAATCTATTTTGTTTTATTAACCCCCCTTTTATATTTAATTCCCATGTTAGTTTTTCATTTAATGCCATGTCCCAAGCATCAGCATACCATTTACCAATTTCTAAATTCATGTTACCTTTCCAATTTCTGGCTACTTGTTGTCTCGCCAATGTTAAGAAAATGGACAATAACTCTTTCATATTTTCCTCTAAATTCAATTCCTCTAAATCCGTTAGTAAAACAATTTTTTCATTCAACTTTAAGCTAACATTTAAAATTTTTGCTATTTCTTGTTCCATTTTATGCCAGAAATTGGAAATGATTTTACAATCCCACCACATATGTTTGTATGTCCCAGTTTCCTGATGACATCTCCAACATTTTTTTGAGTTGCTACTATTTATTTGATTTAGCTGAACTGGCGTCATATAGCACCGCCACAAAATCTTATAGTTATGTTCTTTAACTTTTGTAGACAAGTTTCGCATAATCCTACTTTTCCATTTTTTCTTCCGACTCTTGTCCGTAATGTTAATACTTAAATCCATTTCCCACATTCTTTTAAGTGCATCCTGGGATTCTTCTGTATTGTTTATCATCTTATATAACTTACTTACTATTCTTTTTATCCCCATTGAACCTCTTCTTATTTTATATACCAAATCCTCAAAGTCGATCAACTGCCTTGTAGGCTGTAGTTTATCTTTATATTGTTTATTCCACTTGTCCAACGTTAGTATCTGAAGCCAGTTCAACTTTAATTCCTTATAAAATTCTTTTTTTGTCTCTTCATTCTCAATTCGATTCAACCAATCTTTTAGTAAAATTATATCATGTTTATACATAATATTTTTTAGTAAATCTAGATTTTTAACTGGGAATGTTTTAAGATCTTGCAACTCTAATATTGGAGAGGTATTTGGTGCCAATTTTTCTTTTAACTTTACCCATACACTTATCATAGATTTTAGGACATTGTTTCTTGGTTTTAGCTCAAAAACTGTGTTTTCCAAAAATTCTCCCTTTGCACACACATTACTATCTTTCATTTCAGTCTCCCTCCATATAAGGTCCTCTATTGTTAGAAGTTTTACCAAACCTTTAATTTGGAACGCCCTGTAATACGATTTAATATTAGGTAACCCTAAACCACCCTCTTTCTGTGATTTATACCATAAACTTTTGGGTATCCTTGCTCTTTTCCCTCCATTACAGTAATCATTCAACAGGTTTTGAAAAACTCCTAATTCTTTTTCTGTTTGTTTAATTGGGAGGACTTCAAATAAAAAGTTGATCTTGGGTAATAAACTCATTTTACAAACACCAATTCTTCCAAACCAGGAGGTCTTCAATACCCGATATCCAACAATTTTCTTCTTAATTTCCTCTTTCACTTTATCATAGTTTAATTTCTTCAAATCCTCTACATTATCTACAATGTTAACTCCTAAATACTTTATACTTTTCCTAAATTGAATTTTAAATTTTTCCTTAATTTTCCCTATCTCTTCCTTACTTAATTTACTAAAAATTGCTTCCAATTTCCCCCAGTTTATTTTCAGGTCTGTTATCTCTTCAAATTTTTGCAGGTGATTTTGAATCTTTTCCATATTTTTATAGGATCTTTCATTATAATTAAAGTATCATCTGCATACAAACTTATTTTTGTTCCATTTATTCTATCTTTGTATCATTCCTTATAGCTCTAGCCAATAATTCCATAGCCATTATAAACAAAATGAGGGAAAGAGGACATCCTTGTCTCATTCCTGCTTTAATTTCAATATCTTCTGTAAATGAGTCATTTACTCTTACCTTAGCATAACTACTTTTATAAAGCTGATTAACTACATTTTTAATTTTTTCCCCAAATTCTACTTTTTAAATAATTTCCTTGATAGTGACCCATTGTAAAGAATCAAAGGCTTTAAAGATATCTAAAGATAATAGTCCTATTTTACCTTCTCTTCTCTTGTTTATTTCTAACAAATTTAACACCTTTCTTATTAAGTCGGACATATATCTTCCCTTTAAAAAACATGCCTGATCTGTATGTATATATTCCCCCAAAAAACTATTTAACCTGTTAGCCATAATTGCTGTAAAAATCTTTGCATCCTGATTGATTAAAGAAATTGGACGATATGAATCAATCAATTCTAATTTTTTTCCTGGTTTTGGTATTAAAACTATGATGGATCTAAGCCATGAATTTGGAGATTCTCCCCCTTCCAAAATGTAATTATATAGCCTAATTAATTTTGGAATAATAATTTGTTTAAATTCTTTATAAAATTCCGCTGGTAATCCATCTTCTCCTGGGGTTTTCCCTATTTTCAATTTATTTATGACATCTAGTATCTCTTTTTCTGTAATTTGTTCTTCCATTTTAGCCCTGTGCTCTGCTGTTATACTCTTCCCCTTGTATTCTTGTAAATATTTTTCTAACTTGCTTAAATTTATTTTCTTATCTGTATACAAATTTTGGTAAAAAATTTTAACTATGCTAACTTTCTCTACTGTTTTGTTACACCTTTTATTATCCTCTCTTATTAAAGTTCCTATCTCCCTTTTTTCCTTCTTCTCTTTCACTGCTTTTGATAACAATTTTGAACTTTTATCACCAAACTCAAAATATTCCCTTTTCAAATAAATTAAATCTCTTTTAATTTTTTCAATATCCCTTCCTGCTAATTCCTTCTGTAACAACTGTATTCTTTCTAAAGTCTTCCTCTCCTTTGTTTTAGCGTGTTTAGTTTGCAATAATTTAATCTCTTTTTTCAACTCCAATTGTCTGTCCTTATATTGTATATTTTTTTAAACTTTTAAATTTAATACACTTACCCCTAAATATTGCTTTCATGGCGTCCCAAATTACGTTAAGATTTGTTTCATTATTATCATTGATTTTCCAAATTTCTTCCCAGTTTTTAGTTATCTGATCTTTTATCTCCTTGTCTTTAAATAGTTTCGAATCATATCTCCAAGTTCTAATACTTCTTCTATTAATTTTAAATTGTAGTTCAACCATTACCTTGGCATGATCTGATTCCTTAAAAATTCCTACTTCTACATCATTTAAATCCTTCAACATATTTTGTGTTACAAATACATAGTCAATCCTAGAATATGAATTATAAACCTGAGAGTAATATGTATAAATTCGTTCTTCCCCTTTCAATTCCCGCCAAGAATCTTTTAATCCAAACTTTTTCATCCAATCATCCAACAATTTAACTTTCGAAGCTTTTCTATATTTGGTTACATTAGTACAATCAATATTTGACCTTGTTAGGTTAAAATCTCCGGCAACTATCATTCTATCACAATTTTCTTTTATCAGTATCTGACTCAATTTGGTCAAGAATTGATCTTGATTCTCATTTGGTGCATAGACATTGACCAGCAATATTTCTTCTGCTTCTATACTTCCACCTATAATCAAATATCTACCTTCTGGGTCTCCTATCATTTTTGTTTTCGTAAATCCCAATCTTTTCGATATCAAAGTCGCCACCCCCCTGACCTTGGAAGAACCAAATGTTTTTTCATAATACTGAGTCCAACCAAGATATAAATTATTTTTATCTGCCCCTTTTTGATGTGTTTCCTGTAAAAATATAATATCCACTTTATCTCTTCTTAGGGCCTTTTCCAACCGTCTACGTTTAGTAGGACAACCTGCCCCTTTCACATTCCATGACAATATCTTAACGCTTTTCATGTTTTATCGTTATTTGACCTTTTAAGAAATAGCTGGTAGACTTCAAGGACGTGTTACCCACTACCCACCATTTAACATATATAACATAAAAAATGTAAAAAACAGAAAAATAATAACCCCCTTCTTTTTTCAAACAAAAAAGCACCTCTACTAATAAGAGAAGGGGGGAGGGGAGTCATGTGGTTACAAAACTTGATCATTCTTCCAGTAATACTTCAGCTGCAGATGTTACACTACAATACATCTTAATTGCCCCCAGTTGACCCTTGAGCTTCATCAGTTGTGGGTTCTGTTTTTTTGCTGTGTTTGCTCCTGCCAATAATAATGCTTCTTTGAGATCCTTCCACTCTTGTGTTCTGTTCCGCTTTTGGCTCCATTTCTTGCTCTTGTTGTGATTCTTGATGTTGTAATTGTTGCTGTGATCTGTCTCTGTGCTGTTGAAACTGTTGCTGCCATTGTTGATGAACTTTCTCCCTTAATCTTTGGAATTCCTCCGCTTCTTCGATCTCTTGCTGCAGTGATTTCATCCTCCCTTGCTGGTCCCTTCTTGTCAGCCGCCCAAGTCTTACTCAAACAGGATTATTTTGTCTATCTTCCAAAGATTTATCTTTTTTTTTACTCATCAAGGTAACATTCACCACAACAAAAAACAATTATTAAAGATCCATGAATATACTACAAGATTTCATAAAATCATAAATTCATTTACATATTAATTCTTTTCCAAATTAATATAACCAGTAAAACGTTTTGTTAAGTTGTCAAGTCCCCCCATTATAAAAATTAAGGAAATACTTTTTTTTTAAGTGGAAGGGCTAGAAAACCAGGAGACTGTGTCATGCAGTCTACACTATTTTGAAACAGAACAACACTGTTTTAATTCTTCACCCTCCAAAAGAGAAAAAAAGGGAGGGGGGAAATATATATTCTGCGCAACAAAACCAGCAGCAGGAGTCCAAAAATCACTTTAAGTTATGTAATTGTCTTATTCTTATCCTTAAACGAAGGGAGAAACAAAAAAGATATCAGTACGAATAGAAACAGCAATCCTCGGTTTCACTTTCAGTTTGCCATTTTCATCTCCGGTAAAAAGTGTCCACAAGAAGAAAAAACAAATCTTCTGCCAGCAATTATTTCAAAGCAATACAGATTCTAAACAGTTTATTTGGCTGCTATCAAGGTTTTATAGTTGGTAATTGGTAAGGGGGTGAGGACTTTTAAAGATTAATTGTTGTACAGGAAGGCAGCTGGAAAGAAAGCTTCCTTATCTTCCCTTAATCTGCGTCTCGTCCTCACACAAATTCCAAATCCACAGTCCTTGTAATTATCTTCTCAAGCCAACAATCTTAGGAAGAGAAAATATGTTCAAACTTCCCTTTCTTTTGGCTTGGAATCGTCTTCACCCCACCCCCCACTTTACTGAAATGCTTACAGTTCAGCCAGCCAGCTCAGCTCCGTTTTGATCCTCTCCGTCTGTTTATCTCCGTCCTGAAGCAGCCTCAACAAACTTTTAGTCCCAAACAACTTTTGAAAGCTCCCCTTGGCTTTGTAATCCTTATAGCCCTTTTATTCTATTTTTAAAAAGACTGTATCCACTTTTATTTCCACAAAATGTGGCTCCATTTTTTTGCAGCTAAAGAAAAAACAACCTCTTAGGTTTCCATCTTGGCTCCGCCCCCCAACTAGTTACTGTCAAGAATGTGATTAGCTTCTGTCCAGGTAAAAAGAAAAAAAAGAAGGTAAAATAAAGAAGGTAAAATACATTTTATTGTATTTCATTCTTGACACAAAAAGTTGCAAATTCATTGAAGCCCAAACTTTATGTTGTTGTTCAGTCACAGTTGAGTCCGATCCTTTGTGATTCCATGGACCAATGCACACCAGGCTCCTGTCATCTGCCATCCTCCATAGTCCACCCAGATCTACACTGACTACACTACACTACAATGATACCATCTAGCTATTTCATTCTCTGCCATCCCCTTCTCCTTTTACCTTCAATGTCTCCTAGAATCAAGGCCTTCTCCAGTGAGTCCTCGCTTCTCATCTGGTGGCCAAAGTACTTGAGCTTCAGCATTTGTCCTTCCAAGAATCAGTCAGGGTTTATTTCCTTTAGTATGGACTGATTTGATCTCTTTGCAGTTCAGAGGACTCTCAAGAGACTCCTCCAACACCACAGTTCAAAGGCGTCTATTCTTCTGCGCTCAGCCTTCCTTATGGTCCAGCTCTCACAGCCATACATCACTACTGGGAATACCATTGCTTTAACTATGCATACTTTTGTTGGCAGGGTGATGTCTTTATTTTTTATTATGCTGCCTAGGTTTGCCATACCACAGGGAAATTTAGCCTTTCTAGTTATGCAAATAAGAAAACAAACAAAAAGACTAAGAAAGATATACATTTCCACACTACAGAGCTGATTGACATAACATGATCTTACACCAGGGGTTCTCAACCTATTCAAGCAGAGGGCCAGGTCATGCTCCCTCAGACAGCTTCAGGGGCCAGATGGCCATTTTGCCCTTCCTCCACCACGTGGCACTTCTGGATGTGGCAGAGGCAAGGGAGACACACACACATAAAATGGTGTTGTGGGCCTCATCCACCCCCTGGGCCATAAGTTGAGAACCCCTGTCTTACACTTAAGTACAAGTAATGCATCCCCTATCAATCTTCTAGGCTTCTTTTTCATCCATTTTCCCTATGTAAATTTCAAGAAAAGTAATTACAAAACTCCAAAGGGCATATGTAGTACACAATTCATGAAATAAAAAGGCGACTGATTCTTGGGAGACAAGCTATGAGAAACCTGGGGAGCATAGTGAAAAGTAGAGACATCAAACTGCAAACAAAAATTTGTATAGTCAAAGCAATGGTATTCCCGGTGGCAATGTATGGTTGTGAGAGCTGGACCATAAAGAAAGCTGAGCGCAGAAGAATAGATGCCTTTGAGATGTGGTGTTGGAGGAGAGTTTTGAGAGTCCCCTGGACAGCAAGGAGAACAAATATGTCAATCTTAGAGGAAATCAACCCTGACTGCTCATTAGAAGGGCAAATAGTAAAGATGAAGCTAAAGTACTTTGGACATCAAATGAGAAGACTCACTTGAGAAAGCCTTGATGCTTGGAAAGGTTGAGGGCAAAAGAAGAAGGGGACGGCCCAAGATGAGATGGCTAGATGGTGTTGTGGAGGCAATGGGCACAGAGCTGAGCGAGTTGAGCGGGATGGTGGAGGACAGGAATGCCTGGCAGACAGTGGTCCATGGGGTCGCAAAGGGTCGGAATCGTCAGTGCGACTGAGCAACAACAACAAAAGTTGAGCTTCTCAAAAATACAGTATAGAGATTTTAGATGACAATTCCCAGAATCCGTTTTTAAGGTCATTCAGCATTCTTGGGATAGACTGTATACGTCCACATCCTTCTTTCTTGAGGTGCAGATCAGAAACCACTTTCCTGAACTCACTATCATGACAGAACTAAGGGTAGGGCAGGGGTCCTTCTTTCTCCTAGTGACTTCCATAACACAGCTGTTGTTTATCCACCTACACACATAAGGTATTGCTGCTAAAGTCACGTCTCTCTGTAATGGCTTCAAACAGTTGAGGGGAAAATTTATTTTAAATAAATAAATAACATCCCATCTTCTTCCCAGGTTCAGGTTGCCATCCAATGCCAGCACTGAATACAGAGTTTGGTGACCCAATTAGCTTTTGGGAAAGAAGAAAGTACCATCAGATCTTTGCCTTAGCTAGCAAAATGTCTTGAGGTAGTCCTAGCATGTGTACTATTACAGAAAAGTGCAAGCTGGTATGTTCTATTGGTAGAAACTGGGCTCCCCATAACTGCCATAAAAACTCCAAAAACCATTGCTGCAAACAAATGTAATTTCCATGATGCTGCTGTTCTGTTCTATGGGGCAGGCTGTAAACACGCTAAGTAGTAAAATGATAAGTCTCCATTTTTTTCTTTAATCCCTTTATGTTTTGGGGAACTGTACTTTCTTGGTATTAGTTCTATCTATCTGCCTGTCTGTTTTTATGTTTGTAAGCCATCCTGAGTGGTGCATGCACTAGAAAGACAGGGTATGTACAAACACATGCTCCTAAAAAATTATCCAGCTACACACAGAAGAGTCTGGATTCTAGATCAGTCACTGTGCATCCAGTTTATTGGGATCTGGGGTGAAAATCTTGGTACAGGGGAGGAAAGGCTATGAATTGCTAACAGGGAGAAATTATTGGTAGTTACCATCCGATCACAAAGTTTGTAATAACTTAGTAGTTTAACATCATCAATGGAATGGTTAACCTAGGATTTCTGGATGATGAAAATAGATCTTATTCTAGTTTTCTTCAATTTCCTCAAATCATGCATGGATATTGTTTTACCTTCAGTTGTAATCGCAGTACAAAGGGCTTTCTTCTAAGCCAGTGATGGCGAACCTATTAGAGACTAAGTGCCCAAGGAGAAGGAGGCAGCATGCTGGAAGGCACTGCCCACACACCAATGTGACATCACCAGTGTGCCTCCAGCAACATCACATGGGCGCTTGCCCCCTGTGTGTGCACACATCCTCCCATGGGTGTGCTGTTGCTGCCTCCTGTGCTTCCTAGGAGGGGTGGGTGGGTGGTGTCTGGTCGCCTCCCTTCGTCCTTGGCATGCCTCCAGCTATGTCACATAGGTGGGTGTGCACATCCCCCATGGGTGCACCACTGCCACTTCCTCTGCCTCCTAGGAGGGATGGTGTGTGTGGGTCTGGTCACCTAACCTTGTCTCCGCTGCCACAACCCAGAAAGGATTTCAGCCTCCCCTCTCCCCTCCTCATTGGGAGAGGGGTGGGTGGGGAAGAAGCACTGTCACCTACCTATTTTTTTGATCCCCCATAGCTCCAATGGGATCAACTGTCAACATAAATCCAACATCTCCTAATTCTGTCCCCTTTTGAGATAACTGATCATTTCTCCTCATTTTCGGAATGAGACTTCTGTCTTTTAAACTTTTTAAAAATCACTGGATACATGCATGGCAGCTAAACTAGCTCCTGGTGGCTTGATTAATGCATCTAAATGTCTCACTCCTTCCTAGAACCCTTTCTTTGCTCCTGACAACCATTCTGCCATCTAATAACTTGTTTCCTCTCACGTTCCAAAACTAACCCACACAAACAAAATAAAGCTACACTTGAGAGACAGTGTTGTGAATAGCAATTAGTGCTTTCCCTATTCCCTACTCTCTCCATCTCTAAATTCCTTGCCTTTCTGATCAACAACGTAAAGAAAGTTGTGTGAATCTGACATTGAAACTAAACAAAGTTTGGAGACATGCTAAGCTTTTTGCCAGGCAGACAATAAAGAAAGGAGAAGTAAGAATTCAGTAGGAGAGGGTCAGAATCGACTGTGCGACTGAACAACAAGGAGAGGTAAGGTGGCTATATAAATATGCTAAAAATGCTTAAAAACAGTAATGTGCCATAAAGCCAGTTGCAATAAAATAGGAACATTGTGTGGGTGGTAAATGATGCCCAAATCCTTGGTGTAAGGATGTGAGCTTTTTAAAAAAATGGATAACATTTAGAGATAAATTGCTGGGAATTAGATTTCACTGTAGTCCAGGAGTTTCCAAGGTTTTCACACCACGGGGCAGACTAATCAATCTGACAGCCAGGTGGGCCAGACGCAATGGTGGCAACCATGTTTACGCATGCACAGGTGCATCTGCATCCAGGGCCATTGACGTGGGATGTATGGAATGGCGTTGAGGTCCAGGTCTGGCCCGTAGGCTGTAGGTTGCGCACCCCTGCTGCCTATAGTGGGTGGAGTCCTGTTGCTTAGTGCAATAATTTGCAAGTAGATTAGGACCACTGAACCAATGGAATTTATGGCAGAGTTGACTCATCAAATCCCCATTGAGCCTACTCTAATTATGAGTCACTAGGCTAAGCAATAGGATTCCTGCCACTCCCTTTGTGTAATGAATCTTGCTACTCAACACCCAACAGCAAATATTTATAGTGATAGAAGCAATTTGCTTAAAAAAGTTATGCCAATTGCATGTCAGTGTAACCACATATGCAGACTTTGAGGTTTATCTTCCAGATCCCTTCAAAGCAAAATGTGTAATGTGTAACATTACAATAAATTAAATTAAATTAATACAACCATCATGAATAAGCTACATGGAGCCACTATACCAGTGAGCAAAAAGGCAGTGCACCATGAAGAGACCATGAGCCACCCATGGGAAAAGATACCATCTTCTTACCATCCTTATGGAAGCATTTGTGTCAGCTGATGTGCTGACTTGGGCTTCTGGTAATTGAAGTTCAAGGTTGGCCACCCCTGGTATAGATGGTACTAGAAGCCTCTCATGACTTTGCATATGTACTATTTGCATGTACAAAAAAGCAACAAACAACCCTAATACGACGCACTGAAAATATCTCTGGAGCTAGGAAACATTTCTTTTGGGGGGCTATAATTCTGAGAACCCCACAGCAACACACTGGACAAATGTGGATACAGAACTGGACTTATTTACTGGTTTGCCAATTACTAACAGAAACGTGCACACTGATGAGAAGTTTGGCCAATGACGAAGCCAAGAATGTGGCTTCATTTTGGCAGTCCAAAGTTGGATCTGGACACAAAAGAATAAAATAAGCAGGAGGTTTTTGAACAGAATTTGGCAAAGGGGGGGGGGGGCGAGAACCTGATTTTGCATCCAGTATGGATTCTTCATCAGGTTAGGGGTGACAAACCTATCGGAAAGGAAGTAGTGTAAACGTTTGCAGAAAATATCACCATGCTAGCCAATATCCAGAAAGGATATATAGAACCTGAAGAAAAAGGAAATAATATAAACCAGCTCTGCAAGCGAATGTCAGCCATTGAGCCTCTGCACCACCAACCTCAAGAGCCACCCACCTGGCTCTGTGGCGCGCCACCCACGGCGCCTACTTTTATAGTGACCAGGCCTCGCCACGCCCACCCTGAGGGACACCCGATTGGTCCAAAATGCTTCACCCGTTAAGCCTTGAGTGGGAGGGGGGGAGAGAGCAGAAGTCACGCCCTCTCGGTCGGCTACTTTTGCGGCAACCCAGGCCTGTCATTAGCATAAGCCCCGCCCCCTTCTCCCCTCTGCCGGAAAGGGGAGAAGCGAGGGGTGGAGAGGGGCGCGCGAGCGAGCGCCGTTCTTTCGTCACTGCGTTCCGCGCCTGACGATTGGAGGGAAGGAGAAGGTGAGGAGACGACGACGACGAGGGTCCCGCTTCCGCCTTGGTGTCTCAACGGGTCTCGACGGGGGAGGGGGGGGGGAGAGCGGGCTAGAGGAGGCGCGCGCGCGGGCAGCCAGGCCGCCCTGCGGGTGCGTGCGCACACACACCGCGGGAAGGAAGGGGAAGCGCCGGGTGACAGGTAACTAACTGCCAACAACGGCGCCTCACCGTCGTTCCCTTCTTCTGACCCCCTCAGCAACCCGCCCCCGCCCCCCAATTGCGCCTTAGGGGAGAAGGGAAACGAGCACAGCCTGGAGGCATAATAATAACCTGGCTTCTCCCCTCAAGGCCTGTCTGGAAGGGAAGACCTTCCCGAGTAGAGCCTACCTTGAGGGGAATTATTGGGCAGAAAGGTGGGTTTCTTGTCAGACCCTGCCTTGGTGAAATGCGGGAGGCCGTTTCGCCCCCTCCCCGCCTCAGACCCCCTTCCCTGTCCGGCGGTAGCGAGACACCCCCCCCCCCGGTGATTCTCGGTTGGCAAGGTGACGGGGGGGGGCAGCCTTTGGCCCCCACAGCTTTCCGTCCACCCTCACCCGTCCTTCGGCCCACAAAATGTCCTCCCTTGGCTGATCTGTATCCTCCTCCCCAGAGATCAGGCCATCTCCTCCGAGAGATGGTTTTTTAGCCCGCCGAACGAGGTGGACCCACTGGGACTGAGAAGGCATAATTACCCCTCCCCCCCGGCCCAATTCCAAATAATTTCCACCCCCAGTTGCTCCCACAAGTCAATTGCTGCCCAAGGGCCCCTTGGGGCTACAACCAGGAAGGGAGCAGATGTAACTTTTTAGTCCTGAGTACAGCAAGACATACAAGAATGGAAACTCATTCTTGGCTCATTTATAGAGAAGGGAATCTTTCAGATATCCCAGTACTGAACTATATAAAATGTTATAAGACACAAATACGGAGCACAGAGAAAGCGCCTCCTTGAAGATTGTGCCAACCTATCTTTCTCACACTAGGTCAGGCGAAAGGAACTGAAGAATGAATTCACCGAAACGGTGGCTTCGTTTTGGAAGTTTAAAGTCTGACCTAGGCACAAAAGTAGAAGCCCTTGCCAAACTAGGTAGACTCATTGGGGCTTGAGAAAGAATAAATTAACTTCTCTCCCCCCCCCCCCAAAAAAAAAATTCCAAAGAGTCTCTCCTCAGTTGCTTCCAGAAGTAAATTGCTGTCCAAAGGGCCTTGAGGCTACAGCCAGGAAGAGAGCAGATAGGGAGAAAGGTTTTTTGTGTGTGCACAGAAATGTTGGCTCCATCCTTAGCCTCAGGGTGTGAGCCTGATTTTCATGCTCTCCTTGTTGAGGGATCACACACATCACTTTTGCCTGTAGGTTTGTAGGAACTGTAGGCTTGCCAGTAGTTTTTTAATGGGTTTTTAAATTGCTTTTAAAACTGCTATTGGTTTTATTTTCTGTGAGCTGCCTAGAGTCTTTGGAATTGGGCGGCAATGCAAATTAGAAAAAATAAATAAACTTCGAAAAAATAAATAAACTTCCTTAATTTTGTTTTTTTCTTACTCTGGCCTTTACAGCAGATTGAGCTGCAGATTATTGGATTATATGGTGGCTTCTGGCATTAAATGTATATAGTCTTCATTGGTAAGACTGTCTGGTGGGTGGGCACGTGTGATTGCTGCTTAGAGGTTCTTCCGTTCTTTCTGCAGTTAATCAGTTCTCCTACTTGTTCAAAGGTGTAGTTTGAGCCGTAAGTCTTATTTGATGTCTAGGTCAGACTTGAAGCTGCCAAAATGAAGCCACTTTTGGTGAATTCATTCTGTAGATAGATCCTTTCACCTGACCTAGTGTGAGAAAGATTAGCTGGCACAAGGTTGCCTTTGGCTGGGGTAAATCTGTGGTTCAAAAATACCACAATCTTTGAGGAGGCTCTTGAGCTGCCAGTAAGAACAGAAATTACTTCCTTCTTGTGGTGAGATTTGTTTACTTTGATGGAGGAGATGAATATATTGCTTTTAGCATTGTAGAAGATAATACCCCCAGGACCACTATATGGGGTGAATAATTGGACTTCTAATCTCTTTTCCTTGGATGTTTACAGCATATACAGGATATACATTAAGCCAGTTCTTTCCATGTGCTTTGGTATGGAGGAATTCTCTTATCCCTTTTCCTTTGGAAGCTGTTTGTAGTACCGGAGGTGAAATTGTCTCCTTTAGAGGTAGAAAGTGACATCTAGTTGGTTATCTGTTGCCTGTTTACATAGTTGAGCATCCCTCCAGCAAGTGTAACTCTTAACTTGGTCAAAGCAAGCCTTTTTCATTTATTCTTGTGGTTCAGTTGCACAGTTGAGGCTGACCCTTTGAGACCCCATGGACGACAGCTCACCAGGCTCTTTTATTTTATTTATTTATTTATTGTATTATTACATTTATACCCCACCCTTATCCAAGGACTCAAGGCAGCTTAGAATTTAAAACAATTAAAAACACATTACTTACAAAAAGAATTAAAAAATTAAAAGTTAAAAATTAAAAAGTTAAAAAACATTTAAAAAAAACAGGGAGAGAGGTGGGGTTATTCAAATGAGCCAGCCGGCTGAACTGACTGTCTTGGCCCGCACTCCACACATGCCCCACCAGCCAGGTCTTTACCCTCTTTCTGAAAGACAGCAGCTCTGTCTGGAGACGCAAGTCAATTGGCAAGAGGTTCCATAGGGGTGGTGTGGACACAGAAAAGGCCTTCCTTCTTGTGCTAGAGAGATGAGCCTCTCTAGCTGATGGTACGACTAGCGAGCCTCTCCGCTCCGCTCTGGTGGGATGGACAGATGTTCTCGGGGTGATGCAGTCTCTTAAGTATCTTGGCCCACTACCATGTAGGGCTTTAAAGGTAATAATCAGCACCTTGAATTGCACTTGGAGGCATACTGGAAGCCAGTGCAGCTCTCGGAGAAGTGGTGAGGCACAAGCATAACGCCCGCACCCCATCACAACCCGAGCGGCTGCATTATGGACCAGTTGAAGCCTCCAAATGGTCACCAAGGGCAGCCCCATGTAGAGAGCATTACAATAATCGAGTCTGGAGGTGACCAAAGTGTGTGTGATCATGAGTAAGGAGTCCCGATCTAGGAGTGGGTGTAACTGGCACACAACACAGAGTTGTGCAAAAGCCCTCCTGCCCACAACTGCCACCTGCTCTTCGAGCAGTAGTCATGAATCCAGGAGGACCCTCACATTACGCACAGGGTCTGTTTGGGGCAAAACTGCCCCATCCAGAACCAAAGATGGTAGCTCCCGAGATAACGCTGGACCCCCGACCTACAACCACTCAGTCTTGCCAGGATGCAGTTGTAGCCCAGTGTCCCCCATCCAGACCCTAACAGCCTCCAGGCACCTGCAAAGGACTTCCACTTTATCGTTAGGGTCCCCACGGGCCGAGATAAACAACTGGGTATCATCTGCATATTGATGATACCTTACATCAGTGGGAACAGATGATCTCACCCTGCGGTGGTTTCATGTAGATGTTAAATAGGTGAGAGCACCGAGACCCCCCATATTGGAGTAGCCTAGGGCTGGATTTCTCACTCTCCAACCACACCGACTGGTTCTGGCCCTTCAGAAATGAGGAAAACCAGGACCACACAGTACTCGGGATCCTCAATCTTTGGAGCCTTTCCAGAAGGATACCATGGTCGACAGTATCGAAAGCCTCTGAGAGGTCAAGAAGAGCCAGGATGGACGGATGTCTGCCATCCCGCTCTCTCCAGAGATAATTCACCAGCATGACCAATGCAGTTTCCGTTCCATATCCGGGCCTGAATCCTGACTGGAAAGGGTCCGGATAATCCGTTTCCACCAGGATCTCCTGTAACTGCCATGCCATGCCTTCTCCAAAACCTTACCCAAACAGGTCAGGTTGGACACAGGCCGATAATTTGCCATTATTGCTGGGTTGAGGGATGGGTTCTTCAGGAGGGTGCGTGCCAGAGCATGTTTTAAAGGTGCTGGGGAAAAACCCTGCAGTGAAGAATTGATAATTGCCTCAACCCAACCGCCTGTCACCATCCTGGTAGATTTAATTAACCAGGTGGGGCACAGATCTAATGCATAGGCAGTGGCATGGACAGCTCCCAGGAGACTGTCCACTTCCTCGGGGACAACTGGATCAAACCGATCCTAGATTACACAGCAAGACTGTGTTTCAGTCAGCCCCAGCTCTACATTTTGTCATCTGCCATCCTCCGTAGTCCACCCAGATCTATGCCCATTGTGTCAATGATGCCATTTCCTCTACCACCCCTTCTCCTTTTGCCTTTGATCTTTCCCAGCTTCAGGGCCTTCTTCATTTATACCTCTGGATACTTAAGAATTAAAACCTAGCACACCAGCGGCTGGGGGCATTTACATAAAATAATGATGTGAAATGAATTCTGATTTATAATGTTCTGTCATAGGATTTCTATGTGGCTATTCCCTTCTTCTAGAACCACTCTGGGACTATGCAGTTTACCAAGCTGATTCTTCTCCAAGGAGGCAGAGTAGAAAATTGAGTTCCCAAACTATGGCTCTGCAATCAAATTATCTTGCTCACTGAGCTATCTAGTCAGCATATACTACATACTGTATAACAATAATAGTTATGTGCTGTCATGTCACTTACAGTGACGGTTTCCAGGGGTTTTCAGGTATACATTGAGAAGTGTTTTACCATTCCCTTCTGGTTGTGCTGTGTGTACCTTCGTCAAGATTATACAAACTGTTCCTAGAAAGTAGAACCTTCTAGTGAATCAAGCTCCAAAACTCTTGTTTCACAGATACAGTGTACTGAAAAAGAGTTATGATGCTTCATGCTCCCTCTTCCATTGTTGTCGACTGCAACTTGTACCCGAGAATCCATTTTTTCCCCCTGAAGCAGGAAAAATGTCACGGGTGAATTTGTTTAAGGTGGATCCCAGCTTGTCATGCATCTCATTGTAAATTGTAAGTAAAATACAGATAAAATGTGAAGAGGTGGTACTTAAAGTCAGCAGTGGAAGAGGAGTAAGGTGAGGAAAGCTACAGAAAAAACCGTTTAAGTATCTTGAATACAGTAATACCTCGGATAACGCTAAGACTTGGTTCCACAAGTCTTGGTGTTATCCGATTTTTAGTGTTATCCGATGCATGTTAAAATCCTATGGGATGTATCAGATAATGTTAAAGCTCTGTAGATACATTGTAACCACACAGGCTTTAGCGGTTGTTATCCGATACATCCCATAGGACCTTAATGTTATTCGATCCAATTCTCCTCCCCAGATTACTTAACGTTATGCGATTTAAACGTTATCCGAGGTATTACTGTACTTTGGTTACTTCTGGAATAGAAAATTTTCTTGCTCGCTAGTATAGAAGTCAGATTTTTTTTAACATTTGTGATCAACTTTTTCTGTTCTTTGGGAATATGGAAGAAAGATCTGGAACCAGGATAACAGGAACAATTGTTTTCTCATGTTATGAGAATGAAATTGTAGAGAAAAAGGTCTTTGTTTTCAAAGACAGAAGAGTACATGTTGCTGAACTGAGATAGTTGTATTAGGAAAATGTTGTAATGTAATATAACAGATACACGTCTGGCCTAGACATGGAAGAAGAAGACAGGTTAATGTAGTGAGGGCCTCACTCCAGAAATGGGATCACTTACTCTGAACATCACAAATGGGAAAATAGTGGTCATTTTTTAATGTTACTAAATACAGTAAAACCTCGCATAACTAAATTAATTTGGTCTGCGAGGCTGCTATGTGAGTTTTTCGCTATGCGAGGTTTTTTTTGCATAGCGAAAATTCCTATGGAAAAACTTGTACACTAGTAACCCGGATAATGTTATGACTTGGTTCCACAAGTCTCGTCGTTATCCGGTTTTTAACGTGCGATACATTGATCACACAATGTTAAAAAAAAAGTCCTGTTTCCCTGGAGGCTGCAGCAAGCCAGAACGTCGGGATTTGAATCCTGACATTTTGGCTTGCTGCAGCCTCCAGGGAGGTGGGGGAACTTTGGAAACAGCTTGGATAGGGTCTCCCCACCTCCCTGGACCCGGCAGGGGGGTCAGAGATCCCAAAATTGGTTAAAAAAAAGTCCATTTTTAACCAATTTTGGGGTCTCTGACCCCCCTGCCGGGTCCAGGGAGGTGGGGAGACCTGATCCAAGCTGTTTCTGGGCTTCCCCGACGTCCTCAGCCAGTGCAGCAACCCAAAACGTTAGGGTTCGAATCCCAATGTTCTGGCTTGCTGCACTGGCTGAAGACGTCGGGGAAGCCCAAAAACAGTTTGGATCGGGTATCCCCACCTCCCTGGACCCGGCGGGGGGCGGGGGGGTCAGAGACCCCAAAATTGGTAAAAAAAAGTCCCCCCCCCTTTTTTTTTTTTACCAATTTTGGGATCTCTGACACACACACACCCCGGCCTGGTCCAGGGAGGTGGGGAGACCCGATCCAAACTGTTTCTGGGCTTCCCCGACGTCCTCAGCCATTGCAGCAAGCCAAAATGTCAGGGTTTGAATCCCGACATTCTGGCTTGCTGCAGCCTCAAAGAGGGTGGGGGGACTTCAAAAATAGCGCACATCGGCTCTAGGGAGGTTGGGAGACCCAATGCGCGCTAATTTTGAAGTTCTCCCACCCTCTTTGAGACTGCAGCAAGCCAGAATGTCGGGATTCGAACCCTGACGTTTTGGCTTGCTGCACTGGCTGAGGACGTTGGGGAAGCCCAGAAACAGCTTTGATAGGGTCTCCCCACCTCCCTGGACCCAGCAGGGGGGTCAGAGACCCCAAAGTTGGAAAAGTCCATTTTTTAACCAATTTTGGGGTCTCTGCCCCCCCCTCCGGGTCCAGGGAGGTGGGGAGACCCGATCCAAGCTGTTTCTGGGCTTCCCCGACGTCCTCAGCCAGTGCAGCAAGCCAGAATGTCGGGATTCGAACCCTGACATTTTGGCTTGCTGCACTCGCTGAGGACGTTGGGGAAGCCCAGAAACAGCTTAGATCGTGTCCCCTGCCTGCTCCAGAGAGATCAGAGGACCCGATCTACAGCTGCAGGGTGGCTGGGGAAGCTGACGGGGACTCCCTGTCGGCTTCCCTAGCCACCCGCTCTTGCCTCCGCAGCTGTGGGGTGGCTGGGGAAGCTGACGGGGGAGCCCCCCGTCAGCTTTTCAGCCTCCCCACCCCTGCCTCCATAGCTGCAGGGTGTCTGGGAAGCTGAACGGAGAACCCCGTTCAGCTTTCCAGCCACCCTGCTGCTAAGAACGACTGTATCGGATAACGTTAAAAATCGCGTTATTCGATACAAGATTTTTCTGAAAATCTTGTAACGTTATGCGGTTTTCACGCTATACGGTACTCGCGTTATCCGGGGTATTACTATATAGTGAAAAATTTTCATTATGTAAGTTTTTCCCATAGAAATACTTGTTATGTGAGTTTTTCCATAGGAAAAGTCTGACTCGCATAGCGAAAATTTTTGTTATGCGAGTTGGATCACTTTTTGAAAAACCCGCTCATTATGCGAGTTTTTCGCTAAGTGAGTCGCTCGTTAAGTGAGGTTTGACTGTATGTCAAATAAGATATGTGTGGACCACTGCTTATTACAAAGGTTGAGTATTCCTCTAACCTCCATTGTGCAGCGAGAAGTATGGAGTCTGTGGAGGCAGTTATTTTTTGTTGCTAGCAGTTATTTTGCACCCTTATTGCTTTTACTATTCACTGTTACTATTGGTCAAAAGCCAAGCCTGTATATATAATTGTTAATAGATAAAGACTTATTTTATGGTGTGTGACGTGACCATCTGAGATAAAAGGTTACCCTGTGGACAAAGAACCAGGATCCAAATCACTAATTGGCCATAGTTTTGCATCGGTATCATGTACAAGTAGTATCATGAACATAGTAATGACTGCTATATCGTGACTTCGCTTTTTATTCTTTCTTTATTTGTGTTAGATGTACCACCAGCATATATGTAATAACATACAAAGCTAAAATTAACACATATAAAAACAAAATAGAATCAAAAAGGGCTAGATGATATCTGCCCAATATTGGGCCACATCAACAACATTTCCTCTTGCCAACATATAGTCTTCCTCAGTGCACGTTGAGGGGCATTGCATGCATTGTATCATATAAATAATAAATACATTTCATGTCAGAAATTACTCTGGGTTGAAAGGATTTTTGCTGGAGAAACTCCACTCAGGGGATGCCTGAATGAGGCTCCTTTCATATCTCCAAGATCTGTTGTGCAGCATTCGCGTATTGAACCCTGACCTTCTAGTCTCCAAGTTTAGTGTCTTAACTGCTAAGCTACTGCAGTGCTGCATCTCCCATGGGAGATAGTTTGTACTTCTCCGCATTCACACAGGCTCAGGCTGTCATCTACAGGGAAACCCCACTTTCTCAAATTAGCCCTTGATCTTCCTACCCCGGCACGCAGTCTGTTTAAAGCTTTCCACACAGGCCATGGTTGTTCTTGGCCAGGCGGTAGAGAGGCATGTGGTTCTGCCCAGCTATCTGGTAGCTTCTTGCTTGCCTTCCATAGTTCTAAGGCAGTCTGTGGGAGCTGGTTGTTCAGAGGGGCAGAAGTTGTGAGGAAGCTATGCCTTGATTTCAGTTTCTGCTTTGGTGGTTGGTGATCAAATAGCAGGTGTGTTTCCAAGGAACTTAATTTGACCCACTCTTTCTGAGTAGCACTTTCTCGATGGAATTTTGATGGAGGGATGCCAGCTAAGTAATGCATTTTTTCTATTGGCTTTGATTTTAGGAGTTTTTAAGTTTTAACTTTTAAACCCCCTAGAGTGTTGCTTGCACTAATAGGACAGTATATACATTAAATAATCAATCAATCAGTCAACGTTTAGATTTATCCCCGAACCATAAATTGTGGTTAGTGTACACATTTGTTGTTCAGTCGCACAGTCGATTCCGACCCTTTGTGACCCCATGGACCACTGTCCGCCAGGCACTCCTGTCCTCCACCATTCCCCTCAACTCGCTCAGCTCTGTGCCCATTGTGTCTACAATACCATCTAGCCATCTCATTTTTGGCCGCCCCCTTCTTCTTTTGCCCTCAACCCTTCCAAGCATCAAGGCTTGGAACACATAGGTTGTGGTTTATTAAAATACGTCTTTATAAATCATAATTAATTTGGTTTGGTTTGGTAAACTGATTTGGTTTAATATTGGTTTCCCATGGTGAGATGCTAAATTATAGTTGTTTGAAAAACAGAAAAGAAAACTTGTGGTCTTGCATCTTTAGCTGGGTCTTGTTTAAAATAATATCCTTTGGCATCATGTCTGAATAGTTCTGTTCAGGTGTCACCATGAGTTGTGGTTTAGCAGAATCAAAAATGAGCCACAGCATACTTGGTGCTTTTATGCTTTCCTCTTCTTCTTGTTGTGTTGCCAGGAGAAGAAAGTCAGAAACATTTTCTTTCGTTAACCGCATTTTAACTTTTGTGACTCATTCACCTATGAATCGTGTGAATTATGCGTAGTTAGTTTAAAGAAGTAAACTACAGGTAACATGGCTTGAAGTTGCAGAATCAGGGAGAGTGTGAATCCAGTGCTTCCAGTTGTCTGTTTCTGCTTGAACAAGTCATACTAAACTATAAATGTGTAGTCTGTGTGTGTATTCTGATGAATCTATAAAACATTGTGCATAACTGAAAAGCCTAGGAGCAGGAATAGTACAGTGTTTTAGCCCTATAGGAGGTGGGAAGTGTTGGATTTTACAATTCAGTATGAATTGTAAAATATAATTATTAACATAACTAATAGCTTGAAACACAGACTAACAAGGTTACCTTTTAAAAATTTAACATAACTAAGAGTGCTTAAATCCTGTTTGAAAGTTAATATCCCCTAGGTGCATTTTAATTCTGTAAGAAGAGTTTCAGTAGCAGTAATATGAAAAACTCATGTACCTGAACATTTTGACACGTCTCTGTAATCTCTCATTTCTACAAATTATTTTTGTGTGTATGTTATTGTTGTGTGTTGTCAGGCTATTTCTAACTGTGAATTAATGATCCCCCAAAAGTCCTATTATCAACAGTCCTCCTCAACTATTGTATGGTTTTCTTTAATGAGTTATTCTACCTTTTATTTTGATAGTTGGAAACTTTGCTGTAATTTCTAAAGCACAGCTTGATTTTCATTGGAATTCTTAGGTATACTCCAGTAGCCTATGCATATTTGCCATAAGGGTGAGAATCCTGCTTAAGCAGCTCTGCATGCTGAAGTCAGTGATGTAATCACGGATTGGTTTTAATGTTCAATTAAAAGTTTTGTTTTTTACCTTTTCCTCGCCTTCAAGTTCTGAGGCTACCTAGTGATTCTTTTCAACCTAGGAAGACCTTCAGGATCTTTGGGAAGTTGGGTGCTTTAATTCATGAAATTGCTGCTTCCAGTCCTGCCACAGAAACTAGAAACTAGGACCAGTGGTGGCAATTTACAGATGTTAAATACTCTTCCTCAATTCCAAAGGCTTCCTGAGATCCAAATGGCTCACTAAGGAATCAAAACCTGAGATGGGGAATAGGAAACTTTTAGATAAACATTAAAGCCTATGTCTGATGACATTATCAGGCTTGCATGCCTGATGCATGGTCAGGATTCCAGTCATGGCCTCTAATGCTTCTTCTTTTTCTGAATGCAGCCTGAACATAGAACATTTATTGCTCCATATATGGTCAAAGTTTTTTTTGCAATGCCTTGAGCATCACTTTTCTTGTATGAGAAATTAATCCAATGGGTCCTATAGTTTCTGCACTCCTTGGCACCTGTTTTCTTGGGGATTTGGAAGGTGTAAATTTCTGACAGTGTGCCATCTATTCTTACTAATCTATTTCTTCTAAGAACTTTGAGAGTCACTTTCACCTTGCACATACTTTAGATTCTCTGTCGCAAGACTCTTCTAAAGAAACTCATCTTTGGATCATTACCAAATTGCATTAATTCTTTTCACCTTTTTATTTTACCCTAGTTCAGTGATGGATAACCTTGGCACTTCAGCTGTTTTTGAACTTCAATTCCCAGAAGCCCAAGTCAGTACTCCTGCTGATCAGGGCTTCTGGGAATTGAAGTTCCAGAACACCTGGAGTGCCAAGGTTAGCCATCACTGCCTTAGTTAGATAATAGTTTCATATTTGTATATTTATTTTTGTTGTTTATGTCTCATCAATCTATTAGAAACAACACATAGTCAAGGAGTAAAAATAGATGGTGACAGAAATACTGTCAGAATCCTAAATGCAGCCTTTGAGCAATTGACACAATGAGACAAAAAGAACTATTTCAGTAAATAGTGCAAAGGAATAAAAGAGAATGACACAACAGGATAAACAAGATTTCTATTCCATAAAATCCAGTACATCAAAGGGAAATCTAAACCTGTAATAGGGATGCAGAAATATAAACAGTTCATGATCAGTATCACAATCTGATCTTGACTCCCCCTCCCTTTTTTTGGTAAAAAAATACAGCTTCTCCATCTATTCTAATTATGCAGTCACTTTGATTTCAATTTTTGCCATCTAATGATGTCTATGAATAGACTTTTGTTGAGTATTCTGAGGCATATATATTTGCACTAAACAAATTGGTAGCTTCACAAATTTTATGAATACTTCTGCTTCGTTTCAGACTCCGTTAAAATTCTCTAAGAATGGTTGCTTTTTACTTTAATTCTTTTATGTTTGAGTTATCTATGATTATTAATAATTTTAATTGCATGCCATTAAGTCAATTCTGACTTATGGTGACCTCTTCCAGAGTTTTCTAGATAGAGCAGGGGTCGGCAACCGATTGCCTGCAGGCCAGATCCAGCCCATGGTGCCAATCACCCTGCTCTCATTCCAGCTGCCAGTGCTGTTGGAAGCAGACACGTTTACACAGCTGTAAACGTGTTTATGACAGCTGTGGACACGTTTACGGGGGGGGGGACCACTAGTCCGGCCCCTCAATTGTCTGAGGGAGCATGACCCCTGGCTTAAGCCCCTGACTTAAAAAGGTTGCTGACCCCTGAGATAGAGTGTTTATTTCCTTTTTTCACCCACAGCCACTTGAGCTGTAAATTGGCAGGTTTGGGCAACATTAGGTTTTACTTCCACCTCTGTGCACATGGCCACTAGACATCTTTCCTCCTTTAAGGTGTCCTGAATGGTACCTACACTAAAATGGCAGGACATAAATGCAGCAAATAAATAAACTTTTTGCTTCATTAGTAACAGCATTATTTACATTTGTTCTTTGCTCTGCACTGGTACTGATGCCTTCAGCCTGGGAGTTTCCTTCTCCAGTATTGCCTCTTACTTTGTTTTATATTATCTCATCCTAGGATAGTGATGGCGAATCTTTTAGAGAGCGAGTGCCCAAACTACAACCCCAAAACCACTTATTTATCGCAAAGTGCCAACATGGCAACAGGGGAGAGAGGAAGCGCTCCCATTGGGCTGTGGGGGAGAGGGGTGGGGTGAACTCTGTGCTGGGGGTGTGGAGGAAGCATTACCAGTAGGCTGCTGGGCAAAGGGGTGGAGTGAACTCAGTGCTGGGGGGATGGAAGAAACATTCCCATTGGGTTGCTGGCCAGAGGGGCAGGGTGAACTCTGTGCTGGGGCGATGGCATGCATGCCAACAGGGAGGGCTCTGAGTGCCACATCTGGCACATGTGCCATTGGTTCACCATCGCTGTCCTAGGATTTCCAAAGTAAGAAATACTTAGCAGTGGTTTACTGTTGTCTTCTTCTACAAAGTGTTAACAAGAGTTAGCTTCAGTGTCACTGTCATTGTATGTTTGTGTGTGCGTATGCATTTTGGCACTTGCCATATGCTTATAGTTCAATGATGAGAAAAGGCAACGGATATAAACAAATCTAAAATTTCTGATCAGCTCCTCATTCTTAAACATTCACGCATAGGTTTTTGTAGATACTATATTTTGGTCCTTTTTATACTAAGATACACTGAAATTTGTTTTAGGACCAGTCTTTGTAAGCAGTGATAATTTTTCTTGTCTTATGGCATTCTACATTAATGCCGGTTAGTTGACATTATTATTAGAGGGGACATGGGATGTAGTGATTTCAAAATATGAGCCACTACCTTTTAGAATGGAAAGCAGATTTGACCACATTAGAAGAGTGCAGTTCCTGCAGCCCCAATGATATCTGAAACATTTTTTTAACAAAATTGCCATAGGCCCAAAACTTCAACAAAATAACATAGGTGGATTATGTTGGTAAATTTTTTCCTTGTCTAAAGCAACTTCTTCCAGTCATGTGCCTGTTAAATATGCTGGATTGTCACTTCATTTCCAATTTTATATTGCTTTTCAGCCTCCCAAAAAGGAGTGGCTCATATTAAGTTAGAGAAATTGAATCTGATTGTTAGACACCACCAGGCATAATACATAAAAGTGTTGAACCAGAGGTTTTCAAGATTTATAGCCCAGTATTGATTTGGTGGGCACTAAATTGGCAAAAGTTGTTGTAAACAAAAAATGAATGGTCTATCAAATCTGGGTCAGAAGGCATAATCTATTAAGATAAAAATGCTGATTCTTTTTCTTGAATCTCCCCTCTCAGAGATTGCATGTCATCATGACTATTCCAAATTCACCCATCAGCTTTAAACCGTTTTACTCTATTGTGCCTGAAACAGCTTCTGTGTTCTTTAAAACATGTTTTATTTTCTGATCTTCGTTATTTCAGTTTTTATTTACTAGTCACTTTTCAATCAAAGAAATTCTTAATATCCTATGATTGATACACATTTCATATGTTTCTATATTTTTATTTGTAGCATAAAACAATAAGGTACATTAAAAGGTAAAGGTGCTCTTGCTTGAAAGCCAGTCGTATCTGATCATATGGTTTGGTGCTCATCTCCGTTTACAGCCAAAGAGTCTCTGTGTGCAGATGTTTCCATCAATATGTGGCAGGCATGACTAGACAAAGAACACTATTTACGTTCCCAACAAAGTGGTACAGTAATACCCCAGATAACGATTGCATCGGATAACGCTAGAATTGGATAACGATGCAAGTTTTTTGGGGAAAACTTGCATCGGATAACGATTCTTTTAGCATTGTCCGATGCAATTGTCTTGGGTGTGTGTGTATTGGGTAAAGGTGTTATAAAAGGAGAGTGATACACTTGTACTGGTCATGGTCGATACCTTGGCTGCAACATTTTGAACCAGCTGAAGTTTCTGAACTGTTTTCAAATGCAGCCCAAATTAGAGTGCATTACACTAATCCACTGAAACCCTATTCAGATTCATTCCTGATCACCATTGAGACCTGACTAAGCTATAGGGTGAATCCAGAAGTATAACCAAGCTGTGTTCAGGGAGAGTGTAACCACATCCAGCACAGGCTAAATCCTAATTCCCAAATTTGCCATTTGATTGATCAGAAGCACTTCTGTCTTGTCTGATTAAGATTCAATTTGATAGTGAAAAAATAGGTAGGAAAACAGCTCTAGAAAAAACTTTCTGTGTTTTCATAAAGCAAATGAGAGAATGGATGTTGTCCTAAGAAACAGTATAGTTTCTCAATTTCTAGAAAGCCTAAAACATCTTTAATTTTATGTTTAAATCACTTGGTGAATTTAATTTCAACCTGCAGAGGAAGAGAGCAGATGAACCTGGTAATGCGTTTATACTTGTGGGAGGTTTGCAATTTTTAAAGGCTGATCAAAAAAGAAGAAACTTCAATGATGAGAAAATAATGATTTTGATCACTGAGTTTCATATCATTAATTAGCTTTTCTAATACAATACAGGAAAACTTATACAGGTCCTTCTTCAAGTGCTGTATCCAATTCAGAATACTGTATTGGCTATCATCATGGCGATCAGCCATCAAAATTTTCCTGGGAACAATATAATGCAGCTATTGGTTCGGCAAATCTTCACCGGTTACCCGTTGGGTTCTGCATGACACATAAGGTGTTAACAATGATATTGAAAGCTCTATATGCTTTATGACCTTGCTGTCTCTTGGAACGTTTTCCCCAAATTACGTGTATTTTGTTCATATCATGAGGAGAAAAGACTCACTGGGAAAGACTATAATGTTCGGTAAAGTTTCAGGCAGCAGGGGAAAAGGAACTCGTAAAAGGCTTAGGACTATTTATTGGAGAAAATTCTAAAGATCTTTTATTCATAGGATCACTGCAAGTCAGAAGCATTGATAAAAGGAAAAGGAAAGAAACCAGGCCAAGAACAAATGTCATTTGGGAAAGAGGGATAAATTACAAATTATAAAGATGATGGAATAAAGAAAATAAAAGAATCATAAGTATTGTTCTGCTAGATGAAGGGAGCATATAGTATTTTTGTATATTGTATAGTGTTTTTGTTGTTTGTTTATGGTCTTATTGTTTTTTTGTAATGTGCATTTTCCTTTTTGTATACAAATTAATAAAAATATTTAAATAAAATAAAATAAATAAATGGACAGTAGTCCCAATTATTTTTTTTAAAAAAAGAAGCAGCTTAATGGCACATAACAGCCACAGTAAAGGATAGTTTTTATTAGTTGGTCTGCTTTATATTCCATTAATTCTAGTGATGGAAAGCTAAGCACAAATTCAATTTTCCCTTCCCCCAAAGTGAAGTAGACATAAATGCTTACCTTTGAATGGAAAATGTATTTTCACTGGGAACCTAATGTAGTGTAACAGCTTCCTGGGACAAAGGGCAGTACAAATTTACTCAGTAAATTTATCTTCAAAAGCTGCTTTTCTTGACAAGTTGCATTCTGTTCATGTTAGCTGCAGCTTATGTGGCAGCTTATGTTTCCATTGTCACAAATTTGTACCAGAGATATAGGGATTTATTTGCTTCGCTTTATGATATTTTTTTCCTTTTCTGAGCCTTGCTGTGGTCCTTCATCATTAAAAAATTTTTTATTAGTAGATTATTGTTTGTACTGAATACATGATGCTGTTGCTTGTGGATATTGTCATTGCAGCCCTGATTGTGAAGGAACAGTTTCAAGCACTGAGAAGTTATTCTGGTGAATGTTGCACCTTGTCTTTGTGAACCTAAGCTGAGAAGGCTGTGACATCTTTTAGGAGCGAAAAGAAGGTTATAATATGCGTTGCATCAAATGCTGCCATTTTGTATTCAGGGAGTAAATCCCACTGAAGTAAGTGGGCACTTTCTGCTTTGACATACCTGTATATAGAAATACTGCACTAGTTTTTCCCTAGGTATTAGTAATGGAGTGATGTTAATGTATCTCAGGGGTGCCCAAACTTTTTGGGCTGCAGGCCAGTCATGTAGTTCAGGGGGCTGGTCACTATGGCCCAGGGGCCAGATTTGGCCCCAATGCCAATTCATCCGGCCTGTGAAGCCCTCGTCACTTCCAGAAGTGAAAGTAAAACACGCCTGTATGGACGTAAAATGCGCCCAAATGAGTTCCATATGGGCACGTTTTACTTCCGCTTCCACGAGCGACAAGGGCTTTGTGGGCCGGATGAATTGGCATCGGGGGCTGGTCCAGCCCTCGGGCTGTAGTTTGGGCACCCCTGATGTAGCTGCTACATTATTTGTTTGTTTGTTTGTTTGTTTATTTATTTATTTATTAGTTCAAATTTATATTGCCGCCCACTCACTGTTGTGACTCAGGGCGGCTTACAAACATTACATTACATTACATTACAATATGTTGGTGTGGGTTCAGGGGGAGGGATGGCGAAGTCCTTAACCTGCCCTGGCCTCTTCCTCCACAGCAGTTGGTATAGGCACAGGGGGAGGGGCGGCAAGGTCCTCAACCTGCCCTGGCTTTTTCTTCCCCTTGCAGTTGGTATAGGCACAGGGAGAGGGGTGGCAAGGTCCTCAACCTGCCCTGGCTTCTTCCCCTGGCAGTTGGTATAGGTACAGGGGGAGGGGTGGCAAGGTCCTCAACCTGCCCTGGCTTCTTCCCCTGGCAGTTGGTATAGGCACAGTGGGAGGGGTGGCAAGGTCCTCAACCTGCCCTGGCTTCTTTTTCCTCTGGCAGTTGGTATAGGCACAGGGGAAGGGACATTACACTCTGTAGTGAAGTCAGAAGGTCAAATGAACCCTTCAGATTTTGCTCATTGCATTGATAACTCCAAATGGTTGGTACAGGCGATGATGAAGTAATGTACATAATTATGTCTCTAAACTATGAGAGATAGTTTCATGGCAGAACTACTGATCCCATTCTGCAATATATGTATATTGGTCAGGGTGTGCTACTTTTTGCTATTTACAGGTTTTATTAAACAGTGTGTGATATAACAAGTATAGCATATATGTACTGTCTTTTTCTGTGAGGTAAAGTTTGGACTATATTCAAAATCCTGAGTTATGTTTTCAATGAGAAAATCTCAATGGTTCTTATGTAAGATGCAAATTCCTTTGTGAATGCAGCCTTGTCCTTATCTATCCCCGAGGAAAGTCTTGTTTCCAAAAGTGTTCAGGAATTCCATTAAATTTAGGATTTTTGTATTTACACCTGCTTTCCAAACATTGGGGTGGAGGTGGGGTTTTTTTTGGGTCTAATATGCTTGTATAGACTAACACAGCTACTTCTTAAAACAGAATGCTGTTTTCACTCGCTGATTTAACAGTCTCTGCACAGTTCTGCAACTTATGTCATTATCTTACATTTTTTGTAGTCCTAATACAGCACCCAGTCCTTGTAAATTTGCACTTGCTTCCTTGGAATTTACTGAATAATAAAGCAAATAGTTGTGTGCTAGGCTGGTATTTGTTTTTAAAGGTGGGGAAAGAGCTTTACTAAAATAAGGATAAAGTACAACTCGAAGAGCAAGAATTGGATGATGGAAATTGTAAGAGCTATACAGTAATACCCTTACTTACGAATGACCTTACTTACGAATAATTCGACTTATTAATTGGTTCTGCACTGAAATCCATGCCTCGAGTTACGAACATGTCCCACTCTATTATCATTTCCATCTTTGGTTTATTAAATATCAGATTTATGATTGAGAATGAAGACACAATCATAGGCTTTTACTGTCTTGATTTACTCATGCAACAAATAGAATAAACAGAAAACCATGATCAATATGGGAGTGCAGTTTTTGTTAGACCTGGCCACAGTATACTACCAGCTGCATTGACTGAAACAAACAACATTGAAATTCTCACTTTATGAACCTCACAATTCTCTGTTACCTTTGTATGTAAGCCACCAAAAACAAATTTTAGTTTTGATGAACTGGACAATTTTACTTATGACCAAATACTTTTTGTTATTGGATATTTTAATTGTCACAGTAAGGCTTGGGGATATAACCAAACCAGTGAGGATGGTGCATAACTTTTATCTTAGGCAGACACCAATGACCTTCAACTTGTCCATGATCCAAAACTGCCCTCATCCTTTAACAGTGGTAGATGGAGGAGAAAGTATAATTCGGACAACATCTTCATTAGCAAGAAGATAGCAGCACAGTACATGAAAGTTGTTGCTGATCCTATACCAAACACTCAACACAGACCCATTGTGTGCATAGTAAATGCTGCAGTGAAACTCCAGGAAGTTCCTTTTCACAGACGGTTTAACTTTAAGAAGGCCAAATGGGTGAATTTTTGAGAACAGCTGGACAAAAGTGTGGAGAATATCCCCCTGCATCCAGATAAATATGAATGTGTCCATCTTGTGAAAGTAATATTAAGAAAAAATATTCCAAGAGGATGCTGCACCCAGCACATCCAGGGGCTGACAAACACCATCAAACCTCTGCTGGATAGCTCTCAGGCACTCTACAACTAAGATCTTTTTAAGGAAGATACTGTTAAAACTGGGGAAGAACTGATACACATTACTTGAGAACCTGGATATAAAGCAGAACAGTAGACAAGCTTGGAAACACCTTAAAATTTTAGGTGGAGATTTAACCCAACCACAGCAAAACTATACTGGAGTAACAGAAGACCAAATAGCTAGCCAGTTGATAAAGAATGGAAAAATGCAAGGCAAAACGGTGCGGGGGGTGGGTGGGTCATCTAACCAGAGGAACAAGAGGGGAGTTTACTTAATAATCCCTTTGTGGCATCTGAATTGGCGGAAGCTATAACAGTATGAAACCGAATATAGCAGCAGGTATCGATGATATAAGAACAGAGCAGATAAGGCAGTTGAGTCCTTGCACTTTGGAATGGCTCCTGCAGTTAATGAACAACTGCATAGATGAGCTTCAGATTCCTAAATTGTGGAGACACACTTGAGTTGTTGCTTTATTGAAATCTAGCAAAGACCTAGATGACCTGAAAAGCTACCGACCAGTGTCACTTTTTTGCCACCTTTATAAGGCACTGGAACAGATGATTCACAATCTTATTTAATCTTATTTCTGAATTTATTGATGGAAAGAGCATGAAGGAGCAAGCAGGTTTCAGGCTGGGCAGGTCATGTTGTGGTCAATTTCTTAACCTTATGTAACACATTATTTATTTATTTATTTATTCGTTTGTTCATTCATTCATATTTATCCACCGCCCTTCTCACCGAAGTGACTTCAGGGCGGGTTACAAGTCATAAGAGACATCACAATAAAAACACAAACACTGCCTGAAAACCTCAAATATAAAACTGTTAAAATTAAAATTTAAAATTAAAAATTAAAAAGTTTAAAAGCACACCAAATTGCTTCATCTTACTAATCTTACTAATTAAAAAAATAGAGGGAGAGAGGGGCTTAAATAATCCAGCGAGGTGGGATCATTGTGAATCCCATACCCCATACCTGCCCTACCAGCCATGTTTTAGATTCTTCCTAAAGGGCAGCAGCTCTGTCTGGAGACATAGCTCTGTTGGCAGGAGGTTCCATAGGGCTGGAGCGGACACAAAGAAGGCCCTCCTTCTAGTGCCAGAGAGATGCGCCTCTCTGGCTGATGGAACAATTAGAGAGCCTCTCTGGTCTGCTCTGGTGGGATGGACAGATGTTCTTGGGGTGAGGCGGCCTCTTAAGTATACTGGCCCACTACCATGTAGGGCTTTAAAGGTAATTACCAGCATCTTGAATTGCACCCGGAGACATACTGGCAACCAGTGCAGCTCCCGGAGCAGCGGTGAGGCATGTGCATACCGCCCACATCCCATCACCACCCGGGCAGCTGCATTCTGGACCACATTGAGGATGGCTTCAAAAGAAAGCAAATGATGGGGTAGTTTTTATTGACCTAACGGCAGCATACAATACTGTCAATCATAAGACTCTGCTCCATATAATAAATACCGGTAATCTTATCAAAGATAACAAGCTTACTAGGGTCATTGGCAGCTTCCTTCAGAACCGGAGATACTATCTTATGATAAATGGAAAGAACAGCAGATGGAGGTTGCAAAAGAACAGAATGCCCCAAGGAAGTGTATTGTCTCCAACACTATATAATATATATACAAATGATGAACCAGTTTCTGACAATACAAAATTATTCATCTATGCAAAGGCCACCACAATAGCCATTCAAGGATCAAGCTTTGATGAGGTAGCTGGAAAACTTACTGGAAAACTTACTGGAGCACTTGAAGAATTAGGACAGTATTATAACATCAACCATCAGCCTAATCCAAGCAAGATTCAAGTGTGTGCTTTCCACCTTCGGAACCAAGGGTTTAGTTTGATGTTACGTGACAAGGGAACCGATTACAGCATTGTTCAGCACCAAAATACCTTAGCATGACGCTTGGCTGGACAATCTCTTTTAAGCAGCACTGCCTAAATACCAAAGCCAAAATTAGCACAAGGAACAATATCATCAAGAAACTCACAAATTATTAATTGGGGAACTCAACCATCCACATTGTGTACATCAGCTTTGGCCCTGAGCATCTCCTCAGCAGAGCATGCTGCTCCTGTATGGAATGCATCCACTCATGCAAAACAAGTTGACATCGCTGTTAATGAAGCCATGTGTATGGTAACTAGATGCCTCAAACCTACACCAGTTGAGAAAATATATCCTCTTGTTGGTATTGCTCCATCTAAGATGAGAGAAGTAGCAGCAGATGGTGAGGGAACTAAACAAGAGTATGACCTTCAATGTCATCTTAATGGATATGCACCTCAATTTTGCTGGCTCAGATGCAGGAAGAGCTTTATAGCAAGAACTCACACACTTGAGCGTACACAAGAGCAAAGTCAAATTAGAAGAAGGAGGAAGGAACTCACTGGTCAAAGAATAACATTAAAGGAGGATATAGTTGAGGAACTCAACCTCCGCTACATCACTTGGAGGACCCTGAATAGGCTGAGGATTGGAGTCCCTAAATGCAAGACCAACATGCTCAAGTAGGGCTGATGGCAGAGAACAACATGCTGTGAATGAATGTAGAAAGATACAGAATCCAGATGTAGAAAGATACAGAATCATTTACTGGTCTACCAATTACAGTCATACCTCGCATAACGAATTTAATGCGTTCTGCGAGGCTGCTCACTATGTGAAAAATTTGCTGTGTGAGTCAGACTCGCATAACAAAAAACTTGCTCGTTATGTGAGTTTTTCACTAAGCGAAACGCTCGTTATGCGAGGTTTGACTGTACTGCCAGAAACATGCACTAATGAGGAGTTAAGTTTGGCCAACGACAAAGCCAAGAAAGTGGCTTCATTTTAGCAGTCCATGCTTTGATTGGGACATGAAAGAAGTAGACCAGAAAAAAGGGAGGAAAATCCAACTACGTTTTAACTCCTCTCTGCTCCGTTCCTGTTTTTAGCTTTGGAAAAAAAAATAGCTACATGAATTTTTGAAAAACCATGCCCTGTCAAAACTCTTCTTTTGCTTTTCTCTTCCCGCCAGTACATTGTGCAGTTGGTCATGCTGAGGACATACAACAGATTGCATAGTCTATAGCAGAGTTCCTTGTTGCCAAGTGTGATGTCTGGTGATGCCTTTTTAACCTTTTTAAATCTTTTAGATCTTTGTAAATTCATGGTTTAATTCTTTTTAAATTGATTTTTTAAAGTAATTTCGAACCTCAAGGTTTTAATTTATGAATTTTCTGTAAGCCGCCTAGAGTCAGGTTCGCCTGATTGGGGCGGGATAATAAATCTAAATAAATAATAAATAATAATAATTTATGATAATGTAATTTTGCATTAATCCACTTGAACATGTTGTGGAGGGGCCATGAACAAGAAACTGAATAATATTTCTATGCTGTGTTCAACAGCCTTTCCATGTGCCTTCATCAGTTGGTCTATCAGTGACTTTACTTACGTTCATTCTGAAATAACAGGTGAGACAGGACCATTACCTCAGCTCTTCTTCTCTTGCTGTTACAGAGCCTGCTAATTTAGTTGCAAATCCTAAAACAGCTAGACAAAGCACAGATTTTGCTCATTTTACAAGACCCCTGGCTACTAAAATGATTTGTAGGAAAAATGTCTATGTAGATACCCAATCTTCTTTTTATTCTATTTATCTAATGGCAGTTAAATATGATAGAGCAGCTACTGAACACATGTGTTATTCCCCCCCCCCCCATAGTGGCTAGTACAGTAAAACATCGGATAACGCTAAAACTTGGTTCCACAAGTCTTGGTGTTATTCGATTTTTAGTGTTATTCGATCCATGTTAAAATCCTATGGAATTGATCAGATAACGTTAAAGCTCCATAGAGATACATTGTAACCGCACAGGCTTTAGCGGTTGTTATCCGAACCATCCCATAGGACCTTAACGTTATTCGATCCAATTCTACTCCCCAGATTACTTAACGTTATGCGATTTTAGCGTTATCCAATCCAATCGTTATCCAGTGTTTTATTGTATTCTGTTTTGCTTTGTAGAATGTAATGCCTATGTGGATAGGTGAAACACCCTGTTTGAATGCTGCTGATCTCTAACTTAAAGTTTTGCAAGTCAGAAATCACACCATTTCCTTAAACATGCAAGAGATTGCTAGAACATCAAATCCCCACCCCCATTTAAACAGAAGGGAAGGAAGAAATGCATGTAGAACTGACTTCTGCAATGCATTTACAGCTAACAAGATAATAGCTATTATTTTCAGCAACTCAAGTGCCGATCTGCTTTTTTCTGATAAACCATTAGAAAACCATTTGGGAGTTTTATAAAGACCGTTAGGAGAAAAGGTAGAAAATGTCTGTGTAGATGTGTGCAAATATAGTACCTTTGTACTTAGCATTGGTGATAAGTGCTGGTGATCATTTCTGTCTTGCTCAGAAGCACTTTATTTTTCTCCTGTATTTATGTTGGATTGTCTGATTCTGCCTTTTTTACTTTTGGTTGTCTATAGATGCAAAAGCAGAATAGAGTGCCTGTTTTTCCTTTTGAACAGTTGCAGTGCAGTTATATACTGTATTTTGTATTTAATCGAAGGAAACATAATGTAACAGATTTTGAGAACTTTAACTGAACTTTCAGATGGCGGCAGCAGCAGGAGTGGCTGCAACTCAGTCCGAGTACAGTACAGTCAAACCTCGCATAAAGAGTGCCTCGCTTAAAGAATAACTCGCTTAAAGAGCAGAATTTTCTCCGAATGTTTGCTTCACTTAAGAAATAAAACCAACCAAAAACTCGCTTAACAAATAAATCTGAGTTCGCAATCACCCCTCCCCCCGACACAGTTGGTCACTTACAATGGTGTTTCGCTTAAAGAGCAAACTCGCTTAAAGAGCAGTCCTGTGGAACCCATTATGCTCTTTAAGCCAGGTACAACTGTATATGTTTTTTTTTCCTTGCCCAGGGCGCAGGGAGGCCTGGTTTTGAAGTTTCAGTAGTCATCAGTGAAACACTTTTTCAGGAGATAACTGTGTTTTAAAGAAATGAGCCTTTCCTTTTCAGTGGTCATAATGAAAGAGTGGAGAGAGGTCTATCTAGTACTGCTCAAAATGCTTGATCAAAACATAGGAAAGTTAGGTCAGAGTTTTAAAAGGAGGAGTAAAAGGAATTTCCATTACTTTGGTAGGCCTCTAAGGAGTCTGTTGAAGCTTAGTATCAAACTAGATGATTTTGTATAAAATAAAAAAGAGTTATTTATGTTCCAAACTTCCGCCCAAAAAGGGTGTGAAACTCTTGTTATTGTTTCAAATAACCAAGCTCTGAGGAGAAGGCAGTACCGAAACGTGTTGCTTCAAGGATATTAATTATTCTATAATATCGCTATGAAATCTTCTAGTTAGAACATTGGTTTTGCATTTCTTGTTTGTCAAATGTTAGCGCCATCATGTATACCAGCCAATCATTAGTTAGCTGTTTGTGCCTGCTTTTTAAGTTCATGTGCTTTGTCAGGGGATCCCACACCCTTCACATACACCTAAACATATGTGAGAGTGTTTACCTAGCCCTTCCCTGACTAGACTGTAAGGCCTTGCCAAACAGGACTCCTTGCCTGGGCCCTCCTATGACCTGGCCAGCTCCCACTTAGACTATATAAGTGGTGGCGAACCTATGGTATGCGTGCCAGAGGTGGCACTCGGAGCCCCCTCTGTGGGCACCCATGCAGTCACCCCAGCACAGAGTTTGCCCTGCCCCTCTGCCCAGCAGCCCAATGAGAGCGCTTCCTCCCTCCCCAGCACAGAGTTTGACCCACCCCTCTGCCCGGCAGCCCAATGGGAGCAGTTCCTCCCTCCCCCCAGCCACAGGGTTCACCTCACCCCTCTAACCAGCAGCCCAATGGGAGCATTTCCTTCCTCCCCTGTTGCTGTATTGGCATGAGATAAATAAGTAGGTTTTGAGTTGCACTTGGTATCTAAAAGGTTCGCCATCACTGGATTGTTTTCTCCCTGGACCAGCACAGGTCTTCCCAGACTCCATGGAGAAGTCTGCTTGGACTTCCAGCTGACCACCACAGCTATCTAAGATCTACTACTCTAGAGAGATCTCAGAGGAGGGATTTAAAAGTACAGTAATACCTCATATAACATTAGTATCGAATAACACTAAAATCGCATAACATTAAGGAATCTGGGGGGAAGAATTGCATCAGATAACATTAAGATCCTATGGGATGCTTCAGATAACAACCGCTAAAGCCTGTGTGGTTACAATGTATCTCTATGGATCCCATAGGATTTTAACATGCATCAGATAACACTAAAAACATATAACACCAAGACTTGTGGAACCAGGTTTTAGTGTTATATGAGGTTTTACTACTGTATTTAAAACTCAGTAGCTGGGATCTTAGATATCTGGCAAACACTCTTTGTCAAGACCCTTTTTAATAACCACACATGGTTTTAAAAACACAAACCATACTTTATTTAAATTTAGACAAATGTTCCTTACACTGTTTTAAACAGTTGCAAAAGTTCACAATATATTCTATAAACCTCCTTCTCCCAGGAACTTACAGGCACTTGGTTCACCCCAACCATAAATAGAATCTAACTGTTCTAAGTCCTGGCAACTTGCATACATTTGCTCTTTGTTGTAGAGAATCTCTGCTTTCTCTCTCTCCTGCACGTTTCTTCTGTTGTGGTTCTTCTTTAGGTCATCACCATCTTGATCTTCTATCTCCTCTCTCTATATCTTCCATTGCATGCTTCCTCCCTTTTATTTCTCTCTCTTGCCTCCCTAAGTATCAGCTCCCAATCAGAGGCTTGTTTCCAACAGGTAGGAAAACCTGGTTTTCCTATCGCCTTTATTTGTTTGTTTGTTTTTTCAGATTTATAGTGCTGCCCACTTGCCATAGCGACTTAGGGTAGCTTACAATCAAAACAACAATAGTACAGTTTGTTGTTGTTCAGTCGCACAGTCGATTCCGACCCTTTGCAACCCCATGGACCACTGTTCGCGAGGCACTTCTGTCCTCCACCATCCTCCTCAACTCGCTCAGCTTTGTGCCCATTGTGTCTACAATACCATCTAGCCATCTCATTTTTGGCCGCCCCCTTCTTCTTTTGCCCTCCACCCTTCCCAGCATCTAGGCCTTCTCAAGCGAATCCTCTCTTCTCATTTGATGTCCAAAGTACTTTAGCTTCATCTTTACTATTTGACCTTCTAAGGAGCAGTCAGGCTTAATTTCTTCTAAGATTGACCTATTTGTTCTCCTCGCTGTCCAGGGGACTCTCAAAACTCTCCCCCAACACCACATCTCAAAGGCATCTATTCTTCTGCGCTCAGCTTTCCTAATAGTCCAGCTCTCACAACCATACATTGCCACCGGAATTACCATTGCTTTGACTATATGAATTTTTGTTTGCAGTGTGATGTCTCTACTTTTCACTATGTTCCCCAGGTTTCTCATCGCTTGCCTCCCAAGAATCAGTCGCCTTTTTATTTCATGGCTGCAATCTCCATCTGCAGTGAGTTTTGATCCTAAGAAAGTAAAATCTGTCACTGCTTCTACTTCTTCCCTATCTATTTTCCAGGGACTGATAGGGCCTGTTGCCATGATCTTGGTTTTCTTGATGTTGAGTCTCAAGCCAGCTTTTGCACTTCTTTCAACCTAATCAGGAGCTTTTTAAAGTCCTCCTCACTTTCTGCCCTTAGGGTGGTATCATCTGCATATCTCAAGTTGTTGATGTTTCTCCCAACAATTTTGATCCCAAATTGTGATTCCTCCATCCCTGCATTGCGCATTATGTGCTCTGTGTATAAGTTGAATAAGCAGGGTGACAAAATGCAGGCATGTCTTACTCCTTTTCTTATTCCAAACCACTCTGTCATTCCATATTCTGTCCTAACTGTTGCTTCTTGATTCATGTACAGGTTTCTCATGAGGCATATAAGGTGTTCTGGTATTCCCATTTCTTTAATTACTTGCCACATTTTGTTGTGGTCCACACAGTCAAAGGCCTTAGTGTAGTCAATGAAACAGAAGTAGACTTGTTTCTGATATTCCTTTGTTTTTTTCCATGATCCAACGTATGTTGACAATGTGGTCCCTAGTCCCCCTACCTCTTCTGAACCCCGCCTGCACTTCTGGTAATTCTCTCTCCACGTGCTGCTGCAGCCTGTCCTGTATTATCTTGAGCATCACCTTGCTAGCGTGTGGGATGAGCGCAATTGTTCGATAATTTGAACATTCTTTGGCATTACCCTTTTTTGGGATTGGAACGTATACTGATCTTTTCCAATCTTGTGGCCATTGTTGTGTTTTCCAAATCTGCTGGCATATAGAATGCAATAATTTGATTCCATCATCTTTTAGGGCTTTGAAAAGTTCAACTTGGATACCATAATCTCCGCTGGCTTTGTTGTTTACAGTGCTTTTTAGGGCCTTTCTGACTTCACTCTCTAGGATGTCTTGCTCAAGTTCAATTTCCTCATCATTGTTATTATCAGGGGTGTTGAGGTCCTTTTTGTAGAGTTCCTCTGTGTACTCTTTCCATCTTTTCTTAATCTCTTCTGCATCAGCTATCTCCTTGCCGTCTTTGTCCCTTATCATGGTCATTTTTGCTTTAAACGTTCCCTTGATTTCCCCAATTTTTTAAAAAAGATCTCTAGTCCTGCCTCTTGTGTTCTTTTCTTCTATTTCTTTGCACTGTTCATTTAGGTAGGTTTCCTTATCTCTCCTTGCTTTTCTTTGAAATTCTGTATTCAAGTGATTGTATTTTTTCCTTTCTCCTTTGCCTTTTGTATCCCTTCTTTCCTCTGCTATTTTAAGAGCCTCATCGGACAACCACTTAGCTTTCTTACACTTCTTTTCTTTTGGTATGGTTTTCCTTGCTGCATCCTGCATAATGTCCCGCATCTCTTTCCATAATTCTTCTGGCACTCTGTCTTTCTGGTCCCAAGCCATTGAATCTGTTCCACACCTCCACTGTGTATTCCTTAGGGATGTTGTCTAGGTCATATCTGTCTGGCCTAGTTGTTTTCCCTATTTTCTTGAGTCTAAGCCTGAATTTTGCGATCAGTAGGTTGTGATCTGAACCACAATCTGCTCCTGGTCTTGTTTTTGCTGACTGCATGGAGGTTCTTCACCTTTGGCTGCAGAGTATGTAATCAATCTGGTTTCGATGTTGGCTATCTGGTGATGTCCATGTGTAAAGTCTCCGTTTGTGTTGCTGGAAGAGAGTGTTTGCTATGACCAGTGCATTATCTTGGCAGAACTCTATCAGTCTTTGGCCTGCTTCATTCTGTGTTCCAAGACCAAACTTGCCTGTTATTCCATTTACTTTTTGATTTCCTACTTTGGCATTCCAGTCTCCTATGATACTGTATACATTTCTTGGTGTCTGTTTTATGAGGTGTTCTAGGTCCTCATAGAACTGGTCAACTGCACTAGTGGTTGGTGCAGTACAGTAACAATCATAAAATATAACCCCACCAAAAAACCAAACCAAAACATAATTAATTAATTAATTATTAAATGCAGTAAACCCCTGATTTACGAATGCCCCTACTTACAAATAATTCGACTTACAAATTGTTTCTGCACTGAAATCCATGCGTCGAGTTACAAACATGCCCCGATTTATGAATTAATTCTTTTCCCTCTGTGTTGCCTCCAGTGAAGCAAAAATCGCTGTTTCCCCTATGGGTTTGCTTCAGGCTACTTATCTGATTCCCCAGAATGCATTGCGCACATGCAGCCTTTCTGAGCCCTGTAGGTGGTAGTAGAGAGTTTGGAGTGATTTCTTTGCTGTTTCGGCACCAAAATGGCTGCCTTTTGCTGTTTCTTGCTGGATTTTTCTGAGTTTTCTGTCCATTTTCAAAGCTTCTTTAAGGTAAGGAACAGCATTTTTGCTAAGCATGCTTTCAATGCTGCTGTTGTTTTTAGGTCATTTGATTGATTTTTGGAGGGTGGGGGAGGACTGTTTTGATTTTTGGAGGGTGGGGGAGACTTTTTCTTTATCCCTATGGGGATGCCTCAAGTTACAAACAAATTCAACTTATGAACAAGGCCTTGGAACTGATTTTATTTGTAACTCGAAGTTTTACTGTAATATTAACTTTGGGCTTCAAGTATCCCAGGTAAAGGGGATTTACACAATGATTTCTGCCAATAGGAAGAAACATAGATGGATACTTTGTTCGTTTAATCTCAAAATCTTCCTTTCTATTTCTCCAGAGAACAATACTGTTATATCATCCTTGCCTCTGCCCTCTATAGGTGAAACAGAGAACATAGTACTGTGACCTAAAGTTGATCCTGTAAGCACTTTCCAATTTTTATACAGTAAACCATAATAATACAGTAATACCTCGGATAACACTAAAATCGCATAACGTTAAATAATCTGGGGAGGAGAATTGGATCGAATAGCATTAAGGTCCTATGGGATGGATCGGATAACAACTGCTAAAAGCCTGTGCGGTTACAATTTATCTCTATGGAGCTTTAATGTTATCTGATCCATCCCATAGGATTTTAACATGCATCGGATAACACTAAAAATCGGATAACACCAAGACTTGTGGAACCAAGTCTCAGTGTTATCCGAGATATTACTGTATAGCATTCCAACCATTTAAAAACCTTTACCCAACTTTTAAATTATTGAAAATCTCTATTTTCAATAATGTATGCTCATGGGAATGGCATTCCTATGACATGCTCCTGTTATCCCATTAACATCTAATTAGATCAAAAACTAACTTGCAAACTGTTCTGCACTTTGAAAAATCACAGTGTATCTGAGAACAAGAACTGGAAATCACAAGTGTTAGCATACTATAACTTTGGAATAACTTAATCATGGATGTTAGCAACCGTCATTGTTGTTCCTTTTCTAGACACATGACTTAGTTTGGACAAAACCCAATAATTTTTGTAGCACGTTCAAAGAATAATAGTTGATGATGGCATTAGCTTTGATGAATTTGCATCCACTACATCAGATGCATCAACTATTTATCCTGAGTTGGATGTTATATATACATGTGATTTTTGTGTGTGGGTGACAGTCTGTGAGGCAGTGAAATGTAAGAAGCATATACTGATAATGACATGGAGCTTTAAGTGTGTAAAATCTTTAGTAGCTGTTGACAAATCGTTAAAAAAATTAACATTGTGACATCCAAAAGAACTTGAGTTTTGTGGCATCTTAAAAACCAGCAAGTTATTTGGTGTAATGGTTTGTGAACATTGCTAAAAAGTATTGTTGACCAATTATAGTATACAGTACTGTATATCAAATTGGCATAAACCAGAAAGACATTATAAATTGAATTATTATTATTAATATACAGTATCTTAAACTTACTTAGATTTTATATTTTGTTTAATTATCTTAAATATTAATATTCAAATTTATAGTAGTCATTTGTCAGAAATGAAAGATTTGACTTTTAATTATCCCAGATAATAGAAACTTAATGACCTTTCTTTCTTCCTATCCAAACAGATTATCTGGAAGAATTTTGCTTTGTATGAAAAACTTCCATCACACTAAGAGCAGCTATGCATAGAGGAAAGTAACCTCCTGGTGCAGAAAAAAAATTACAATCTAAAGGATGAATAGTGAAGAGGAATTTTATGATGCCGTAACAGGTGAGTAGCTGTAGTGTAACTTATATTAAATTCACAAGCTTGTTTTTCCCGGAACTGCTTCAAACATTATTAATTTCTTACATAGGTATCACATAGCACATAAAATGAAAGCTATAGTGCCTGTATAAGTCTGTTTGTAGATATGTTTATTGAGGCTGAGTAGAAGGAAGACAGTGCTGAAACATATTAATTGCTATGAAATCTTCTAATTAGAACTTTTGATACCCAGTGGATAGACTGACAGACAAGGACTCAGGAGGCCTTTTTGAATCCCGTGCTCAGCTAAGGTCATTGAGTATGTGCACGTGCAGAATTAATGTAAAACTACTTGTTAAGTATCTAATTTACCTTGAAATCCCTTTAAGGACTCTATATTTCAATTCTGATTTGATAGCACATAATATACTTGTGCCTTCTTCCTTTAATAAGGAAGAATGAGGAGGATGGTATTAAGATGCTTAGGAAGAAATGAAAAACATCATAAGAGGCAACTTGCCTTCCTGGCAGTGCATTAAGGAATGGGCATGCTGAGCAAAATGCTAGAGTGATGGAATTTTATGTTGCTGGAAGAGCAAACTGAAAAATCAAGACAAGAAGAGGATAGGCATATGTATATGAATTTCATAAATCTGTGGAATCCTTAATCCCTTACATCATGTATAAACCTGAAGGATGGCATGGATGGCTCGAACCTTGAAAGGGGCACTCCTGTTATAGGGTATACAACACTGAGCCAGTACAAACTTGCAGTTTTAAAAAATTGCTTTGGCCCAGGAAAGTTGGTATTATATAGATTATTACTTCTTGAGAAATTAAAATGGATAGATATTGGAAGGATATTTGTTGGTACCACCAGGATACTGTAGTCCCTACTAGTTTTGACACTTTTAGAATAGGTTTTACTTCTTGCAGCAGTGCTAAGTGATGCTTCCTGAGTGGTAGTATATGAGTCTGTCTTTGTGTTTCTTTTCTCTAAACTACAATAATCATTCCTCTATAAGAATGTTTCTGTGAAATGACAGTGTGATTTTTTGAAGAAGTATTGTAGCTATATCTATTCAAGGACAATAACTGAAATCATTAGTACTTTTTGTAATGCAGTGGATAGAGAGTAATGAACTAAGGCTTAGGAGCCCTTGCTTTGAATCCTCACGGGACCATGGAAACGCAATCACACATATGGGCGGTTCACAATTTAATTAGCATTTTGCCCACAACATGCTAGATACTTATTTTACTGACTTCAGAAGAATGGAAGGCTGAGTCAACCTTGAGCCCTGATCAGGCTTGAACTCACAACCTTTAGTGAATCAGTGGTAAAGGTGTAATGCCATTTCTGTTGAAAAGAGCTTTCCTTTCTTCCTTGTCTCATGATGCATGTTTTAAAATACAGATGCAGATTCTAGAGTTGCTTCTTGTTTTGGAAAGTTTCAGCCATGGTAGAATCAGGCCACAGTTGCAGTTTTCAGACAACATGCAAGTCCAGGGCTGCACTTTATCTGCCTTTGTTATAAATCTTTGCTAAAATATTAGCAGTCTCTTTTTTCCATACATGTGATATGTCTTATGGTTCATTACATCTTGTTTGCTAGGATATCTAAAAGCTTGTTATCACTCGAAGGATATTTCGTAGGGTTTGCTTTAAGCATACAATACAATGAAGTGAGTCTTTTCTTCATAGAGTTTTATTTTTCTGATATGACAAGACTGCAAATTAGTAAACTTTTTCTTTCAAGATATTCAAAATGGATTTGATCTAGTTTGCAAATCATAGACTCACATAATGAAATTGGATAGATTTAGGCTAGAGGTCTGTACATTTCTCTCTAGTTGTTCCATCGGCCAGAGAGGCGCATCTCTCTGGCACTAGAAGGAGGGACTTCTCTGTGTCTGCTCCTGCCCTATGGAACGGAGCTACGTCTCCAGACAGAGCTGCTGCCCTTGAGGAAGAATCTAAAAACATTGCTGGCGTGGCAGGTATGACCCCAGCTCACTGGATGATCTGACCCCCTCTCTCCCTCTACTTTTTTAATTAGTAAGATGTAGCATTTGGTGTGCTTTTAATCTTTTTTAAATTTTAATTTTAACAGTTTTGAGGTTTTTAGGTAGCATTTGTGTTTTATTGTCATGGTTTTTTTATTACTTGTAAACCGCCCTGAGTCACTTTGGTGAGAAGGGCGGTAGAGAAATAGGAACAAATAAATAAATAAAAATAAATAAATTTTGGAGCTTGTGATCCATTCTTCAAATGGAAGAAAAACTCAATTCAGAAGCATCACATTAGAAAAACACGGGGAAAAAAAGCATGTGGCCGAAGTCATGGCTGGTATCGGGACCATCTCCATTGCCTCCACCTTAGCTATTTCGTGGCTGGCCTCACCCGGGCGGGAATAGTCAAAAGTGGCCAAGGCCATGGCCAGTGTCGGGACCATCTCCGCTGCCTCCACCTCAGCTGTTTTGGAGCTGGCCGGGGAGCAAACATGAACCACCTGCGCTGCTCGGCCACCTACAAAGCAGCACTGGGACCACCACTGCCGCCCGTTTGTCGGGCGCTCCTCTGGCCGGTTCAACTCTTATGTTTGCTAGACTTTTTCCAGCCCGGGGTTTTGTGGCAGCACCTACATGTCAGATGGACATGTTGCCCTTCCCTTTCCCTTGGACAGAAGGAAGAGAAGTAGTCGGTTGCTGGCCACTGGCTTAATGGGTAGGATCTGGGGTGCGTGGGTGGGATGCTTTTTTGTAACTTTTTTTCTTTGTAATAGTCTGTATAATGTTCCTATGTTCTCCTTCGTATAGTCTGTGAATCCCCACTTTTGGGTTCTGCGCCAGCGCGGAGCCGTGACCACAGCTTTCAAGCTGATTGGATAAAAGTTTGAATGTAATGGCCGCCCACCGTACCATCTACCCTTAGGCACCATTTCGCGCTCTTTCCTCAGTTCTCCTTCTGCCGTAGTAGCAGGAGACCGTAGAGAGCTCTCTTCATTTTTTTTTTTTTTTTGGTTTTTCTCTGGAAAAAGCAATTTTTTGAGGAATTTTTTTCTGGTAATCTTGTCCCCCAGGCAGGATCACCTCACCCGTGGCTGTTCGCCTAGCGGGGAGCAGTTTTCAGCAATTTTTTTTACCTCAGGGTAGTTTTCCCTTCGCGGGGGAAACCTCCACCTCAATTTTTCAGGCACTCATCACTTGCGGGCCGGGTGCCGCTTCTCCAATTTTTCTTCCTGTGTCGGATCCTTTTCACGAAGGGACCAGCACCATGACCATTTGTTCATCCGCAGGCATTTAGTCCCAATTTTTCCGCTTGGTGCTCCTTTGATGGCCTCAGCTGCCTTCAAGCATTGCATTGACTGCAACAAAAAGGTCCCTTCTTTGGATGGTTACAACAAGTGTCTGCTGTGCCTCGGCAAAGCCCACCAGCCCACCGTGCATTATAAGAAGTTCACTTGTCTGACAGTGCAGAACAGCAGTAACCGTCTGAAAGCCCATCTCATGGAAATGGCATTGGCTCCTTCTTCAGTTCACCAAGCTCCACAGTTTCCCGCCGAAACTGCTGTGTCCAAGATGGCATCCAATGACGAAGGAGGCTCCAAGATGGCGGAGCCAAGGACGAAGAAGGATGAGACGGGGGAGAAGAAGAAAAGGTCCAAGAAGAATGGACACTGTTCCTTGCCTGCCACTCCTCGACCTACATGCTCTCCACATCCCTCGCAATCATTCTCCCCAGTGTCCGCAATTTTGCCTCGGCAGCGGTCCACAGAGTCATCGGCAGCTGAAGGACTTTCCTTGTCGGGATCCCCGACTAAGACGATCCGTACCACCGGCTCTTCTCCTCCTTTGCTGCCTCGTCCACTTCATCATTTGCTGTCTTTGCCACCACTTCCACTTTGTGGACTGTCTCTTCTTCGCCGAGCCTCCATCTCTCCACCGCCTTAACGGGCTCGGGCTTCCGTTTTGTGGTCCAGATCGCCACCGCTCTCTAGCACCTCGATTGCACTGTTTCCTTCACAGCCTCTCCAGCTGGACTTTCTCAAGCCAATACTGGAGACTGTGGTGTGGTCTTTTGGAGACCAACTGGCAGCTCCCGCGGCACGACTGCCTCTCCAACGCTCGCAAGAGTCGGACAAGACGGTGCCCTCTGGCCAGGACATGGCTGTTGTTCTACCACCATCCAGGGCATTGAGCGTTTGCTCCGTCGATCAGCCGGGGCTGGATTGGTGTGGATCTGACGTTGAAGTGCAGATCCCTCCACCATCCGACTCCTCATCAGAGGAGGAGGATGTGGAGGTCGAGGCGGATCTGACACCTGATATCCATATCGGAGCTGCTGATCCACCTCGTGGAGATGACCAAAGGTCGTTCACAACCATGCTGACCCGCCTTGATATGGCGTTGAGTCTCCAGGCCAACCATTTTTGCTCTAGTTACCAAGATTGTTCGAGACTATGGATTGTTCTATAAATTGGTGGTGAACCTATGGCATGCATGCCAGAAGGGACACTCAGACCCATCTCTGTTGGCACATGTGCTGTCACCCCAGCACAGAGTTTGTCCCACCTCTCTGCCCAGCAGACCAATGAGAACACTTCTTCCCTCCCCCCAGCACAGAGTTCTCCCCGCCCCTCTGTGCACTCATTTTCTTAAAAGGTTCACCATCACTGTTCTAGACCATGGATTTTTTGGAATACAGTAATACCTCATATAACATTAGTATCGAATAACACTAAAATCGCATAACATTAAGGAATCTGGGGGGAAGAATTGCATCAGATAACATTAAGATCCTATGGGATGCTTCAGATAACAACCGCTAAAGCCTGTGTGGTTACAATGTATCTCTATGGATCCCATAGAGGATCAGATAACACTAAAAATCATATAACACCAAGACTTGTGGAACCAGGTTTTAGTGTTATATGAGGTTTTACTGTAGTAGCTGTGTTAGTCTGTGGTTCAGGCATATCAGAAAACAAAATTAAAAACACTGTAGCACTTTAAAGACTAACTGCTATATTTTTATTGTTAACTTTCGTGGATCAAGTCCACTTCTTCAGACAAGGAGTGAAACTTCCAGGCATGGTTTATATTCACCAAATGTAAGGGTCTACATGTTAAAGGGGATGTGCTCAAGAAGAATGACAGAGAAGCAGGCATAACAGTACAGCTTCCTACAGCTATCAGTAACAATAGATTATTCATATTAGTTTTAAATTTCTCCCTTTCAATCTCAAAGGTGTGGAGAAAGCCCATTCTGGTTTCTGATTAACCTAAAATACATCCATCTGTATCCATTGCAGGGGATTAAATATTAGTGAAGGGTTTCTAGGACATTATCAAATTTGATACACAGATTGCTATATGCTGCTAGATATTTTATATATTATATTTTGGTGCATTACAACCAACCTTCTTTAGCAAAACAGGAAGTAACCAAGTACAGTGGTTTGTTTGTTTTTTACATGCAAGTAAGAGGTTAATCAGAAACCATCTGCATGGCCGTGCGGTTTGTCGCCAAAGTCCCCCGCAGCCCCAGTGATCGATCGCTGGGGCTGTGGGGGACTTCAGGGAGGCATCCGCGTGCCTGCGTGGTTTGTCCCTGATGTCCCCTGCGATTGATCGCTGGGGATGCAGGGGTGCTGGGGTGGGGACGGCACCTTCCCAGCGAATGATCAAGCTTGACTTGGAGGGGGAGTGCGTGTTCTCTCAGCAAATCAAGCTTCACTTGCAGGGGGAATGGGCGTTCCCTTTGCAAGCAAAAGTGGCGGTCCCAGCATGGGAAGGGAGGGCGCTTTCCCAACCCAACCGGATCTCACCCCTGTTCCCTTTAATCTTCAGAAAGGGAATAGGGCTTTTTTTTAATGTTGTGCGATCAACGTATCGCACAATGTTAAAAATCAGGTAACGTTATGACTTGTGGAACCAAGGCATAATGTTATCTGACGTACTAGTGTAATTTGATTCCATCATCTTTTAGGGCTTTGAAAAATTAAGCTGGGATTCCATCATCTCCACTGGCTTTGTTATTTGCAGTGCTTTTTAGGGCCTGACTTCACTCTAGGATTTCTGGCTCAAGTTCAATGTTCTGATCTTTGTGATTATCAGGGGTGTTGAGGTCCTTTGTGTAAAGTTCCTCTGTGTACTCTTGCCATTTTTTTTCTTAATCTCTTCTGCATCAGTTAAATCCTTGCCGTTTTTGTCCCTTATCATGGTTTACATTATTTGTAAAAAGCAAATTTTCAAGATGTTGTATGTTCTCTTTAAATGTGAGGTGAGCACAAGCTACCTTATTCTGTTTCTGTCTGGCACTCTTAATTTGTTTACTTCTAATTTTTTGCATTTTTCCTTCTATGATGGGAGTGAAGATTCCTAGGCTCATTCATCCTGGATTCAAACTGTTTTAAAATTTAATTAGCAAAATGTCTCTTTGTGAAACATCTAAACTTTTGTCTGTGGAAAACAGCGTCTACTGATGAGTGATCTGAGGTGAATGTAGTTTGTGAAGGGATTCATCTCCCAGTTCAATGACTGTTTTATATGGCTTTGTCCTCAATTTCTCCAGGTCTCTTTCTTGATTAGTTTTCTGTGGTGCATTGTTTTTCCCTATTGATTGTTACCTTGCATGTATGACTAATATGTAAAGGGGTGGTTACATACCTTTTGTACTTGATGCAGATTGTACTTGCCCTCTTGAATTTCAGGGAGGTGAAGTTTACTAATCAGGACTGGTTTTGCTTGGCAGGATGTGGAAGAAGAAGAAGAAGGCTTCTAAAAACAAGCTTGCTAGTGAGTTTTGACTGGTGAACTCTGTATTTCTCTTGCTTTGCCGGTGGTTTAGTCTGTATTTTCTTAAATACTTCTAGTTTGTGTCTTTGACTAAAATTGATCTCTTTACTTAGATTCTAGGAGAAAGCTTCATTATATTCAGAGGTACTGACTTATGTGCAGATTTGTAAAATACATGTATGCAATATTCAGCAGTTAAAAATAGTTTTGTTTTAGGAAACAACACTTTTTCTAGTTCCTCACATGTAATGTACAATTAAGCAAACAGAAGTTATGTTTTAGTTCTCTTGAATTTACTTGGATGTTCTAGGTAATGTTTTTTTCCTTTGTCTTATATATTTGATCCTCCCTCCACGGTAGCTCTTAATGTTTCTTAAGTAGGCCAAGGCCTGCGTTAAGAACTAAGCACTGTTGAGCATTTTCATCATTGTTCAATCCTTTTCAGATTATCAAAACTGGCAAAAATATTGGAAGCCTTGAATAAAAAGAAAGAAGAGAGAGAAAAGTAGAATCCCCAATCATGACTGTCCCATCATTTAACTAGAGATGTCTATTTGGGGCTGAAGTGTGTGTGGACACACAAGGGTCTCTGTGTGCACATATATGTATGCCTGCAAGAAAGGATAAGTGGATACTGTTTTGAATAATGTTTTTTTCTTACCATCTACATTTTAGATATATACATTACCCAGACTTTTCAGTTACCCTCTGTCTTATATGGTTTCATGTTTGTACAATTTAGAATAAATAATTTAATAACCAAAAGCGCCAGTAAAATACTTCCTTTCAAAGTCTTTGAAAAATTGTAATATAGCATATAAGTTTTTACAGATTTTGATTTGGTGAAAAGAATACAGTAACTGTTATAGCTGAGATACTTGTTGATATCTGGAATCTGGTTTAACAGGAGAAAAATAACAATCTTACATAAGTGAAAATAGAGTGTTCTTATAACTTCTATGATACTTAAGTTAGTTCTTAGTTTTTAAAAAAATCTTGTCTGAATTGGTTGTTAAAGACTTACCGTACATACTCAAGTATAAGCTGAGTTTTTAGCCCGGAAAACGAGCCCCCAAAAGGGGACTCGCTTATGTTCGGGTCAATAACCATGAGAGTCCCAAAACTGCGCTGGATTGAGATGTGTCAACACTTTAATTTTACCATATTTTCATGTATTTTGATTATTGAAACTCACTAGCCGCCGCTGCATTTCCTACTCTCGGCTTATACTCGGGTCAATATATTTTCCTGGGGTTTCAGGTCAAAATTAGACACCTCGGTTTATATTCGGGTCAGCTTATATTCGAGTACTGTATATACGGTAACACTCTTATGTAGCAATAGCACTAGTAATTACACTTATAGTAAAACCCAAGATTACGACGGAGGTCCGTTCCAACAGTCTCCGTTATAACCCGAAAAAATTGTAACCCGAAACATCCATAGGGATGCATTGAAAAATAAAAAATGGTCCTGAATTGATCATTGTAAACTAAAACAAATAGATTAAAATTTTGTAAACCGGGACGGCATCTCCAAAGGATTTGCCATTGTAAACTGAAGCAACTGAAACCAAGGCGGTTGTAACCCAGGGTTTTACTTTTTATATCACCCCATAGCCTTTAAAGCACTCTGTTAATTAACCCTTTTACGGTACTCATTTTACTGCTCTCAGAAGGATGGATCACTGAGCCCTATCAGGATTGAACTCATAATGTCATCATCAGTTTTTGGCTGCAGTGCAGAAGTTTAACTACTGCACAACAATATAATGCCTATACTTTATGACCTCTCATGTTGACACATGTGCTGAATGTAGCTCTTCCATTTAAACACACACTCCCAGGAATGCTGCTATTAATGTTGCCAAATTAGGTGTTGTGACACCATAACCTCTGATTATCATTGAGTAATTACACTTTGGAGAATGTTCTGGTGAAGCATTGTGGATTAAAAATAGATGTCATGAATAACAAAAACAGGATCACACCATTTGTTACATCTGTTTTGGAAGTAGACATATAGGATACAGGCTTCATTGTCTTAACATTTTTAAAAGAATCTTTCTCTCCATGAGGCTGTGGGAAAAGGGTAAGCATAGTGAGGCTTGTTTGTTATGCGCTGTCAACTCAGAATTTATTTATAATGATTTCACGGTAAATGAGATGTCTCAGGAATGGTTTGACCAGTTCTCTCCTTCTTTTGAAATGAGTTTCCATGGCCAATGGTGGATTTGAACCCATGCCTGCTGAGGTCTAGTCTGTCCAGTGGTGTAGCATTGGGGGGGGGGGGGGCGGATGCCCCGGGCAGCGGCTTTCAGGGGGCGGCAAAATGTCCCCACCGGTTTGGCCTCCCTCTGCCTGGGCTTAGGAAGCAGGACTTCCCAGGCGGAGGGCGGCCCTTTTGCTGACGAGCGCCCCACATGCGCGCCCGTGCTGCTCGCTTCCCCCCGGCTGGCCGTCGGGGGCTCTCCGCCGCCTGCCCCTGGCGGGCGCCCTGCATGCGCGCACACGCCGCTCGCCTTCGCCCGCCCACCCACCCAGCCATCTGACAACAAGCTGGGTGGCTGGGTGGGCGGGCGGAGGCGAGCAGCGTGCGTGCACACGCGGGACGCCCGCCAGGGGCAGGCAGCAGAGACCCCCCAATGGCCAGCCGGGCGGGCGGGCGGAGGCGAGCAGCGCATGCACGCGGGGCGCTCGCCAGCAAAAGGGCTGCCCTCCGCCTGGGAAGTCCTGCTTCCTAAGCCCAGGCAGAGGGAGGCCAAACCGGTGGGGACATTTTGGCGCCCCCGTCGGGGGTGGGTGGCGTCGTGGCGGGGAGCCCCTGGGGGCTGGCTGGCTGGGCGGGAGGAGGTGGGCAGCGTGCACGCGCCGCTCGTCAGCAGGGGGGCCGCCTTCTGCCTGGGTCCTGTGGGGTGGTGGTGGTGGTGGGGGCAGTGGCGGCAGCGGTGGCAGCGGCAAGCTGGGGGGGAGCGGGTTTGTTCTTCGCCCCAGGCGGCTGAAGTCTGCGTGACGCCACTGAGTCTGTCACTACACCACAAAGATTGCTTAAAACTATAGCAGTGAAATATTGACCCCTGTGATTTCAAAATAAATTTCTCCTGTAAGTGACTAAAGTTTTACTCTTTAAATTCATGAATTAATTAACAACTCAGTGGTCCCTCTTCTTCTTTATCTGAAGAGTTCAGCCATGCATGGATATGACATTCATTCCATTTATCCGCACAGCAATTCTGTGAGGTATTTCAGTATATATCTGCATATATGTATGATACATTATAGCAGGGGTGCCCAAACTACCATCTGTGGGCCAGATGTGGCACCAATCTGATAATCTAGCCCATGTTGCCCTTGCTGCTCCCGGAAGTAATAGTTGAACACATGCGCAAAACACACATGCTCAAAACACTGTCATAAAGCACCCGTGGCTGTCATAAACGTATTTATGACAGCCACTGGTGCATTTAAGGCAGCATTTTGCACAAGTGTGGACACGTCTTACTTCCGCTTGCAGTAGGAGGAACCACATGATTGTTCCGCTCAACCACTTGACCAGCCTGTGGCCCAGAAAGTTTGAGCAGCCCAGCATGAGAGAGAGAAAGAAAGAAAGAATGTGTGTACAGTAAAACCTCGAGTTACAAATAAAATCAGTTCCGTGGCCTTGTTCGTAACTCGAATTTGTTCGTAACTCGAGGCATCCCCATAGAGATAAAGAAAAAGTCCCCCTCACCCTCCAAAAATCAAAAAAGCCCCCCCCCTCCAAAAACCAATCAAACCACCCAAAAACAACAGCAGCATTGAAAGGAAAGCATGCATAAGCAAAAACGCTGTTCCTTACCTTAAAGAAGCTTTGAAAATAAACAGAAAATCCAGCAACAAACAGCCATTTTGGCACTGAAAATCCAGACAAAGAACTCCTCTCTAAGCACTCTACTGCCACCTACAGGGCACAGAAAGGCTGCATGTGTTTTCTCCCAGGGCGCAATGCACTCTGGGGAATCAGATTGTGTAACCTGAAGCAAACGCATAGGGGAAATGGTGTTTTTTGCTTCACTGGAGGAAACACAGATGAAAAAGCATTAATTCGTAAATCAGGGCATGTTTGTAACTCGAGGCATTGATTTCAGTGCAGAACCAATTCGTAAGTTGAATTATTCATAAGTAGGGGCATTCATAAATTGGGGCTTTACTGTATAGTTAAAGGAACTCAGTGGCCCAAATTCTGTCCAGTACCTTTCTAGCACTATGTCCCGTGTTATATTTTGATTTTTCAGTTTAGCATCCTGTTTTCTGAAGGCTCTGGACAGCATTGGTTGGTAAAAAGGATATGCCAAGTGGCTATTTCAGTGATATTATTTTTTAATTTGTATTTTTAGTGAAGAGTAGAATACAGAAATGTAATAATATGTGATGTGTCAATATTTGAAATATTTGATACTTGTTTCTACTAGTGTTGTACTTTGAGTATTTTGTTTTGCCAGTGCCGTTCCTTGTTCTTAATTTTCCATCTTTCATAACGTGCATTGGACTAGGGCCAGAATCCCATAGTGTGTTTCTGCTTGACTATTTTCACTAAAATTGACAATGTTTGTTGCTGTTTCCTGTATGTCCTAAAAACAACTGAGGAAACTTTGCAAGTGTGGTTTTAGACAGGGATTCTCAACCTGCAGTCCGTAGGCTGGATGTGGCTCACAGCACCATTTCATGTAGCCCCCTACCTCCTCCAGCACACCAGGAAGTGCCATGTGGCAGAGGAAGGGCAAAATGGTCGCCTGGCCCCTGAAGTTGTCTGAGGGACTGTGACCCGGAACCCAGCTTTAAAAGGTTGAGAACTTGTGTTTTATGGCAGTGATGGTGAACCTTGGCACTCTATATGTTCTTGGACTTCAATTCCCAGAAGCCCAAGCCCCCGTGAATCCACATGAATGGGTTTACTGCGATTCATCCGGCCAATGCTCCCCTTGTCACTCCTAGAAGCGGAAGTAAAATGCCTTGTGCTTCTGGGAGAATGAGAAATACTTTCACAGAAATAGGTTATTAATACCTACCAGCTGTTTTTCACTCTCTTCCCTCATTATTTATTAACCTCAGAAAAATTATGCATTATTTTGTTTACTGCAGTCAAACTGATGCTGTCCTTCCCTCCCATCTGATCCCGCTTAACTGCCGGGGGGGGGGGGATGGCTACTAGTAATTTAATTTCCAGATTCTTTTTGCAAATGAGGATGCTTGTATTTTAACTTCTTACCTGCAAGGAGATATATTTTGATTCTTGTGGGTATATTTTTGACCTGATGGCTCTTATTGGTGGAGGTTTCACATAGAGCATATTAGTAACCTAGCCTGGACATAACAAAAGTGTCACTATGGCTAGGCCACAGCTGCTCAACCAGCAAAGGATTGGTGGCAGCCAACACATTTGAGCTCCATACATTCCACCTAGTCCGGGAGTTGTTGGTGCCGACCACAAAAATGGTTTTGGCTAGGAATTGGGTCTTTGGTGCTGTGGAATGCCTTGACATCTCATGTTCACCAGGCCCCCTCCTTCAAGACTTTCCATAAATTAGCTATGGCTGAGTTATACAGTGTGCGGCAGCATAACTTCCTTTTTTAAAATGTGTGCAATTCAGTCGGCTGATGTCGTAGCGGAGCGCTAGTGGACTCATTCGAGAGGCGGTACTATAAAGTTTTGTCCTGACACAGTTCAGTCACCATCATGCGTTGGAATAGTGTGGAGCGTGCGTTTGCCGTTGAGGCCTACTTTTCGAGCGGTTGTTCAGTGATCGCAACCCAGCATACAGCCTGCTATGCTGGAAAGAGTCATGACAAACGCCAGAAATCGGTTTACTCAGTGTATGGAGAATGAGGGACGTCACCTACCTGATTTGATCTTCAAAACTTTATAAAACAAAACTTTAGGTATGCGCGTACATTATAAAAAACAAATAAAAAAATTTCTGATTCATACAATGGGTTTTAAGTTTTGAAAACAGGAAGTTATGCTGCCGCACCCTGTATAAGGAAGTGTTTGTAAACATCCTGTCCTCTTTCCCTCTGCTGATCATTATGTGTTTTGTTTAATGCTGGCACTTGTTTGTTGCTGTTATAGTGGTACCCAGTATAACAAAAAAGCTCCATTCCATGGAGCTCTTCAATACAGTAATACCTCGGATAATGTTTACCTCAGATAATGCTAAAATCGTATAACGTTAAGTAATCTGGGGAGGAGAATTGGATCGAATAACATTAAGGTCCAATGGGATGGATCAGATAACAACCGCTAAAGCCTGTGTGGTTACAATGTATCTCTATGGAGCTTTAACTTTATCCGATCCATCCCATAGGATTTTAACATGCATCGGATAACACTAAAAATCGGATAACACTATGACTTGTGGAAGCAAGTCTCAGCGTTATCCGAGGTATTAATGTATGCGGTTTTTTTCGTTATGCGAATCAAATGGGCTATACCCCGCATAATGGAAAAAGTTCATTATACGGGTTGTTGTTGTTGTTGTTATTGGTCTTATATGCCACCCAATCGACAAACATAAAAGTGTATCCTTAAAGTAATCTTTGTAGTTGTAATAGTATCTGAGGAGAGGAACTGCTAGTTCTTGCAAATGTGGATCACCTGGGTCATTTTAGAGAGAGGACAGTGTCTTTAATTTTTGTGTTTTGGTGTTCTTAATTTGGAATAATATTCTCTTTTAGCCTTATGAATCAGTCTGGCCAGGTTATTCTGCTATGGTAATAGAGTAGACCCTACCGTCAGTGACTCAACATCGATTGTCAGACAGTGGTTAACTATTCTGACAATGTTGAAGACTAATGGCCTTGGGGTGGCAAAGTCTACAGGGAAGGGTGATTGTCCCCAAGAGGATTAAATCCCACTTGAATCCATCTTGATGGAGGGCAGCAGCTTCAGCAGTATTGGCCAGGGGCTGATGAGGACTTTGTGTGCCAAAAGGGCTCAGGACCAGAAAATGACTCGGGGAACTGGATCAGTGATATGGGGGTGATGCGGCAATGTGTAAGGTAGATGAAAGGCTACGAGAACCTTCATGGTTGATCGCCATGATGATTGCCAATATTTGGAATTGGATATGGCAGAAGAAGAAGACACCTTATGAACGGGCTGAATATTGCTGAAACATCAGCATCTTGGAACTGGTGGTGGTGAAGTTAAGAGATTGTTCAAAAATAGAACTAGAGATGAACAATGAGATAGGCATGCCTTCAATCTAGGACTTCTAGCTGGACTTCCGAACAATAGAGATAATGCATAGCCCAAGAATAGGTTCATTCTGCATTCAAAGCTCAGTTCAAATAAAGGTTCCAAATCCCATTTGTTAGGACCATTTCAGCTTCCAAAGAGCTAGCATTAAAAAAAATTACAAATAGTTCTCCTTTATGTATTCTGTGAATCCCCACTTTTGGGGTTCTGCGCCTGCGTGGAGCTGTTACAGGAGCTTTCAAGCTGATTGGATAAAAGTTTGAATGTTAGGGCTGCCCACCGTACCACTCATCTTTTGGTGCCATTTCGTGCTCTTTCCTCAGTTCTCTTCTTTCTGCCTCAGCAGCAGGAGACCGTTGAGAGCTCTCTTTAATTTTTCTGTTGATTCTTCGGAAAAGACTTGCTTCATTCTCAATTTTTTCCTTGTTGATCTTGTCCTTAGGGCAGGATCACCTACTTCAGAGCTGTTCCTCCTCACGGGGGAGCAATTCCTGGCATTTTTTTCCATTTTTACCTTAGGGTTGCTTCTTCCTTGAGGGGGAAGCAGCCATTTCCCTTTGGGAACAACCTAAATTTTTTCTCAGTCCCTCGTCCCTTGCAGATTGGATTGTGTTTATCTACAATTTTTCTTGCTTGTCAGTCTTTTCTCCAGGAAGCACACACACACCACCCATTTGCTTGCTTCACGGTGGGCATTTGGGCTGTTTCTCCTTTGCTGTGATGTAGTTTTTGATGGCATCAGCTGCCTATAACCGTTGCACCGTCTACAACAATAAGTTTCCCTCGTCAGACGGCCACAGTAAGTGTTTGCTGTGTCTTGGAGAATCCCATCAAACCCAGACATGTGTTCACTGCAAGAAATTCACTTGTCTTGTGGTTCAAATTAGAGACCCAGGGTGGCTAACAAAGGTTTAAAAAAAGACACAAAAACACAATATAAAATCCAGTTAAATTAATATTAAAATATTAAAACTAAGCAAGTTAAAAGATTAAAAATGCATACATTGAGAGAGGGAGGGGCCAGATGAGCCAACAAGCCGACGTAACTGTCTGACCCAAACCCCATACCTATCCCACCAGCCAGGTCTTAATCCTCTTCCTAAAGGGCAGCAACTCTGACTGGAGACTTAGCTCAATTGGCAGGAGGTTCCATAGGGCCAGGGCCCTATGGAACCTCCTTCGCAGGACCCTGAACGGACTGTTGCTTTGGGCCAAGGAATGGATATTGCTCCACCACCTTTGGGGGCGTTGAGTACCCACTCCGTTGAACAGCCTAGGTCATACTGGTGCGGTTCCGACATGGAAGTGAGGATCCCTCCACCATCTACGGACAAGTCCAAGTCCTCTTCGGAGTAGGAGGATGTGGACATTGGTCCGCCACCTTCGGGGACGTGGAGCACCTGCTCCGTCGAACAGACCAGGCTATACGGGTGCAGTTCTAACATGGAAGTGAGGATCCCTCCACCATCTATGGACGAGTCCTAGTCGTCTTCGGAGGATGATGATATGGACATTGCTCTGCCACCTTCGAGAGCGTCGAGCACCCGCTCCGTCGAACAGCCCAGGCTGTACTGGTGCAGTTCTGACGTGGAAGTGAGGATCCTTCCACCGTCTATGGATGAGTCCGAGTCCTCTTCGAAAGAGGCAGATGTGGCCATTGCTCCGCCACCTTCAGGAGCATTGAGAACCCGCTCTGTTGTACAGCCCAGGCCATACTGGTGCAGTTCCGACATGGAAACAAGGATCTCTCCACCGACTACAGACGAGTCCAAGTTCTCCTCAGAGGAGGAGGATGTGGAGGTTGAGGTGGACAAGACACTCAATCCTATTATTGGAGCCACTGATCCACCCCATGGTGAGGACCAGAAGTCCTTTACAGCCATGCTGACTCATCTTGGGACTGCCTTAAGCCTCCCATATCGCCATGTTGCCGTTTATTCTCAGCTCCACTAAGACTGGAAGAAGCTCATTTTATCCCACACGGTTTTGACGAAAGTCGACGGTTTGTACAGATTCCTGGGTGACGACATGGAGTTTCTGCAGGCCCATCCCCTGAGAACTCCATGGTTGTCCAGGCTTTGCAGAGTAAGACAGCAGTCAGCAGTTTCCCTATGCCATCTTCATCCAAGGGCAAGAAGCTTGATGCATTGGGGCAGAAGCTTTACACCACCATGTCATTGTCACTCTGTGCAGTGAACTGTTCTACAGTGATGGAGCTTTACAATTCCCATCTCTGGGAGCTGGCGAAGTCCTTTGCAGTCAAGTTGCCCGCTGACCTGCACACGGGTTTAACTCCCCCTGTGACAGGGTGATTACCTCTCTGAGCAACAGATGAGGACGGCCCATCACATGAATGATGCAGTGGCAAAGGACATGTCCACATCCATTCTGTTGCGTCTGCATGCCTGGCTTCGCTCCACCAAACTCAAGGAACCTACCAAGAAGCTGATCGAAGATCTGCCTTCTGACGACCAAGGTCTGTTCACCCAAGACACGGACAAGGCCCTGAACAAACTGTGGCAAACCAAGACTACAGCAAAGTTGTTTGGTTTGGCCTCACCTGGACAGTCCACCTTCAGACCACTGTACGGGTTCCTTGAGTCATCAAGCTCAGTTGCAGGCTTCCATCCTCTCACCTGCAGGAGGAAGTGGCAATGCTACTGTCGAAAGGAGCCATAGAAACCATACCACCATCGAAATGGAGCAGTGATTTCTACTTGAGATACTTTGTGGTAGAAAAGAAGGCTATTCGGGACATCGCTTACATGGTATGACTCATGGAGAGTCTCAGTCTATGGATCAACTTCAACAAGTTGAAACTGGATCCATCTTAGCGTGTTGAGTACATTGGAGCAAAACTCGACTCACTCAGTGTCAGAGCCTAAGCCTCTCCAAAGCGCCTGTAGGACATCACCAAGGTGATAGAAATCTTTTGGCTCAGGACTTACGTGCCAGTGAAGAAGGCTCAGAGACTGCTAGTACTTATGGCATCAACTACAGCTGTGGTTCCTCACACCAAACTGCTAGCATGATGGGCATCACCTCTAAATGTGGCAACGGGAAAGCATTTTTACTCCCCTCAACCATCGGTACAGATCTTGACCAACGTAGGCAACTCGGATGGGGAGCTGCTTGGGGGTCTCTCACTGTGAACAACTTGTGGACACAGGAGGAAGCAGTTTTTCATATAAACTACCTGGAACTCCTCACTATTTGGAAGGCTCTGAGGTCCTTCGAAATGCACTGTCAGGCAAGGCTGTCCAAATCGCATCAGACAATACCACTGTGATAGCCTCTTTCAACAAGCAGGTAGGCACGAAATCAATGACACTCCTCTACCTGGCAGTGGAACTGTGGAAATGGTGCCTGGAGAGACATATTTTCCCCATTCACATCCACATTCAAGGTGAACTGAATGTCTTGGTCGAAGGGCTGAGCAGGCTGAGCTCCACGACTCATGAATGGAAACTGGACAACCAAGTGTTCCAGTCCATTTGTCATCAGCAGGGGTTTCCAGATCTTGACCTCTTCACTTCGTAAATGAACCACAAGTACCCGAGATACTGCTCCAGAGCAGGAATCGGGCTAGCCTCTGAGGGTGATGCCTTCATGAAATGGTGGGACTTGGACTATCTTTACACATTCCCTCTGTTTTCACTCATCCAGAAAGTCCTAATCCGGATGCTCCGTCATTGAGCTCAAGCGATTATAATTGTGCCGGCGTGGCCAAGACAGCTGTGGTATCCTCTTCTACTTCAGCTGTCTTCACAATCGCTCATGCTACCGGATTCTCCGTTGCCCCTCCATTCTGACCTGCCCAGCCTGCATCTCACGGCATGGAGGATAACCCCAGATTGGCAAGAATACTTAACATGAGTAGGAGGCCTTCCACATGGAGGTCCTATGCATCTAAATACAAATGGTTTCATGCCTTCCTCAACTCCAAACCAGTGATCCCAAACTGTGACTGCCTCTAGGACATTAGGGGTATTTATTCAATTTGGCAGAGACTGGCTTAGGACTTGCATCCATCAGAGTCCATTTGTCAACCATTGTGGCACACTCTCCAATGGGCTCCATAGCTTCCACAGCGTTCAGGGACCAAATGGTGAAAAGATTTCTAAAAGGCCTCTGTAATCCTTTTACACTAGTAAGGTCTCAATCCGTACAGTGGTCATCCACTGTTCTGACTGCGCTTACCAAAGCTCCTCTGGATACTGCCGACCTTCGTCTTCTGACATGGAAAGCCGCCTTTCTGGTGGCCATCACATCTGCCAGAAGAACATGTGAACTTATTGCACTTCATGTGGATTCACTGTTCACCAAATTATTTAACGACCGGGTAGTTCTCTATCCAGACATCATATTTCTCCCTAACGTTGTCTCTGAGTTCCATTTGGGACAGTCTATTTCCCTGCCAACTTTCTTTCCAAACCCAACCTCGGACCAAGAAAGGGCATGGCACAATGGTACACGCTTGATGTTAAAAAAAAGTACTTTATTGTTTTGCATCAGCAAAACAAGGGAATTCAGAAAGACAGAATGCCTTTTTGTGGCGCATGGAGGAAAGTCCAAGGGAGAACCCATCACAGAGGTTCACCAAATGGGTCTCATCTGTCATCTTGCTTACGAGATTGCTTCTCTGCCTCCTCCTCCTCACGTCAGAGCACATTCTACCAGGGCTGTTGCCACCTCCACTGCCTTTCTGGAGGGCATGCCAATGGAAGTCATTTGTAAGGCTGCCACCTGGTCCAGACCTTCTACATTTGTCAAGCATTACCGGATGGACACCAGACCCCCTGCGGATGCCAGACTTGGTTGTGTCGTCCTTGTCAGAGGGCTCCAGGCTCCATGCCCATGAGGGTCCATCCTGCCTACCTGACCTGACCGTGTGTGTGTGACTGTGGATTTATCTCATCCAGCTGCCTGCCTACCATTTAAGTGTGAGCTTGCTAATCTCGCAAAAGTGGGGATTCACAGAAAGTTAAGTTGTACTTACCAGTAATAACTTTCGTTCTTCGAGTATGCATTCTGTGAATTCACACTTTCCCACCCTTCCTCCCCACTTGAGCTTCACAGTTGAGATAACTTATTTTTATCCTGTGCTTGGCTTAAGTATTAACTGAGGAAAGCGCACGAAATGGCACCAAAGGGTGGACAGTATGGTGGGTGGCCCTAACATTCAAACTTTTATCCAATCAGCTTGAAAGCTCCGGTAACGGCTCCGCGTAGGCGCAGAGCCCCAAAAGTGTGAATCCACAGAATACATACTCAAAGAACGAAAGGAAGTTAAGTACAGCTTAACTTTCTTTAACAAACCTACCGAATTATCCATCTCAGCCACAGCAGCTCTCCAAACTCTAGACTTTAGGTTTTGTACAAGCCTGTGTGATAGTGGAAATTACCATAATGAAGACTGATGTATTTTATGTTCTAATATATTTGTTTACTTAAATAAGGAAAAGGTCCCCTTTGGAAAACAAAGTCCAGCAGAACATTTAAATTTGTTCTTAAGGCTAAACCAAAATAGACCTGTGGGTCCGTTAATCAGTGGATTAAATCTACTCACTGCATACACACTTCCTCCAGTATTAATCAGTTACAAACTATAACTTGTTTGTTTGCCTTTTTACTTTACAGGCTTTGATTCTGATAATTCTTCAGGGGAATTTTCAGAAGCAATTCACAAAGATGCTCACCAAAGTCACACAACAGGAAAACACCATGGAGATGGGCTGATGCAACAAAATGGAATCAAGAAACACAGGTATTCTTCAGAGTAGAATTGCTGCTCAGTCTTGAACACTACAGTGGTACCTCATACAATGATTTTAATCCATTCCACAGGGCTCTTTGTTATACGAAACAATTCCTATACGATGCATGCATCGTATAGCAATTTTCCCTATGGGATGTATCGTACAACGATTTTTTTCCCGCTAAGTGGGTTTTCCCATTGAAAAATTATTTCCATAGGGGAAATTGTTATGCAGGATGCCATTTCATTTCATTTCATTTCATTTCTTCGATTTGTATACCGCCCTACTCGGTGCAACCTCCACAAACCTAATTGTTATGCGATTTCGTTGCTATACGGGGCGATTTTTGTATGAGGTTCCACTGTATTATACCTCAATGTACAGAATTACACCTGAAAATGATGATAGATGATGGAGGTGGATGCTGTCATGTTTCTTGATACTGTCTTAGTTGTTGTCTTAAGATATTGATGGATGGATGGATGGATGGATGAGATAGATAATTGATTGATTAGATCAGGGGTGCCCAAACTATGGCCTGTGGGCCGGATCTGGCCCCGATACCAATTCATCTGGCCCACGTTGCCCTTGCCACTTCTGGAAGTGGAAGTAAAACTTGCCCATACAGAGTGGCAAGGGTAGCATGGATCAGATGAATTTGTGCCGGGGTCTGGATCTGGCCCATGGGCTGTAGTTTGGGCACCCCCCTTTAAGCATAGAAAATGGCAGCCTAAAATTCTATCTCATCCTGTTCCAAAACAGATTGCAAGGCACGTTTTACTTCTACTTCTGGTGGGAGGAACCACATGACCGTCTCACTAAACCACATAATCAAAAAGTTTGGGCACCCCTGGATTAGATAAATACCACCCATCTGAGATTTCCCCCCACTCTGGGCAGGACAACATACAGAGTACAAAGTATAAACTTTGTAAACAGAATTTATTTATTTATTTATTTATTTCCTTCGACTTATTATCCCGCCCAATCGGGTCAAAAACCCAACTCTGGGCGGCCTACATACACAATTTAAAAATACATAGCTAAACCACAACTCAGTATAAAACCACAAATCAATATACGATAGCCCACCCACAGTTAAGATATAAACCAATACAATAATTAAAAGTCAAGCTAAAAGAAATTAAATATTTCCAAGTTATAAAATTATGCAATTATTAAAAAACAGAACCAGGGTAGGAAGGTAAGAACAGCGGGTGGCTGACTCATCTGATAAGCCACCCAACATGAGATCCGGTATTTCCGGATCCCCAAACTTGTCCTGTAAAACCCTGTAAAACCCTGACTTATGTAAAACCCTGACTTATGTAAAAAGTCTGTTCCATAGCCTTTTACGTAAATCATTTTTTTTAAACTTAAATCAAAGCAAACCCATAGGAAAGATGAATATTTACATAAATTGAAGCAAACTCATAGGAAATCGGAACACCGTTTTAGCAAAAAAAAAAATCCTTATGTAAGTTGAATTTTACATAACTCAAGTCATACATAAGTTGGGGTTTTACTGTACAAAGAAAAGCACTCTGAGGGGAAAAAGGCAGGCAGCCACTGTTTTAAAGTTTACACAACAGCACTAGAGATGGCTACTGTGGATAAAATGGAGTATCAGCATGAGAAGGCAAAATGAAATCTTGGGTATTTAATAAACAAACAAACAAGCAAACACAGTAGAGCTGAGTCACCTGCCTGTGTGAAGGCAGTGTGAACTGATTTCAAAGCTGACAAACCAGAGTTTTTCTTGGTTACTTCGTTGCCTTTTACCTTCAGTTCAGGAAAGGGGAATAATAGCCTTTTGGTGTTATTCAGGCATATGACTTTGCTTGGACTAATTTTATTATCAAGGTTAATTTTTGTTTCATGCTAATATTAAGACTGCAATCTCAAATGTATTTTTCCTGGGAATTCTGATTTCTGTTGCACCAATTGAGCCCTGGTGGTGCAGTGGTTAAACTGTACTGCAACCAGCTCAAGGTTGACTCAGCCTTCCATCCTTCTGAAGTTGGTAAAATGAGTACCCAACACGTTGGAGTCAAAATGCTGATTAACTTGTGAACTGCCCAGAGAGTGCACTAAGTGCTATGGGGGAGTCAATAATTATTCTGGGTTGAAAGGATTTTTGCGGAAGAAACTCCATTCAGGGAATGCCCAAATGAGGCTCCTTTCACGTCCCCAAGAGCTGGGATGGAGATGGACGCTCAGTCTGTCATGCAGTACCTGGGTCTCAAACTGCCAACTTGCCAGCCTTCCAGCTAACAAGGCGAGTATATAAGTATGATTGTTTTGCTATTAATCGATCTTTAATATAAAAAATGACCAATCTCACACTCTTAATATTCCTTCACATGCATTCTTTTCTTAGTGTATGTTAATAATTGTATGCTAGCAAGTCAATTCAGACTTATGGTGACTCTCTTTAGGATTTTCCAGATAGTTAACACACATCAGTAGTTTGCCATTCTGTTCTTCTGCCAGTGCCCTGTAACTTTGCATCTTGTCCGTGACTCACAGACTGGCTTCTCCCTGGAGACACAGTGGGGAATCAAACTCCTGATGTCTGGCTGTGCAAACAGATGCCTAAATCATTGAGCTATCCAGGCAGCTCCTCTTAGTGTGTAAACTAAAGCAGTGCACTCAAGTTAATTTGTCAGATGATAGTTACATGCCTTTATAATGGTGCAAAGATCAGATGTAAGAATAATATGCTAGAAGTACCTGGACCAAATGATTACAAGTTTTGCAATAGGTAGTACTTATATTTTCTTTATCTTCATGATTAAAGAAATTCAATTTGGGGCTTGGCAGTGATCATTTCAGATGAATGCTTTCATAGACATTTATTTAGTAATGGTATTAATTTGTTGATCTGGTTTTCCTACAGAACATCATTACCTGCTCCAATGTTTAGTAGAAGTGATTTCAGTGTCTGGAGTATCTTAAAAAAATGCATTGGACTGGTAAGTTACTGCCTCATACAGGAATGATTTTCTGTGACACTTCTAGTAAACTAGACTACTGAACTACTCAACTTCTTCTGAATTTAGTTCAGTTAAAATAACACCAATTTGTAACGTGTCCCAGGTGTGTTGAAGCTTCTGCTTCAGAATGTATATTTCAGATTAGTGACTAAGCAAATTTAGCCTGTGATTTGGCAGTTCATTCTTTCATTTTTGTCTTGATTTAGCACAGGGGTGCCCAAACTTTTCAGGCCGTGGGTCAGTCATGTGGTTGAGTGTGCTGGTTATGTGGTTCCTCCCACCAGAAGCAGAAGTAAAATGTGCATGCGTGTTTTACTTCCACTTCCAGGAGCAGTGTGAGCCGGATGAACTGGTGTCAGGGCCGGATCTGGCCCACAGGCCATAGTTTGCACACCCCTGATTTAGCAGATTATCAGACAGTGGTTTTAGCAGGCTCTGTGTTGTAAAAATTTGTAAGTCAGTCAATACTGAGGTGTGTATTCGTTGTCTAGTACAGATCTTTTTCCTCCTTATTCCCATTCATCTTGAAAAGTTATGTCTGGGTACTCATTTTACTGACCTTGGAAGGATGGGATGCTGAGTCGACCTTGATCCCCATCAGAATTTAACTCACAACTTGAGCACAGATTTAGCTGCAATGCAAACGTTTAACCACTGTGCCACCAAGGCTCTGTATTCAAGAACGTATCTGTAACTTTTAAGTATGGTAGATTTTGTTTTGCTTTTGTGGAGTCAAAGCCATACCCATTAGAAATTACAATGGAAATTTTAAGTATTTCCCCCATTTCTCTGGTGTTTACATGGGATGATTTTTATCTCACATCACTTAATTCCATTATCTGTTATTTTTGTACATATTTTTAGAGACAGATGAGCCATACTTTTATACTTATTTTTATGGGGTTTTCTTCTTTCTGTTTAGGAGCTGTCTAAGATTACAATGCCCATTGCCTTCAATGAACCCATGAGCTTCCTCCAGCGAATTACAGAATATATGGAACATACATACCTCATTAATAAAGCATGCTGTCATTCAGATCCTCTAGAAAGAATGCAGGTAATTTTCCCATGTTTTCTGTGGTTTGAGGATGTGCATTTCTCCTTTTTTCTCATGTTACTATGGCTACTTGCCTACGTAAATAGCTGTGGAAGCATATGATATTAATAATGTTCCAATCCCCTAAAAACATTGAATACTTTACTGTAATCCCACTACTTCAAAAAAAAAAATATCCCTTTACATGCCTTATTTTATTTTCCAAAAATCTTTCAGAAAGCTTTTTTTTTAAAATATAGCATGCCTACATACTACCAACACACCCAGTGTCTTCCGATTTTAGAAGCTAAACAGGGTTGGTCCTGGTTAATAGAGGCTCTCCAGATAGAACTGGAAAGGAAGGTTGCTAGAAACCTTAATTGCAGCTAAGTTAAAAAATGTAGGTTCAGATGGAACATTGTTTTGACTCAGTTTAAGAAGACAATTTCCTATGTTGCTCATGTGTGGAAAAAGTGCAACTTTTTGGCATCACATCGTTTGCATATTGGTCACTTTTGTTCCAAAAAGGATGCCTCCTACTTCTTTATTTAACACCAATGTTTTGAACCAGCGCATTACATTGGAGTAATGATATATTCATTATGGGTGGTTCTTGAAATAATGCAAAATTGGCAGATAGAACAGCTTTTCAAAAATTGATTCCTGCTATGTTTCTTCTGAAACACCTATTTTCAGTTTAATTAAATGGCAGTATACCAGAACCCAGTGATAACTGACCATAATTATAACATACCTGGAAGAATGTACTACCCCAAAACAATTTTAGATTTCTTAATTTGGATTCAGAATGGTTACCCATAAAAACATGAGATTCACACAAATGTGGGATACAAAGGGGATTAGAAAAACGTTTTTCCATTAACAAATTGTAAGGTAGGCTTGGGGGAATCTCTTCTTCATACTTTCAGAATTGTCACCCAAATTGAGAGTGATTACAACAAATGAAAATAAGCAAAAAAGTAATTGTTATTTTGAGAGTCCCAATTTTTTCATGAATATTCCTTACTCTTATTAATTATGCAGGCTGTTGCTGCTTTTGCTGTTTCTGCTGTAGCCTCTCAGTGGGAGAGAACTGGCAAACCATTTAATCCTCTCCTTGGAGAAACATACGAATTAATCAGGTGAGAACAGCCGATATGGGAGTGTTTTGTTTTGTTCATTTTGTTTTGTTTTCACTTTGGCACACACTTGCTTCTACTGAGTAGGTAAATTGTGTTTGCCAAGGTACTTACACTTTTTGGTACTCTATAGTACTTCAAGGACTGGTGGTTTAGTAGTTAAGACTCTGAACTTGACGAATGGAAGGTTGGCTGGTTTGTAGTTTGAGACCCAAGTTCTGCATGACAGAGTGAGCTCCCATCTCTGTCTCAGCTCCTGTTAACCTAGCAGTTCGAAAGCAAGAAATTGCAAGTAGACAAATAGGCACCACTATGGTGGGAAGGTAAATAGTGTTCCGTGCACTCCAGTGTCTAGTCATGCCTGCCAAATATCCACTGAATCTTCTGATAATGCAGGCAGCAGTGGCTGTTTTGTAAACAGATGGGCACTGAAACCTGGAATTGGGTACAACTGGCTTTCGAGCAAGGGTGATGTTTACCTTTACCTATAGTACTTCAGTTATTAGTCAAATCAGTCTGTAATAGTGGCTGAAGTAAGGCATATCAACTGAACCTATGGAGGAGATGACTCACCAGATCACCAGTGATTTAGTATTCCTTTTTAGATACAATGTTCTGCTGGATTTCAGCTAGTATGTAATATTATGTTGACAAGCCATGAGAATGTTCATAAATTGTACAAACATTTGAATCCTGAGGGATGTTTATAAGTCAACTCTCAGGGCTAATAAGTAAAATGTACCATAATCATTCTCTTGGCTGTCCTTTAGTCCATTTATGTGTGGGCTTGGAGCATGAGAGCTTTTGCATTTCAGCTCATAACCCAGCTTGCATTTAGAGTACAGTACTAGGCTTAAACGCTGTGTGATTGAACATGATAAATGTGTAGAAAATCCCATATAAAAACGAATAGCTGTGTATGAATGTTTGTGTATGTATTAGGTTATATCTTGTGTTGTGTTTTTACAAATCATAAGGTCTGAAAATTGAGACATAGGTTATTCTCTAAAAATGCTCATAGTCATATCAATGATACTGTATAGCAATAGCAGCAGCAGTAACACTTATATGCTACCCCATAGCACTTAGTGCGCTCTCTGGGGAATTCACAAGGCCATTAGCATTTTTGTTCCCAACATGCTGAGTACTCATATTAACCTCAGAAGGATGCAAGGCTGAGTCAGCTTGAGCCCATCAGGAAGGGACTCACTGTGTGAGCGCTTTTGGTTACAGTAATTCAGTTTAACCACTTTGTCTGCACAGTATAAATTGACGTTGAAAATATAGAGTGACAAATAAGAATTCTGAAATTCTCCTTCAAATTGATATTTCCGTCAAATATATGTAAATTGGCCTAGTAATATGGAATGGGAGCAATTCTTTCCGTCTGTTGCAAGATTGAGGGGATTTGGACAGATAGAGCAGTGCTTGAGAAAGCTGCCCTTTTGTCTCTGTGTGACTCTCACTTATAATTCATAATTTTTGTTATTTCCAGGGAGGACTTAGGTTTTAGGTTTATTTCTGAACAGGTCAGTCACCATCCGCCTGTCAGTGCATTTTATTCAGAAGGCTTAAACCAGGATTTTATTTTTCATGGATCAATTTATCCTAAACTGAAGTTCTGGGGGAAGAGCGTGGAAGCAGAGCCCCGGGGAACAATAACATTGGAACTCTTAAAGTAAGTGTACCTCTGTTTTTACCTATGTTTTGTGTTGACAATATCCCAAGGAAGAAATAAGGTGTTATAATAATATTGCTCTGGATTGTGTGCAGCTCTGAGCAATTGATCTTATATAACTCAAACTTTTTTAAGTGGAGAAAGAGGAGATATCATACACAAATTGTAACACATGAATACATCTTGGATTGGGAGGTTTGCCACAATCATGTGTCTGCAACATTTGGGCTTTCTTTCCCACCTTAGGCATTTGACATTTACTGGATCACAAAGTGAATTATTTTTCTCTCCTGAACTATTCTCAGGGTGGAGTAAAGGAGGGAGGGAGAGATATATTGATTTTATAAATCTTTGAAATACTCTGGGTATTATGCAGTTACTCTAGTCCTTATATTTAGATCATGACCTGTGTCCTATTGCATAGATCTACTGAGCAGCAGGAGAGATATCACTGGATGTGGCAGATTATCGCTAATTAAAAAGTTTCTTTTCTCTTCTAAAATGCTTGTAAATTGCATGCAATACTATTCCTGATTAAGTTTTTTAAAAAGCTCTTTAATTAGTAGCATTCTGCTGTAGCTGGTAAAATTACTCCTTTTGCTACAGGTAGAACTTAGCAATAGGTTGATTTCTTTTATACCAGTAATGAAAGGAGTAGACAGGTTTGAATGCTTTTAGACTACAGAAAAATAATAAATGCATGGAATACTTGATAAAAGTAGAATCAGAATTAAGGAAAGATATACAGTAATACCCCGGATAACGTTATGACTTGGTTCCATAAGTCATGACGTTATCTGATTTTTAGCGTTGTCCGATGCATGCATCGAACAAAGCTAAAAAAAAAGCCCTGACTTCAGGGACAAACCGCTTTAAAGGCAGGCAGGGAAAGAAAGAGACCCGATCAGATCTCTCTTTTCCTCCCTGCCTTTAAAGCCACCCTCCACCTGCAGGGGGTCTCTAGAGACCCAATCACGTCTCTCTCTTTCCCCCTCCCTGTAGTTTAAATACAGGGACTGAAAGAGACACAACCAGTCTCTGCGACTGAAGTAGGGTCGGGGGAAAGGTGCATGCTTTTCCCCGACCCTACTGCAGTTGCAGAGACCGCTGTGGGTGGGGGGTAGATTGGCTTATTGTATTTGTTAGTAAAAGAAATATTTTTACTTCATTAATGGTATATGTAAACCTCATTTTGTAACATAAGCCGTGGAATGATTTTGGGAACTACTATCTGAAATATAATTCAAAGGAATAAAAAGGACATTTTTGGAAACATCTATTGGGTTTTTCCCCCCAATGCATTTATTTTTCCCTGCACACTTGACATGCTTTACTTGTGCAAACTTGTGGAATTGTATGCTCCCAGGCTGCTAAAGGCTTTTCTTTCAAAATAACTCACGCCCATTAATGTAGAAGCATTGATTGCATTTCCCCCCAGTTTTCCCATTTTTTCCCCCAGTCAATTTTCCCTTCCCAATTTTCCCCGGGTTTTCCCCCCACCTTTACATCTCTAGTAGAACTTTGAACCATTTCTCATTTTTCTTGAGAACCATTGAACATCTGCAACAAAGCCAATCCATATCTTCTAGGTGCTTCCTATGCCATTGAAACAATTGTTTTTTTATACCTTCTCTCTGTGTGCTTTTTAGTAGCTTTAACTTGAAAGATTTCTCATTGCTGATCAACATATGTAAAATTCTATTTGCCATCATAAAGATTGTTCTCTTTTGAATAAAAGAAAAAGTTTTGTTTTAACACCGCAGTATGATGAATAATTAATACTTTACTACTTACTGGGCTCCGTTCTTTCCATTTGTGTCTGCAGACATACCTGTTTGTTTGTACACATGTTCAGAATCATAATAATTCATAATAAAAAGGAATCTCTTTAACATGTTTTTTGAATCACTGTTGATAAGATATTTGTTTTGTTTAAATATAAGTTTGCTGACAAATGAAAGCAGGAGTTGAGTACTCAGCAGTTTGACCATTTTAGAAGCATTTTTTGTTACTAGGGGTACACACTACCTACAGAGGCATATAATAATAGTATATCATCCCCATTTAGATGATGAAAATCTGCTTCCATTGACAGTTGGGGCCAAAGAATGGGTACAATTGTCTAGAGAGCTAGCCGCCTGCCTCCCAGGCTTCTGTGATGATAAAATGTAAGCTGAATTTGTAGCTCCCATTCAGTAGTAGTTATGGAAATTAATTTCATTGCATCAGTTTACTTAGACTGAAAGGTTTAGGTACACAGACAAGAGGAAAAGACAGCTGGGAGATACAAATGACTATGATAAACAAGAATAATTTGTGGGAATTTTTCAGGTTAGATGTTTTGAGTTGTTTTTACTCTCATTTATTGAAAGATTTCTATTCTGCTCTACATCATAAACTTTCAGGGTCAATCATAATCATTAAAAACAAATCAAAAATTTACATAATGTAAAGCGACTATTTCATCAGGGCTGAAGGTTTAACTTTTATGCCTTGTCTTTATATATTGATGTGTTATTCAGGGGATTGTATTTTAGGGGTGAGACTATTTATTTTATTGTTTGTCTTGTATATTGCTGTATTGTATTTACTTAATTGTATTACATCCCCCAGAGTGGCAAGGGTGAATAATGCAGAGAACACTCCATGAATACGAATTCTTCCTTAGAAGATGGCTTTAGAAAAAAATAAAGTTTAGGTTAATTTCAGAATTTGGGGGTGGGGGGTGGGACTTCAGTTTTATTTCTCCAGCACCTGATTAGAGTTTTCTTTCTCCCAACAGACATAATGAAGCCTACACGTGGACTAATCCTACTTGCTGTGTACATAATGTAATTATTGGAAAACTCTGGATAGAACAGTATGGAACAGTAGAAATTATAAATCACAGGTAACTTCAGTTTAAGACCACTCTGTACTTTCTAAGATCTGGAAGTAGAATGAGCCTTTTGGTTATAACACTTGTTTGCATCTAAAGAACCCTGATGGTGCAGTGGTTAAGGTGCTGTACTGCAACCAAGAGGTTGTGAGTTTATTTTGATTCTGACCAGGGCTCAAGGTTGACTCAACCTTCCATCCTTCTGAGGTTGGTAAAATGAGGATCCAGCAGGCTGGGGACAAAATGCTAATTAACTTGTGACCCACCCAGAGAGTGCACTAAGCGTTATGGGGAGGCATATAAGTGTGATTGTTTTACTTTGCTTTAAATGTAGCCCCAAGATGTTGGCTTTCTTAATCTGTTTACTTGACTTGTTTTCCTTTTACAGTACTGGAGATAAATGTATTCTTAATTTTAAACCGTGTGGGCTGTTTGGTAAAGAGCTTCACAGAATAGAAGGCTACATCCAGGACAAAAAGTAAGTCACCCCTGGTTACATTCCATTCCAGTTTCAGGTGTGATTACCTCTCTCTCTCTCCCCCCCCCCCTTCCTAGTGGACTGTCTCCTAGTGGAAATGAACAAGAATGTCTGTTTGCTTCTGAGCTTGATTTCTATGGAGAGGTTAAATATCTAATCCAAAAGAGCTCCCTATGGACCCATGCATGGCCCCCAAAACAGATTATGTGTAGCGATCTCCATGGGTTTTAGCTGGCATTGTGGCAAGCTTTTCATTGGATTGGTTTTCCTTTTTTGATTCTGTAAAACAGATTGTAAAACAGATAATTTACATCATTAACTTAAGTTAAAACTTAAGATTTGTTGCTGGATTCATTAGTGTAAAGTAAAAACAAGATTGGCTCAGAAAGTTGTATCCTTTTCTCTGTTAACTGTTTGGAAATATCAGAAATTACTAGAGCTAACTCAGCACTCTTTATTTTTTAGGCCTTTAATCCATGTTTTTTAAACCCATGTTCATTGTGGAAGTTGGAAAGCAGAGTAGCAAACACTGCTTTTTTCCCTTTGTGCACCTAAGTTTAGATAATTGGTTTGAATTTTTAAAATGTAGTAATAACTTTTTTAGTAGAACTGCAAGCTGTAATCTTATGAAACTACATTTTGAGCTCTGTTATCCATATTATGTTTTCTTTTCTTCCTGTGTAAGCCATATGCTGATATTTCTCATGGCCTGATGTTGTTCTAGTAAATATTTTGCCCATCCCTTCCCCATGTCATCTAATGGTAGGGAAGGGGAAATGTACAAAGTGATGATGTTGGCATACAGCATGAGTGATCCTTTTTATCACAGAGTGGGCTCAATGTAGTCATGTTCTTCAGCAGTCTATTTTGAGAATAAATTGAAGTTCTGCTCATCTGTGAACTAAATTCAAGGTGGGCTTTGGTTAACCTTAGAAATGTGTTGAACTGTTTTTAACCTATTGATTCTTTTACAAAAATAAACAGTAGGAAGAAAATTGCTGTGATCTATGGCAAATGGACAGAGTGTTTATGGTGCATTGATCCTTCCATTTATGAAAACTACAAGAAGAATGAGAGGAGAGGTGGTGAACAGAAGAAACCAAAGCCGGTAATGTTTATGTTGAACTGTCCGGAGGAGTAGCGGTATCTTCTATATAAAGCAAGATAATTCTCTGTAAATCAAATATCAGGAAGAAACAAACTGTTGCAGGGCAACTGGGAAATGGATTTGATTTCCTTCCTGAAAAAGATCAAATTTTCAAATCGTTGTGCTCTGCAAACCATTAAGGTTGTGTCCAGCATTATCTTTCTATATACAGAAGGCAGTTTGACACAGAAGAAGATTTCTATTAATAGATGGGAGGCCGGAGCAGTATTTGCTGATTTGGTATTTTTTTCTCAGCAACTCTTGTGCTACCACTGCAATCTTCTCTAGTTGGGGTACTCTTGATAGCAACACTGGGGAGGGCATTTTCCATTGCATTCAAGGAAGTCTCTTCTGGCTCAAAGACCCTTCTGTGGAAGGAAAGTCAGTGTTGGATAAAACCCTACTGACTTCAGTGGGAGGCATAGAAATTCAATATCATACTGTAAAGAGCACTGGGCAAAGCGGCTATTCAAGATGACTTCACATCTTATCTTCAGATGTTTAAGGTGGGAATGATGAAATGTGCTGTGTTGTTTTGTTTTTTACTTGTAAAGCTGTAAATTGAAACTGTGCTGCTAAGGCCATGCATTTCCTGTTCAGACGTTTAATAGAGCCTTTAGCAGAGTCCTCCTGTGAACAATCTAAAGTTCTCACATTGCCTTCCATTTGTTCTATCCTCTGCTGATCACAAATCTCCTAGCATCAAAACATAGTTTTAAGGGTTCCAATCTAATCTCTCAATGAGTTTGTGTTTTGGGAGATGTCAATGTGGTGCTTCCTAAGAATATATTTTCTCAGGAAATCTTACTTGATTAAGTATTACAGCATGGAATGGAGAAAATAGTTTAGACAAATATTTAAACAATCAAGGTTTGATAATAAATATTTTATCACATGCACATTCCACTAATTAGAGCATCTAATGCAGTGGTTCCCAATGGGGGGGCATGCCCCACAGGGGGACATCAATTCCCAGAAGCCTAAGTCAGTACACTGGCTGATCAGTGCTTTGGGGAATTGTCTTAGGCTTCTGGGAATTGAAGTCCAAAAACCAAAGGTTGGGAAACACTAATCTAATGTGTACCCCTTATCATAAACCCATTGCTCCCTTATTTCTTGCCTGGAAATAAGTTTTATACTAGTACAGGTATAGACTGTCAGCCAGTGCTATTAACAACTGTATCAAGAGAATGCAAGACAAAAGGAACTATTAGGGAAAATACTGAAGAAGCCATAAGACCAAGAGTATACTTAGGAGGAATTATTAGCTTCAATCTTATGTAAGTTCCTAGCAGGAAAGTTGTATTTGATACTTTGAAACAGTTTTTTTAAAACAAAAATAGGGTATGGATTAGGAAAAAACAATTGACAGGATTTATATGTGTGAGAATAAGACTGTGACAAAAATGTAATAGGATAACATTCAACAAGTTATGATTTGTTATACTGTAGTACAGTATAAACGAGCTTAAGAATTTCATTCTCCCCCTGCCCATCTTCCTTTCTCTTGCATAGACAGATCCAGAGAAAATGTTCTGCTTCCTTGAACTACAGTTGCCCATGATGTCTGAGCCAAGAAATTATGGTGTTATCCTGGTTAGCAATCCTGGTTTTTAGAGATTGTTTCTTTGCTTGGATTTCACTGGCAACTTTGGTTTAAAAACCTTAGGTATAAGGTTTGTTTGCTTGAAGTACAGAGAGAGGAGATAATGGAGGAGAGAATGAATGTCTTGCTTTCATGGTTGGTTTACACAGCAACAAAGAGTGATTTATTTTAGTGACACTACTAAATCTGAGTCTGATCTTTATGGAATTGTGAAAAGGGGTGGTGGTCAAGAAAGTTCAACCTGACCTTCTTATTTACCACAAACAATAATGGTTTTGTTTTAAGAGTGATGATACTGAAAATGATGAAGCTGATGATATGCCAGAGGTCCAAGAGACAGTCCAGTTTATACCTGGCAGTAAGCTACTATGGAGGATAAGTGCCAGACCACCAAATTCATCTCAGGTAAATTGCAATTGGTATATTGAGAGCAAAGTTGCATGAATGAAACAATCCAAAAGACTCAGTTTAATCAGATACATAAAATTGTAGATACTTTTAAAAGAGGACTTTAATGCCATTTCAAATTGAAGTGTGTATGCGTGTCTCTGTGTTAGCTTTTAACACTTCTTAATTCTGTAGCCATTTGGAACTATCGACACTAGCAATATATTGAGAGAAGGCTTTGGATTGCCACTGCCAGCTGCCCTAACTAACATAGTCACTGATGTGGGTTTAGGGGGATTTCAGTTCAACATCTGGCGAGCCGCAGTTGCCCATTCTTGCCTTAAACAACTTAGAGTTGAGGAAAAGGAAACTCATACTCTGAATTACAATTAATTGCAGCTTTCTTCATTGTTCAGTAATTGGGAATATCATTGTGTGATTTTGGCCTTGGTCTTCAGAGATATAATCCTTATTCTTATTTTTAAATTTTTATTAACATAAAAGAAAAGCACATAAACAACAAAACAAAATAATACCTACTACATGTCCTTACCACCATCAGGACTTTGGAAACGTTTTCTCTTATGTCATAAACCCATATCAAGTGGTTAAAAAGCTCGCCTTGTTAGCTTGAAGGCTGGCTAGTTAACAGTTTGAGACCCGGGTACTTGTCCCAACTCTTGGGGACATGAAAGGTGTTTGGGTGTTCCCTGAGCAGAGTTTCTTCCGCAAAAAATCCTTTCAACCCAGAATAATTTCTGACACAGAATTATTATTATTACTATTTCTCTCAAAAAAAGGAATTGTTTCCTGCGCTGGCAACTTATCTTTCCTTTTCAATAGGACATATTTTAAAAACTCCCTGTATGTATTTAATTCTACTCACTTTTATAAATCATTTCCATAAAAGCTTGCTGTTTGTTTGATTCTTTTTGATGGTCTAATGAAGATATTGCTTTCTCTTGCACTTAAGTGAACCTGAGAACCACGCAGCCTTTCCTTATTTTTTTCTAGATCATAGTAATTACTTCAAACTGACCTCATATTCATACTTTTGTTTTTATCTAAGATGTACAATTTTACTAGTTTTGCTGTAACTCTCAATGAACTAGAAAAAGGAATGGAAGAGGTGTTGGCTCCCACTGACTGTCGTCTGCGACCAGACATCCGACATATGGAAAATGGGGAGATAGGTATGTGAGAGTGGGCAGAAGTATTCTGTATTTTGTGAATTTTATATCTTCTCATGACACTTGATTCCTTAGAACAGGGGTAGCCAACCTATGACTCCATTTCATGTGCCCTGCTGCTGCCCTCGCCACTACCAGAAGCGGACATGTTTATGACAGCTGTAAAACACACCCACACATGCGTAAACATGCCCATGCTTGCCGTAAAAGCACCCACGGCTGTCGTAAATGTGTTGATGACAGCCGCGGACATGTTTTACTGCAGCATTTACTGTGGAAAGAACCATGTGACCAGCATGCTCAGCTGTCCGGGGGTGTGGTCCCGCTCAGCTGTCTGGGGGCCATAGTATGGCCCATAGTGTGAAAAGGTTGGGAACCCCTGCCTTAGAACATGAAAATGACTTACTGAAGAGTGTAGGATAGAATGGCATTTTGAAAATATTGTTTCCCATTGGCTAACTATATAATTCCCATTTGCAATGTTCAAATGTTGAATATGAAAATAAATAATCCCTGCAATAATAAATATTAGAATAAATAATCACTACAGTGGCATGTTGGCTTAATGTCAGTTAATTGCAGTCAGCTCTATCTAGGGACTAATGTAGTTGTCTCTGTCAGATTCAGATCTGTCTTGGTAATTTTGGGGCTATATTGCCATCTTCAATTGTAGAATTGCTTTGAATGGTCTATTGTGAGTGAATCATAGTGACATGCTTCATCTAAGTTTGTATTGGCAGATTCTCCATAATTGTTGAATTTGCTTCTCTGGGTAGACTGTCAGAATTCAGGGCTGATTTGTGTGCCTTATTTATTTATTTTTTGCTTTTGAAACATGTAGAGTAAATAAAAATCTGAATGGATTGGTATGAGTTATAAATGTACCTTATGCTTGTTATTAAAATGATCTGGACTTTGTTTCTCTACCTTCTGTTCCTTTTGTACTTTTTCTCCTTATTTTGTAAAGTAATCAATCCCTATTAAAATGTCTGTTAGATCTGGCTAGCAAAGAAAAAGAAAGATTAGAAGAGAAGCAGAGAGATGCTCGTAAGGAACGTGCAAAAGACGAAACTGAATGGAAGACAAGGTAACTAGGAAATGGAGGTGGGGCAGAATTAATACTGTTTGTCTTTGTAATGTGTATGGATTAGTACCCATGTAATAGATCAACTGGCTTTTAAAATTACCATGTTTTGATATATATATATCAGCAAGCATAAGCAAAAACATTGCAGCACTTTAAAAACTAACTGCTATATTTTTAATGTGAGTTTTCATGAAGTCCACTTCATCACACATAATATTTGCCATTACCAGGTTAATCCCGATTGTGGTTAAAAAATACCACAATCTTCGAGGAGGCTCTTTTTGTGAACCCAAAAGATTTCTTTAATAGCCTTCATGCATTGAGAAATGTTCTGAAAATAACTGTTGGTCCATGGTTGGGAGGCTTTGGCACAAGAGGGCACATTCTTTAATTCTCCATCCTATGTATGTCAGCATGAGAATTCATGTACATAAATTTTTGAGGCTTTGTACATATTTACTGTTGTGTCTAACAGTATTTCTTTTTCATTTCTTTTTCACAGATGGTTTTATCAGGGCACTAATCCATATACTGGGACTGCTGACTGGTTGTACTCTGGAGGGTACTTTGATAGAAACTTCTTTGACTGTCCAGATATATACTGAAATCTTGAACACAGTTGCTTTTTTGCCCACAATCCATACACTTCAATGAATTCAGTGACACTCTTGATTTTATCATGACTTGAGGGCAATCCTTTCTTAAGAAAATTCAGTGAAAATTTTCAGCCACTGATTAAGGATTTGTCATTTAGTTTCAATTGTGAAAATATTTAAGTGCTGTTGTTTCTTTACCTGAAGATATGAATGGAGATTATCATGTTTCAGAGGAGGAGTGACTTGCATGTTTCTATTTGTTGCCCCTATTTTTCATTTCATCTTTTATCATTTGGCCGGAATTAACATGACCAGCGGGGAGGCAACTCCTTTATACAATGTGAGATAAGTACTTAATTTCTTAAATTTTGGTTAGAAACAATACCTTTCATGCATTGGAACAAAAATAATGAATCGGTACGATGAAAATAAACTGGTAGCCATTGGAGAAGTATCTCATGAAAAGCAGAGTGATTGACATTTTTGGGAGCATTCTAAATAGTCTATAATTTTAAAAGCTTCACAGTTATAGCAGACAGCATTAGGCTTAAATTTCAAAGCTTTTACTGTGTTTTACCTCAGTCTTTGGGCACTATGATTATTAGTTCAATGAAACATTTGTGACACTTTTAAAAAACAAACCGCTATATTAAAAGTTGGGCATACCTTAAAGGTGTTGGTCACAAAATCCACCTGTCTGGAGTTTGCAGAAGGTTTTCTTTTTAAAACAGGAGGCTTAGAACATGGGTGCCCAAACTACGGCCCACAGGCCAGATCTGGTCCCCAACACCAATTCATCTGGCCTGCGCTCCCCTCACCACTCGTGGAAGTGGAAGTTCCATAGGCAGCATTCTGCGCATGCTTCCGGAAGTATAATCTACTCCTTCCGGTGGGAGGAACCACGTGACCGGCCAGCTGAATCACCTGACCAGCCCGGAGCCCGAAAAGTTTTGGCACCCCTGGCTTAGGAGTTACTTAACAGGATTTTCAGTTTTTTGAATGTTATCATGTAAGAAATCATGCTTTTTAAAAATTATACTCAGAAGCATCTTTGTTCTAGGACTGCTTTTGGCAGGTTGACTTTAGTCAGGATTTCTAGGTTATTCACAAACGTGCACTTTTGTTCCTCTTTAGATTTAATGCATCTGCAAAAAGTGTGTCTATGTTTTGGATTGTTAATGCATGTTCTGAAGCATTTGGCACTTCACCATTGACAAGACATTCTTAAAATTGGTTTTCCCCTACTACTCTTGCTAAAAGTTGAATGATCTAATGAAAGTTTTCATTGCATTTCTAATAGCTCTAACTTTCTTCAGAGTTGACTGGGTTTTCTTAATTTAATTTTTTTAAGCCTTTGAGTTGTTTGCACTGCAAGGGGGAAATGTTGTTTGTTTGTTTGTTTGTTTTAAAACTTGCACATGTCTAGACGAAAAATGAATACTTTAAGTGGATTTTTAAAAGTTAGGTTGACAATTCAACAGATTTTCCCATAATTTTTAGAAACTTAATTTTGGATAATAGGCTACCAAATCTACTCTGCTTCTCAATTTGTAGTAATAGAAGTATGATTAAGTTGCTCAAGGAGGACACTTCAGCAATTGCTTATTAGTTTATAATCCCATTATTGTGTAGAGTTATACAATTATTGTGTAGAGTTATATTTAAAGTAGGAGCAGGCAGCACATGTTCTGGCGGATAGTGTTGAAGTGAATCTGCATCATGCTTCTCTGCTGCATATGGAGGTTATGGCTGATAGGAGATGCTGTCCATCATCTGAAGAGCCAGAAGTTTGTCATCTTGCTTTAAAGGAGGGGTTCCCAAACTAAGGCCCATGGGCTGGATCCAGCCTGTGGCACCATTTCATGTGGCCTGCCGCACCTATAAATGACAGTGGACAGCCGTAAAATGCTCATGCACATGTATAAACGCAGTTACATTAGCCGTATGCCCACAGCCATCATAAATGCAGAAGCGGGTGCATTTACTTCCACTTCCGGGGGTGTGGTCCGGCCCACTAAGCTGTCTGGAGGCCTGGTTTGGCCCACAGCGTAAAAAGGTCGGGAACCCCTGCTTTAAAGTGTCCCAAGTTTTCTGGCAGTTTTCATATAGGTTTTGAAGCTTTTACTTGCAGATGTCAGTCTGTGACTTGGTTGTCTAAAGAGGAAAAACAACAAAGACATTAATTTTAAAATGTTGTTGGGTTTCATTAAGATTTTGAAATGGTACCTATGGAGCAGGAAAATTTCACTTAAGATCTTCAATCATATTTCATTACATTTCCCAACATAGAGGTTACCAGGAAAATAATCAAGACAATAAAGGACATTTCTAAATGATGTTTCTCTTGACTAGTATAACTTGGTTTTAGCACTTAATATTGTCTTTGAACATAATCTACCAAGTAGAACAAGTTCACATTCTGTCTCTTCAGAATGCCTGGTGAATGCCTTCCCTTCAGGATAGCTGATCACGTGTCTGCTCACTGTATTGTATCTGCTGGCTGAAATCGCGTTCGCAGAGCTACACTGTGTGAAACTGAGGGTGTTACTAGCTGCAGTGGGTTTTTTCTTCAAAAATAAATCATTTCTGATACCCACCCACCCTAAATGTTCCATGACTTCTGCAGAGGAGGAAAGAAAGGGAGGAGTCTTTAATTTCTCAAAACCACCCTCGGTAAAATCATCCTGCCTGCACCAATTTTTATAAATTAAAGTTTCCCCTCTCCCATCCTGCAGTCCTCATTGGCCACCTAGCAATGAAAGGGATTCATGGGAGCCACAGGATCTTTGTGGTAGAGAATTGGAAATTTTTACTTCTGAAAAATCACTGCAGCTGATAATGCCATCAGCCTTACATGGCATAAGTAATGGAATAGGATTTAAGCCATTGTCTCTTTCCCCTTGCAGTGGATAAATATCCACAGATTCTTAATATTGTCAGCCAATGTGTATGAAAGAATTAATATATTTTTCATATATTAAAAGATCTTTTATCCAGTACTTGATTTATTCCACAGAGCAGCAGGTTTTGTGCCCTGTCTTTCTTTTCCCTGTTAAAGAGTTTGTGGGTAGAGTCAGGAGCCCCTGATAACTTGGCCTCTACTACACCAATAAAAAGAGATCTAGATTTCAGCCATCATCCCCTCACTAGAGCTGTGTTACCATACCTACAGTTCTCAAAATCAGAATAACAACTGTTGAATATAAGTCCTAGCTGTATAGTAGATTTCAAGCCCCAACTACAAGCCTGTAGTTGTGTTTTGACATGCACTTGACCTCTCAGATGGCGGCGGCAACTGTTATTCTATTAGTAGGCATGTTAACGAAATTCATGGTTTTGAGCCAAAATCTGTATTGAAAATCTGACTCTTTCACTTTGACTACACAACTAAGTGGAGTTTTGTTGTTGTTGTTCAGTTGCACAGTTGATTCCAACCCTTTGTGACCCCATGGACCACTGTTCTCCAGGCGCTTCTGTCCTCCACTATCCTCCTCAACTCGCTCAGCTCTGTGCCCATTGTGTCTACAATACCATTTAGCCATCTCATTTTTGGCCAACCCCTTCTTCTTTTTCCCTCGACCTTTCCAAGTATCAAGGATTTTTCAAGTGAATCCTCTCTTCTCATTTGATGTCCAAAGTACCTTAGCTTCATCTTTACAATTTGACTTTCTAAGGAGCATTCTGGGTTGATTTCTTCTAAGATTGACGTATTTGTTCTCCTTGCTGTCCAGGGGACTCTCAAAACTCTCCTCCAACACCACATCTCAAAGGCATCTATTCTTCTGCGCTCAGCTTTCCTAATGGTCCAGCTCTCACAACCATACATTGCCACAGGGAATACCATTGCTTTGACTATACGAATTTTTGTTTGCAATGTATGTCTCTACTTTTCACTATGCTCCCCAGGTTTCTCATCACTTGCCTCCCAAGAATCAGTCGCCTTTTTATTTCATGGCTACAATCACCATCTGCAGTGAGTTTTGATCCCAAGGAAGTAAAATCTGTCACTGCTTCTACTTCTTCCCCACCTATTTTCCAGTGACTGATAGGGCCTGTTGCCATGATCTTTGTTTTCTTTATATTGAGTCTCAAGCCAGCTTTTGCACTTTCTTCTTTCAGCCTAATCAGGAGCTTCTTTAGGTCCTCCTCACTTTCTGCCATTAGGGTAGTATCATCTGCGTATCTCAAGTTGTTGATGTTTCTCCCAGCAATTTTGATCCCAAATTGTGATTCCTCCATCCATGCATTGCGCATTATGTGCTCTGTGTATAAGTTGAACAAGCAGGGTGGAGTTATTTTCCACTAGTACTTAGGAGGAATAGCAAATGGAACATTCTGGATTTCACAATAAGAGGCCTAATCATTTTTTTAAAAGTACAAGGGATAGCTCACCCAAACTGCACCATAAGAAAAATGGTATCTATTCTCTGAAATGTTTCATTATTTAACTATTTATGTTGTGTTCAGTTTGGGTTTAAAGGAATATTGATTTCCATCATGTATTTTTTTGTGCGAACAGTGTACATTCTGTAAATCATGCCTATATTTTAAGGTATCACTCTTTCCCAGACACTTATCTTGTTAATATCTTGGTTGCAGCTGATTTTTAAAAATTCAGGTCTGTTGAAAACATGACATGCAGGTAAAATCATTAGGAGCTGCCACCTAGCCTGGGGTAAATTGTGAGATATTTAGCTAAACAAATTGCTTCTCTAAAAATGAAGTGTCCTAAAAAATTTTTAAAACACAAACTTATTCTCCCATATATGTTTTTCATTTGTAATATGTTTCATTGATGTATCAGAATAGAATTACATTGAAATATACAGTAATTGCTGAGACCCTTAAAAGATTTTAACTATAATTTTAACTTTTTATTTGAAAGAGTCTTGCCTTTGGTTTACGTTATACCTGCACTTGTTCATTCATGTCACCTTCATAATTCAAGCATTGCCTTACAACATTGACAATTTAACACCTCCATATGGTGGGGAAAGCACTTTTTAAAATCATGTTACATATAAAGGTAACTTAATTTAAAATGTTTTTAAACATGGAGAATAGTTACTTATTTTCTTGGCTGCTTACTTTATTTTCTACGTACTTTGATCTGTTGGTTTCAGGTAAGGCTTGTGCACACAAGTCCCAAGCCAGGGGGTTCTGGTTGAGCACCCAGAGGTAGTAGTATGGATATGGTTGTCTGCATAAATAGTGTTGGGTTGGGTTGCATATGTGTATCTCTTTGTTTCTGCTATCTGGGAGGAGCTGATTATGACACTGACGTAAATGTGGAAGCTCTACAGCCATAAGTGTTGATGTATACAAACTTTAGAACTTTGATAGAGATGTTGTTTTGCCTTTCTCTGTGCCAGCAGGTAACAGTGTTCAAGATAGTTGAAACCTTACCACACTAAGCAGGGGTTAAAACAGGGGTGGCCAACCTGTGGGCTGGATCCAGCCCACAGTGCCAATTAAACACAAACTGGAAGCCCTGAAAATATGCTGACAACATGCCTAAAACAGCCGAAAATGTGCCACCCTCGCTCCTGCTGCCATGGGAAGTGGTGAAAACAGCCAAAGACATGCCGTGAATGCACCTAACGCTGCCACCAGAAGCGGCGGGAGGAACCACGCCTCCAGTCTGTTTACCTGTCTGAGGGGGTGTGGTCCAGCCCACTGCACAAAAAGGTTGACCACCCCAGGCTACCCTGGGCTAGAAGTTAGCCAGAAAGACAACACTAGAATAGACTTAGCATGATAGTAACAGGCAATTAAACTGCAATAAATTCAGTAATGAATTCTACAAAAAATGTAATGTGTACATAAAACTTTGAAAATTTGCACTCAATTGTTTTAACTTTTCAACATGCAATAGAACTGACTGTGTTGGTCTTTTATTGATTCTGCCAGTGTAGCAGATTTATATAACAGTACTAATATGCTGCGTCATCTGGCAGGATGACACTTACTGAAGGCTATGTTCTTTTAATAGGAAAAAGTAATATTCTGTTAATTATTTGCTTTACCGTATTACTCCTTAAAATTAAATGGAAGATTGTGTAAAGTGCACTTTCCTGTTGAATTGTTTTTGGCACAAAACTTTATTTTGCTGAACAATATGAAAATATAATTTGGGTGCATTTGCTGAACTTTTGCTCACAAACTAAAAGATAAATTTTGGTTAGATTAAAATCTCCCCATAATTATAATCTATAAAAATAAATACTTTCAATTTTCTAATTACAAATTAATGAATAAAAATATGATATTGCAGGCATCTTTCATTAGCTTTCCAGTACATATATTTTACTTCCCAAAATTCCTCCGGTTTTAGAAAAGATGGTCATATGATTAACTGTAACATTCAGTTTTTGGCTTTTTAAAAGTGTTACAGTCATCAAAACCATCCAGGTGCCTGTTGTGGTCTACTCTTTAGCTTGTTCACTGTATTCTGTATTGTAATGTTGCAAATAAAACAATGTTCCTGCTTAGTGTAGTGTTTAATTCTTTCATTAATTTGATAATGTACTATAATGTTGCCTCTCAAAATACGTGTGTGATTTCGGGTTAACTGTAAGATAAAGCAATATTTAAATTTATGTAAAGCTAATGATTCTAATACAGAAATTGATTTTTAGTACAATTTTTATAGCATGGAGAAAAGTAAATTTATATCCACACACCTCAGTCTCTCCAGTTTCCCAGTCTACTCACTGCTGCTAGCTCCTATTGCTGTTCTATTTTGCCTTACTTATGTTGCTGTACTCCTGTTAATAATTTGTACACACTGCACAATCCATCTGGAATTTCTTCAGTCCAAACCTCATTTAGAATGAACAGGGATTTGCATAACATCATCACATGGATCCAGTTATGCAATCTATACACATGTGCATCTCCAGATTTCTTGAATGGGGCTTGTACTGAACAGTAATTCCTGGCACGGTGTGCCCACTCTGGTTTCTTTGCCTTACCGTTGTTGCATGAGAATGTTGGAGGGTAATAATAATTAAGGCTTTAGTGAAATGGATTTATTTTTATAATATTTAATAACAGTCAATTCCCATATATATATATATAAAAACACACACAAACTATTCAAAACCATTACCTTGTTTGAAAAGTCTGTACAGGTTTGTGGACTTAAATGTTAAAATTATAAAAGTGAATAAAGAATGTTTTGGAGAAGACATGTAGTTTTCTTCTCTTGCTTTGTCATTTGAATGTTTTTATTTTAATTTTGTGTTGTTCAACAAACTACTGTCTACTGAAGAGTCATAACATTATAGCTCGGGGTGGCCAATATTTTTATGCTGCAGGACTGATCATGCCCCCAGAAGCGGGCACATTTATGGCTGTCATAAATATGCCCAAGCCATTAATGTGCACACTTCCACCTTTACAACAGCTGTGGGCATGTTTATGCATGCACGGGCATGTTTTATGGCTGATCTAAACATGTCCGCTTCCTCTTCCAAGTGGGGTGTTGGCAGGCCACATGAATGGTGCCATGGGGCAGGTCCAGCCTTTGGGCTTTCAGTTGAAAACCAGTTATAGCTGATAGACACCTTTGGATCAATTGAAAAGTTACCCATTGCAGAAGGAGTGATTCTGTTCAGCAACTGGGTGAAATATTTTGTTCTCTTAAATGGAGTCAAATGGCCTGCTGGGGCCAATGTTTTAAAAAAAACTGTGAGTCTTGCAGCACTCAGTTTTGACCTTGCTTCTGCTTCTAAACTAAATAGATTTCCAAGGGAACAGTCTTCTTGGCCAGGTACAGAAGTCTTAACAGCACTTTAAAAGACTTGAAGGACACCAGCTTTCGTGGAGTGGCACCCACTTTCTCCGATGGGCTGTATTCCAAAACTTTGTTACAAATATAGCTTGTTGACCATTGAAGTGCCACAAAGCTGTTTGTGGGTTTTAAACTTTTAAAAAAGACAAAAGCCATTGTCTAAACTCCAACCCAAGATCTGCCTTCACCTTTTCCTTGTTGCTATTCCTTGTTAGAAAAATGTAGTTAGGAAGGTTGTTGCAATGGTGGAGTGAAGGATCCAAAGCCTCAAAGATGTCAATGGTCAGATACTGGGCAAGTTCCCCTTTGATGAGGCCCTAATCCATGCATTTCTTAATTGTCATGGCTCTCTTACTGGTTGGAGATGTAGAAAATGTGGATCCAAACATCAATCTTGCCTGGATAATGGCAAAGAAGTGAGGGCTTCTTTTGTCTCCTATTTTAATCTTTGAATTTCTCCAGATGTGAGGAAAAGTGGAGATGCAAGGGTGTAACATCAGCCATGCTAGATTAGGCCAAAAGTATATATAGTAATACCTCGGATAACGCTAAGACTTGGTTCCACAAGTCTTGGTGTTATCCGATTTTTAGTGTTATCTGATACAGTAATACCCCGGATAACGATTGTACCAGATAGCGCTAGAATCGGATAGCGATGCAAGATTTTTGGAAAAATCTTGCATCGGATAACGCGATTTTTAGCGTTATCCAGTACAATCGTGTGTTTGTGGGGGGGTTGGATTGGGTAGAATATCTACCCAATCCACCCCTCCCCCCAGCGATGGATCGCTGCTACTGAACTAGGGTCGGGCGAAAGGCAGGCAGGTTGCTGGACGAAGCCTACCAAACCTTCCCAACCCCAGCGCTAGCAAACCCCAAACCTCCCCAACCCCAGCCCTAGCATTAAAAGTAAGAACGCTACGCTTGTGGGGTGGGTATTTCCTCCACTCCCCAAGCGCAGCGCTCTATGGATCACTGTGAAAGAAGAAGGGGTGAGGAGAATCCTAAGCGCGCATGCTCGGGATTTCCCTCACCCCTTCTTCATTCACAGAGGTACCGCTGTGAATGAAGAAGGGGTGAGGGGAATCCCCAGCACGTGCGATCGGGATTCCCCTCACCCCTTCTTCATTCACAGCTATAACGCAAGAAAATCAGGATTTTCTTGCTTTTAAATTAGCATGGGGTGGGGGGGGGAATACCCACCACCACCAGCAAGGGTGGGTGGGTATTTCCCCCCAAACCTCCCCAACCCCAGCGCTAGCATTAAAAGTAAGAAAATCCGGAGTCCAATGTCTCTTTCATCCGATGTCTCTTTCCTCTGGATTTTCTTCCTTTTAATGCTAGCGTGGGGGTGAGGGGTGGGTGGGGGGAATACCCACCCACCCTCCACGCTAGTATTAAAAGACTTATCTCCCTGGAGCAGGCAGGGGAGTTAGAGATCCCGAAATGAGTAAAAAAACCAGACTTTTTTTTTTACCCATTTCGGGATCTCTGATTCCCCCTGCCTACTCCAGCGAGATCAGAGGAGCTGATCTAAGCTGTTTCCAAAGGTTTCCTGTTTCCACTTTGGCTCTAGCGGGGTGGGATGGGGGTTGAAACAGAAGGGTGGCTTATCTTATCTGCAGCTTATCTTATCTCCCTGGAGCCTGCTCCAGGGAGATAAGATAAGCTGCAGATAAGATAAGCCACCCTTCTGCTACAAAACCCCACCCTGCTATAAGCTGTAACAAGCCAAAACGTAAGGATTTGAATCCTGACGTTTTGACTCATTGCAGCCTAGAGCAGGGTGGGGGAACTTCAAAAATAGCACGCATCAGGTCTCCCGACCTCCCTAGAGCCGATGCACGCTATTTTTGAAGTGGAAAAAGCTTATTTTTGAAGTGGAAACAGGAAATCTTTGGAAACAGCTTAGATCAACTCCTCTGATCTTCGCTGGAGTAGGCAGGGGGAATCAGAGATCATGAAATGGGTAAAAAAAAAAAGTCCGTTTTTTTTACCCATTTCGGGATCTCTAACTCCCCTGCCTGCTCCAGGGAGATAAGTCTTTTAATACTAGCGTGGGGGATTTTCTTACTTTTAATGCTAGCGCTGGGGTTGGGGGAGGTTTGGGGGGAAATACCCACCCACCCCCGCAAGGACAGTAACTGCCCTTGCTGGTGGTGGTGGGTATTCCCCCCAACCCCGCCCCCCAAACCCAATGCTAATTTAAAAGCTACCCATTATGTTAATGGGCTCTGTAAGCCGCCCAGAGTCGGGTCTTCCCGAGTGGGGCGGGGTATTAAATACAAATAAATAAATAAATAAAAATAAAATCCTGATTTTCTTGCTTTATAGCTGTGAATGAAGAAGGGGTGAGGGGAATCCCAATCGCACGCGCTGGGGATTCCCCTCACCCCTTCTTCATTCACAGCGGTACCTCTGTGAATGAAGAAGGGGTGAGGGAAATCCCGAGCGTGCGCATTTAGGAATCTCCTCACCCCTTCTTTCACAGCGATCCATAGAGCGCTGTGCTTGGGGAGGGAGGGAAATACCCACCCCACAAGGGCAGCGTTCCATCACTGCTTGGGGGTGGGTGGGTATGCCCCCCCCCCAAGCGCAGCAATGACTTCAGGGACAAACCGCTTGGTTTGTCCCGAAGTCAAGCTGAGCCTAGGCTAGCAATCGCTAGCCTAGGGTCAGTTTGACTTCAGGGACAAACTGCGGCAGTTTGTCCCTGGAGTCAGGGCTTTTTTTAAAGCGTTGTTCGATGTATGCATCGGACAACGCTAAAAACCGGATAACATTAAGACTTGTGGAACCAAGTCATAACGTTATCCGGGGTACTAGTGTACATGTTAAAATCCTATGGGATGTATCTGATAACGTTAAAGCTCCATAGAGATACATTGTAACCGCACAGGCTTTAGCGGTTGTTATCCGGTACATCCCATAGGACCTTAACGTTATTCGATCCAATTCTCCTCTCCAGATTACTTAACGTTATGTGATTTTAGCGTTATCCGAGGTAAACGTTATCCGAGGTATTACTGTAATGTCGTTTTCTATTTGCACAATTTGTTGTTGCTCAGTCGCACAGTCGATTCCAATCCTTTGCAACCCCATGGATCACCGTGTGCAGGCACTCCTGTCCTCCACCATCCTCCTCAACCCTCGCAGTTTTGTGCTCATACATTACTACAGGAAATACCACTGCTTTGACTATGCAGACTTTTATTTGCAAGGTGATGTCTCTATTTTTAACTATGCCCCCCAAATTTCTCATAGCTTGTCTCCCAAGAATTAGTTGCCTTTTTATTTCATGGTTTCAATCTCCATCTGCAGTGATCTTGGATCCTAAGAATGTAAAGTCGGTCACTGCTTCTACTTCTTCCCCATCTATTTTCCAGGGGGTGATAGGGCCTGTTGCCATTATCTTGGTTGTCTTAATGTTGAGTCTCAAGCCACAATAGGCAAACCAAAAGACCAATATGAAAATAATAGCTCCATGCTTGTGGTATTGGTCACCACAAATTGTACCCAAAGGCATACTCCCTCTGACAATTAAGGTAATATATAGTAATCATAACAGTGTGGCAATTTTGCACTGTGAATATGTTTCATTACAAGTTTGTGTTTGTTGTATTAAGATCCCCTGAGTCCCAATTGTGGGAGAAAGATGGCCTATAAATAGGTAAAAGTCTCCCTTGCTCAAAAGCCAGTAGTGTCTGACTCTAGGGGGCAGAGTTTATCTTCATTTACAGCCAAACAACACTGTCTGAGGACGTTTTCATGGTCATGTGGCAAGCATAACTAGATGCCGAAGCACATGGAACGTTACTTTTCCTGCTGAAGTGGTACCTATTTGTCTACTTGCAAATTCTTATTTTTGAACTGTTAGGTTGGCAGAAGCTGGGACAGACTGGGCACTCACTCTGTCATGCAGCACTTGGGCCTCAAACTGCTGACCTTCCAGTCATCAACATCAGCATCTTAACTACTAACCCACCACGGCCTTGGCCAAAAAAAATACACTAGCCAAAATCCTGTTCCTTAGTTTAGTAAATTGCACTAGAATAGGCTTATTGAATCATCAGGGATGTTTCCCTGAGTTTTGGCGATAAGTGGTAATCTAGGAGCAGGATAGGTAAAGGTTGCCCTTGCTCGAAAACCAGTCATGTCAGACTCTAGGGTGTGGTGCTCATCTCTGTTTACTGCCAAAGAGCCAGCACTGAGTGCGACTGCAGATGTTTCCATGGTTATGTGGCAGGCATGACTAGACACTGGAGTGCACAGAACACTGTTACCTTCCCACCAAAGCAGTACCTATTTATCTACTTGCAATTTCTTGCGTTCAGACTGCTAGGTTGGTTTGAGGGCTTGAACTGCTGACCTGCCAACATTATTATTATTTATTCGATTTATATACTGCCCTACTCGGTAAAACTGACTCAGGGTGGTTCACAGAACAAATATATAATTACAAGTTTCGTTTTGTTTACACACTGTTTTTCCATGTACGTGTTTCGTTGATAAAACCACTCATTAAAGCTGAATTCTCCGTCCATCATTTTTCACTGAACTACTACAGCCAGTTACTACAACAGGGGTGCCCAAACTTTTCAGGCCGCAGGCCGGTCACATGGCTCAGGGGTGCCCTAACTACAGCCCTCTTGGGCCGCCCCCGGCCCCCCAATAATGCCAATTCATAAACCTGCGACATCCCCTCATTGCTCCCAGAAGCGGAAGTAAAATGCGCTGGGAGCGATGAGGGTAGCACGCGTCGGATGAATTGGCACTGGGGGCCGGATCCAGCCCACGGGCCGTTGTTTGGGCACTCCTGTACTGCACAACCACCACCTGCAAAGTAGTCAAAATGCTCGCCTGCGCAGCTCCCAGGGTGGCCGCTAGAGGCCGCGCTTCGCCTTAAGGCTTACATGACACAGCAGAACGGGCGGGGCGGAAGGGCCTCTCTGGCCGCGGTGCACCCTGGGCAGTTGGGGCGGGGGTTGAGCGGCCTCTTTTTAAGCGGCCGACGCTTCTGACCAATCCCAGCGCGGGCGGAACGGCGCCTCACCCAATAGGAAATGGAGGAGGGCAGCGAGGAGGGCGGGGCTTCCGCTCTGATACCGAGCGGCCCTCAGAGAGAGCCGGAAGGAGCCTTTTGAGGGGAAAGCTCAGCAGGGGACGAAGTGGGGCGGCTGTGGGCCATAAACTGAGGCGGCAGGTAATGGTTATCGGGGGGGCAATCCGGAGACATACCCGGGGTGGGAGGGTGGGGGGAGAACAGGGTCAAGGCCTGTAAAGGGAAAGTATGGTTGAGGTAATTTCTGAGGTAAAGGGAGGAAGACACCGAAGGGCAATGGCGGAGGGCCTTGGGGGAGGGGGCGTCGCCCACGGTGGCCCAAAATCCGGATGAGAGGGAACCACTCGGTGGGTTTGCCGTCTTGGTTACCTCTTTTGTCCCCCGTAAAAAAAGGGACTTTTAAAAGCCTCTCAAAAGGACTGGGAGGGCTGGAGTCATTTAACGCAAGGAGGAAAGAATGTACGAGGCAGACTTTCCCCGCATTGCTAGCTTTCTACTTGCAAGGAGTTGGCTTTACAGTTTCATCTTTTTCTTTCTACTATATTTTTAATTCACCCAGAAATAAAAAGAAAGAAAAGATGAGTCATTTAATGCAAGGAGAGAAGAGCTTGTGAGGCAGATTTTCCCCACACTGCTAACTTTATTTTAAAATTATCGGTCAATACCTTCATCTTTTCTTTCTGTTTTTAATTCACCCAAAAAGAAAGAAAATATATGGCTGCTTTGACTGATAATTTGGGAGTGGGAGTCTGTCACAAAATTCTGGTTAGGGTGTCGAGTCAGCCATGGTCTTTTCTATGCTATTTCATTCACTCACCTCCTCTCCAACAAACTGGTCGCCCGATCCTCACTAACTTGTCCAGTTTCCTCCTTAGGATCTTTCTAGGATGGGGTGCTAAACTTTGTGTACCTATCTTTATTCCCCCCCCCCAAAAAAAATATATCTGTTGATACATCCTTCTTACTGCAATCCGTGTTTCCCAAGTTTGGGCTTCTAGGTATTCTTGGACATCATTTCATGTGGCCTGTCACTGTCGCACCTGGAAGTGCAAGTGGACACATTTACGTCAGCTGTAAAATGTGCCCCCGCAGGCGTAATCAGGCCTGTGGCTGTCAGGAAAGCAGAAGTAGGTGAATTTGCAACAGCCATAAATGTGCCCGCTTCTGGGGGGCATGGGCTGGCCTAGTCAGCTGTCCAGGGTCGTGGTCAGGCCCATGGGATAAAAAGGTTGGCCACCCCAGCTCTATAGCCTATTCCTTATAGTAAATAGAATGAAATACACTTGGATTGCTCAGAGTATTTTATATCCGTTTTGCATTGTGAGAAGTAGGTTCATGTTATCCTAATGCAGGGGTTCGCAACATTTTCCCGCCATTGACACACAACGGTTGCTCCCAGTGCTTACAATTTTGTCATCATTGACGGTGGTTGTGTCAGTTTAGCAGCATTTTGTACAGTCTCTGCCACTTCTCTAAACAGAATGAGGCTTTTGGGAGCATAATACAGTAAAACCCTGATTTACGAATACCCCTACTTACGAATAATTTGACTTACAAATTGGTTCTGCACTGAAATCCATGCCTCGAGTTACACACATGTCCCGATTTACGAATTAATTCTTTTTCCTCTGTGTTGCCTCTAGTGAAGCAAAAAAATGCCATTTCCCCTATGGGTTTGCTTCAGGTTACATAATCTGATTCCCCAGAATGCATTGTGCCCTGGAAGGTGTATATGCAGCCTTTCTGAGCCCTTGCAAAGTGGTACAAACCTGGCAAGGTTGGCCCCTTGTGCAAAGAAGGTAAACAGGCAGACAGTTTTGGTGCAAAGGCAAACTCAAAGCTGGTTTACTTAGGAGGTAAAAGTGCAGATATACACAGTGTAACACAAGTCTCTTGTTTTCTCAGTTAAGTTCACTGAAGCCGTTCAAAGGTTCTGTACACAAGTTCATACAGTTCAGTTCAGTTGGCACATGCAAACTGTAAGCACAAGTCAAGCAACAGAGTTCCACAGCTTCAGTCCTCCTGTTGGAGGCTTACCCAAATCCTTCTCTTCTTGGTAGATGAAAAGTGGCTTGTCAGGCTAAAACACCAGAACTCAGTCCTCAAAGCAGAAAGTATAGGAGCCTTTGTTCATACCTGGCAGCAGAGAATTCGCAGTCAAAGCAGGCATTGAAGCTAAGCAGTATCAGCATAGAATGAGTTGGCAATTCTGGAGCTAAGCAGCATTGAAGCCACTTTAGGAGACAGCTGCTCAAACATGCTCCCAGTGGCTTGCATCTGTATACACTGGTGACAGGGCACACTAAGATAAAGTCCGATCACCTGTGTGCTCTTGCAGCAAAACCTTAAAGGCATATAGCAACAATATGCCTTGCAACTCCTCAGAGTGTTGGACAAACACACTCTTAACAGCTTTTACATACAATAAGAACATTTAATAATTTTTAAAGATATTGTACCTAGAGTCCTTTTGTTAGTAGCAGCTAGAAACTTTGAAAATAAATTTCCATGACACCTTGTTTTTGATCTTAATCACAGTTTACCAAGAGGAACATAGTTTCAAGCAAGACTTAAGTGCATGTTGTACCCAATCAATTAATTTTGTTAGTAGAACTGTTATTACAGTTCTAGTTTTGAAAAAAAAGATTGAAATTGGGAACTCTTTTGTTCTGACATTTCTCGATTGAAGAGTAAGTAAAATTATGCCTAAACACTCTCTTTCTAGGATGTCTTCTGGTGCTTTATTTCCAAGCATTGTGCCAGGCTCTCGGGGCTCATCTAGCAAATACTTGGTAGAATTCCGTGCCGGAAAGATGTCTTTGAAAGGCAGCACTGTAACACCAGACAAAAGAAAAGGTCTTGTATACATCCAACAAACAGACGATTCACTCATTCACTTCTGTTGGAAAGACAGGACTTCTGGGAACATAGATGACGTAAGTAGAATGCACCAGTCTTTACCTGTAAATATATATATTTGAGGCTGCTTTGTACAACTAGAGATAGTGAAAATTGGGGTGTTTTTATGTTGAGCAGATTTATTGTTGAAACATGTATCCCTTTCTCTTCCTGTTTGATTCTGGCAGAGCACCACCATATCAGTGTGGAATTAGCAAATCATGCCAAAAGGAAGTTTTCTAGTAAGCTTGAAGCATGCATGAACCTTGCAAAGCCCCCTGGAACCTGCCCTGAGATACTTAACTATAGTTTGAGACGGCAGCTATTGATAGCTGTTAACTGAAATTTAAGCAGTATTTGTACTTCTGTTAACCAGTCTTTGTAATTTTACTTACCTATATTTCAGGACTTAATTATTTTCCCTGATGACTGTGAATTTAAGAGGGTGCCTCAGTGTACTACTGGACGTGTATATGTGTTGAAGTTCAAGGCTGGATCTAAGAGACTCTTCTTCTGGATGCAGGTAGGTTTGTAATGATATCAGTCTCAGGTTTGCTTATTTCTCTTAGCACAGGAGTGGGGAACTTTGGTCCACCTGGGAGTTAGTTTTTTTTAAAAAACTCCCAATTCCCTTGGGGAGCTGCACCATATTCAGAAATAGAAAAATTTTAAAATCTTTTTTTAAAAATCAAATGTGGAATTATCCAGATATAAATGCCTAGTTTTGGGTTGGAGATGGTGTAGGATTTTTTTTTTACTGAATATAGAATTGAAGCAGAAGTGCTTATTTATTGCTGTATAATGTTGGAACTTGTTTGCTTGGAACACTAGGTGTTACAGATTAGACTACTATTTTAGGGTGCTATAATTTATTTTTTCAGGAACCCAAAACTGAAAAAGATGAAGAGCACTGTCGTAAGGTGAATGAGTACCTTAACAACCCACCCATGCCTGGAGCTCTGGGTGGCAGTGGAAGTGGAGGCCATGAGCTCTCTGCCCTTGGAGGTATGTACATTTTCTCAGAATTCTCTACTGCATAAACTGTAGACCCCTTTGGGATAGTTCTGGTTCTTTATGTTTCCATTTGTTTATCAAGCCTTTATGCATAGGATCTCCAAAGGTGGCCAAGTTGAATATCAAGGTAAAACACAAATAAATATCCTGTTTTAAAAGATCATTGACAGCAAGAACAGCAATAAAACTAAACCATCCAGGCAGCTTGTAAAAACATAATGCATTAATGCAGATATAATACGTTTATTTATTTTAATAAACCTATGAATTGGAGAGAATGTCTTGGAATTCCATACCTTACAAGGCATATGTGGAAAGAGAAGGACAAAGACCATGAGGTTGGCCTAGAGGAAGGTGGAGAGATAACATCAAAGAAATGTTACAAGAAGGGCCAGAATAAGAAGCTTGCATTTCCCTCAACATCTGGTGGGGTAAAAGAGGAAGCAAAGAAGATTTTTAATCCCATAATTAAGGTGTGCCCCCCCTCCCAAAAAAAAAGGCCTGCTGTATGCAGGATGCTCTGAAGTGAGACAGAAAAACTGGCAAGGTCATTTGAAAGTGCATGGTTGTTTTAAGGTGAATTGAAGAATAATGTTTTGGGGAAAACACAGACAATATAAGACAGTGCATTGTTACAGAGACTTTCATGTTTTGCAGCCATGAGGCAAAAGAAGGTCAAAGATAAATTGATCAGAAGGAATATGCTGATGATTGTGAGTAGGATTCCATCCCAGATGGGCAGAGTATAAGCCCAGTAAATAAATAAATTATTGTAGGTGACTGGTATGCAAAAGCAAGTAGTAGTTCTCAAATGTAAAGAGGTATCACAGGAGAGAAAGGCTAGGATCATCCAAGCTATAGTATTTCTTGTTACTCTGCACATATGTGAAAGCTGGACAGTGAAGAAGGCTGGTAGGAAGAGGATTGGTTTATTTGGAGTATGGTGTTGGAGGAGAACTTTATGGATACCATAATTCAGAAAGAGACAAAATAATGCTAGAGCAAATAAACCACATACAGTCAAACCTCTCATAAAGAGTGCCTCGCTTAAAGAGTAACTTGCTTAAAGAGCAGGATTTTCTCTTAATGTTCGCTTCGCTTAACAAATAAAACCAACCCAAAACTCGCTTAACAAATAAATCGGGGTTCGCAATCCCCCTCCACCAGAAGTCACAATTGGTCACTTACAATGGTGTTTCTCTTAAAGAGAAAACTCGCTTAAAGAGCAATCCTGTGGAACACATTATGCTCTTTAAGCGAGGTACAACTGTACTCTCTAGAAGTAACATAAAGTTATTTATCATATCATAAAAAGACAAGACAGTAAAGTCAGAAGCAAGAGGGAAAGGACAAACATGAGATTGTAAGAACTGAATAGGGCTGTTAATAACTTGACATGTTGGAGCTTGCTAATTCTTAGGGCTGATGTATGCCAGAAGTGATTTGATGGCACATAAACAGCTACAGGGTTTTCATCACAGAATATCAGTTGAAATTGTGTGTGTTTTACGTGGAGGCCTGTTAACAATTGTGAATATTATACTCTTTTTTTTTTGTTCTAGGTGAGGGTGGCTTGCAAAGTCTTCTAGGAAATATGAGCCACAACCAGCTCATGCAGTTGATTGGACCAACAGGCTTAGGAGGACTTGGTAAGCAGTACAGTCAAACCTCGTATAAAGAGCGCCTCTCTTAAAGAGTAACTCGTTTAAAAAGTAACTTGCTTAAAGAGCAGAATTTTCTCTGAATGTTCGTTTCGCTTAACAAATAAAACCAACTAAAAACTTATTTAACAAATAAATCAGGGTCCACAATCCCCCCTCAATTGGTCATTTACAATGGTGTTTCACTTAAAGAGCAAACTAGCTTAAAGAACAATCCTGTGGAACGCATTATGCTTTTTAACTTTATGCCGAAATAGTATTTGGCCTGATTAGGCTGTCGGAATGCGGCCGTCCCACTCTAAGGCCCCTCCCTTCCAGTTCCAGAGACCCAGTCTCTTTATGGGAACTGTAGCCCTTGTCAGCTCTGTGGGAGAGCCGGTCCGCATTAACAGAACTCTTACTATGTTCAAGAAATGAAGCAAATTGGGGAGGATTAGGGTAGCCAGCCGTTGTGCGTGTGTGGTGTCAGCTTCTGTTAAGGAAAGAGACGATCTTCAAGCGAAAGCAGTTGCCTTATTGATCAGGTTCTTAAAGAATAATCCAGAAAAGCATAAATAAGTTCAGTAACAATAGTCAGTCCAAAAACAGTCCAATCACTCTAGGTGATCATGATGAAAACAAAAAGGAATACTCCCACAGGCAAAGATGTTAACCCATAGACATCCAAAAGCGAACTAACTCTGCTCTCCCCAAGATGGAGATTCTCCAGTCAGGTGGGGTACCTTCTAACCAATCAGGGTACACCCCTATTGAAACAAATTTCTCAAAACACGGGAACATGTGGAGACAGTGTCTCTGTGGTAGCCACAATAAGGCTAACTACAGATAAGAAATAGGAACACTGAACTGAAAACAAGCTGTCTCGTGACACGCAGAGACAGAGAGGAAAGGATTTTTGAGGCCTAGTTAAAACCAGGTCCTCTCCAAGCTTTGAGAACGTGAGAAAAGAGATGTCGTCTCATGACATAGGCCTAATCTTAGAAGATGGTTTAATTGCTCCTTCACTGGTGGGATAATACACTCAATTTCCTGGCCTGCCTTCTCAGGATGCTTTGTTAGCATTGATGTTTTGCTGATAGAGCTAAAGAACGAAAGCCTGTTGGGCACCTGTGCAGTGATGCTGCATCCTAAACCATTTGGCTTATCTAGCAAGCTCTGGGAACTGGAACATATTCCAGTTCTGGGAGTGGTGTTAAAGATGTTGGATTGCATAGCAACAAATGGGCTACTCTTCTTTTCTCCTCTCAAAACATTTTGAAAGGAATATGAATGTTTCCCAAATAAATTTTCCACATAGAGCTAGCATGTAAATTAAAATAAATGAGACAAAATAAAACCTTACCATTTGAGGAGAAAGTTTGCTGTTGTTTTTTCTCCGTCTCTGAGCTCAGTGCCTTTGTGCAACACTGCGGTCCTCAGTGATTGGCTGTGAAAAGTGCTTACTGTAGTTTGTCATCTAAAAGGGCCTGGAACAGATATTATGGGATTTTGAAGACCACAGCAAAATCCTGGAGATCTGATTTTTGAGAGGCTGCAAGAGGTGGAATAATACTTGAACATCCTGCCAGCTTTTCCTGAGTGGTGATGAACCTTTTGTGACCAGATGAGGGATTTCCCTCAGCTGTGATAGTTGGACTTATGGTTTCTGCACTTTTTTGCCACTCATCCATCCACATTTGGACAAACCCCCCCTCAGTCCATTAAAATAGTGGAGTTAAGATGACCAGCATTCTGTACCTTAAATGCAAGAATGAACAAAACATAGCCCTTATCTGGATGGTGCAGATACAGCACTCTGGGGTCTCCAGGTGGACATCCACACCTTTTGGGGGCCTCTCAGCTGGAAGTATTTTACAGACTGAAAATGGCTATGCTGTTGCACTCGGAAAGTAGGAATATTTAGAGAGGCAGAATGGGGACTTTCCCAAAAGGGCTGTGTTGGCTCCATGAGCCCTGAAAGTATCCCAGCAGTTAGCACTTCACTACTAACCATGAGGTTATCATACTTCAGACGTATAATCACTTGATTTGGTTGGCTTTGGTTCTCCGAATCCATGGTTTACAACTGGGGGAATGTTTCCCAATCTTTGGGTTTTTGGACTTCAATTCCCAGAAGCCCAAGTCAATTCCCTAAAGCACTGATCAGCCAATACTGACTTAGGCTTCTGGGAATTGAAGTCCACCAGTGTTCTGCAAAAACATAGTTTGGGAAATGCTAGATGATGTATCGAAGCATCCAGTATGTGTTTACCATTTTGTTTTTGATAAAATGTCATTTTATTGGTAAATGTGTCTATATCATATTTATAACATTCTGGAAAGAGGAGAATCAAAGTCTCTTGTCTGACTTCCTTCTACTTTCAGGCGGGTCTTCTTTGCAAGTAGTTTATAGTCTTGGCTATTCCAGGTGAACCATTAACCAGCGAGAGTTGCAAAGGACTGAAATGGCTCAAAGCCTCTTAACATGAATTTTGTTAAATTCGTGCATTAAAAGATTTTGGCCTCTATGAGTTTGAGGAAACTTTTAACCAAAGTAGTTTTTGGGCAAAAAGAAAAAAAATCCAGTTAAAAAGGGGCATTGTTAAACAACCTTTTAAAAAGTTTGCTGAACAGATGATACTTTCTCTTGTTGGAAGGTGGACTTGGTGCCCTGACAGGTCCTGGTCTGGCAAGTCTTCTGGGGAGTGGAGGGCCCCCAACAAGCAGTTCTTCTTCAAGGTAAGAAGATTTTTGGTTTATGTTTTCTCTCTCTCTTTAATATAAAAGAAAACTGCTTTCAGAATATGCCTCTGCCCCTATTGAAACATTTCTACACTGCCTCCTGTAGTGTATTGATTTTAATGCTTTAATACTCCATTACCAATTGAATAGACCAGTTTACAACACAACTGGTGATTTTTATTTGGGTTTGATCTCAGTTTTGTTATTGTGCTGCCTTAAACACATCTCTAAAGCAACTGCGCAGGAGTAGCAAAATAGACTCCTAATATTTTGGCTTCTTATTTAAAGTGAAGTACAGTAATACCTTGGATAATGATTGCCTCGGATAACGCTAAAATCTGTTGTTGTTTTTTGTTCAGTCGATTCCGACCCTTTGCGACCCCATGGACCACTGTCCGCCAGGCACTTCTGTCCTCCACCATCCTCATCAGCTCGCTCAGTTCTGTGCCCATTGTCTCTACAATGCCATCTAGCCATCTCATTATTTTTTTTTGGGGGGGGGGAGGGGGCTTTTTATTTATTTATTTATTTATTTTTCCAATTTTTGCTCTCCACCTTTCCAAGCTCCCCGGTTGGCTTCCCAGCCATGCCGCACTGCGCCCAGCGAGTGATCGCCGCTTTGCTTGCGGTGGGAACGCGCATTCCCTCTAGGGAACAGTTTTCTCGCCTGTGCTGGCGAATAAAGGCAGGAGAGGGCTTGCTTTCCAGTCTTTGAAGCAAGCCCTCTCCTGGCTTTATTCGCCAGCGCAGGCGAGAAAATTGTTTGCTTCCCTTCTCTTTCTCCGCTTTTCCAGCCTTAGTGGAAAAGGGGAGAAAGGGGGTGAAAAGGGAACTGTTTTCTCACCTGCATAAATGAGAAAACTGTTATCTTCCCCCTTCTCTTTCTCCTCTTTCCCAGCCTTAGTGGAAAAGCGAAGAAAGAGAAGGTAGGGGTGAAAAATGTACCACCGCTCCCTTTGTTTGTGGTGGGAACGCGCGTTCCCACCACAAGCAAAGTAGTGATCGCTCGCTGGGCGCAGTGGCGGCTTGGCTGGGAAGCCCCAAGCTGCTGCTACCAAGGATGGAACGTGCGTTCCCTCTCCAGGCAAAGCGGTGGTCCCACGGTGGGACCACCTGTTTGCTTGGGGAGGGCGGGCACTTTCTCTCCCCAAGCAAACCAGGGGGAGACCAGCCCTGCTGGCTTTAGGGCAGAGATCACTGAGGTGCCAAGCAGCCCCAAAGTCCACAAGGCTGGTCTCCACCTGAGAAGGCTCCACCTGAGCAGCTTTGGGGCTTGGATCTCCTCTTGCCTGCCTCCTTGAAAAGGGAACTTGGGATCAGCCGCTCCAAACCCTGGTTCCCTTTCCAAAGAGGAAAAGCAAGGGTACATTACCTCCAGAGATCTCTGCCCCAAACCCGCCTTGCTGCTCTCTGCCTGGGAAGGCGCTTCAAAGGCGGAGACCAGCCCTGCGGTCTTTGGAGCTTGGGTCTCCGGAGGTAATGTGCCTTTGCTTTTTCGAGACAAGCCTTGAAAAAGCAAGGGTACATTACTTCCAGAGATCTCTGCCCCAATCCCGCAGGGCTGGTCTCCGTCTGGGAAGCGATGCCCGGTTCCCTTTCCAAAGAGGCATGCAATCCGCTCGGGGATTGTGTTGCTTTGAGTTGGGAAAGGCCAGTGGGGGGGGGGGGACCCAGTGCCAGCCAGGGCAGCTTCTAGGCGCTCTCCTCGGCCCTTCCCAAGTCAAAGTGGCCAGTGGAGGGCAAGCCCATGGTGGCCGCTTTGACTTCGAGGGGTGGGGGGTGCCTAGAAGCTGCCTTCGCTGGCACTGGGTTCTCCTGGCCCTTCCCAACTCAAAGAGGCCACTGTGGCTTTTAACGTTTTGCGATAAATCTATCACACAATGTTAAAAGCCGCATAATGTTGAAGCTTGTGGAACCAAGCTTTAACGTTATGCAGGGTATTACTGTATTTACATCTTTGGGATTCATACTGAGGAAGGAGGTACCCATTTTCTTTCAGAACCTCTTTTGTTGGTGGGAAATGACTGGCTATTTGGACTGGCTATTATTTGGCTGGTTCTTAAGCTGGTTGTTCTACTTCCTTGCAGTCGTTGGTCAGGAATCACGTTTGCAGAGATTAATGGCATGAACTTTCTTCCAGCTCTCGCAGCCAATCAGCAGCTGTGACACCATCTTCCAGTACTTCTTCCACACGAGTAACGCCTGCTCCAGCTGCTCCTGCAGCCGCTACTGCTGCTGCCACGAGTCCTAGTCCTGCTCCAAGCTCAGGAAATGGGACCAGCACAGCCACAAGTCCTACCCAGCCAATCCAACTGAGTGATCTCCAGACCATCTTAGCCACCATGAATGTGCCAGCTGGAGCAGGAGGGCAGCAAGGTAAGCTGGTTGTTGGCAAAGGATAGACACCCCTCCTCCCAGAGTACTTTGCTCTTTGTTTCCACCCTGCTGCCATTTTGAAGCATCACTACCTTTTTGCCCTTCCACTGGAGCAGCTCCAGCAATATGCCATTTGCTTCTGTGGAACTGTATGCAATAGATTGCCGTTTTGCCGAAGTGTTTACTGTGTTGAGTGAGGGAAGAGGTTAAACAAATGGGATAGCTATTGGTTGACTGTATCAGAATCTAAGATGTTTAATTGTATTGAACACACATCAACCATTAATAAATATTGTGCCAGTGTGTATTGGGGATGGAGTGATGAACTAAGAGTTAGAAGTCCTGTGTTCCAATCTGTTTGCCCATGCAAACTCTCTGAGGGTGGGGGAAATGGCAAAAATGCTCCTTAAAATGGATCACAGACTGTACCTCAAAAACCCATATTAGCTTGCCATGCTAAACTCCTTGTACTAGGTGCAAGTTGTGCCTAGATAACCTGATACCTGCCAGGTTTCTCCTGTAGCAACTGTGTTAAAACTGCTTCTGCTTCATGAAGACAGTCTTCCTGTGTTCTTTCCCCAGTTGACTTGTCCAGCGTGCTGACCCCTGAAATAATGGCGCCCATTCTGGCAAATACAGAGGTTCAAGAGCGTCTGCTGCCTTACCTTCCTTCAGGGGAATCCCTGCCGCAGACAGCAGAGGAGATCCAGAACACACTGACCTCTCCACAGTTTCAGCAGGTAACTATTCTAAGCAGTAAAGAAAGTGAGCTGCAGTTTAGCCGGAAGAGATCTTAAATCCCAGCATACTTTGGTGTGGTGCTGGTAGAGGACGATCTATTTATGAGACAGTCTCAAAACTTCAATGCCTGTTTTTTCCAAGTCTTGCTTATTGAATTAAAATCAGCTATATGGAGGTGAGGGAGCCACAGAAAATCTGAATTATGGCCTGGATTGGAACCCTACTCTGTTGTAAGATCTTCCAACTGTAGTGGGAAAAATTGGTTCTCATCAAGATGGCTAAATGTTGGGAGTTGCTGTTTGGTATTGAAAGGGCCTGCTTTGGATCATCTTTACTATCTAAGGATGCTGTTCCCAAGAGATCAGAAAAGCTCAACTGCAATCTGGTACATCTGGATTAAAAGTGAATCCTACTAAAATTTGAACATTTTTCTTTGTAGGCACTGAGTATGTTCAGTGCTGCTTTGGCTTCTGGACAATTGGGGCCTTTAATGAGTCAGTTTGGCTTACCAGCTGAGGCAGTGGATGCAGCAAACAAAGGGGGTAAGTGGATGAGTTGTTTTGTTGAACTCTTATCTGATGATTTCCTGAAATGACACTGTAGTTCAGAAACGATCTTGATATTTGGGGTGGGTCGGTTGAACCAGCTATGCACAGTGAATAAATTGGTATTCTATAGCTTGAGTTTGTGGAGATCTCTGTTCATACTGGTTTGGCCGTTTCATATATGTTAAGAATGATACCCTTCCACAAGCAAACTTAAATGTTAAGTTAAAAAGCCTGTTCTTCTACTGCATTTATTTTCTATTGCTAAAGTTCTAATCTAGTGTCTCCTTGGTTTCAGATGTAGAAGCCTTTGCCAAAGCAATGCAAAACAACGTCAAAACTGACCAAAAAGAAGGAGACTCAAAGGAAAAGAAGGATGAAGAGGAAGACATGAGCTTAGATTAGGTTTCTTATCTCTGTCCTATGGGTACTGTTAGATATTAGCATTAAGATAAGCAGGGTCACTAGCTAACAACATGTATTGACTCTGACAAGTAAAGGATCTTGCTGGCAAACTTCTGATTACTGCTTCTGTTCTTCATCTTTGTGCAATGTCTAGCAGATATTTGTCTTCAGACTTAAAATAGACTTGTCTTTGGAAATAGTTGGTTTTTAATATTAAAGTCATATCCAGTACAATTGCACTGCTAACTTTAGGATTATGTTTCAAGTAATTAGCAGGACTGCAGTGGCACTGATTAAGAAGCTCGCCTTGTTAGTTGGAAAGTCTGTAATTCAAGACCCGAGTACTGTATGACAGAATGAGCACCTGACTCAGTCCCATCCCCTGCCAACATAGCAGTTTGAAAGCTAGAAATCACAAGTAGATAAATAGGGGCCACTTTGGTGAGAAAAGCTCTTGGGGGCATGAAATGAGCCTCACTTGGGTGTCGCCTGAGTAGAGTTCCTCTAGCAAAAATCCTTTCAACCCAGAAAGCACCTTTGTGAGATTCTGACACAATTTTTTTTAAAAAAAGAAATTACCACAGTCTTAACATATTTGTTTATCTACAGTAGTCTAGACAGCATAGCAAGTGGGGGAATTGTGTAAACTTTTTGGAATTGCCCATTCATGTGTTTGGGTTGTTCAGGGCTTTTTTCACAGCCAAATGTTTAACAAAAGAACAAATAAAACTTAAATCTGCGTGGAAAGTTATTGGAGACTGGTGTCCACAGTATTTGCTTTATATGAAAAGACAGCACATTTATTTCAACCACACACTACTCTCCATTATGCTTTGTGATTATTTTAAGGGGAATCAGTACATAAATTAAGTCATTGTACATTAAGAAGGGATAGCAAGCCTGCAATTGGTTTGTTCTGGAGAAGAAATCTTACAGCCCTATATACTAAATAACTTTTGTCAGAAATTACTTTGGGTTGAAAGGATTTTTTGCAGAAGAAACTGCTCAGGGGATGCCTGAATGAGGCTCCTTTCATGTCCCCAAGATCCGTCATGCAGCATTCGTGTATCGAACCCTGACCTTCCATTATTCAAGCTCAGCAACTTAACCACTAAGCCACCACAGTGCTGCAGCCCTATATAATGATCGATATCTACCTGCAGTCAGTAATCTATGTTGAGATGGGAATCTCCATAAAATTTGAATGCTGAATAGCAAACTGCATATGCTGGAGGGAGATGTATATTTCTGAGGCATGAAACAAGTGACCTGATTTAAAAAACCTCCTGTGCACACATTCTACAAAGTATAGACCATAAAATTTATTTGAATTAAAAGTATGTACCAGTGATTTACAGAGATCATGCCTGAAGAGTACAACTTCAAAATAGTTAATTACATTTCCTGAAATCGAAGCCACAGCTTGTTAAACCCATTTTACAATATGTACCCCAACATTAAAAACCGCAATATACTGATTAAGTTATAATGTCTGTTTCAGAACCAATATCTTGTCCCAGGTGAGGATATATATATATATATACACACACACACATATATATGACATCTCTTAAGTGCACAAGTGACTTATATACTGTTGTGAGTAGAGTTGGAAACATTAAACCCAGAAGAAATCAGATTAATGGTATGAAAAGGCAACAGGCCATTTTCTTCCCTGAAAGAGGCAGCTTACTATACTGTGAATGCTCCCTGCTCATGGGCAATACATAAAGCACCCTGGAAGTCAATGAGGGAATGTAGTAAATTCTCCACATAGCTTGGAAGGAGGTTTCTCTGGACTTGAGACACTGAGGTGTCCATAATGGTAGAGGAAGGACAAGTGCATTTTATTTATGCATCTTCATAATGTGACATTGAAAGCAGCTCTTAAGCAGATATTAAGAGGAGTATTTGGATTGGGAACTACCCCACAATTTCCTAAAAATGTATTTGACATCTGTATTAGGAAGAACGAGATCTACATGCTTTGAAATTTTAGTGGCCTATTTCCCCATAATTCCAGTGCATGAACCTAAACTAGTCCTAAGCCGTTTTAAAATGTTGGAATAGTTTGTTGCTCTCCCGTGGTCATTTCGGTTTCATGATGCTTTTCTCTTCAGGCACACTGAGGGGTATTCTCTGTCATCTCAGTTTTGAGAGAATGCCTTGCCCTTCAACAATCATTATAAATAGTCATATACTATGCACATCCCTTTATTTATTTTAAAACACTTGACATAATGGTGGAAAATGTGTAAACGTATTACATGTCATTTAAAAGTCAGGTGACTTGTTCCCCTACCTCATCCCCCAGGTCACCTCTGCTGATGGTACTGATCACTGTCAGTGACAAAATCTGCTTTTCTGCTTGTGGAGAGCAGTGCCCTTTTCTGCAGTCCTGGCTTACAGACATTGTGTCTATATTACAGGGCACCCGTTAAGCCCCACAGAGCCCCTGATTGCCCCATCATGCCTCAGGTTGATTGGGGTCTGGTTTATCACCAAGTTCTTCATACAGCCAACGTACGAGGAGACATGAGCTATATGTTGTGGTGCTGCAATGCCAAAGCTGGTGAATTCTGCAGAATGGAGAAAATACGTATATATGTCAGAAAGGCCTTGTCAATGCCCCATTCTCTTATAAAAGTCAACTGCAACTCTAGGCAAAGCTGCTGTTTCTGAGAAAATAAAAAGTGCCAAAAAAGGGGCACCTTAATGACTAACAGCTGTATCTTCAGTGCTCCAAATGTTTTTTCATACAACCCTCAGAGGGTTCAGTCAGTGTTGTTTGATTTGTAATTCAAAATATCCAAAGGCTAGTAATTTGCTTCCTAAATGCAGAGCAGAAGGGAAACACTCCTCTGGTCTAGTAGGCTACCTGTGGTATGCTTGTTTTTGCACTGGTTGCAAGGTTAGTTATGCAACATGAAATGGCCAGGAGCAGAGGGAATGCTTACACTATTTTCCTTCTGCTCTATTAAGTTAGGCAACAGGATACTTGTGCTATGCACAACAGAAGCACTGTTCATATTAATCTGGAAGGTGGCATGAACCAGCCAAATTTTTTGGACGTTTAATAAGATGACAATATGACTGGCAGCCAGGATCCACCCACCTCAAATGTCCCTGCTGGCGATTTACTCACCTGGCATTCCACCGAGGTAGATGTTTTCTTTGATGGCAGCCCCGTTCACTTGGTTGGGTCCCACTGTGTAATTTCCTTTTGTGTCCACGTCTAGCTGGATCACACTGCTGCCTTTCATAACTTTACAAGAAAGCAGAAATGTTACACTCAAAGCTAGACATGCTTAGTAATCATACATTTAGAATACTGTAAGACAGGGGTGCCCAAACTATGGCCTGTGGGCCAGATCTGCCCCCCACACACACACACACCAATTCATCCAGCCTGTGCTGCCCTTGTCGCTCTCTGAAGTGGAAGTACAGGTGTGTTTTACTTCCGCTTCCAGGAGCGATGAGGACAGTGCAGGCCGGATGAATTGCGTCAGGTGCCAGATTTGGCCTACAGGCCATAGTTTGGGCACCCCTGCTGAAAGATAATAAGCCTTAAAGAACTTTACACACCTCTAGGAAAAATTGGCCTGTGTTCCTCAGAGCTGGCATTTATCCTCGAAAGGATTATTTCCAGTATGACCCAGAGTAATTTGCATCTTGTACAATTTAAGGGACTGGTGGCTTAGTAGTTAAGATGCTGAACTTGACTGGAAGGTTGGCAGGCGAGCAGTTTGAGTCCCAAGTACTGCAAGGCGGAGTAAGCACCCATCTCTTTCCCAGATCCTGCCAACCAAGTAGTTCGAAAGCAAGAAATTGCAAGTAAATAAATAGGGACCCACTTCAGTGCGAAGTTAAACAGCGTTCAATGCACTATAGTCGTCCCTGCCACATGTCCAAGGAAATGTCTGCACATGCAGACAGCACTGGCTCTTTGGCTATAAACAGAAATGAGCACTGAACCCTACAGTTGGATATGACTGGCTTTCAAACAAGGGTGACCTGTGCCTGTATAATTTACTTTCTTGTGAACAGCCCTTAAGTTTCTTGCCCTATGCAAGGCAGATATGAATGTCCAGAAAAATCTCTACTTCTTTTTAATTGAACAAGCATATGCAAACATATATGTATGTAATATTGTTCTCTACTGAACATCCAAAAATTGCCCAGGATATCTTTTTTATATTTTATTTATTTGACTTATACCCCACCCATCTGGGATACACTCCTACTCTGGGCAGTTCACAAGGTAAAAAAGAGCAAAACAGGCAACAGAAAACCATAGAATAACCCCCACCCCTGTCCAATCAGGACCACTATCCTGAGTGTCAAAAACGATGGGAGGGTCTCATATTTGGACAGCAACAAGCTGCCAAAGGCCTCCTAGAAAAGAAAGGCTTTCAGTTGTTTCTTGAAGGTCCCTAAAGAGTCAAATCAAATGGAGCTTCCCAGGTACAGTGTTCCAGTTAGGTGGAGCCCTCCAACGGGTAAGAGACTTTCTAGCCAACCTGGGAGTCGGTACTTGGAGTTGAGTTGTCAGAGAAGAGCGGATGAAGCGGGCCTGATTTCTGAGGGATAAACGCTCCTTTATTAATATCCTTTACTAATGCTTTAGTATACCCTTTTGCTTAATTCCCACTCCTGTCAACCTCATCATTCTGCTAGATCCATGTCTTCTATACATGGTCAAATATTTTAATAGAAATCAATATTGCTTTTACTAGGGTGGCAAAGTACCAGCCTCATAAAATACTAGATGTGCACATTGCCAGTATAGCAGATAACAGTCTTTATTTTGACTAACTGGGTCTTTGCATCTGTGAGATAAACAGGATGAAGTGGGGGCTAATGAAGGAGTCAATTAGGGGTACAATAATTTGCCACATAAGCAAATGTAACCTACTATTTCATATAATACAAGCCAATTATTTCAATACCATTTTAATACTATTATGTCACATTTATGGTCTTATAAATGGAATCTATTTCTTTAAAATGTGGTTTCTAATCAGCTGAAGTGTATTGATATACAGTAAAACCCCTACTTATGAATGCCCCTACTTACAAATAATTCGACTTATGAATTGGTTCTGCACTGAAATCCATGCCTCGAGTTATGAACATGCCCTGATTTACAAATGGATTTTTCCCTTCTGTGTTGCCTCCAGTGAAGCAAAAAAATGCCATTTCCCCTATGGCTTTATATTTTATACACATGCAGCCTTTCGGAGCTGTGTAGGTGGCAGTAGAGTGCTTAGAAAGGAGTTCTTTGTCGGGAGTTTGGGTGCCAAAATGACTGCCGGTTGCAGTTTATTTTTAGAGTTTTCTGAGTTTTCTGTCCATTTTCAAAGCTTTTTAAAGGTAAGGAACAGTGTTTTTGCTTATGTATGGTTTCTTTTCAATGCTGCTGTTGTTTTTGGGTGATTTGATTGATTTTTGGAGGGCAGGGGTGGCCCATTTTGATTGTTGGGAGGGTTCAGTGGGGCTTTTGCTTTATCTGAATAGAGATACCTCGAGTTACGTACAGATTCAATTTACGAACAAGGCCCTGGAACTGAGTTTATTCGTAACTCAAGGTTTTACTGTATTCTGTAACTGGATGGCTGTGACAATTTATCTTGGAAAGTGAAGGGAATACATGGAGAGAACATAAAAGTCTAGAAAATGCTGCATTGAGATGGGTGTCTTAGTGTTTAAGATGTTGAATTTGACAGCTGGAAGGTTGGCAGGTCAGCGGTTCAAGACCTGAGTGCTGCATGATGGAGCGAGTGCCCATCTCTGTTTGAGCTCCTGCCAACCTAGCAGTTCAAAAGCAAGAAATGGCAAGTAGATAAATAGATACCACTTTGGTGGGAAAGCTAATAGTGTTCTGTGTTTCCCAGCATCAAGTCATCCCTGCCACATGACCACTGAAATGTCTGTAGATGCAGACAGCGCTGGCTGTTTGGCTGTAAAATGGGTTAAGCACCGCACCCTTGAGTCAAATATGACTGGCGTTTGAGCAAGGGAGACCTTTATCCTTTCAGAACACTGTTTCTTCCAGGAAAGGGCAGGGGAAATGGAAACCACGCAAGCATTGCTTACCTGCTATCGTATGCCACTGGCCATCACAGAAAGAAGGTTGGGTCACAGAAGTGGAGAACTCCCCAGTTCCAGTGTTTGCAATCACAGTGACCTAATGCAGTAATTGGGAATAGGAGAACTTCCATCATAATGGCAAGAGAGAACATACCTTGAAACATGGCTCCGTTAAAATGGAACTTTTCATGCTGGATTCTAACTGAGGACAAGACTGGCAGCAGGGAATATACTCTGAGAAAAGGCAGGATGATGCCGACCACTACTGATTTGCTCTCTGCAGTGCACGAATGAAGATAAGCAGAGGGATATATATATGTAGGGCAGTCATGGCGAACCTCGGCACTCCAGCTGTTCTTGGACTTCAGTTCCCAGAAGCTCAATCCACACGAATGGGTTTACTGCATACGCACACAGTAATCCATTTGTGTGGATTCACAGGGACTCGGGCTTCTGGGAACTGAAGTCCAGGAACAGCTGGAGTGCCGAGGTTTACCATCACTGATATAGGGCTTTAGGCAAACAGAGTGTGGACTCGAGAACTGCCTATCATGTGAAGGGGCTTAAATTCTCTCATTACAGTGACTCCATTTTCTCTCAAGATACTCTGAATGCTTTGTGAGCAAAAGATTCACTGTTTATGCACCTGTAAAAATATACAGTAAAACCCCGATTTATGAATGCCCCTACTTACGAATAATTCAACTTACGAATTGGTTCTGCACTGAAATCCATGCCTTGAGTTACAAACATGCCCTGATTTATGCATTAATTTTTTTCCTTTGTGTTGCCTCCAGTGAAGCAAAAAATGCCATTTCTCCTATGGGTATGCTTCAGGTTACATACTCTGATTCCCCAGAATGCATTGTGCCCTGGGAGGTGTATATGCAGCCTTTCTGAGCCCTATAGGCAGTGATGGGATGTAACAGGTTTGCACCAGTTCGCCAGAACCGGTACTAACTTTCCCCAGTGTCCCAGAGAACCGGTAGCAGCTTTTGGGGGGAACCACCTTCGGGGCTTACCTTTTCACTGGCGTGCATGCACACCTACAGTGCTTGGCGGGTATGCACGGCCTCCTTGCTGTCCTCCCAAGTGGGGAGGAGGAAGAGAAGCTACTAGCCTGAAGCTCCTTATAGCCTGCTCCCCAGGGTAAGTGACTCACCTTTGGATGTGGTGTGTCTTTGTGTATTTTAATGTGTATTTAATACCTTTACCTATATTGACATACTACCACAGTTCCTAAAAAGGCCTGGCAACCTGGCTTGGGGTTTTTAAGCAAAGTCTTGGAGTTACCTCATCAATAAGCTACACCTGTGCTGTTCTAATTGCTGTTTCAATTGGAGATCCCTTAAGGAGGTACAACTGTTTTACATTTACGTTAAGGTATATTATCCCAGAGAACCAGTACGATGACCATATCCATCTTGCAACATGGTGCTGCCCGGGCACTTATACTAACAGGTAAGTGACGGGTTTGTGTTTGGGGAGGGTGGGTGGGTTGATTTATGTTTGGGGTGGGTGGGTGGGTGTATGTTAATGTATTTATTTATTTATTTATTTATTTACGGGTTTGTGTTGTGGGTGGGTGGGTGGGTGGGTTGAGGGGTGTGTGTGTGTGCTTATTTTTATTTTATTACTTTATTTATTTATTTTTCTTTGGCCCCGCCCATGATGTCATGATGTCAGCTCCGCCCACACTGATGATGTCACAGTGGGGTAGTAAATTTTTTGACATCCCACCACTGCCTGTAGGTGGCAGTAGAGTGTTTGGAGTAATTTCTTTGTCTGGAGTTTTGGTGTCGAAATGGCTGCCTGTTGCTGTTTCTTGCTGGATTTTTCTGAATTTTCTGTCCATTTTCAAAGCTTTAAAGTAAGGAACAGCGTTTTTTCTTATGCATGTTTTCCTATCAATGCTGCTGTTGTTTTTGGTTGGTTTGATTGATTTTTGGAGGGTGGGGGAGACTTTTTCTTTATCCCTGTGGGAATGCCTCAAGTTACAAACAAATTCAACTTATGAACAAGGCCATGGAACTGATTTTATTTGTAACTCGAGGTTTTACTGTACTCAACTTCATAAGGGACTAAATACCTGGGTATCCAAGCCCCTCCCCCCTGGAGAGTGTCTCCTCACACAATTAGCATAGCATGTAAAGCAACCCTTTCTTCCTTCAGGCTCTCATGTTCTACCTGGGCCCCAGAATTTATTTATTTATTTGTTTAGATTTATATTGCCACCCAGTCGCCGAGGTGACTCAGGGCAGCTTACAGTCAAAACAGCAACAATACAGTAACAATCATAAAATACAATTATAACTAAATATATAATGAATTATAAATAAATATAAATTATAAAATAAACCACAGAATTCCCAGTGCTCTGCTCCTAGAAGGCTAACAAAGAAACATACAAGCACATCTCACCCCATCTGCTATTGGTCTGCCTCAGTCCCAACTCTTGCCAGTATACGTTGTTTGGACTGTGGATGGATTGTTGTTTTGTATTGCCTTTGAGGGCTGCATCACATTTATGCTACAACGGGGAGGGGATCTTCATCTTCTGCAAGTCATCGTATAAAACGGATGGGGAGCTTTAAACTTCTCACCCCTGACCACTGAGATCTGAGGACTTCTGGGAGAGAGGGATGAAAGCCTTTTCATCTCCCTGCAGTGTCCCCTGCCATTTGATCAACATTACTCTAGAGCCATGATGGTGAACCTTGGCATTCCAGATGTTCTTGGACTTCAATTCCCAGAAGCCCAAGCCCCCATGAATCCACACAAATGGGTTTACTGTGATTCATCCGGCCTGAGCTGCCCTCGTCGTTCCTGGAAGCAGAAGTAAAGTGCACCTGTACAGTTAGGCTCTTCCGGGTTAACCCTTCCTCCATGCGGGCGCATTATACTTCTGCTTCCTGGGGCGACAAGGGCGGCGTGGGTCGGATGAATTGCAGTAAACCCATTTATGTGGATCCATGGGGGCTTGGGCTTCTGGGAATTGAAGTCCAAGAACATCTGGAGTGCCGAGGTTTGCCATCATGGCTCTAGAACCATGGTTCCCAATGTGCACACACACCATGGGCTTTTTTCCTTTTAAGGGCAATTCGAGAATGAGTTATTAACAGTGACTTTTTTGCATTTCTTATGGCTCTAGGGGCCTCATCTACAGTATTTAAATATATATTTTGACACACACCTTTTTAAAATTAAAATCAGAATGTAGGTGGGGCATGGCTAAAAAAAAATGGTTGGGAACCACTGCTCTAGAATCAATACCATTTTTACTACGCAACACAACCCACCATCTGGGTGCTGAGAGAAAAGTAATAAGACGCCCACACACACATTTGAGGGGCACATAAAAGCCTACCTATTCATATCAGACAATGCAAGGAACATGCATGAATTTTAATTTTCCTTTTGCTTTCTCAAAGTTGGACTTAGTACCTACATATGTTACTTCCAGCCTGTACACATCTGATGCTTCATATATCTTTTTTACAATTTACCTTTTCACTGTCGGAAAACAGCCTGAGGTAGTTTGATTGTTTTGTGCCTATGTGAAATATCAAGCCAGAAGCAGACCTCGGACGAATTTCCAGCCTCACCTCAAAGTCTTCTCCAACAGCCATGTATCTGTCTAGAAGGCAAAAATGAAGGCTGTCAGAGTAGCAGAGATACCGTGATCACACTTGCTTCCCTAAGAAAACAGTATGTGAGAACGAAAAAGAGGTAAAGGTACCCCTAAGAAGACAAAGGAAAAATGATCCATACAGTACCTAGAGTAATGTAGCCTCTTTCGGCGGAGAAAAAGACACCATTTTCCAAGGGCCCCGTGTAACAAGGGGTGACACCAAACACACGGAATGGAGACTCCAGAGGTTTCCGGTCAAGTTTTAATTGCTTGAGGCAACCCTTAAAGCTAGTAGCAGAAGCATCCTGTAGAGAGAAGACAGAGATGAAGCAGAGGTTGGCTTCGGATAACCTGAGCATTCCAGCTGCTTCCGCCATAGCCGAGTCCCATGATGGCAAACCTTGGTACATCAGGTGTTAATGGACATCAATTATACCAGAAGCCCAAGTCAGGTTTCACAGAGACTTGGGCTTCTGGGAATTGAAGTCCAAGAACACTTGGAGTGTCATGGTTTGCCATCGCTAGTCTAATGGATTTTAAGTGCCTTGCTAAGCAGCTTTCTTTTTAAAAAATTATTTTTCTCAACACTACATTTAATACAGAAAAAAACACCCAAGATAGAATAAACAATTTGAAAAGAAAAAAAATTCTCAAAGTACAACAGAGCACCAACCACCAGGACTAATACCGATAGTATCAATTTGGAGTTTGTTTTAGTGATGTTCCAGAATCCTTCCAAAAGAATATTATAACTGGAAGCATAACCAGGCTTTCCCATTCACCAATACACAATTTAAGAAATCTCCCCATATATCATTAAAATTGTTTTCCTTTATTAATACTTTTTTTTACTTTACTATTGCAAATTAGCTTATCCTTAATTGCCAAGTTCCATACTTTATTTTATCATTAACTGAAATTCATGTTTAACTTTCCAATGTTTTGCTATCAACCTATACCAGGGGTTCTCAATTTTTTTGGCACCAAGGGCCAGACTACTCAATCTCAGACTGTTGAGTGGGCCGGACACAATGGCGGCGGGCACATTCGCTTCCGGGATCATCACTGTGGGCCGGATGGAACTGTGTCGGGGTGGGTCTGGCCTGTCGGCCGTAGGTTGCAAACCCATGATCTATACATTCTTGTTTTGTACCTCTGAAGTAAAATGACTGCTACTGATGGCACTTCAAAGGCAGTTCATGAACACAGAAAACTGGAAATGCTCTCTGTGTGTATCTTTATCCATCCATCCATCCATCCAGATATAGATATATGACAGGGGACATATGTTCCTCTACCTTTACGTATGACTTATGCAGAGCATGGACCCAGTTCCCACAAGGCTTCTACTTTGTTTTAAGCACATAGGACATGAGAACTGGACATACAGATGTGAAACTGCATGACCTTTATTAAACATGAGTGTTGTGGAATACATACATTGGTCTATTTACTGCCTGAGTCTTCCAATTGCCAACTATGTTTATGAACATTCAAACAGAGAAAAGAGCAGCAGCCCTCAGTACTCACTGGACACTGCTCTTGTCCATTTAATGCAACAGTCTACTCTCACTGACAAAACAGCTTAACCTTTTATTAGGCAACTTCCTGTACTGTGTATTTCAAATGCTTACTGGTATATGAGCTTTGGCTTTCTCCACAGGGGCTCCACCCACATAAAAGATGCTTGGGATCCAAAAGTCTCCAGCTTTGAGCAGAGACTTCTCCTGAGATCTTAGGCCATCAATGATGAGCTGAACTCTGCTTTTCTCCCTGCTGAAGAAGACCTGTGAATTGCAAGAGATGCGTATTAGCGTTCCATGGTTTCTACTACTACAAATCCTTAGACCCAGAACTCTTTGGCTGAATGCATTCTTTGCCCCCTTGCTGCCCCTCCAAATGTGCAGGTTACAATGTTGATCATTTCCAGCCCTTAGCAATGCTGGCCGAAAGCATGACAGGTGGTATAGTCCAACACAACGGGAGACAAAGCAGGCAGAAAGGCGAAAAGAACAAACATAACAAAAGCCTCCATTAGAGACCTGCAAGCTGACCCCGAACCCCCAGTCTTCTGCCTCCTTGCCCTTACTGTGTGCCACTTTCCATCATGGTACTTGTCTTTGGTCCTAAGTCTCAGTTTATGTCCACTGATATCAGTCAAAAGCACGAAGCGGGCATTGGAAACAAAAAGAGAGAAGAAGGAGCCCAAGGAGTCATTCGCCATGTAGAACAAAAGGCCACTAGAGGAGTTCAGTTTTATATCCATTGAGAAATGGAACCTGTACAAGAAAAGGAATGGACATCATCAATCAATACATTCAGCTTTTAATTATTAAGGTTATGGAGCTCCTGGTTGACAAAACAAAAATATCTAATCCAGTGATAGCAAACCTTGGCACTCTAGCTGTTCTTGAACTTCAATTCCCAGAAGCCCAAGTCACACAGTAAACCCATTCGTGTGGTTTCACAGCGATTGGGCTTCTGGGAATTGAAGTCCGAGAACAGCTGGAGTGCCAAGTTCACCATCACAGGTCTAATTAAAAAAGCAGTTTTCGTAAAGCCCAAATACAAATATCTAGAATCTTGAGACAAAGAAGGCTCCTAAGGAACCCCTCTAAATGGCTGCATGGGTAAAGCCAGATACATTTGAGATGTCCCTCAGTTCCTTATTTTTCATTGTAATGTAACAAAGAGCTTCTTGACCAGGAAGTAAGCAGGAATATAACCCTGGTGTTTTACCTTTCTTGGAACGTTGCTGGGATGTCATCAAATTCTAAACGGCTTACTAAGGAGCCGCCAAACTGGAAGGCATCCTTAATGGCTTTGGGATATTTGGTTAGATGGCAATTCACATCTTGCAGCACTTTCTTGCTTGGCATCTGTGAGGAAATGAAAAAACCTCTCCAATATCTGACTGGGTTTCAAACTCAAGAAAATAGCTTTAGCTTCTAGTAACTGAAAGATAAACACACGTGGCTTGTCCCTGAAGACTCCAAGATTACAGAATCCTGAAGGGACCACCAGGTTTTGGACTCAAGATTCAAAAAGAAAATCCTGTAAGTAGCAGATGTCATGAATATCTGGGAATATGCTTGCCTTCTGCCAGCCTCAACCTATGCAAATAAGAACTGTATATCTGCCAACCCATGTGTTGCCACAACATTCTGTTCTAATGATCACTGAATATTTTTTGTAAAAACTCAGGACAATATTCTTGCACCCTAAACTTTAAGGTAGGATCGTCAATGAACTCTCATACATGAATATAGCACATGTTTAGCAATCCCCTCTCCCCAAATAGCTTGGTTGAGAACCAGGGGTTCTCAACCTATGGTTCGTGAGGTGAACCCAGCCTGAGGCACCATTTCATGTGGCCCGCACCACTGCCGCCACTGGAAGTGGACGTGTTTATGACGCATTTTACGGCAGGGGAGAACCACCAGTCTAGCCTACTAGGCTGTCTGAGGGGGCATGGTCTGCCCGTGGCTTTAAAAGGTTGAGAACCCCTGATCTAAACCATGTATTCAACCTGACATATCTTTAGCAGAAAGAGTGAACACCCAAGGAATAAGTGAGATCAATATATTACGTCATCACTTGTGCAAAATACCATTAAGGCCCAGCAGACAAAGCAGGAAAGTTCCTATGAACTCTTTCTAGAATATTTCTGTGTACTATTTCAAGCAGCTACACACAGGAACTATGCCTTCAAGGGAACCTCTATGCTTTGCAATTGCTCCCCACATGAAGCCAAAGATGAAATCTTCAAAGGAACAAATGGTGCCTGCAATGATTTTTCATTACCTCTGGTTTCCACCTGCCCTTCTCTGATACCCTCATCTGCCGTGGTTGCGGATCTCTGGGACAGTTCATGGTGACATTGAAACTTTCTGTGCTCTGCTGCAGGTCTACAACCATCTGTGGTTCTGAGTTCCTGTTGCAGAAACAAAGAACTGCTCAACAGCTGTTCAGCCAGGATCATTGCCAAGGGACAGCTGTTAGGAAGTTGGCAGAAACCTTTTGATTATATTAGCCAAACCAGAAGAACAGTCATTCTTGAATCCTCATGGACAATTTGTGCTTGTAATGCCACAACAACAATCAAATTATACTTATTTGTGCATTAGCCCACCCACCTTCAACTGAATTTTTAAAAAGATGCTGAAGACGTTTACTGATAAAATGGCCCAACTGGTGGTGATGTTACAAATCAATGCACCATCGTCTGGATAAACAGACTCAGTGAGTTCTCATTACCAACCCCTCCTTTTACACTGAACCCCAATGTTATTTTTAACAAAAACAACAACTAGCAATAACAGTTACACTTCTATACTGTCCCATAGTGCTTAGTGTACTCTCTGGGCAGTTCCCAAAGCAATTAGCTTTTTGCCCCAACATGCTGGGTACTCATTTTAATGACTTCAGAAGGATGAAAGGCTGAGTCAACCTTGATCCCTGTCATGACTGAACTCACAGCATTTTGACTGTAGCACAGCAGTTTAGCCACTGCACCACCAAGATCCAATATCTTGGATCCAACAAGAAGAGCCAAGATTCTGATTCAGGGCCACATGCATGTGTCTTGGTGGTGGTGGTGGATGGATAGCAAACAACCTGGCTAATATCTTACAGCAACAAAGTTGCAATGTTTAGGTAAAGGTTGCCCTTGCTCAAAAGCCAGTCATATGTGACTCTAGTGTTCAGTGTTCATCTCCCTTTATAGCCAAAGAACCAGGTCTGTTTGTCCTCTTGAATACAAGGAGCAAAATCCAAGAAGGAAGGCCCACCTCCTGACAAAGACATTCCCAATGCACCCTGTGAGGTTGGCGATGTTATTGGCTGTTGGCAGACCACCCAAATGAAAAACTGCTGCCTCTTCTTGGCGCTTCTGCCTCCGCAGGCGGTAAGAGCCCGGTCTAGTTTCCTGAAGCTGGTCATCTATGTAAAGCCGAACCCTGCAAAGGAAATACATTTCATTTTTAAGACAACAGGCTCATTGGTGTCACAGCTGCCTTTTTGTGCCTGGCAAGAATGGGTTGGATAAAGGCAAAGGTCTCCCCTGCTTAAAAGCCAGTCATGTCTGACTCTAGGGGGTGGCACACATCTCCGTTTACACCCAAAGAGCCAGCCATGTCTGCATATGCAAAAATTTCTGTGGACATGTGGCAGATGCTGGAGCACATAGAACACTTACCTTTCCTGCTAAAACAGTACCCATTTATCTACTTGCAATTTCTTGCTTCCAAACTGCTAGGTTGGCAGGAACTGCGACAGATGACAGGGGCTCAGTCTGTTCTACAGCATTTGGGTCTTGAACTGCTGACCTACCAACCTTCCAGTTGTCAAGCTCAGAATCTTAGTTTTGCCACAGCTGGCTCAGAAACGTACCCTGTGGCATCGCTGTAGATGGCAACATAGTGGCTAGTATCGTCTGCGTATGTGTTCTTTGTGGTGAGTTCTGTTGAAAGGACATTGACAGCCACTTTGCCATTCTGCAATGAAACTTGGCAAATGCCTTCCTAGGGGGAGAAAGTGAGAGAGAAGAATTGAAAGAGAAAGAGCATGTTTACACTTTCACCTGGGGGTAACTTGGCTATTGTAGATAAAATTGGATCCACTCATTAAGAGGATTTCAGATAGAGTATGGTGAACTTTATAATTTGGAGGATAATCCACACAAAGACTTCATAACCATAAGAACCTCAGGAAGACCAAGGCGGAATCTTAAAAGCAAATAATCAGGAAGGAGACCTTCTCCCCTTAAGATGGTGGTTAAGCCAAGCCACCTGAAATCGCCTGATCTCCAAAGATGATACAAATCATTTCAGAAGACAATCAATATGTGGTGAGGGTCTTCAACAACATTTAAGGCTCCTTCAGTCCACTGTTTTTGCTTGTGAGAAGGAAGAACTGCTAGGAATTGTTCCTCACATTTACGTTTGAGTGCTGGTGGGCATTATGTTGAGATACAAGCCATCTAAATGCCATAGTGCCGTACCTCTGTAGCATGGTGGTACATCAAGCCATTGCTCTGGCTCGTGTGGAAACTGAAACCGGTGTAGAAATCTTGCAAAGATGGCACACTTCTCAACGACAAAGTCAAGAATCCGTGGCCATGTAGCTTAACTGAGCGAGCCACCTGCAAAGAGATGACATGGGTATAACATTCTAGAAGTGCATTGTTGCTAGAATTACAAAATGGGGGCCGGGGAGGGGGGAGGGTGTACAAAGGGCATGTCCTCTAGCAAAACTGCTGCTCTTGTGAGACGTTACTGTAAGGCAAGAAACAACAGAAGAGAGAGTTCTTGACTGAAGCAAGAAGGAAGAACCGGCATCAGGAGCAACAATAAGCCTAGACAATCTTCAGTTTAAGAGTGTGAGGCATACTATATTACAGGTAACACATGAAGATACCTAGACTCGCCTGATCCTAAATGCTTTTATAAACAGTGAGCCACTACTGATGGTAAAATGGTCATCACCAAGTGTTGTTGCGATAAATCCAGAAGTGTAGTGCTCCCCATAACTGTCTGCCTAGCTCAGGATTTCGAAACCTTTTCAAGCTGCACAGGTATGATCTGTGAGACTAATGTCTTTATTATCCCAATTTCTACCCCCTGTCCCTTGCATGTTCTCTGGTGAAAAACATTGTGTCAAGACAACTATCACACACTTTAGAGAGGACTCTGACTGAAGATGACTTATGTGGAAAGTTGTCAAGACTCCTGATCTATTATTAGCAATATGTACAGTACATTTCTTTCTCGCTCCCAAAGGGGCAAACCCATCAGTCTGTTGCAGCAAAAATACCCAGTAGTGATGTTAGGTGTGATGGTATTGGCCAAACAAAGCAGTCTTTTCTAGAGTAATATTTACAGATTAGAACTCATTTCTTTTTCAATGTATCTGACATCCGAAGACTCATTATCCTCCTATTCCCACCCTAAAATACCCTGAATTGAGAGCAGGATATTGAGATTTCTTCTCTCCAAATCAGAGAATAAAGAAAACAAAAATGCTGTAGCATGAAGAAACTTCTCTCCAAGCTGACCCTAACATGTATACCACTGTTTTCTTCCCTTCCTCCTGCCCCATCACTCTTAAAAAGTGATACAGAAAGCACAGACCAACCAGGTCATAATAAGGAGGCACAAATTATATCACAAACTTCTGAGATCCCTTCTAGAGCAGCTAGCCATGACTGAATCTTTAAGATGATCCAGCAAAGTACTTCCCAGACACAGTTTACTTACCAGGAGGTCCAAAGTACATCCATAGCTCACTCCTGTGGTGTTCATACGTTTTAAGTCAACGTATTTGCCAAGAGCCTTCAAGCCCTTCATACAGCCCCGGATAGATCCACCTTTGGGGAAGATTTTCTTCAGGCTGAAAAAAACAAATCATGTTGTAAACGTGGAATATGGAAGGAAGGGGATTCTGGTTTCTTGAAGGGAATGCCATTATTTGAGTGAATATTTGGGGAAGGAGGTAAGTGTGAAGAAAGGTGGGGGGGCAGCTCACCTCTACACAGATCTCACAACTGTGAAGCATCTCTAAAATCCTGATGCTCCTCCATGACATATAATTCTTATTATTCAAAAAACAAACTCCTATCCGTGTGGAGGAAGCATAAAATGCCATTAACTTGGTCTAAAAATTGCTCCCCTTAAAAATCAAATTACCCGGGGGGCATGGCAAGATGGCGTAGAGTGAAAATTGCTATACCCATTGCTCCGATTAAACATGGTGTCAACACAAAAATTAAAAAGAGAATGTGGATAAAAACAATAAAAATACAGAAATAACAGTGAGGCGTGGCAGGCAGAGTCGGAGGAGCTGAAAAAAGCCCCGCAGGCCATGCTCCAGGTGGTGGGATGAGGTAGAGTTGCCGGCCTGAGCTGGTACAAGCCAAGTCGGAGCCACACATAGAAGCTGATCGAGAGGCAAAGAAAAAATCATGAGAACATTGAGACCGGCTGCTGCTCTGTAGAGGTTTGTTGATTTTTTTCTGGTCCAGAAATGAGTGTGGGATCTGTCTGGTAGTGAGTGGGGAAGACTGGAGGATCACTGAGGAGGGCGGAGGTTGTCGTGAGAGATGGGCACTGAGAAGGAAACGACATTAAAAAACTCAACCTTAATGTGCAATCGTTTCTGAGCTCATTTGAAGTCGGGAGCGGGATGGAGGCCATCCGTCCGTCCTAGCCCTTCTCGACCTCTCAGCGGCCTTCAATACCGTCGATCATGGTATCCTTCTGGGAAGGCTCCAAGGATTGGGGATCCAGGGCACTGTGCTGTCCTGGTTTTCCTCATTTCTGAGGGGCAGGACCCAGTCGGTGTGGCTGGAGAAGGAGAAGTCCAGCCCTAGGCCCCTTCAATATGGGGTGCCTCAGGGTTCGGTACTCTCTCCTCTCCTATTTAATATCTACATGAAGCCGCTGGGTGAGATCATCCGTTCCCACAGGGTGAGGTATCATCAATATGCAGATGATACCCAGCTGTACATCTCGGCCCGTGGGGACCCAAGTGGTGCAGTGGAAGTCCTCTCCAGGTGTCTGGAGGCTGTGAGGGTCTGGATGGGGGACAACGGGCTACAACTGAATCCCGGTAAGACTGAGTGGCTATGGGTGAGGGGTCCTGTGTTATCACAGGAGTTGCCAACTTTGGTTCTGGATGGGGCAGTCTTGCCCCAGAAGAACCCGGTGCGTAATCTGGGGGTCCTCCTGGACTCACGACTACTGTTTGAAGAACAGGTGGCAGCCGTGGCCAGGAGGGCTTTTGCACAACTTCGTGTAATTCGCCAGTTACGCCCCCTCCTAGACCGGGACGCCTAGCTCATGGTCACACATGCCTTGGTCACCTCCAGACTTGATTACTGTAATGCGCTCTACATGGGGCTGCCCTTGGTGACCATTCGGAGGCTGCAGCTGGTTCAGAATGCGGCAGCTCGGGTAGTGATGGGGTGTGGGCGTTATGCTCGGGCCTCACCACTGCTCCGGGAGCTGCACTGGTTCCCAGTATGCCTCCGGGTGCAATTCAAGGTGCTGGTCATTACCTTTAAAGCCCTATATGGTAGTGGGCCAGGATACCTAAGAGACCGCGTCACCCTAAGAATGTCTGCCCGTCCCACTAGGGCGGATCGGAGGGGCTCTCTTGTTACTCCATCGGCTAGGGAGGCTCGCCTTATGAGCACTAGGAAGAGGGCCTTCTCCGTGTTCGCCCCGGCCCTTTGGAACCTCCTTCCGACAGAGCTGCGCCTGCAGACGGAGCTCCTCCCCTTTCGAAAGGGTTTAAAGACATGGCTGGCAGGCCAAGTGTGGGGACACAATAATATAGGTTCCCAACCAGGATGGCTGATTTAAGGGCAGCCATCCCCCTCCCCCACAACCTGGTATCTGTACCTTTTATTATTTGTTTTTATCTGTTTTACTGTTTTAATGTTTTAAATTTTTTATGAATTTATGAACTTTTAAGGTTTTATATATTGTTGTTTATAGATTACCCATTATGGTAATTTATTCTGTAAGCCGCCCAGAGTCGGGTCTTCCCGAGTGGGGCGGGGTATTAAATGCAAACAATAAATAAATAAATAAATAAATAAATATAAAGTCGTGGGTTTATTTATTTATTTATTTTAACTTGTTGAAAACCTTGTAACAATGGTGGTGGCGGCAAAAGGGGTGGTTTGGAGGAGAGAGAGGTTGGAGTTTGCGAGAAGAAGGTGCTGGAATGGATTTAATGGCGGCTGGTTTGTGAGACAGAAGAATGAAAAGCAAGGAGAAACAAAACTTAGAGACTGAAGGGAGAAGGAAGAGAGATCAAATGGAATAATAATTTGGATGGACTGGAAAGATAGATTTATTTATTTATTTATTTATTTAATTAAACTTATAGTCTTCCCTACTCGCACAGGGGACTCAGGCCGGATTACAACCAATATACAATACATAGTTAAAAACTCTAAAAAACAAAAACAAATTAAAAACCATTTAAAACAACATCTCATTCCTTTCAGTAAAGGAGTAAGAGGAATAAAAGGGTAAGTGTAAGATGTTAAATAAGCCAGCGGGGAGGGGTCAATAAGCCATCATTACCCCACACCATTCCCACCAGCCAAGTTTTCACACTCTTCATGAAAGCCAGTAGCTCCGTCTGGAGGCGCAACTCCGAAGGCAGACAGTTCCACAAAGTTGGAGTGAACAGGGAGAAGGCCCTCTTTCTAGTGCCAGAGTCGAGCTTCTCTGGCAGATGGCACAACTAAGGCACCTCTCCGATCCGCTCTGGTGGGACAGACAGATACCCTTGGGGAGATGCGGTCTCTCAAGTATCCTGGCCCACTACCATGTAGGGCTTTAAAGGTAATGACCAGCACCTTGAATTGCACCCAGAGGCAAACTGGCAACCAGTGCAGCTCCGGAAGCAGTGGGGATCCACGAGAGTAACACCCACATCCCAACACCACCTGAGCTGCCACATTCTGGACCAGCTTCAGCCTCCGGATGGTCATCAAGGGCAGTCCCATGTAGATTCTTGGAGTTGGAAGGTTAAAGAAAGTGAAGGATAGGAGAAGTGTTTGGAGAAAGTGGTTTGAGAGAGTCTGAGAACAAGCAGCACTGCCGCTGAACATCCGAAGGTTGAAAAATCACAGTTGGTTATAAAATTTTTATTCTAGACTGGTATAGAGACTTTTTTTTTATTACTTATCGAAAGGAAATAGGTCTATTGTTTTTTTCCTAAATGAATTAAACAGTTAATATTTTTTCCTCCTCTCTCTCCGGTTTGGATAAGGTCTCCCTTCCTCTTTTGAAGCACAAACTTGTCCCCTCCCCCCTTTTTTGGTTTCTCTTCTTTATTCTTTGGATCACTTATACTTGCACACGTTCACACTCAGTTATACATGCAGTCATGGTTTTTTCAAACATACTCCCACACATATATATGTGCATATAAGTATTTTTTTATTTTTAATCATTCTCTACCTTTTCTTTTGTATATGCACATATAGAATTGTGACAGACTTAATAAAATAAATTGATTTCAACTGAGCCTTATAATTAAAAGTAATAATAAGAAGGAGAAAGGGGAGGTAGGAGCAGCTAAAGAAAAAAGAAGTAAAAGAGAAATGAGAACATTGATAAATATCCAAGGTGATAGTGAAGGAGTTTTACCAAGCGTTATACTCAAAAAAGCAAATAAATATAGAAAAATTGAAGGACTATTTAGATAAAAGGTCCAAGATCAAAGTGGTACAAGAACATAGAGATAGAATGGAAGAACAGGCGACAGAAAAAGAAATTAAGGAGATTATTAAAAAACTGAAGGGGACCAAATCACCAGGTGAAGATAGGTTATCAGCGGAATTTATAAGGAATTTAGCAATATTGTGGTACCTGGACTCATGAAGCTGTTCAATTATATATTTGAGGGGGGAAAGATGCTGACTTCATGGTATAGATCCATAATAGTTTTGATCCCTAAACCAGGAAAGGATCCAGAGAAGGTGGACACATATAGTCCAATCTCATTAATGACTCAAGACACCAAGATATTTACAGCAATAATGGCAAATAGATTAAATAGCTTTATGAATAGTTATATAAACAAGGATCAAGCAGAGTTCTTGAAGGGAAGACATGTGGCAGAGCTAACGAGAGTAGTAGATTTAATGAAATTAGCAGTCCAAAATAAAGAAAGGATTGGGTTATCATAATTGGATATTTTCAAGGCTTTCGATTCACTTCAATGGACCACAATTAATGAGATAGTTAAAAAAATATGGTTTTGGATTAAAATTTAGAAGGGTTATTGAGCAATTATACCAACAAGGATCTGCTAAAATAAGAGTAAATGAAGCATATACATATGATGTGGTACTTAAAGCAGGAACTAGACAAGGCTATCCATTATCACCAATTTTGTTAATTATGGCAATGGAATTGATGGTGAGTGCCATAACGGAAGCTAGAAATATTGATGGGGTAGATGGGAACAAAATTTGTTTATATGCTAATGATACTTTAATAATTATGAAAAATTCCACAAAAGCTATAAAGTACAATTGCATTTTAAGGAATTTGGAGAAATGACAGGGTTAAAAATAAATTGGAACAAATCAGAGATGATATTTTGCAACACTGATAGAGAAGAACAGAAGAGGATTAAAGATAAATACAATATTCAGATTAAGGATAGTTTGAAGTACTTGGGGATAAATATATCAAATAAATCTGTGGATTTGAAGAAGTTAAATTATGAAAAACAAAGAAAGGAAATTAGGGAGAACATATCACAATATAAAAAATTAAACTTGTCTTGGTTCGGTAGAGTCACATTGTGTAAAATGATGTTATTACTGAGACTCAATTTTTTGTTTGATGCACTACCGATCCAACTCAAGGAAAAAGAAATCACTGAGTTTCAGAACATTTTTAACGGATATTGTAATGGTGGGAAGAGACCAAGGATTTAAAAGAATTTATGGTATTTATCTCAGAAGGATGGTGGATTAGGTATACCAAATATAAATAATTATTATAGAGCTTTTCAGTTAAAAAATATTGTAAAGATTTTAATGAAGGAAGAAACAATCTGGGAGGAAACTGAGATGAAAGAACTATCCCAAGTGGGTAAAACAATTTTTCTAGATAAGAATACAGGAAAAATGGGGATTAAGAATAAAATGATAAAAACAGTATTGGAGATATGGAAGAGATTAAAGAAACAATTAGCCCCAGATGTATCCCCAATTACTGGAATGGGAGAAATTGGAAGAGTGATTCTATATTAAAAATTGAAGATTGGTAGAGAAATGGGGCAAATTGCATTAAATGATACATTAACATGGGAATTAAATTATAAAAAACGGTTAATTAGAGAAAATAATTTTGCAAATATATGGGGACCCTTTCTTAATTATGCTTTGATTGAAGGCAAAGGGGGAAAGCCAGTACAGTAATACCTCGGATAACGTTTACCTCGGATAACGCTAAAATCACATAACATTACGTAATCTGGGGAGGAGAATTGGATCGAATAACGTTAAGGTCCTATGGGATGGATCGGATAACAACCACTAAAGCCTGTGTGGTTACAATGTATCACTATGGAGCGTTAACGTTATCCGATCCATCCCATAGGATTTTAACATGCATCGGATAACATTAAAAATAGGATAACACCAAGACTTGTGGAACCAAGTCTTAGCGTTATGCGAGGTATTACTGTACCAGATCAACTGAGATTTTGGAAATAAGATGGGAAGGCTGTGAAAGACTGCAATCACCAAGGCACTGTAAATATCACTGGGGTGTTTATTTTATTATGAAGTTTTTAAAGTTTATTTTGATGATACTGACTTTGTAGTATAATAATGAGTATGATAATGCACATCTGGTAGAGAAACTATTATATATATAAGCAAATATAATTAAGATGTAGATTTTCATAGTAAGAGTAACATATGTATTTGAATATATACAGTTAATACCCCAGATAACGATTGTACCGTATAGCGCTAAAACCGCATAAAGTTACAAGATTTTTGGAAAAATCTTGTATCGAATAACGCGATTTTTAGCGTTATCCAGAACAATCATGTGGGGGGGAGGGGTTGGATTGGGTAGAACATCTACCCAATCCAACACCCCCCCAGCGTCCGCCGCCCAATGTTTGGAAAGAGTACGGGGACCCGTACCCTTTCCAAACACAGTGCAGGCGCGCGCGTCAGACGGGGTTTGGGGAGGATACAGAGATCTTCCCCATACTCTCCCCAACCCCCGTCTGACACGCGGGGTCTCCCCGGCCTCGTAGTAGCTCGCTACGAGGCCGGGGAGTCCCAGGCGAGGAGAGGCGCCTCTCTACGGTGTCTCCCCAGCCTCGTAGCGGCTCGCTGCGAGGCCGGGAAGTCCCAGGCAAAGAGAGGTGCCTCTCTGGGAAGGGCTAATTAGCCACCTTCTGGATCAATAAGATTCAGGCCATGAAAGAAGAAGTCATCTATGGTCCTCTGGCAGCATACAAATGCCACACTAGCTGCCAACTTCTGGAAGTTGTAGTCCGAACAAAACAACATTTCCCCTAGCCATCTCACTAACACCAGTCCTCTCCAATTAAAAAGGATCCTATTTCCTGGTTAGGTAGATTGGGAAGCACTTCAATGCCTAGAGTAGGTCACTGGGTAGTTCCATGAAAAGAATGAGCCCTGCTTTATTTATCTCCAGACTCTCAAGGAACAAGCTAAAGCATATGTTAAGTATGTTAAACAAATACATCATGAGAATGAAGTATAAAAGTGGGCCAGTTCCTTTTGTTGTAAGGAACCTAACAAAAGCACTTATAAGGGCAATGTGGATTAAAAAAATATGTCCACAGGACATGCACAGTAAACTGTGTAAAGATACAAATGCATTTATGTCAAAGGCAAGAAGCAGCACAGAGGAAGATTTAGTGCTCTTTAAGGGCACACAGCAGAGTGCAAAAGAAATGGAATTCTCTCCTGGACGGAGCAGCTTACCTTTCCGGAAGGAGAGACAGAGGCACACCACCCAAGTAGTAAGAGTTAGCATTTTGCAAGCTGTTTTCCTGCTCAACCATGAAGATGGTTGATTGTTCCAGACGGACCAGAATGCGATCCTTGGAACCCATTTTTAGGAGAAATATTTGTATCTAGAATCAGATAAAAACAAGACCCAAACAAACATGAACACTGTCCTTATAAATCAGAGGCATTGGTTTCCAAAGGAGAGATAACATTCAAAAGTCCCATGGAAATACAAAGAATTCCCAGGCAATTGGGCCTATATCACAGACTCCTTCCTAAAAGAGTCCCACTGTTCTCATTCATGCTTATTAAAAGATAGGGGGAAGAAGCAATACAATCTAGGAGATAACAGCTTTATGGTCAGGATCTTGGCAGTAGAGGTGAAGTCATCTGCAGTCATTCCAGGCTAATGAACAGGATGGAAATAAAAAAATAATCACCACCACCCCTTGTGGCATGAAAGACAATGGGGAGCATTGCTTCTTCTTTTGCTGTATTCAAATCTGAATATTGATGATCATTATGGCAATCAGCCATGAACTATCCTGAGAATATATTGGAGTGGCCTTCCATTTGCCTTCCACATTGCAGCATGTGGGTTTTAATGGTTTTTGTATTGTTTTTAATGCTGTGAGCCACCATGAGTAATTTTGAGTTGGGCAGCTATACAAATTGGAAATTAAAATTTAAAAAATAAATTAAATGACACCTGTACCACTGATGCAGTTCCACGGGTTACTTTCTGGTCCTGAGCCCTTTTTGCATGCAAAGTCCTCATCAGCTTCAGGCCAATGTTGATGAAGCTGCTACCCTCCATCAAGTTGGATTCAAGTGGGATTTAATCCACTTGGGGACCATCACCTTTCCCTGTGAACTTTTGGCACCTAAGGCCATTAGTCCTCAACGTTGTCAGCTTAGTTAACCACTACCTGACACTTGGCATTGAGTCACTGGTAGTATGGTCTACTCTATTACCATAGCAAGATAACCTAGCCAGATTGTCATATATATAACTAGTCCTTTATTTGTGCAGCAGTATTGCTGGCTCTAAACAGTTCTTAACTCTCTCTCTCTCTCTCTCTCTCTCTCTCTCTCTCTCACACACACACACACACACACACACACACACACACACACACACAAAACAGTAAATCAGATTTTTTTTCATTACCGCTTTATTTGTGGTGCTGCTGACTATCAGGCTGGCAGGGTCCTTAGAGGGTGGTGCAACCTTAAGGCCTCCATTGAAATCATAGTACAGCACCAACCTTCCATCTTGAACAGCCAAACACAGCAGCTGCATCTGTAGGAGAAAAACCAAATGACACGTTTCAGTCTATTGAGCCTGAATAGTAGATGTCCTTTGCCTCCATTCTTGTCTTCCGAGAAGTAGAAGCTTCAGGCAGTAGAAAAGAGAAAGAAAGGAATGAGAAATTTTGAACCAAGCAAACAGTGGCTGTTCTCCTAGGGCACTGATGGCGAAAATTTTAGAGAGTGAGTGTCCAAACTCAACAGGCCACACCCACACACTGCATTTGAGATGCCCACCTTACCCTAGACAGGGGAGGGAGGAAGCACTCCCACTGGGGTGCTGGGCAGAGGGCCGGGGTGAATTATGTGCTGGAGGGAGGGAGGTGTCAAGATGTTCCAGTCGGGCCTTCCCGATAAAGGGGGGAGAGTGGGCTTTGTACTTAAAGCCGCTAAATGTCTCTCTTCAGATTTCAGAGCAATGGTAGACTCCCACGACTCCTTACAATTCTGCCTTGGAACCTTGTATGTTCTGTCTGAGTTGCTCCTCCTTATCTCCCTCCTGGCCCTCTGAATGACGCTTCAAGGAGAATTTGCAATAGCATGGTAAACAGGTGTAAGCTGAAACAGGTGTTGTAAGGATTTCACACCAAACTTTGGACTCAATGCTTCCAATTGTCTTTTCAGAAAAGACCTTGTGCAGACTCTCTGTTTTATTGGAATAAAGTACAGTCCATAAAGCGAAGTGTTTCTTCAAGCAAAGCATAGCAAAAGCCAAAAGCAAAACTAGACTTAAAAGTAAAATAAAGCTTCCCATAGTAGGGTAAAATCTATTCTAAAAGCAAACTAGTTTCTAACAAACTAAATTCCTAGATGCAGTGTCCTACCTAACACTTTATCTAATAAAGTAACAAACTACGTTTGTTCTCTAAGTAAAGCTAAGCCAGCTCCAGATATCTTAAAAGTCTGAAGATGCTGCAAATTTCTCCAAATATGAAAGTCAGAATATTTGCAAAGTATTCTGCCTCCCAGAATTCAGGTTAAGCCCAGAGACTCCCTTTCCTGATAAGAATCCAGCCCCTCCCGGCCTCATCGAAATATAATAATAATAATAATAATAATAATAATAATAATAATAATAATAATAATAATAATAATAATAATAATAATAATAATAATATTCTTTAGAAGTCCATTGGAGTTTCGATGATCAAAGGTTCCCACTGAATCCGATGATGTCCCCCTTCAAGTTCTCTAACTGGGTAAAAACTTGCCAAAAGTTTCTCTCCCCACTTAAGGAATGTTAGGTGTCCTTGAGCTATATCAAGAGATAACATTTCTGTTATCTCTCCAAGATCTCTCAAGGTCTTGTTACCAGGATCCAACCCTTAATCCTGGCAAGGTGCCAAAGCTTTGGCCCTCCCTTTCTCTCTGGTTGGTTAACCTCTGAAGTTCAAAGGACGTGAACTTTCACTGAGATGTGTGGATAATCTCTCCTTTGATGACTAACGAGGCCTCTAGAGGCGCTGTTCCCAATGACATAATGTCTCACAGGGAATGCAAAGCAGTACGGAAAAGTTTCATTTTTCCGGAAGATAAGCCACTGTGACCAACTAAATCAAGGTGCCACATTCTGGTGAGCTTATTCTCATGATTGAAGCTTCCAAATTTATGACGGTTGACCAAGCCAAAATTGCATTGAAGTCTCAAGGTAGACTTGGAAGAAGTGTCCTAACGCTATTATTTAGGAACAACTTCCAACTATTTACATTTCTAAAATCAGAAAACTGCTTAACAAAGCACGTTACTACTTAAATCACATTCTACCTTCTTATCCCAAGGCATTCTAATACATCTAAGCTTTTAACTAAACCACCCTTAATTCTACTTGACAGCAATTAAGGCATTTAAACTTATCAGTTAAACTAAATTGATTATACTTAACACACAGCACACAATATACAAGGCACTTATACACCCAAAGTTTAAAAAAGAGAGAGAGAAATTAGATAAGTGATAATAGAAAGAAAGAAAAGCACACAGAAAAATAATCATTTCCTCCTTTCTTTCTTCAAGACAAAGCCTCTGCTTTGCATCTTGTAATCTTCCATTCTCAGCTCTTTTTCTGCTTTTGGCAAAGTCAGGGACAGCTGGGGGGGGGGGAATCATGAGTTTCTGCTTCTCTTCATGGCTTGTTGGTAGCCGATACAATAATCTCGAAGTTTGGACTTTCCTCTGGCTGGTGCTGATCATGGTCATCTTCAATCAACAAGTCCTTTTCATCTATCAAAGGTGTTTTCGGTGAACGAATGCATTCCAAGATGAGAGCCTCATCTTCAGGCACTGCTGTGTGTAATGTAGTGCTGCCTTCCCCTTTCACCATCTGGGTGAAATTGTTATCCAATACAAGGGCCTCATCATTTAAAGACAAATTAAACACAGTCTCAGATTGTTTGTCCATTTCTGGACTGAGTTCCAGATCAATGTGAAGCCTCTGCTTTTTCTTAGCCCTCTCATCTAAGGGTAGTACCCTCTGTCCCTCTATCTTTCCCAATTTAGGTGAACAGGTTTATTCACTGCACTGATGAATTATCTAGCTCAAAGTAGGTTCACTAGCACGTTGCTTAACAGCTGCATCCAATTCTGGCTGAACGGTAACTTCTTCCGATTTACTCTGAAGTAATCAGGCTTCCCTCTCTGGTGGGTTCACAATGTCAGCTACTAAGTCCAACAGATTTCTTCCTACTTTCATCATTGGTGCACCCCTTGATCCATGTAAAGTTTTTGGTATCATTCCTTAAAATCCACGGTAGCTTAACTGCAAGATTGCAACTGAGCTTTTCTCCAACTTCAAGAAATCTTCCGATTTCTGTGTGTTGACAGGCACGAAAACGTGTTTCAAAACCTGGTTAGCATTAACCAGTCCCTCATCTATGGAACATAGTTCGATGTTGGGATCTTCATCTGCCCAAATCTTGCAGTAAACTTCCCCTGTGGAGTTTAACAAGATAACAAAGTCTCACAATTGAGTATTTCCAAAATACTTACTTCCGGAGATGGTACTGGAAGTTGATTCTGCTCCATTGAGTGCAGATTCCCATTCTTCCTCAGCATTCCTGTGGTTACACTCATACTCCTCTGATGTAGCCAAATGGAAGACCTTGGCAAAAGTTTCAGAAGTCCGTCTCCCTTCTCCCTCATAAGAAGCGTAGGAATGTTCTTCTAGTAAACCATCCGATGACTTGGAAAACATGGGGCAGTCCTCAGGTTTTACTAGAGCATCCACAATTGCTCTGGCCTGCTCCATGAAAGCAATCTCCCATACGATGACTGGTTCTGGTGAATTGGCAGGAACGACATTACCTTCCAGAAATGGCTACGGTATAGTATCTGCTTCAGTGACTGGCTGAAGTTCCACCTCAGGTTCCGGTTCTCCCACTTGACTCGAAGCACTCAGGGCAACACACGCAATACCTCTTAGCTGGGTCTTCCTGATCTTATCTCCTCCTGAGAATGGCTCTTCCCAAATCAGCTTGCCTCTACTTGTTGGAGTGTGTTGTTGAGTATCCCAGGTGTACTTACTATAGGCCTCACTCCCCATTTCCTCCTCACTGTCACTCAAAATGATGGTAGCCTCATGCTGTGGAGGTTCTTGCGATGTCCCTCTTGATGAACTGGTCACGACTTTCTCTGCTTTCAATGATGAACTCATTTCCTTAGCTCTGGGTGAGTGATGTTGCACAGTCTCTGGACCCAAACTGACTTTAGTTTTCTCCAGAATGTCTTTGACATGAAATGTTGACATGAAAGTAGGCATCTTTGAGGTCTATCACTGTGAACCAGTCCCCTCTGTGGAGGAGGGGAAGAACGGTGTGGAGGGAAACCATCCAGAATTTTCTTGTGTGGATGTGCTTGTTCAGTCGTGGATGGGACGAAGTCCCCCATCCTTCTTCTGTACGATAAAGTACCTTGAGTAAAAGCCATTGCTCCACTTCGATGGGGGCACCATCTCTATGGCCCCTTTGGAAAGCAGAGTAGATACTTCCCCCTGTAGATGGGATGGAGGAGGAGTCCAACATAGCTTGCCTACCCGAGGGACCCATTCGAACTCGATGGTGTATCCAGCGGATAAGATTTTCAAGACCCACCGGTCATTTTTGATGTCTGTCCATGCATTGAGAAAATTTCAGAGGTGGACATATGGGAGCAAAGAATGAAGAGTCTCAGTTGGGAGGAAGTCAAACTCACTGCTTGGACTTCCTCTCAGAACGCTTGCCCTGTTGTTGGTAGGGCTGGTAGCGTTACCAATTTTGCTACCAGTGCAGTCAGTAGAAAGTCGACCGTTGCACCTCAGGCTGCTGCTTCTGCTGGGAGGAAGTAGCCTGGTACCACAAGGAGAAAGACTGGAACTTCAGCTTGGAGGTGGAAGGGCCGGAGGACACCAAACTGAAGAACTTTGCTGTGGTCTTCATTTGCCTCAGTTTATAGAGGACCTTGTCAGTGTCTTGGGCAAACAGATCATTGCCATCAAAAGGCAAGTCCTCGATAAGCTTTTTGATTGGCTCCTCCAGCTCGGTCGAACGAAACTAGGCATGTCTACGGACTAGGATGGACGTAGACATGTCCTTTGCTGCAGAGTCATTGATACGGTGTGCCGTTCTCATCTGCTGCTTGCCCACATAGTCACCCTCTTTACAGAGGGAGTTGAACTCCGTGTGGAGGTTGGCAGGCAACTTCATGGCAAAAGCCTTCGCTCATTCCCACAGGTAGGAGTTTCCTCTTTCAAACGCACTTTGGATCATCTGAATTGGTTGGGTAGGTTTTTCTGCTGGACACCCAACAACTGCCCTCCCCCCAGCAAAACTGTCACTTTTTCGATGCTACTTCCGAAACCAATGACATAATCACTTTGTATTTTTGGCTTTTGGTTTCTATCAATTCTTAAAGTCACCGAGATGATCTTTCAAATGACATAACCCTTATTTTCATGGGTGCCTTAGTTTTGGTGTTGCAGCTTGGCAAATGTACATGATTTTCGTCACATTGCAAGAGCTGTCAGACCACCCAACCGTTACATAAGACGTTCATAGAATTCACGTGTAAAAAAAAAATCAGTACTGTTTGCAGTCACATTTAGATTTTCTTGTTGGTTTCATATTGAATTGGCAAGAGCTATAAACAAAGCGATCTTACTCCTGCGCCATCTTGGACACACACACACCCCAGATATTTCCAACATAAAAAAGATTATCATATCCACTGATATACCAACTGCTTCCTCTGATCTATAGCACACATGGCACTTTCAAGAGCCACATTCACTTCATTTCTCAACACTCACAACAAGGAAAAGATTTATGACACAACATACCAGAAGAGTAAAAGGTGCTAATTCTAAGCAACACTTGCCTGATACTTTAGGAAGAAAATGATCCCATTGTATGACACCAACCGTAACTCTTGTTCAAAGCGCTTGATTGAGCCAATCTGGCTCTCAAGTGTAATTTCTGCATAACCAGTACCATCAAAATAGGAGCCATCTGTCAGCCAAGGGTCACCTGTCGATTTAGACCTAACAGAAAAGGGAAGGTAGAAAGTTGGCAATGGGCACACCAAATTAATTAGCTGGGCTCTTGAAATTTAGAAACCAGACTTTTCAAAGAGTTCTTGGTCTGATTATTGACTGAAGAAATGTCAAAAGAGGAAAGATTATCCTGTTTGCTTGGTCAATCTCCCAGGCCCTACATCAGTGATGGAGAACCTTGGCACTCCAGGTGTTCTTGGACTTCAATTACCAGAAGTCCAAGTCAGCACTCCTGCTGATCAGGGCTTCTGGAAATTGAAGTTCAAGAACAGCTGGAGTGCCAAGGTTGGCCATCACATCCCTACATGGTCTGTAAAGAGACACAAACCTGGAAATCAGCAGAGTGACAAACTTCACAATTTTAGCAGAAACAAGGCAGGCTATGGTTATACTAGACAACATTCCTAGTGAAATATCATATAATGAGGAGGAAACCAATGAAGCAGCCCTTGAGGAAGGGTCAGGATAGTCATATGAAATAAATAAATGACAAAGAAATCTCTGCAATTTCCCCCCATAGCTGCAAATGACAGTTCTGTAATGTGTTTCATAATGTTTTTACAGACCAAAAGCTTGGACAGAAAACCAAGAAAGTATTGCTCCTATGAGCTTTTGAAGGATTGTGCTGTCATTGCTTCTGTGGTGTAACCAAAGCCTGGGCTTAAACACAGTAAATTTTCACTGCTCCTCTGGAGGAAATCAAGTGGGAGGTCTCCTGGGGCCTGATCCATAGATCCCTGCCTCTGCTGTTTTTGTGTCGAGAAGCCCACCATTTATTCATACCATTTTAATCCGGGACAGTTCATAAACTAACTTCTAGCAAAACAAAAAGGGAGAAGTAGCTGACCTTGTGCAAGGCCTCTCGGCAGCAGTGTCCAGGTGGAAAGTATTTTGGAAGTTGTACAGACTCACAACTTCTTCATTAAGCGAATCCATCTCTATGCAGCCCTGGTAGTTAGGATACCGGAGAGGTGTAGGAGGCTGTTGACAGAAAACAACAACAAAGGCATCCAGTTCTAGGGTTGGAAGGGCCAGAGGTCTCTATCATTCAACTTTCTAAAACTGACATCCCAGCTTGGTTTCAACCCAGATGCTTGGACATTGTAGATGTTGCTTCCTAATCCAATTGATGTAACCTTCCCTAATGCTACAATCACAGTCTATTTCTTCATCCACCTGCTTGAAGCCTTGCTCTGGTTGCAGTTCTCAACGCCTGAAATATGAATTTGCCTGAGAAGCCCACCAGACAAAAATGGGGATGGGGTAGGTGAGTCTCAACTGTTTCATTGCAACAACAAAGCGAAGAAAGCGGCTTCACTTTGACAGTCCAGGTTTTGATCAGGACCCAAAAGAAGAAAAACTGTTTCACTGTACTGGACAGATTAGGGTTCTGTTATGCACTAGATGAGGAGAAATGTATCTTCTCATGCAGGTAAACATTGGCTGAGAGCATCCTGTAAAATGCACTCAATCAATCAATTTTTTATTAGTTGATTAGCCAGCTGACCACATCAACTTAAAACGTAGTATGTTAAGATTGGATAAAATACAATTACATAAAATGGGGTAATAATAGATCAGTGATGGCAAATCTTGGCACTCCAGATGTTCTTTGACTTCAATTCCCAGAAGCCCAAGCACCCTGTGAATCCACATGAATGAGTTTACTGTGATTCATCTGGTCTGCGCTGCCCTCGTCGCTCTCAGAAGCAGAAGTAAAATGTGCCTGTAAGGTTAAGGTTCTTCTGGGTTAACCCTTCCTCCTTATGGGTGCATTTTACTTCCGCTTCCGGGAGCGACAAGGGCACCGCAGGCTGGATGAATCTCAATAAACCAATTCGTATGGATTCACAGGGTGCTTGGGCTTCTGGGAATTGAAGTCCAAGAACGTCTGGAGTGCCAAGGTTTGCCATCACGGTAATAGATCAATAAAATGTGGGGTGGTACAATATCAGTAAAAAAGATGCATGTAAAATGCACTCACAAGGTCTGCTTTTTAAACAAAAACTTTGAAACCCAACTAGTTAAATGTTTATTAGAGATGACACAGGCCCAGGTTAAAATAGCTATGAAGCATTCCTCAATAAGAAAGTTTAAATAGGAGGGATCTGGCCTGTTTGACCCCTCCACCCCAATTCTGTTGCAACAAGCCCATCTTACCGTGAAGCCAGAAGGGTAGCCACCCACATAGAAGACCACATTGTGGGGCTTAAAATTGAAAAGCCCTTGTTCTCCCTGAGCAACACTGTCTCCTTTGGTTTCATGCAAGGTTTGCTTCTCCACCGTGACAGACATGTGTCCGTACTGCAAGATTCTGCAGACAAAGTGTTGAAATATATTAAAGCAACCCCACAATGCAAACATGATGTATATAATCAGCCAATAAGAAGAGTTCTCTAGTTTCCCACCTCTGCTTATTACCTGACTTGAATTAGAGTGCTTGCTATTAGGGTTTTCAGTCAGTGCATCTGTTTTTTTAGTCATCCTGTTAATATCCTGTTCTTTCTCTCCTATTCACTCTCCAATTTTGCCTTTCAAGCAAAGTGTGTTTGTTTAAATGAAAATTATTGTAAAGAACTGTTTATCTACCAAAGCAACTGTTTACCATTATATCTAAAGCAAAGCAACTGTAAGTAAAGAACATTTTCTTTTACTTCAAAACAACATGTGGTGAGTTTTATTGCTGGGCTAGAGTGGGAGTGTAATATTTTAAGAACTTGCTAACTATAACTATTTGTTAAATCTGCCCCACCTACTGTTGTGCATGCATATAAAAAAACATAATAGGTTATGGCTGCCCAGATTAATAAAGGCAAAGAAAAGAGGTTATGGGCCCAGCATGCTTCTGCAGCACATGCAAATAAAAAACATAACACAAAGAATGGAGCCAAAAATATCCCATCCCCCTCCAGAAGATGTCTGGTCATTGCATGATTACTCACAGACAGACCTCAGCTGAAGAGCCTGAATTCAACAAGCGACTTGGCCAAATACAACCCGACAAGCAACTTCACAGCCTTTAAGTAATGCTATTTTTTCAAGTTGTTATCTCTCCTTTTCCACCTCCATACCTGTTAATGCTGACTGATGCAAACTGTTCTCCAATTTCTTCATCTACAGCTAGATATGTTGGCTCCTCAGCCCCTAGTTTATAGATCCACTGCACTTTGTGGTCTTTCAGGATAATGCCCATGTAGTCACCAGTAGCCTGCAAATATAGATATCTATCTATACATATACACATAGAACACAAATTCAAATTGTTGGGAAATATCTGAAGCATTTTTCTCAAGGCTATCATTTTTGTTCTGAAAACAGGGATGGGTCAGCTATGAAGTACACATTCTGTGCTAATGCTAAATGCTATCCATCTTAGTTGTGTCTCCAGTGTAGCTCTGTGCCCCTGTAGCCTAATTTGGTTTTTAGTATTTATCGTCTCATAACATAATTAAGGTGTAGCGGCTTAGTGTTTGAGATGCTGAGCTTGATGTCTGGAAGTACAACAGAATGAGCACCCATCATCTGCCAACCCAGCAGTTTTAAAGCAAGAAATTGTAAGTAGATAAATAGGTACTGCTTCGGTGGGAAAAGTAACAGTGTTCTGTATACTCTGCTGTTTAGTCATAACTGCCACATGGCCATAGAGCCATCTGCGGATGCAGACAGTGCTAACTCTTTGGCTATAAACAGAGTTGAGCACTGCCCCCTAGAGTTGGACACAAATGGCTTTCAAGCAAGGGAGACCTTTACCTTTAGTAACAATTTTCTACCACAGAACACTGAGAGAAGACTGTTATCCAGGCAATGTTGAGTGGCAACATTGGCATACTAAAGCAATGTGGTAAAACTACATTCCTTCTCTAGATGGCAACTGTAAGCCAAAAAGTGAGGGAAAATAGTCTTATCATGTTTATGGAATGCTTCCCTCAGGATCTACACCAGATGAGAAGGAATGTACTTACATCCTTGTGACCCAAGTACAAGACAAAGCGGCCTGTGTCGTCTTCATTTTGGCGTCTCTGTCTGACTTTGGGCTCCGGGTTCTGGATATAGAATTTGAGGGAGGTGTAGGCAGCCAGATCTTTGAGGTTGCTGGGAGTTCGGACCTGCACGCCTGACGTTCCATTAAACTTCACGGGAACCTTTATCTATAAGTCAAGAGATCAAATCAAGAGGGGCTGACACATCAATGGTGGTTCTTTAAAATCCATCCCAAGCATGACCCAACCTTGCCTTTGAATAAGGAATAGCCAAAGACAGGCTCTAGCACATAGAGGGAGGAGTCATCTTTGTTATCTTCATCCAGCTTTCTTGTAAAAATCATCACTGAACATCTCCTCATGAAACATGTTCCTAATGCCATTCTGGAAGGTGTGGCGTTTCCCCCAGAAGGTCAGTGTTAAGGTAATCCTCTGTAACATAATCTTTGTTAGCTTTAAAAATAGCAGGTAAAAAGCTGCTGTCTTTACTGGGCGGTAGATCCACTGTCATACAACAGTGAATCTCTTCTTCTTCTTCTTCTTCTTCTTCTTCTTCTGCCATATCCAAATCCAAATATAGGCAATCATCATGGCAATCAGCCATGAAGACTGTCCTGAGAATATAATGCAGTGGCCTTTCATCTCCCTTCCACATCGCAGCATGACTATGATCCAGCGCTGTGAGTCACTTTCTGGTCCTGAGCCCTTTTGGCACACAAAGTCCTCCTCACCCTCAGGCCAGTATTGATGAAGTTGCTGCCCTCCATCAAGATGGATTCAAGTGGAACTGAATCCACTTGGGAACCATCACCCTTTCCTATGGACTTCAGCACCCAAGGCCGTTGGTCCTTAAGATAGTCAAGTTAGTTAAGCACCACCTGATACTTGGTGTTGAGTCACTGGTAGTCTAGTCTACTCTATTACCATAGCAGGATAACCTGGCCAGACTGCACAAGCAAATTTCTCCTCCTAAAGATCCACTTGGCTGACATGGAACATGGTAAAAAGGTTGCCTGAGCCCCATACCGGCCAGTTGCTATTTTGACCTGCAGCATTCATACCTTACTGACAGCACTGCGAGCCAATGATATCAGCTGCCGCACCCGCAGAATACTGTCTGAGACAGTGGCGTTGTGACTCCTTCTATTCTCCAGAGTGTTGAGTTTTCCGAGAAGCAGTGGGAGGGTGCTTTCAAGGCTTGATACTGGAGGGCCAAAAATTCATCATGGGAGAGAAGAAGACCATAAGTGAATAAATTTACAGGAAAGGTGCATTGCTAATTACAGAAAAAGGAAAGTATTTATTTATTTATTTATTTAAATTTATTTATCGCCCTCCTCCCAAAAGGGACCCAGGGTGATTTACAACAATTATAAAATCATTTTAAAAAATTAAAACCTCTAAAAACTTTAAAAAACTTGGTATTAAAAGCCAAAAATTACAACACAGGCATACTGGGGTCACACCAACCAATTGGCTAGGGAAATTGCACCATCCACTCCCCAGACCAAATCTGCCAGCCAGGTTTTCACTTCTTTTCTAAAGGGCAGCAACTCCGTCTGCATGCATAGTTCTATTGGCAGGAGGTTCCAAAGGGCCGGAGCGGACACAGAGAAGGCCCTCCTTCTCGTGCCAGCGGGGTGCGCCTCTCTGGCTGATGGCACAACCAGAGAGCCTCTCCGGTCCGCTCTGGTGGGACGGGCAGACGTCCTTGGGACGATGCGGTCTCTTAAGTATCCTGATCCACTACCATGTAGGGCTTTAAAGGTAATAACCAGCACCTTGAATTGCACCCAGAGGCAAACTGGGAGCCAGTGCAGCTCCTTCAGCAGCGGTGAAGCTCGGGCATAATGACCGCATCCCACCACTTCTTGTGCAGCCGCATTCTGGACCAGCTGTAACTGGCCAATCACACGAAGTTGTGCAAAGGCCCTCCTGGGCACGACTGCCACCTGCTCTTTGAGCAGTAGTCGCGAGTCCTGGAGGACCCCCAAGTTACGTACCGGGTCTGTTTGGTGCAGAACTGCCCCATCCAGAACCAAAGGTGGTAGTTCCCGAGATAACACAGGACCCCCAACCCACAGCCACTCAGTCTTGCCAGGATTCAGTTGTACCCCGTTGTCCCCCATCCAGACCTTGACAACCTCCAGGCACCTGGAAAGGACTTCCACTGCATCGCTAGGGTCCCCACGGGCCAAGATATACATTTGGGTGTCATCCGCATACTGATGGTACCTCACCCCATGGGAACGGATGATCTCACCCAGCGGTTTCATGTAGATATTAAATAGAAGAGGTGAGAGCACCGAGCCCTGAGGCACCCCGTATTGGAGCCACCTAGGACTGGACATCTGGAGCTCTGGACAAGTAGAGCTCAAAGGTGGAGTAGCTATGTTCCAAGAAAACAAGATACACATATCTGGCTGCAGGGGTTTTTCAAATGTTTTCTAGAAGTCTTGAAGATGAGCTCCTCTTGTTAGGCAGAGCAAATTGGCTGCCTCTGGCAATAGGCTCAAAGTTGAAATCTGCTCCTATTCTCTCATAACCCTGACTCACTCATTGGTAATCTCGTGGATTGACTACTGTAATGCTCTCTACACGGGGCTGCCCTTGTGTCTGATACGGAGATTACAACGAGTCCAGAATGCAGCAGCCAGGCTGGTGACAAGCATAAAGAAATTTGACCATATTTCCCCAGCTTTGGCAGACCTGCACTGGTTATCTGTTCTCTAACATGTCAGAGACAAGGTGTTAGTGTTATCATATAAAGCCCTATGCAGTTTGGGACCTTGTTATCAGTTAGAGCGTCTCTCCCTCAGAACAACTCCCCACATCACCCATTTGTCACAGTCTATGCAGCTCCAAGTGCCAACCCTGAGGATGGCTAGAAAGTATATAACTAGAAATAGAGCCTTCTCAGTGGCGGCACCAATGCTGTGGAACACACTACCAGTGGAGTTGTGCCAGGTCCCATCCTTGAATATCTTCAAAAAACACCTAAAAACTTTCCTGTTCAAGGAAGCCTCTCAGAACATTACAATTTTAACAATAAACTAGCCAGTCAGTGACTCTCTGTGCCCACAGACACAAGCCATTTTATTTTAGGATGTACTTATTCAGTTGTTTATTTTTATTTTGTTGGGTTTTTTATGTTATTTTGTTATTTGTATGTGCACCACCCAGAGTGGGAAATTTCCCAAATGGGTGGTATAAAAATGCAATAAATACATAAATAAATAAATGTACAAATAAATAAATAAATTTCAAACATCAGGGACTGAAAATATTCCACACCACAGAAGAGGATTGTCACAACACCACAAGGATTATGGTATATTCAAACTAGGATCATTTTATCTTGAAAAAAGCATATATCCCAGAGCATGGAAGCCCTATACCTGTGTTCTTTGCATCCTCAACAGCCTGATTTAAATCTTCACTTTTGAGATCTCCATATTGTTTTTTCCACACATCCAGATTCTTTTTCATGCCGCTCACTTTCCCTTCCATCCTGAACACAGTCTCATTGGCCTTGGTGGCAGCGTCTTTGGCATTTTGGATTGCCTCTGCAGTCCCACCTTCCAAAGTTAAGAAAGCAAGTTGTAATTAGAAGCACAGAAGACAAGCTAACATGAGTTATTTTGAAAAAGAAAGACACTGTGAAACGCATGCCATGACCTACCCCAAACAAGCAACTCCACAGACGTTAAGAATTAAATTAAATTTAACAAGAGCAAATTTATGAATTGACAAATACGACATAGGAGAAATTTGGCAAAAACATTGATCAGGCAATAAAAGCAGAACTTTCTATAATGCTAACTCATCAGGACACTACAGTTGTACCTCATTTAAAGAGCATAATGCATTCCACAGGATTGCTCTTTAAGTGAGTTTGCTCTTTAAGCGGAACCCCATTGTAAGTGACCCATTGTGACTTCTGGCGGGGGGGGGATTGCGAACCCTGATTTATTTGTTAAGCGAGTTTTTGGTTGGTTTTATTTGTTAAACGAAGCGACCAATCAGAGAAAATTCTGCTCTTTAAGCGAGTTACTCTCTAAGCGAGGTGCTCTTTATGTGAGGTTTTACTGTATAATCATCCTTCAACCATTACACTGAATGGATTTCATGTACACCAAATTCTGTCAGAAGGACACAGACAATAGGGCCTTGGCTCGAAGCAATATTAGTACACATAGTAGTAAAGCTTAGATGGGATTCTTGCAAATCAGGTTTTATTTAATTGTGCAATGATCCTGCCTCATTCACAGAATTTTTAAAGGTGTCTAGGCATCATTTTCGATTCATAACCCTCTCACATTTCACCATTCCTGCTTCCTGTATTTTCTTACAGGAGAAGATCAGTTAAGTGAAGTAACAGACATCCATTGTTTTTTGGGACGTAATGCTAGAAATTGTCTGTCTGGAGACATCCATGAATTGGTGGATATGAATTGCTAGATTACCCAGAATGATGACAGGAGAATTCATACATGTGAACTTCTATGCAGAATCTGAACATACCTTGGACCTTGTCTAATGTACTTTTGGCTGACTGTAGTTGGTTCAGAAGTTGTTCTTTCTTTCTTTGGATGCCGACCAATTTGTTCTTGGCTGCCTGCAGTGCTGCGTTAATTTCTTGAGAATGAAATACATAACATACATATGTTATATGTTTTATATGTATAAAATCAGACTATTGGGGAACAACCTCCATCACAGCACTGTGGATGAGATCTGGTGCTATGAATATTGAATAAATGCACTAAGAGACACAGGGACCATATCCTACAATCCTTTATGGAGAGGTCCCACCGTGAACCCACTTCTCTATCACATTCCTTCTCAGCCACAAGGGGAAAGAGCAGGCACCTCCCAAAATCTTCCCCTGTCAAGAGCCAGTGTGTGGTCTACTGGCAGCCTCCAATACCTGAGATTCACTTTTTATATTGGCTACAGTACAACCCCACCACCCCAAATATTAACATAAAAACATATACTTTTGCAAAGTGGAAGTGGAAATCTGGTTTTATTATTTTTGGAGCTTGCTAACAAGAAAACCTAAAAAAACGGAATAGCCATAATTGTCAATAAAAGGGTGAGAAAAGCAGTAATGGGATATAATCTCAAAAATGATAGGATGGTGTCAGTCAGAATACAAGGGAAACCATTCAATATCTCTGTAATCCAAATATACGCACCAACCACTAGTGTACTAGTGTACAGATGAAGCCAGAATTGACCAGTTCTATGAGGACTTAGAACACCTCATAGAACAGACACCAAGAAATGATGTACACATTATCATAGGAGACTGGAATGACAAAGTAGGAAATCAAAAAGTAAATGGAATAACAGGCAAGTTTGGTCTTGGAACACAGAATGAAGCAGGCCAAAAACTGATTGAGTTCTGCCAAGATAACGCACTAGTCATAGCAAACACTCTCTTTCAGCAACACAAACGGAGACATTACACATGGACATCACCAGATGGCCAACATCGAAACCAGATTGATTACATACTCTGCAGCCAAAGATGGAGAACCTCCATACAGTCAGCAAAAACAAGACCAGGAACAGATTGTGGCTCAGATCACAATCTACTGATCGCAAAATTCAGGCTTAGACTCAAGAAAATAGGGAAAACAACTAGGCCAGACAGATATGACCTAGACAACATCCCTAAGGAATACACAGTGGAGGTGTGGAACAGATTCAATGGCTTGGACCAGATAGACAAGAGTGCCAGAAGAATTATGGACAAAGATGCGGGACATCATGCAGGAGGCAGCAAAGAAAACCATACCAAAAAAAAGAAGCGTAAGAAAGCTAAGTGGTTGTCCGATGAGGCTCTTAAAATAGCAGAGGAAAGAAGGAATGTAAAAGGCAAAGGAGAAAGGAAAAAATATAATCACTTGAATACAGAATTTCAAAGAAAAGCAAGGAGAGATAAGGAAACCTACCTGGATGAGCAGTGCAAAGAAATAGAGCAAAACAATATCAGGGGTAGGACTAGAGATCTTTTTTTAAAAAATGGGGAAATCAAGGGAATGTTTAAAGCAAAAATGACCATGATAAAGGACAAAGATGGCAAGGAGTTAGCTGATGCAGAAGAGATTAAGAAAAGATGGAAAGAGTACACAGAGGACCTCAACACCCCTGATAATCACAATGATGAGAACATTGAACATAAGCCAGATATCCTAGAGTGAAGTCAGAAAGGCCCTAAAAAGCACTGCAAACAACAAAGCCAGCGGAGATGATGATATCCAGGTTGAACTTTTCAAAGCCCTAAAAGATGATGGAATCAAATTATTACATTCTATATGCCAGCAGATTTGGAAAACACAACAATGGCCACAGGATTGGAAAAGATCAGTATATGTTCCAATCCCCAAAAAGGGAAATGCCAAAGAATGTTCAAATTATCAAACAATTGTGCTCATCCCACATGCTAGCAAGGTGATGCTCAAGATAATACAGGATAGACTGTAACAGCATGTGGAGAGAGAATTACCAGAAGTGCAGGCGGGGTTTAGAAGAGGCAGGGGGACTAGAGACCACATTGGCAACATATGATGGATCATTGAGAAAACAAAGGAATATCAGAAACAAGTTTACTTCTGTTTCATTGATTACACTAAGGCCTTTGACTGTGTTGACCACAACAAAATGTGGCAAGTAATTAAAGAGATGGGAATACCAGAGCACCTTATATGCCTCATGAGAAATCTGTACATGAATCAAGAAGCAACAGTTGGGACAGAATATGGAATGACGGAGTGGTTTGGAATAGGAAAAGGAGTAAGACAAGGCTGCATTTTGTAACCCTGCTTATTCAACTTATACACAGAGCACATAATGCACAATGCAGGGATGGAGGAATCTCAAATTGGGATCAAAATTGCTGGGAGAAACATTAACAATTTGAGATATGCAGATGATACCACCCTAATGGCAGAAAGTGAGGAGGACCTAAAGAAGCTCCTGATTAGGTTGAAAGAAGAGAGTGCAAAAGCTGGCTTGAGACTCAATATCAAGAAAACCAAGATAATGGCAACAGGCCCTGTCAGTCCCTGCAAAATAGATGGGGAAGAAGTAGAAGCAGTGACAGATTTTACTTTCCTAGGATCAAAGCTCACTGCAGATGGTGATTGCAGCCATGAAATAAAAAGGCAACTGATTCTTGGGAGGCCAGCGATGAAAAACCTGGGGAGCATAGTGAAAAGTAGAGACATCAAATTGCAAACAAAAATTTGCATAGTCAATGCAATGGTATTTCCGGTGGCAATGTATGGTTGTGAGAGCTGGACCATTAGGAAAGCTGAGTGCAGAAGAATAGATGCCTTTGAGATGTGGTGTTGGAGAAGAGTTTTGAGAGTCCCCTGGACAGTGAGGAGAACAAATAGATCAATCTTAGAAGAAATCAACCCTGACTGCTCCTTAGAAGGTCAAATAGTAAAGATGAAGCTAAGGTACTTTGGACATCAAATGAGAAGAGAAGATTCACTTGAGAAAGCCTTGATGCTGGGAAAGGTGGAGGGCAAAATAAAAAGGGGGGGGCAAAAATGAGATGGCTAGATAGTATTGTGGACGCAATGGGCACAGAGCTGAGCGAGTTGAGGAGGATGGTGGAGGACAGAAGTGCCTGGTGGACAGTGGTCCATGGAGTCGCAGAAGGTCCGAATTGACTGTGCGGCTGAAGAACAACAACAACAACAACAAAAATTGGCCATCCATCCTACTTCCAGAAGATCCTAAGAGAAGAAAACTGACCCTCAATATTGTCAAATCTGCCCACTCATGTGCTAGAGCCATGTTTTTGTATCTCATGGCCTGTTGTGACTTCTTCAACTGGAAACAAAGCCCTGGCCCACTGCAGTGAGGAAATCCCAAGATTTTAATTGTAGTAATAACTCATTCACCCCATGGTTTGTTTGTATGTTGTTGTTTTTTGGGTGTGAGGGTGTTTCTAATACTGGCTCTCCTTGACCACAGAAGTGTAGTGCATGGAAACAGGGAGAAATGGACGTTGATTAGAGCTGACACATTCACAAAGAACAACGATGCTTCTAAAGTAGAGAAAATGGGAATGTGTAAATAGAGAATAGATAAAGGTAAAAGAGAATAGATCCTGTGGTAAAAATGGAAGTTGAAGACTAGTAATGAGGAAAGAGCATAAACAGGGTCGTGTGACTCCAGAAGAGAATTTCCTTGGTAAGGTTTCTCTCTTACCTCCACTGAGCTTCTTCTGCTCCTTCTTCACAGCTTCTTCTAAGGCAATGCTCCTGTTCTTCATCTCTTCTGAACCGGCCCCAAGATCATCCAGAATGACATTCTGCAGACACAGAATATACCTTATCTACCAAGTATCCCATCTTGAATCGTTGGCTTACATCTGGGTCCTAAACTTTGTGGGCCACCTCCTTACCTCTCTGTCTTGCTATCTCCACTATCTTATTGCCACCAACTCGTTTACTTTCACACCAATTTTTCGATTAGGCCAGAGCTCCTGCCCTATAGAGTGGCATCCTTGTAAATCCTAGCCAATTCTGCTAATGCTTCGCTGAATGCAGGTCTTGTGATCCAGATTTAATGGATCAGCTGCACCAAACCAGAGCAGCCTGAAGAGATATTTTAGAGGACAGATGAAGGGAAGAGTGTGATGCTGGCCAGCAGCCATTAATGCCAGTTTAGCAGGAGACTTTAACCTTCTATGGTCCCCCCTAAATTTGTCTACCAGGCCACCCTCCCCCCTCCCTTCAACAAATTCAATAATTAAAGACATCTGTCACACAGAGGAAACCATTTCTCGTGGACGACTGAAACTGACAGACAATAAAAGCTCAGCCATGGCTAAGCAGTGGACCTGGAACCCAGAAGTCAACTTGCATTCAGAGACAATAATATTACTTTTGGGGACTACATCTTCAAGGAACCCTAAGGCCAACCATGATCTGCAACTTTCCCCAGGTCTGGCGGCCTCGAAAACACCCTGGTTTTCAAGGACTGTTGTAGGGAAAGGGATTAGTACCATCAAAGCTTCACTGGCAGCACGATGTGCTTCATTGGCTGCACTCTCTGCACTCCTGACTGCCTCGATTATGCTGGCGTAGGCATTGGAAGCATTGATGGCTCGCTGAATGAATCCATCCTGGTTTGTGCCATGAATTATTCTGTTTTGGAAGGACAAATAAACAAACAGAAGTGGTGTTTGCCAGAAGTCCAGTAGGCCCCAAATGGCCAAGACAAAGCTGAGAACAGTTCACAGGTTGTTCTGGCTTGAGACTCAGCAGTTTTAACCAGAAGGCAGCTTGTTGAAGAACCAATCAGTTATTTCACACGGAGAAACCATTTTCAAAACAGCAAACTGGGGCTTTCTAAGTACCATTGTCAACAGTGTGTGTACGGCTGAGAGAGTTATGTCCTTGCCACCTAGGGGTCCTTGAGCAAGCTGCAAAGTCCCAGAGCACCACCAAAAACAGACAATGGCAAACCAGTTCTCAGTACAGTGGAACCTCATACAACAATTTGCCCGTATAGCAATGAAATCGTGTGACAATTAGGTTGGGGGGGGGGGGGGACAGGACGGGACGGCGTGCCACATAACAATTTTCCCTATGGAAAAAATCCATACAACAATTTTTCAATGGGAAAAACCTCTTAGCGAAAAAATCATTGTATGACGCATCCCATGGGGGAAATTGCTATATGATGCATGCATCATAAACCAATTGTTTCGTACTGCAACAAGCCCTGTGGAATGGATTCAAACTGCTGTATGAGGTACCACTGTACAGTCAAACCTCGCATAACGAGTGTTTCACTAAGCGAAAAACTCGCATAACGAGCAAGGTTTTTGCTAAGCGGTCTGACTCGCATAACGAAAATTTTTGTTATGCGAGTCGGACTTTCCCTATGGAAAAACTCACATAACAAGCATTTCTATGGGAATTTTTTTTTCGCTATGCGAGTTTCCCCCTTGAAATGCTCGTTATGCGACTTTTTCCATAGGAATTTTGTTTGTTTCGCATAGCGAGCAACCTTGGATAAAGAATTAAATTCGTTATGCGAGGTATTACTGTACTTTATTTATTTATTTTGTTTTTTTTTAATTCTTTATTTATAGGTTTATAAAAAAGTAAGATATACATAACAAAGTAAAATATACATAAAAAATAAACTCATACATTAGGAAAATAGCTTTTTTAACATACTCTTCAATAAATTCTTACACATGATAAATGTAAAAACAAAAATTCAATCAAAATCACACATGTAGAAGCATTTGTAATTCACCTCTAATAATTGTACTTTATAGAGCCCTGGTGGTGCAGTGGCTAAACTGCTGTACTACACCCAAAACTACATTGTGAGTTAGATCCTGAATGTAGCTCAAGGTTGACTCAGCCTTCCATACTTCAGAGGTTGGTAAAATGAGTACCCAGCATGTTGGGGCAAAATGCTAATTAAGTTCTGAACCACCCAGAGAGTGCACTATGCACTATGGGGTAGTATATAAGTCTCATTGCTATTGCTAACCCTGGAAAGGGTTATCATAAGTCAGAACTGGCTTAACAGCAAACACAATATTGTTATAGTCTTCAAACCCTACCCACCTGGAGTAGCTGTAAAAGCAGTAAGAATCATACTCCCTAATGCAGACTGGAATTAGAGACACACAGATCAGGTCCATAATTGAACATGGATACACTGAACCATGCAGCTCACAAGGGACATAGTATAACTCTCAGTCCATGTGGTGCTTTTACACAGGAAAAACACTTTGTGCACTGAAAAATGAAGATGTGGCACTGATGCAGAAAAGTGTCTATTAGATTAGAGATCTAATAGATTAGAATAATGGCCTGAGGAGAAGACTCCATGGTTTAGCAGTGCCTGAGAACATCGCCCCCTCCTCTGGGCCTGAGGGGAGTTAGTCTATTTTGTGAGGTTATATTTTATCATTTTAATTGTACTGTTGCTGTTTTGACTGTAAGCTGCCCTGAGTCGCCTCGGCGAGTGGGTGGCAATATAAATAAATAAATAAATAAATAAATAGATAGATAGATAGATAGATAGATAGATAGATAGATAGATAGATAGATAGATAGATAGATAGATAGATAGATAGATAGATAGATAGATAGATAGATAGATAGATAGATAGTGAACCTGGGCACTCCAGCTGTTCTTTTATTTCAATTCCCAGAAGCTCAAGTCCCTGTGAATCCACATGCAGTTAACCCATTCATGTGGATTCACTGGGACTTGGGCTTTTGGGAATTGAAGTTCAAAAACAGCCGGAGTGCCAAGGTTCTCCATCACTGGATTAGATGCACAAATGCAAGATTTCCCTCTAAACAGATCTACTTTGCTTTCCCATCTCTTTTATTGTGTATGTGAAGCTGGATTCACAAATGAAACCAAGTGCATAAATGCAGTATCCCATTCCTCTCTCTTCTGTATTTAAAGCTATTCAAGATCTAGGAAGATGCAAACTAAACTCTTTTCTGAGTTAGATTTTTAATGTTTTGTTTTTAAAGGTTACACATATAAAGTCAAATAGTTTTTAAACAAGGGACATGGTGCTGTATTCTCGTAAAATGCAGAAGGAATCTTGGCCCTGTAAGTCAGGCTCCTCAAACTTGCATTATCTCAAGACTCAAGTCCCAGTTGGGCCAGCAAAGAGATAACAGGACAGCAGCAACACACAAGTACCTGGATAGATTTCTTGCCAGCTCATCTAGGATCCTTGCATGCTCTTCAGCCTCTTCAACAACAGAGATCTTGTTGCTAGCAAGTGAATACTCCTTTGCCTTCTCTGACAGAGGGTACCTGGCCCCATCCAGCTGTGCTGCTAACTTTTCTGATTCCTGCAACACCACAGAGAAACATCTGGCAACATTCATTCTCTTTGCTTCCTCATTCCCTCACCTCCTATCTGCAGATATTCTATGACTTGTAATACGAAAAGCATCCAAACCTTTACAGTACTAATACAATAATCACAACAATCATTCAAACAGATTGACTTTTGTGTGGCATCCTTGGGAAACAATTCTGTTTGTATGTCTTCTTAGTCCCCCCCCCCCCCCCGGTGCTGCAGTTGTTTGAAATTGGTTCTCTTGGGTGGATTAATGACATAGATCTGTTTTATCATTTGAAAGTGTTCTCCAGGTAATATCTAGCAACTGTTTGAAAATGCATGTTAGACTCTCCACATACGATCTGTTTGATATCTAGAGTGTGCAGGTGCAAAAACTAAAAGACCTTATTGATCTACGTTTGAGCCTAAAATTTGCTTATGAAGGCAACTCCATTACAGAGGATTTTACCACCTGTGTATTCAGTCATACCCCAAGAAAAGAAAAAGCAGTAGTCAGATGGCTTACACTGCCCCCCCACATACATTTTTACAAAAAAATAATAATCCTAGACTTCTTAAGGCTAGCAACTTCATCTTGGAGCTAGATGTCTGCTTTTGAGATTTGTCACTTTTCTCCCTAACGTCCCCTCCTCTTCACACCATCCACATGACAATTACTGCCAAAGCTCATTCTTTCATGATAATTACTGACAAAACCTTTCTCACCTTACAAATAACACCTTCTGGATCTAACACCCATCACCCAGTCAGTACACACCTAGATCCTTCAGAATTAATGGGAAACCACAGTATCACTTACCTCTTTAGCATTTTCAATTATCTGCAAAAAATCTGAGATCTGGGCAAGAGAGTCTTCAGCCATGAGCAAGGTGTTCCGGATCACATCAAATTTTTCCTGCAGTTCTTTTCTTTTTTGCTGTTGGATATCAAATACCCATAAGCATTAATTTGTGCAGCAACAACATAGCATGTTGCACTTCTCAAGATTCATCAACACATGTACATTTTCCACAACATAGATTTTGCTATCGTTCCTGCCTGCAGGATTAGCCCGCCCTTCAGAACTTTTTCCTCCAACAGCCATATTTTAAAGGTGATCGAGATCACCTTTCCCCAATGTGGCATTTTTCCAGGGCATTTGTAAAGCTCTCACTGTCTCCCAGTCCACCCGTGTGCCTGTCAATTTTATCATCCATGTAGGCAATGGTACTTCTGTCAAATGTGATTCATACTGATCTTTTGTTATTGGTATATATTGAATATTACAATTTTAATACATTTTTCTGAAAATGTGTATACATTTTTGTTGCACCCTCTGTTTGAAGACAAGAGGAAAGAAATCAATGGGTGAGAACTATTGGGGTGATGAAGCTGCAGGCTTTTGCAAACCACTTTCACTCTGATCTCATGCATGTTTATTCCACATTATGGCCTACTGACTTCAGTGGGTTTTACATTTAGAAAAGGTACTTAGGACTGGAAGATTGGAATAGAGGGCTGTGCCACTGATGTTACCATCTTTAAAAACAAAACAAAGGAAACAGAGAGAAATACTAAAAAAAAATTTCCTCAGACTATTTATAAATTAATTTTGGAAATTTAACAAGATACAGTCAAACCTCGCATAAAGAGTGTCTCGCTTAAAGAGTAACTCACTTAAAGAGCAGAATTTTCTCTGAATGTTCGCTTCGCTTAACAAATAAAACCAACCAAAAACTCGCTTAACAAATAAATTGGGGTTCACAATTCCTCCCTACAATTGGTCATTTACAATGGTGTTTCACTTAAAGAGCAAACTCGCTTAAAGAGCAATCCTGTGGAATGCATTATGCTCTTTAAGTGAGGTACAACTGTACATTGGTTTTACTGCTATGAAATGACTGTTGTGTTGAAGCCACAGCAGACTACCTGTATCGCCTCTGGCAGCCATTTTGTAGAGGCACCTACAAAACTTTCTCAAAATATCAAATGCACATGGCTTCCTCCACAAATCTAATCTGGAGAAATTTTTTTCCAAACAGACACACCCTTGGCCCCAGTAACCTGACTGGAAATGTCAGGAGTTGAGAAATAAACAACCTAATTTTCACATCCTGTATCCTTAACATGCCATGGCCTGTGAACACATTTCACTTATCTTCAAGTGCTATTTGTGCAATATCTAGCCTGAAGGTTGAAACAGCTACTCTTAGAAAGCTGCAAGGAATCACTGTTAGTTACTTCACAGATCAATTTACACCTTGCCTACAGTTTCTTCACCTAAATCAGATACAGTGGAACCACGCATAATGAACGTTTCGCATAGCGAAAAATTCGCATAATGAAGCATTCATTATGCAGGGGCAAAACCTCGATAGATCTCTGCCCCAAACCCACAAGGCTGTTCTCCAACCCTGCAGGCTTTGGGGCAGAGATCAACGCCAGGGAATTTGAGGCAAACATTTGCATCCCACAAAGTTATATTAACGTTGTGTGATGCAAATGTTTGCCTAAAATTCCCTGATGTTATACGATTTTAACGTTATCCGAGGCAAACTTTATCCAAGGTATTACTGTATAATGAATTGGGCACCATTTGGGATCAGAAGCAAACCTTTCTCTCTCGTTTTATTAGTTCCACCTACAAAATATCAAGCCTGTGGATATGAGACCAATTAGTCATCTTCTGGTCAAGGAAGGAGGAGTGAAGAAAACTGTCATAATTGAGAAATAACACAAAAAAGACTGCAGGTTATATAGCGGCTGTCAATCAGTTTTCTCCAGTCCACCATCTTCTGATCTCAAGGAAGCCTTAGGCTGTCTTTGCCCTTTAAACCCACTGCACCTGAATGTGCAGGTGCATTACTTAGCTCAGCTGGGTTTGAAGCTGCAGCATTACTGAAGGCTTCTGGTCTGGTGGGGTAGATTTGGCTTTGAGGCACCTAGACAGACACCAAACATGAGATAATCTGAAAAGCCATGACAACATGTCTTGAATATTGTCTACATACCAGACATGCTTTACCTAAAGTCAAAACATGAGACTTTTTAAATTACTGAATGACAAAAATCCCCTCTGGCATAGCAGCTCACACTAACTACTTTGTAAGCTCTCTTGCGTACCTGAGTTTCTTCCAGATGATTACGATTTAGGCTGTTGAGGTCCTCTGTCTGACGGGTTTTATTCACAGCTTCATTCATGGCATCTCGCAGATCCATCAGCTTTGAGCTGTACTGATCCAACTGATCCTTGATCTGATCCACTAGTTCTTGATTGGACTCTAATTTGCTATAAAGTTCTGTCTTCACACGGTCAAGCACTAATAGAATGAGAGTTCAGAGTACATACCAATCAGAGAATCAGATTATTCTGTGCCTGCGTGTTCAGGGTCTACAACTCTTATGCTGCTGGGAGCTCAAATGTTGAGCAAAGCAAGCACCCCACATTGGGCCTGAATCAGGGCCATTCTCTGTTACATTGATCGTACCAAGGAAAGAAGGGCATAGCCAGGCAGGTTGCTGTGTTAGTCTGTTGCAGCAAAACCAAGAAAGAATATTGTGGCACATTAAACATTAGCAAGTTTTATCTGACAGTCTTTTTTGGACCCCACCCAACTTCTTCAGACAAGGATGTAAGTATAAATACAGAAGGGCTTAAAAGTTAAGATGCTGCGCTTGAAAACTGGAAGGTTGGCAGATGAGCAGTTCGAGACTGAAGTCCTGTGCAATGGAGTGAGCACCCATCGTCTGCCCCAGCGTGCCAATTTGAAAGTAAGAAATTGCAAGTAGATAAATAGGTACTGCTTTGGTAGGAAAGGTAACTCTTTCGTGTGCTCCAGCATCTAGTCATGTCTGCCAAATGACCACAGAAATGTGTGCAGACACAGAGCACCACCTCCTAGAGTCAGATATGACTGGCTTTTGAGTAAAGGACACCTCGTTAAACACTCCTGCTCATTCATTATTATATTTCCTATTTCTTTTAATACAGGAAAGTGGCCCTTCATTTAATGGAGAATACACTAATTTCCAAACAATCATATTGCATGCATTCATTTAAATAGATAGATAAGTAAAGATAAAGATCATCCTTGCTTGAAAGCCAGTTGTATCTGACTCTAGGGTTCAGTGCTTATCTCTGTTTATAATCTGGAGAGCCAGCACTGTCTGCATCTGTAAATGTCTCAGTGGACATGTGGCACGGATGTCTAGATACCGGAGTCCACAGAACACTGCTTATCTTCCCACCAAAGTGGTCCCTATTTATCTACTTGCAATGTCTTGCTTTCGAACAGCTAGGTTAGCAGGAGTTGGGAGAGAGATGGGAGCTCATTCCTTTGTGCAGTACTTGGGGCACGAACTGCTGGCCTGCTGCCTTCCAGTCAGTGTCTTAACCACTTGAGCCAATGCAGTCAGAGGGCTAGAAGTCAAATAGATAGAAGACTGCTCCAATATTAAGAATGCTCCGGTATTAAGAATGCCCAGAAGAAATTAGAACATCACTGCCCAAAAGTGGCCATAATTTTGGAGAAAAATTGAAACTATAAAATGAGAACTTAAACCTAAGGAATGTATAAGCTAGTTGTGTAGCTGTGTGTTGTTCTTGGCCAGAGCTTGGATTTTTTACTTTTCCAAGTGTCTGAACCCAACCATGTGTAGTCTGAAACAAACAGACCACTGATCTTCACACAGGCAAAGCATAAATCTCAACAGAGAAGAGGACCATGGATGGATCCATCCTGCTCCAGAAGATCTATCTGTCAGCTTGCAATAAGTCTACCAACCAAAGTATGTTGACAAAAGAGTCCTTGGAACTGACAAGGAATACTCCCACTCTTCTACCCATTTACCTCTCATCTGATCCCTGTTTTACTCACATTTCTGAGCTTCATCACGCTCCTCAAGAGCTATTGCTCTTTGGAAACTAAAATCCATGCCCTTCATGTGTGTCAGCATTGCATCCACCTCAGCCATCCTCTGCCAAAACTCCTCTGTGGAGGTGGCACTAGCATTTGCAGCAGCAAAAGTGTCCACCTGGCACACAAGGCCTATACAAAAAGATATGATTTTTCTTTTCATTTATTTTTGTGACCAGGAAATGAAATATGCATTTATTTTTATAGCGTGGTTATTGTTCTCACTATTTCAACAAGTATGTAGAATGAATAGACGGTGTCTGTTGTTTAAATTATTATCTCTGCACATATGGCCAACAGTAACTTACCTCTTTTCCTTGTAGGAAAGTTCTACAACTCTCAGGATTCCAGAACAGTTACTAGAATTTGTGCTGATTGCCCAGATATAATGTTTTCCACTTATTGGCAGAGTTGTTAACACCACCACTCATTCAGGGAAATTCTTTTAGTTTACTCAATAGCCTTTTGGGCCAAATTGCTCAAAATCTACTTTGGGTTGCCTGCCACTTCATAGTTTTTCATTCACAGCAATGTATCAGCATATCAATATAGTGATAAAATGTGGAAAATCACAAAGCTTACACCAGCATTACAATGTTTCAAAGCTTAGACATAACCCAGTTACATGGGAAATAATAGTTAAGCAGGTCTTCCCCATGGAAATAGTATCAAGCTAACCCAATACAGTAAAACACCGGATAACGATTGGTTCGGATAACGCTAAAATCGCATAACTTTAAGTAATCTGGGGAGGAGAATTGGATCGAATAACGTTAAGGTCCTATGGGATGGATCGGATAACAACCGCTAAAGCCTGTGCGGTTACAATGTATCTCTATGGAGCTTTAACGTTATCCGATCCATCCCATAGGATTTTAACATGGATCAGATAACACTAAAAATCGGATAACACCAAGACTTGTGGAACCAAGTTTTAGCGTTATCCGGTATTTTACTGTACTTGGGTCATGTTAGCACTTTCCAGCCATCCACATGAATACTATTCCAACTGCACAGGGTCTACTGACAGGAAATGCTTCCACTTAAACAGAGTAACTTTTAAAGTACAGTAATACCCCGTATAATGTGAGTATCATATAGCGCTAAAACCGTATAACGTGACAAGATTTTTGGAAAAATCTTGTTTCAAATAACACGATTTTAACGTTATACGATACAGTCGTTCTTAGCAGCAGGGTGGGTGGAAAGCTGAACGGGGTTCTCCGTTCAGTTTCCCAGCCACCCTGCAGCTACGGAGGCAGGGGTGGGGAGGCTGGAAAGCTGACAGGGGGCTCCCCCGTCAGCTTACCCAGCCACCCCACAGCTGCGGAGGCAAGGGCGGGTGGCTAGGGAAGCTGACAGGGAGTCCCCGTCAGCTTCCCCAGCCACCCTGCAGCTGTAGATCGGGTCCTCTGATCTCTCTGGAGCAGGCAGGGGACCCGATCCAAGCTGTTTCTGGGCTTCCCCGACGTCCTGAGCCAATGCAGCAAGCCAGAATGTCAGGGTTCAAATCCCGACATTCTGGCTTGCTGCACTGGTTGAGGACATCAGGGAAGCCCAGAAACAGCTTGGATCGGGTCTCCCCACCTCACTGGACCCGGCGGGGGGTCAGAAACCCCAAAATTGTTAAAAAAAAAAGTCCGGTTTTTTTTTTACCAATTTTGGGGTCTCTGACCACCTCCACCACCCCCCGCCGGGTCCAGGGAGGTGGGCAGACCTGATCCAAGGTGTTTCTGGGCTTCCCCGACGTCCTGAGCCAGTGCAGCAAGCCAGAATGTCAGAGTTCAAATCCCGACATTCTGGCTTGCTGCACTGGCTCAGGACGTCGGGGAAGCCCAGAAACAGCTTGGATCGGGTCCCCACACCTACCTGGACCCAGCAGGGCGGGGGTCAGAAACCCCAAAATTGGTTTTAAAAAGTCAGTTGTTGTTTTTTTACCAATTTTGGGGTCTCTGACCCCCCCCCCCCGGCCGGGTCTAGGGAGGTGGGCAGACCCGATCCAAGCTGTTTCCAAAGTTCTCCCACCTCCCTGGAAGCTGCAGCAAGGCAAAATGTCAGGATTCGAATCCCGACATTCTGGCTTGCTGCAGCCTAAAAGAGGGTGGGGGAAGTTCAAAATTAGCGTGCATCAGCTCTAGGGAGGTCGGGAGACCCGATGCGTGCTAATTTTGAAGTTACCCCACCCTCTTTTAGGCTGCAGCAAGCCAGAATGTCGGGATTCGAATCCTGACATTTTGCCTTGCTGCAGCCTCCAGGGAGGTGGGAGAACTTTGGAAACAGCTTGGATTGGGTCCCCACACCTCCCTGGACCCGGCGGGGGGGGGTCAGAGCCCCCAAAATTGGTAAAAAAAATTGGACATTTTTTTACCAATTTTGGGGGCTCTGACCCCCCCCCCCCCGGGTCCAGGGAGGTGTGGGGACCCGATCCAAGCTGTTTCTGGGCTTCCCCGATGTCCTGAGCCAGTGCAGTAACCCAGAATGTCGGGATTCGAACTCTGACATTCTGGCTTGCTGCACTGGCTCAGGACGTCGGGGAAGCCCAGAAACAGCTTGGATCAGGTCTGCCCACCTCCCTGGACCCGGCGGGGGGGTCAGAAACCCCAAAATTGGTTTTAAAAAGGACTTTTTTTACCAATTTTGGGGTCTCTGACCTCCCGCCGGGTCCAGGGAGGTGGGGAAACCCGCTCCAAGCTGTTTCCAAAGTTCCCCCACCTCCCTGGAGGCAGCAGCAAGCCAAAATGTCAGGATTCAAATCCCGACATTCTGGCTTCCTGCAGCCTCCAGGGAAACAGGGCTTTTTTTAACATTGTGTGATCAATGTATCCCACAACGCTAAAAACCGGATAACGACAGGACTTGTGGAACCAAGTCATAACGTTATTCGGGGTTCTATTGTATACTGCAATCTCTCACAACACACAATTGTGTTCTCAAGTTGTGTTTTTGTAGAGTAGCAATAGCAGTTACACTTATATACCACCCCATAGCACTTAGTGTATACTCTCTGGGCGGTTAATGGCCAAGCTTCTGATCTTCCAAAGTGGTTGTGGTTTTTTTTTTTGTCAAAGCAGAAATACTTCAAAGCCACAGACTAATGTCTCACCATTAATTTTGTTCTGAATTTTAATGATATCCTGAACAAGATTCTCTGCTTGCTGGTAGCTCTCTTCTGTGCTATTTGTTACATGGATAGCTTTTCTGTGAGTCATTGTTGCCTAAAACAGACCAAAAAAATTGTTATTTTAGTGGACATATATAGAGACTCAACATGGTGGGTAGGTGTCAAGGAAATTGAAGAGATGAACTGAAACTTCTAGCCTTGTTTGCTAAAAGGCAATGAGCATTTATGAGTTTGAGATATTTATTTTCCAAATGCCATAACCGAACTGGATCAATGAAGAGAATAGGAAAAACCCTACCTTATGCTGAAGAGCATTCAAATCCTGAACAAAGTCTGTGTTCTCTTCTTCCAGCTCATCAGCCCGTTCTCTGGCTCTGTTTTTTGCTCTCTGATGTTCACGCATGTGGTTCTGCAAAAGGAAAGTGAGTAAGATTTAATGCCCTAATCTCCAATATTCAAGGAGAAAACAAGAATAATAAATTGGAGGGTTCAACGTACTGTGATGCCCTGCATAGTACCATTGATACTATGTAGACGGGCCCATGCAATCGATGTGGCATTGAGACTTGTCAACTGGTGCCTGAGTTCAGGGAAGGAGCTTTCAATCTTCTGGAGATCTTCCAGCAGGAGCAGAACACAGCTGTCACAAGCTGTTTGTGAGAAAGGAAAGTGTTACTTAGATGACACCCTTAAAGAAGTCACTAGCTTATTTTAGACTGAATGAAAGACCAAAAGTTAGTTCTATTTCAGCTACCCCTTCGTTGTACTACATGAGCTACCAAAATGTCTGTCTCCTTTCCTTCTAAACATTACACTGCAGACAATGGCTTCTAATGGCCATATAAATACGTATATATTATGTATTTTAGGGACTTTTTAAAATTTAAATATTTTTAGATCGAAGGATAACTGAAGCCCCACAAATATGGCAGAAAACCTGTATCTAGTTTGAGCAACTAATTCAGAAAAGTGAAAATACTTAATATTCATAAAAACAAGTTATGGGCTTAACCACACCTACAATTTATGACAATGGTCCAGCATGATGATGATAATGATGATGATTCAAGATGATTTGAAACTACAGTAATACCTCGGATAACGTTTACCTCGGATAATGTTTACCTCGGATAACGCTAAAATCGCATAACGTTAAGTAATCTGGGGAGGAGAACTGGATCGAATAATGTTAAGGTCCTATGGGATGGATCGGATAACAACCGCTAAAGCCTGTGCGCTTACAATGTATCTCTATGGAGCTTTAACATTATCCGATCCATTCCACAGGATTTTGACATGCATCGGATAACACTAAAAATCGGATAACACCAAGACTTGTGGAACCAAGTCTTAGTGTTATCAGAGGTATTACTGTATCAGTTTCCATAGCAAGGTAATAGCACTTCCACTATTTGTTATACAGTATATTGGTTGATGTCAGAAAACAGACATCTTTTTCCTAATGGTCTCAAAGCTTGGTTAAGTTGTAGTTTCATATAGGCCTCAGAATAAATCTTTTGTCTTCTCTGAGCCTCAAGGCTGTGTCACAGACAGCATGTTTTTCAGTGTCAGTGTACCCGTGTTATCTTTCTAGGCTCCTGGATGTTTTGACTAAACAGAGAACATTCTCTGTTCATTCTGTGTGCACGTGTGTAAACAAAGTATTGTTCTGAGAAAGTTTTATCTGTTACCTGATTGGCTAAAGCTAAACCACCTGACTGCAAATTCTCCATTTTGGAGAGTAGAAGGAGTTCGTCTCTGCTACTTCATGGATTAAGACCTGTTTTTGATTAGAGAGCTTTTGTTTCTGAATCTCTATGGGCTAACATCCTTAGCCTAGGAGCTATGCATTTTTGCTCCTTAAAAATGGTTACCTAAAAGATCTTGGACTGTTTATTGGACTGACCTGAGCTACTGACTTTTATTCTTTATGGACCTGATCAATAAATCTTCATCATTTTTCTGAACAAAATGTCTTTATTGGACTAAAAGGGTAAGAGCAGCATTGCATTTCACACACAACTTTGAACACGCTACCCAATTAAACCTCCTTGTAGCTGATAAGCAGTTGAAAAGTTCTTATTGCCGTCCAGCCCGCCCTGTGTAGGTTTGTTTTGGTTTACAGGAGGTTTTCCAGAAGTGAGGGGGCCGGCTGGTACATGACAGTTGAAATACCAAAAATAACTTTGGGGCAAAATGTTAACAAATGCCTCTTTAAAGGAGCCCTTGTGGTTAAACTGCTGTAATGAAGTCCAAACTGCTGACATTGTGAGTTCAATCCTGATGGGAATCAAGATTGCCTTTCATTCTTCCAAGGTCAGTAAAATGAGTACCCAGCAGGGTGTGGGCAAAATGCTAATTACACTGTGAGAAGCCCAGACAGTGCACTATGAACTAATGGGTAGTATATTAGTGTAATTGCTATTGCTAAAGGATATTCAGAAGAAGGGAATAAATTGTACAAGTTAAAAAATACTCTACTGGGTCATATTGGACTTAGCCCTTTTGGGATAAATGTTTCCTGATTTTCTTTGCATGATTGATGAATTTCAACAGGAGTTTTTAGGAGATGTTCAGATGTCAGGCTTCCTGACCTGATAAAGTAGCATCATGTGCAGAAGATACACCCAGGATTTTCTTGCATGGAACCGTTCAAAGTTTCACAGCATCAGTTAGAAAAATTAACAGAACAAAAAAAGGATGGGATCAAAGAATTTGGAACATGAAAGGAAAGGGAGGAGGGGAGCAAAGCAAAAGTCTAACCTTCACATCTCATGTTGTCTGGCCCATCCACTACAGGGATCTCATGTTTCTTTATACAGCTGTCACACTGCTTCCCTGTCAGGCCATTAGAGCATGCACATTCTCCAGTCCGCGGGTTACAGGACCCTCCTTTGCATTGGCATTCTGTCAAGGAAACAGTACTGAAATCCTATTCCGGAGCTCAGCATGCATAAGGACAGGTTTCACTTACCAGTAACTGTCGTTCTCCGAGTATGTTGTTTGGGGATTCACACTGATGGGTTCTGCGCCTGCGCTGAATTCGGAGCGGAGCTGGAAAGCTGATTGGATAAAGAGTTTTGAATGTGGGACCGCCCACCATGCCCAATCCCTTTAGGCGCCATTTCGCGCTCTCCCCTCAGTTTGATATTAAAGCTGCCCGCTAAGCAGAAGGCCATCTCAGGCCGGCAGCCCTGAGGGGAGGCAGGGTTGGGTTGTGTGAATCCCCAAACAACATACTCGGAGAACGACAGTTACTGGTAAGTGAAACCTGTCCTTCTCCTTCGTGTTGTTTGGGGATGCACACTGATGGGTGACTAACAAGCTCACTTACTTGGATGGTGGGCAGCCGGCGTCCTGAGATGCAGGAGAGCGCGATGTCATCATGGATGGGCGGTCATCAACGAAGAAGATCGGAGACCAGCCGTCAGGATGGACCTGCCCCGTCTGACATCAGGGGCGGACCTTGTGTCAACCCGGTAGTGGGTGATGAAGGTGGAGGACCTGGACCAAGTAGCAGCCTTGCAGATATCCTCCATCGGGATGCCCTCTAGGAATGCAGTGGAGGAAGCCAGTGTCCTGGTGGAGTGAGCCCGGACATGAGGCGGAGGTGGCAGGGATGACATCTGATAGGCCAGGTAAATGGTACCTGAGATCCATTTAGATAGTCTCTGGGCAGACAGAGGCTGTCCCTTAGTCTTGCCACCATAAGCCACAAACAGTTGTTTTGCTCTCCTGAAGGACGCAGTCCTCTGGGTGTAAAACAGCAAGGCCCTCCTGACATCCAACGAGTGCCACACTCTCTCTTGTGGAGACGAGGGATTCAGGAAGAATGCTGGAAGCGTGATGGCTTGGGCCAGGTGAAATTCAGTCAGGACCTTGGGCAGGAATGTCAGATCTGGGTGCAACACTGCCCTGTCGGGGTAGAACTTGAGAAAAGGAGGGTCAGACCGAAGGGCTGCGAGCTCCCCTGCCCGTCGGGCAGAAGTGATAGCTACAAGGAAGGCAGTCTTGTAAGAGACAAACTTAATGTCCACCGAAGCCATGGGTTCAAAAGGTGCCTTCGTGAGTTCGGTGAGCACTGTAGTGAGGGACCACTGAGGGGGTGGTATCTTCACTGGAGGATAGGCGTTGCGTAGCCCTTGAAGGAACCTTTTAACAGTTTTGTCTCTGAAGGCGGAGGACAATACTGACGAAGGTGGGGCCTTGGCGACCACAGCAGCTAGGTGGACCTTCAATGATGAATGTGCGGATCCCAACTCGGCTAGGTGCAGGAGGTAAGACATGACGTCCTGCAGGGATGCGGAGTCCACGGTGCGGTCGCTGGATGCTAGGAAGTCAGTGAAGCGACGGTACTTGGCATCGTAGGACTTCCATGTGGAAGGTTTCCTGGACAGATCAAGGATCCGTGTTATGTTGGGCGGATAAGCCAGGCCGTCAGGTGTAGGCTCGGCAGATCCGAGTGAAGGATCCGACCGTCTTCCATGCGGAGGAGATTCGGATCGGTGGGTAGGCGGAGACGATCGCAAGCCAGGGTTTGGAGTAGTGGGAACCACGGCTGGCGCGGCCAGGACGGGGCAATCAGGATCGTCCAGGCGTTCTCCGCACGGATCCGTATCAGGACCCGTTGGATGAGAGGGATCGGTGGAAACATGTACAGCAGTTCCTGGTGCCACGGCACCATGAAGGCATCGCCCTCCGATCCGTGGCCGATCCCCGCTCGGGAGCAGTAACGGCGGCACTTGGAGTTGGCCTGTGACGCGAAGACGTCTAGGGTCGGTGTGCCCCACCGTCGGCACAGGCGGTCGAACACCGATTCGTCCAGTTCCCACTCGTGCATCGCCGTCCCTTTGCGGCTCAGGGAGTCTGCATCGGAGTTCAGGGTGCCCTGGATGTGGACACCTATGGGGAACACGTGTACCTTCAGGCACCACTCCCACATCTGGACGGTCAGGTAGAGGAGGGAGAGAGACTTGGTCCCTCCTTGCCGGTTGAGATAGGCTAGTGTCGTGGTGTTGTCCGAGGCGATCTGCACCACACTGCCCGCGATCGACGGTCTGAAGGACCTCATCGCCTTCCACACCGCTAGCAGCTCGAGGAAGTTGATGTGGTGGTCGGCTTCCTCGGGCGTCCATATGCCGTGAATCCGTAGTCCGCGGCAGCACGCACCCCATCCGTGGGTGCTCGCGTCGGTGGTGACTTGGATGGACGGTGCGGGAAGGGTGAAGAGTCTCCCCGCGGTCACATTCTGGTCCATTGTCCACCAGTTTAACTGGTCTCGGAGTTCGGGAGTCGGTGTGAGCCACTTCCCGAGGTTGTCGTGGGTGCCGTCGAAGGAGGAGAGGAACCACGACTGGAGCGAGCGCATCTTGAGTTTGGCGTGCGAGACCACCGCCGTGGTCGACGCCATGAGTCCTAGCAAACGGAGGGCGTCCCTCGCACGGACCCGACGTCTGCCCTGGATCCGTGCCACCACTGTGCGGATGTCGAGCAGACGTTTGGTTGGAGCGTAGGCTCTTAGAGCCAAAGAGTCTAGAACGGCTCCGATGTACTCTATTCGTTGAGTGGGGGTCAACTGGGATTTCTTGAAGTTGACCCGCAGACCGAGGCTCTGCATAAGGGCGAGGCAATGTGCAACGTCGTCCTTGGCTTTTTGTTGGGTTGGGGAGCAGACCAACCAGTCGTCTATGTACGGGAACACTTGGACGCCTTGCAGTCGCAGATGAGCAGCCACCGGTGCCATGCACTTCGTGAATACCCTCGGAGCGGTGGAGAGGCCGAAGGGTAGGCATGTGTACTGGTAGATGTTGCCGCCCACCTGGAATCGGAGGAAACGACGATGTTCCCTCCTGATGGACACGTGAAAGTAGGCGTCCTTCAGGTCGATGACGGTGAACCACTCCCCGTGGTTGATCAGCGGGAGGATGGAGTGAAGAGTTACCATCCGGAACTTCCTCGCGTCGATGTGCCTGTTGAGAAGACGGAGGTCCAGGATGGGACGTGCCCCCCCGTCTTTTTTGTCCACAAGGAAGTATCGGGAGAAGAACCCTTCGTGAGACTCCGACGCTGCGACCGGCTCTATGGCGCCCTTCTCTAGGAGAGCTGTTAGTTCCTCCTGGAACGGTGGGGATGGATCGGTGATGCGGATCCGTCCGACAGTAGGGCATCTCTCGAACTCGATCGCGTAGCCAGAGTCTAAGATGGTTAAAACCCATCGGTCTGTGGTGATGGCAGACCACGCCGATAGGTAGTCGGATAGGGGGCGGTAGGGTAGAGTCTCGGTCACGGAAGAGTCAAACACGTTGTTTGCCCTTCCGTTCCGTCCGCTTGCCAGTCTGAGGCCGCTGCTGGTAGCGTGGACGGTTAGGTTGTTGGCGCTGCCGGTAGGGCTGGTACCGGGAGTAGTCCCCTTGCCTCTGTGGCGGGCGAGGTTGATAGGATGGGCCCGCCTGAGACGTCGACGGCTGGTCCTGATGGTAACGGCCGGACCCACGGTGTGGAGGGCGGAGCTGTTTTATCGTGGCGTAGTCCCCTTTCAGCTCTCCCAAGGAGGTGTCGGTCTCCTTGGCGAAGAGGCCCTCGCCATCGAAGGGAAGCTCCTCCACGAGCCGCTTGACATCGTCCTGCAGGTTAGCCGAACGGAGCCAGGCGTGGCGACGGAGCTGGATGGCGGAGGCCAAGTTCTTCGCCTCCGACTCGGTGACGTGGCGGCCGGTGCGGATTTGCTGGAGGGCGAGGTGGTTGCCCTCCATGCAGAGTTTTTCAAAGTCCGCTTGTCGATCAGGTGGCAGCAGTGACTTGAACGACTCCGCTTGCTCCCAGAGTCGACACTGGTAGCCTCCCATGGCCGTCGCGTAGTTGGATGCACGGAAGGACAAGGAGGCATTGGCGTAGAACCTCCTGCCCAGTGCGTCCAGCTTCTTCCCTTCCTGGGTCGACGGGATGGGAGTGCTGCTGATCGGCGTCCGGTGTTGGGAGCCTTTGACCACTCGGGAGTTCGGTGCCGGGTGAATGTGCAGAAAGTTGGAATCGTCCAGCAGTCTGTACATAGAGTCCACTCTGTTGGACACCGAGTGAGAAGAAACCGGCTTCTTCCACACCTCCTTGGCCGCTTTAGCAATCTTAGGGAGCAGTCCGAGGCGGACGGGGACCAACTCCTTGCGGTCGGCCAAGCCGCAGACGACATCCTCACAGTCGTCCAGGGGAGCCTCCGCCCGAATCCCAAGGGTGGATCCGAGACGGGTGATCAGTCCGGTGTAGGTCTTCAGATCCTCCGGCTGGGACCCGTGGACGGCGCCGATGTTGTCGTCCGGGGACTTGTCGACCGCAACCGGCGGTGGCTGATGCTGCTCCTCCTCTTGGTCCGACGAATCGGAGTCTCCTGACCGCTCCGAGACGCTGGGCGGTGGCAGGTAGACCTCGGGGTCCGAGTCCGACCAGTACGGCCTGGCGGATCTCGGATCGCTCCCCGGTAAAGGCAGCTGGTACGGAGGGAGAGAGGCCTCCGACCGCGCCTGTTCCACCCTCTGCCGCTTCGGTGTGGGGCCCTCCTCACGGAGCGGTGGTGCCTCCGTGGCTGGTGGTGAGGGCAGAGGGCGCTCCCACGGTGTCGTCTGGGGGCCCTGGAGCTCGGCGTGCAGTTTCCGCACCATCGCCTCGATGTACGGGGCGATGAGGCTCAACTGGGGCGGCGGTTCGGTAGCCGGACCAGGAACCACGGAAGGGCTGCGGAGGGAGGAAGACCTGTGCGGTGGTACAGGTGGAGGAGTCTCCGGTGGTGGTGGAGGGCTGTGGGCCCTCTCCGGCGTGGCGTCCCGGGCCTCGGTCGACATCCTACCCGGCGTAGGTGGAGCTGCGACCGGGGCGGATGCTAGGGAGCGTGGCGGCGAAGGGTGAGCCGGTGCCGGGGTCGGAGGAAGAGAAGACGAAGAGCTACGGCGCTTCTTTTTTTCTTTTTTGTCCTTCTTCCTCTTCTCCTGCTCCTTCTTCCGCCTGAACAGTTCAGAGGCCGAGGGCCTGGAAGAAGAAGCGGAGGTTGAAGGAGCAGACGTGGAAGCGGCCTGCTCTGGAGCTGGGGGAGCCGGTGGTGCCAGTGCGGCCTCCATGAGATAGGCTTGAAGGCGGTACTGGCGGTTCTTGATGGCGGCCTTCGAGAAGCCGCGACAGACTTCGCAGGTCTGGACCTGGTGACTCTCCCCGAGGCAGCGAAGACAACGCACGTGCCCGTCCGAGCTAGGGAACTTTCTCTTGCAGGACGGACACTGCTTGAACGCTGCCGCTGAGGCCATCCACCGAAGTAGATGGCCGAAGAGAAAAAATTATCCCGGCCGGGAGGCCCCGACACGAGATGTTGGTTGTTGTTGTTTTTTTTTTTTTTACCGGCGGCTGAGGGCGAGCCCCAGCCACACGAGGACCAAGGGAACAATTCCCCTAGTCCGAGAAAAATTGTAAGGTAGGAAAAATTGGAAGATTCTGAGACAATCTCAGTAAAGTACTCACAGCTTTTTTTCCAGGCTCCTGCTTGCGCAGCGGAAAAAAGCAAACTGAGGGGAGAGCGCGAAATGGCGCCTAAAGGGGTTGGGCATGGTGGGCGGTCCCACATTCAAAACTCTTTATCCAATCAGCTTTCCAGCTCCGCTCCGGATTCAGCGCAGGCGCAGAACCCATCAGTGTGCATCCCCAAACAACACGAAGGAGAACTTAAAATTATATAAGCAACAGGGAAAAATGAACCAAAGTAGAAGTGATATTCACGAAGGAGTTCTATAGGTTTGTTGTATGACAACCTTGCTGTGAATTTGCAATCAAACTACGTGATGCAGACTTCCTGGGCATAAAATCATTCATGTATTCACAGGAATAACTTTGTTACTCCAACAGGATTTCAGCCAGCATAAGACAATGCACCTTGATACCAAAAAAATCACAAAAATCACTCTTTTATTCCATAGCGATCAACTCAAAATAACAACCACAACACTTCCACATACCATCATGGATTAGTCATATCTCATTCATTGCTCTGAATAAAAAAAGGGAAGAACACAAATCTAGAATAGCCTAACTGCTTACCTACTGTCAAATTATTCCAAGGGGCTATATCAAGGGTGGCCAATCTTGGTGTTCCATGTGTTCTTGGACTTCAATTACCAGAAGCCCAAGTCAACACACTAGCTGATCAGGGCTTCTGGGAACTGAAGTTCAAGAATATCTGGCGCACCAAGGTTGGCCATCCCTGGGTTACACCAATCATGGAGTTCTTAGATAATGAGACCATCATCACAAGGCAACTGTTCATATTTATATGAAAGAAGGAATCTTTTGATTTTGGATCACTGGGTCATTTCAGAAATACCCATAATTAAATTCTCCAATTAAATACCCATACTTTAACCCCCAAGGTTCTGCCTCGAAATCTTTTTTATAATCAGCTGTATTTGCTTATCTCATTTTTTCTGGCATAGGGAAGCAGAGTTGGTCAAGAAAGATTGGCAAATGTGAACAGGAAAGATGGCATCCCTAAGTTTTAGTAGCCATCATGGTGGAGTGGTTGGTTACCGTACTGTCTCGAAACACCCTTTGTTGCTTTGTTTTGAGGCTACCCCTGAGAAAAGAACAATCCCTTTTTTAAAAAAAAATTAGATGTTTAGTTTCTGGCTCAGGAGCAAAGGCTTGCTTTTTCACCAGTTGGAATTTAACAGCATTCCAAAGGAACTCACTTGAGCAGCCATTTGTATTGAGCCCCCAGTAGCCAGGAATGCATTGCTGGCAACGAGAGCCACCCACACCAGGATTGCAACGACACTGGCCATCGTGAGCATGGCAGTCTCTGCTCACAGCTCCAATATCACAGTCACACCTCTGGCAACCAGAGCATGTTTCATAGCCATAGTGCCCTTCCTGAAAAAACAAAAGACTCATGGTTAGCTTCCATTTTATACATAGAAAGCATAGCGGCTTTTGTCTCTTTGGAGATAGTCTAAACCAGTGGTTTCCAACATGGGGTCCACGGCCCACAGGAGGACTTCAATTCCCAGAAGTCTAAGTCAGTACACTGTCTGTTCGGTGCTTTGGGAATTGACTTTAGCTTCTGGGAATTGAAGTCCAAAGACCAAAGGAGGTCTAAACAAAATAGATGCATTCATACAGAAGAACATCAGCACAGATATGTTATGATAATTTTTGTTCTGGGTAACAGACAAGTACAGTAATACTCCGTATAACGCGAGTACCGTATATCGTTAAATCTGCATAACGTTACAAGATTTTCGGAAACATCTTGTATCGAGTAACGCGATTTTAACGTTACACGAAACAGTCGTTCTTAGCAGCAGGGTGGGTGGAAAGCTGAACGGGGTTCTCCGTTCAGCTTCCCAGCCACCCTGCAGCTACGGAGGCAGGGGTGGGGTGGCTGGAAAGCTGACGGGGGCTCCCCCATCGGCTTACCCAGCCACCCCACAGCTGCGGAGGCATGGGCGGGTGGCTAGGGAAGCCGACAGGGAGTCCCCGTCAGCTTCCCCAGCCACCCTGCAGCTGTAGATCGGGTCCTCTGATCTGTCTGGAGGTGTTTCTGGGCTTCCCCGACGTCCTGAGCCAGTGCAGGAAGCCAGAATGTCAGATTTCGAATCCTGATGTTCTGGCTTCCTGCACTGGCTCAGGACGTCGGGGAAGCCCAGAAACACCTTGGATCGGGTCCCCACACCTCCCTGGACCCGGCGGGGGGGTCAGAGCCCCCAAAATTGGTAAAAAAAAAAAAGTCCGGTTTTTTTACCAATTTTGGGGTTTCTGACCCCCCCGCCGGGTCCAGGGAGGTGGGCAGACCTGATCCAAGGTGTTTCTGGGCTTCCCCGACGTCCTGAGCCAGTGCAGGAAGCCAGAATGTCAGATTTCGAATCCTGATGTTCTGGCTTCCTGCACCGGCTCAGGACGTCGGGGAAGCCCAGAAACACCTTGGATCGGGTCCCCACACCTCCCAGGACCCAGCGGGGGGGTCAGAAACCCCAAAATTGGTAAAAAAAACGGACGTTTTTTTTACCAATTTTGGGGGCTCTGACCCCCCCGCCGGGTCCAGGGAGGTGTGGGGACCCGATCCAAGGTGTTTCTGGGCTTCCCCGACGTCCTGAGCCAGTGCAGGAAGCCAGAATGTCAGGATTCGAATCCCGACGTTCTCGCTTCCTGCAGCCTCCAGGGAAACAGGGCTTTTTTTAACATTGTGTGTTCAATGTATCGCCCAACGTTAAAACCCGAATAACGACGGGACTTGTGGAACCAAGTCATAACGTTATTCGGGGTACTAGTGTATGAGCTTTTTCTGCAACATGCTGGATATCATAGATCACTCCTGTTTTTACTGCTTAATTACACAGGGACTGTGTGGTAGCTTAGTGATTAAGACACTGAGCTTGAAATTATTCTAGAATTATTCTATTGCAATCTGTATGTTTACCAGCCTATATTTCTGTAGACAGACAAACAACAAATTCAGACTACAGCTATACATCTGAAACTTGTGCTAATGTCACTATTTAGAGCCAGTTTGGGAGATTGGGGAAAATCCAGGTTGTTGTACCTCACAGCGGTCGCAGTACCGACCCGTCACACCAGGCTTACAGTGACATTGGCCAGTCCTTGGGTCACATGACTCAGTCCCACAGGACAGACAGCTGCATTCTGCAAATTAAAAAAACAAGTAGAAGAATTTAAAGGAGAAAAACAGAAAATTTGGGGGAAATGAGTGATACAGGTCAAAAAACAAGAGAAACATAAACTTAAGAAAAAAATTAGAAAAGAAGATAAAAAAGAAGGAAAGAAAGAAGGAAGGCATCAGTACAGAGTAAAATAAGTGTGTCATCGCTTGTAGATTTGGTCATGGTAGTTCCTTGATTTGAAAATAGTCACACCTCGCATAAAGAGTGTCTCGCTTAAAGAGTAACTCACTTAAAGAGCAGAATTTTATCTGAATGTTCGCTTCGCTTAACAAATAAAACCAACCAAAAACTCACTTAACAAATGAATCGAGGTTCGCATTCCCCCCCCCCACCAGAAGTCCCAATTGGTCACTTATAATGGTGTTTCACTTAAAGAGCAAACTCGCTTAAAGAGCAATCCTGTGGGACGCATTATGCTGTTTAAGCGAGGTACAACTGTATTGCAAAATCTTCTTATAGACAAAAGCTCTGCAGAAGAAAATGTCCAGCTTTAAGCTCCAAGAATGCCTTGAATTTTACTCATAAAAGTTTGAAGGTTCATAAAATCATGTCACATCAGCCTACTCAGCTATTAAGAACTTGTGGGCAGACCCTTTCTCTTGGTTCTTTGCCATGTTTGGTGAGGTCCTTCTCAGAGGCTACTCCCTGGCTTTACAATGTACAGTAACACCTCGCATAGTGAGCATCTTGCTTAGCGAGTAACTCGCTTAACGAGCAGACCTTTCCCCAAAAGGTCTGCTTCGTTGAATGAGCAAAAACTCACTTAATGAGAAGCTTCACATCTGTGGGATGTTTTGTAACATGGATGGGGGAGTCCTCTGCCATGTTCCAAAACACTCCACAGATGTGAAGCTTCTCATTAAGTGAGTTTTTGCTCGTTCAACCTTTTGGGGAAAGGTCTGCTCGTTAAGCGAGTTACTCGCTAAGCGAGATGCTTGGAACACGGCAGAGGACACCCCCGTCCATGTTCCAAAACGCCCATCTGACGGGCGGCGCATCTGCAGGGTGTTTGGAACGTGGCGGGGGAGTCCCCTGTCCGAGTTCCAAAACGCCCATCTGATGGGCGGCGTATCTGCGAGGTGTTTTGGAACGTGGCGGGGTACTCCCCTGTCGCGTTCCAAAAACCCTCCACAGACGGATGGTGCATGTCAACAGGGCATTTGGGAAGGGTGTGGGGATCTTTCCCATACCCTTCCAAATGCCCCGCATGCACACATGTCAGCGGGGCATTTTGGAAGGATAGAGGAAAAGTCCCCGTACCCATCGCAAGCACCCTGCTGATGCACGCTCTGCAGCAGTGGGGCATTTGGAAAAAAGGGGACATTTCCTGTCCCCCTTTCAAGCGCCCCACTGATGCCTGCATGCATGCGGGCCATTTGAGAAGGGTATGGGAAAGGTCCCCCCACCCTTTCCAAACGCCCGCTGACGCGTGCTCCGCAGCAGCAGGACATTTGGGAAGGGTGAGGGAGGTACCTTTCCCGTAAACTTTCCAAATGGTCCACATGCATGCGCATGTCAGCGAAGGGTGAAGAGACCTTTCCTGTACCCTTCGCAAGTGCCCCGCTGACGCGCGTGTACATGCAGGCCATTTGGGAAGGGTACGGGAAAGGTCTCCCCACCCTTTCCAAATGCCCTGCTGCTTTGGAGCACGCATCAGCGGGGCATTTGGGAAGGATGGGGGGACCTTCCCCGTGCCCTTCCCAAACGCCCTGCTGACGTGCGCATCCATGCGGGGCGTTTGGGAAGGGTACAGGGAAGGTCCCCGTATCCTTCCCAAGCTCCCTGCTGACGCAGCGAAGCGAAGCACATTTCCCTATGGGAAATGTGTTTCACTGAACGAGTAACTCGCATAAGGAGTAACTGCGTGGAATGCATTTTGCTTGTTATGCGGGGTATTACTGTACTGCCATAAGAAGCCAGAATGGCTGAAGATCTAAGAACAAAGAGGGATCCAAAGACCTTCCTTTCAAGTAGTCCTTTATGCAATAAGTGGGTACTCTTTATTTAAGAAATGCAGATTTTTAATTTTTTTAAAAAAATGTTCTTAAAATTGCTTTTAATCTTGATTGAAGCTTAATTATCACCTAATATATCATTTGCATTGCATTTTAACTTGTTATTGTATGATTTTAATTGCTCTGAGCTGCCCTAGGTTCCCTATGGGGAGAAAGGCAGCATATTTTTGAAATTAATAATTAATTAATTGCACATTGACTTCATTAACTCCCATTCCACAAGGCTAGAGTATAGGGGTTATGAACAGCAGGAAGCCTTTTCCAAATGTCACATAGAAAGAAGCCAATTAATAAGGCTCCTGGAATGATTTTTTTTTAAATCTCAGTTGGTCATGATAATAGCTTTAAGAACTGATGCCTGGGCTTGCTTTTCCACCTACTCCTTCCCTGCCTCTTTTGCTTTGTGTATCATGTGTTTAGCTGTCAGCTTGTGGTCATCTTTGCAAGCTCCCCTTGAGTCTTTTGGTTGAAAGAGCAGACTAAATCAGCTGTGAAAAAATAAACAGCTTGGAACTCTCTAGTCATAAAGCGAGAGGTAACAAATATGGATTGTTGCAGCTCATCACTTAGGAAATAAAAAGGAAAAGGTAGTTCTGCAGTGAAGGACCCGGGAGGTTGATTTGGATGAAATGCAGCATCACCATGTAGAGGAGTGATGGCGAACCTTGGCACTCTGGAGGTTCTTGAACTTCAATTCCCAGAAGCCCTGATCAGCAGAAGTGCTGTCTTGGGATTCTGTTAAGTGAAGTCCAAGAACACCTGGAGTGCCAGGGTTCACCATCACTGGTATAGAACTACTCTATACAAAGTTGAAGCTGCATGTTCAACATCTGGTAGAAGATCAGAAAAAAGGAAAAGAAGAATGGGGTTTTGTTGTGAAATGTGAGTTTAAAAGTTATTCTCATTTTCTATACTTCATTATACACAGAAGTACTTTTGCCTAACCTATTCCTGGAATGTATGTATGTATGTACCATGCACAGTAACTAGTCTGTCCATTTAAGGAACACTTACCAGTGCAGTTCTTTGCCACCACTGCATCACCATAAAACCCAGGGGCACATATTTCACACCGGGGCCCTGCTGTATTGTACATGCATCCTGTGCAGAATCCTGTCAAAGGGTCACAGTCACTGAAAAGCATGTTGGGATCAGCATTTCCACTGCAATCACAGGGCTGGCAGAAACTGCCAATGACTAATGGATTTCCATAGTATCCGGGAGCGCACCTTTGGAAGAGAAACACAATGTTTTGGAAAACCACAGGAGATGCATCTGCACTTCCATCATTCCAAGTCTCCATGTGCTTGTTGATTTCCACCAGGTACTCAGAAAAGCTTGGATCTGCTAATGGGAAAATGACAGTCCCTTATCATGTCTTTCCTGCACAATCCTGACTAGGGCCCCAACTTCCTTGAACATGGGAGCTGCATTAGAGGTCCCAGTGTCTAAAGAGACCCACATCTTGAATCAAAATGTAACCAAATTATTAATATACCAATTCAGATCCCAATGGAGATCCTTTGTGGAATCCTCTACACAGTAAGGTAGAAAAGGGGGTGATTAAGTAAGTATCGATTCAGATCAAAAATAAATATTCAGAATTTTTTTTAAAAAGCAGGTTGGAGGGCCACAGAGAAAGAGCTTAGGGCATCAGATTGGAGACTTTTGCAATTGTTTCAGGATAAGTAAGTTAAGAGACCCGGTTGTGATTTACCGTTCACATGAAACTCCAGCGTAACCATGTTTGCAGAGGCACTGAACTGTTGAGCCTTTATGGACACATCCCATGGCAAAGCTGAAGTGAAAATAGTAAGAAGAAAAGAAAAAGTTGTTAATGTTGATTAGGAAGTTAATAATGTCTTGTCAAGTCAATCCTGACTTGTTGCAATCCCTTCCAAGGTTTTCTAAGTATGTAGCCCTCAGAAGTTTACCATTCCCTTTTTCTAGAGATATACTGGGACAATGCAGGTTTCCCAGGCTCTGGCTCCAAATAGTCAGGTACCAAACTTACAGAGTTATCTGGTTAGCATGGGGAAAAACTGCCAAGATATAGAATACAAATGGAGGATAACAGAGAGAATGGGAAAGGCACTTGGAGTACCCATCAAAATGGGAGACACCAAGTTCTCACTCCATGAGGGAGATATGTCTGGATGGTCACAGAAGTTGAAAAGTTAGGTTCTTCCAAGGGGGGGAAAGGGGTCCTGTGAGAGTTGTGTGTCTTGGGAATAAAGGTAGATGAAAAAGTCAGTGTTTCAAAAAATTGAAGGAATTTCTTTTTGCTCAGCTCTAAAGAACTGAGGAGGAAAGTCATTGGGCGCCTAGACCATGCACGGTAGGGTGGCTGGTTGTAAAAATATTTTATTTTTCAAATTAACTCTAAAGCAGTGTTTCCCAACCTTTGGTTTTTGCACTTCAATTCCCAGAAGCCTGAGTCAATTCCCCAAAGCACTCATCAGCCAATATTCTGACAGGCTTCTGGGAACTGAAGTCCCCCATGGAGCATCTCTAAAGGCTATGAGAACCTATCAATTGGATTCATAGAGACATGAAGAAGAATGGGCGGTCTTCTTGTTCTTTCATGTCCCAATCAAACCCCTGTCTGCCAAAATGAAGCCACTTTCTTTGCTTTGTCATTGCCCAAACCCAAGTCCTCATGGGTGCACGAATGGGCCTTTATTTCTGTTGAATCCTTTTAAGCAATAAATCAAGTGACATAAATGTGAATGGCCATTATATCTTTCCCAGCACACAGAAGCAGTTGGCTCGTTATGTAACAAAAATGCACAGCTTCACAGAAGATACTCACTTGTTAGATGCCATGGAAAGAGGACAGGGACATCCTGCACATTGCAGAGGTCCATCGAGTGAAGAGTTCCCCACAAAGCCATCTTTACACTTCTCACAGTGGCTCCCTTCGGTGTTGTGCTGGCAGCTCTACATATACAGATGTGGGTAAAAATCTTACTTAGCACATTTAGCTGATTTCATAATAATCTTTATGAGGAAATCAGACTGTGTTTTTACAGTTCAGCTAGACTTGGGGGCAGGGGGTTCCTCAGGGGGGGTTCCTTCAAGAGGAGCATGTCAGGACTAAAGATGGAGAGATCTTAAATAGGATACAAAGGTTAAAGAAGAAATTAGTTGGAAAAGATACAGAAAAGGTTAAAAGGGATTTGCTATATTTAAAGAAGGAATATTTTGAATATAATAATAAAAATTCAAAATTATTAGCGAGAGTGGTTAAAGAGAAAAAGAATAAAAGAGAAATAGGTATCTTGCTAAATGGACAAGGAGTAAGATATAACAAGATAAAGAATAAAATAGGAATAGTCAAAGATTTTTATCAATAACTATACTCCGAAAAAGAAATAAAAATAGAAAAATAAAGGAATATTTGGAATAACAGAAGGGAGTGAAAATAAGTCAAGAACATAAGAATAGGATGAGGAATTGATAACTGAGACAGAAATTAAGGAAGTTATAGGGAAATTGAAAATGAATAAAACACCTGGATAGGATGGACGACCTGTTGAATTTTATAAGGAATTTAAGGAAGCAATAATTCCAAAGCTTCAAAAATTGTTTAACTATATACTGGAAGAAGGATCTATAGCGATTTCATGGTACAGGTCAGTAATAGCTTTGTTTCCAAAATCTGGGAAGAATTTAGAAAATGTGGAAGCCTATAGATCTATTTCATTAATAAATCAAGATGCCAAAATATTTACTGCAATATTGGCAAATAGGTTGAACGGTTTCATGACCAGTTATATAGACAAAGATCAAGTGGGTTTTCTAAAAGGAAGGTACATGGCAGATATTACAAGAAGATTGGTGGACTTGGTGGATATAGATGCCCAAAATAAAGAGAAGATAGGGTTATCATCCTTAGATATTTTTAAAGCGTTTGATTCCCATCAATGGGTCACAATTAAAGAGATAGTTAAGAAGTATGGTTTTGGGATAAAGTTTAGAAAGATAATTGAGCAACTGTATCAACAAGGCTCCACTAAAGTGAGGGTAAATGATGGTCTGACAGACAACATAAAACTCAAAACTGGGACCAGACAGGGCTGCCCATTATCCCCAATTTTGTTTCCCTTTGATTCCTGCCACAGCTGAATCTGGAGAGTTGAACCTTAAAAGTAGCAAATGCAGATGTACATAACTTCTTGGAACTTTTCTTCACTCAAGGATTGCTCTTCTTTTAAGAGTAAAACCAAAAACAACGTTTGCAGCCTATCTCAGCACCCAAACAAAACTTATACTACTAGGAAGTCTATAGTACAAAGAATATTTTACGCAATCAGACTGTGACAAGCACACTTTACTTACGATGCATGTTCCTGATCCTGGAAGGCACTGATCCGAATGGCCATTGCAATTACATGGAACACATTTTCCCAGGAAGAGACCCTTGGTGTCTCTATAATAGCCAGGAGCACATTCCTAATTGCAAAAAATAAAAATGAGATACAGTACTCTGTGTTAAACCTTCATCACTGCACAAACATTTGTAGTAAAGATACTGGTGAATCTGGTAAGAGTTCTATTTGAATTCCTCAACTCAGTAAGTACCTGAATTTTTTTTTTAAAAAAAGTCTTTTTTTTGTGGCTTACTGAGACATATTGCTCAAGAGTAGCTGAATTTGCCCTTTTCCCTTGAATATGTTGTTAGGAGATGTAAGTCTTCGCCTCACACCCTAACTGGTTGCACGGCATGCTGTATCTGTGATGCTTTTAAGACCCTACTGCAGGGGCACACAGGTGCTGGGACTTTTTCCTGATGTGCTCCATGGGCCAGTGTATTTAAGTCAGAGCAGGATCGCAGACTTCAAGCTACAATGCTCAACTTGCCTGAGCTTTAATGCTCACCTTCCTCTCCTGACAGTCAGGACAAAGATTCCTGCGTCTTCCAGAACCTGCTACGAGGACTGAATCTTTGCACTGATCCTGAAGATGGCTTTTGCTTGATACGCCATCTGTGCTTGCTGGACAAAGAAGGACTACTTGGGGTAAGCCTACACCAGAAGAACAGAAGCTGTAGAACTTTTCGGCTTTGTCTGCTGGACTGGACTGCTACTGAACTGTATAGAGTTGTATATAGCACAACTGAACTGTCTCAGTGAGGCCAACTGAGCAGCTCAAGAGAATATATCTGTTTTGTGTTACAGGTGGTGCACTGTATATACTTACACCTTTTTACTTCCTGAGTAAACCTACTTTGAGTATTCTTCTGCACCAAGATCTGTCTGCCTGTTTTTCTCACAGGGGACCACCTTGCTAGGTGTGAACCTCTTGCTGGCCACTGCATACCGCTCTGCTAACCGTTTACATCAGGGGGTGCCCAAACTTTTTGGGCCGTGGGCCGGCCATGTGGTTCAGGGAGCTGGTCACTAAGGCCCGGACGCCAATTCATCTGGGCCGCGAAGCCCTTGTCGCTCCTGGAAGCGGAAGTAAAACACGCCTGTATGGGCACGTTTTACTTCCGCTTCCAGGAGCGACGAGGGCTTTGCAGGCCGGATGAATTGGTGTCAATGGCCGCACGCGGCCCCCGGGCCTTAGTTTGGGCACCACTGGTTTACATCAACATATGTCACTAGAAAAAACTTGCAACATTTGCTGTGATAACCTTGACAAGCTTTTTTCTTTTAAAAGCATACTATATAATACAAATGTCTAATGGTACATAAGATAGTAGCTATGCAAAAGAAAACAGCCCCCATACTACTGGCAGGGCAGCAACTAAGGCTGCAATCCTATGCATCTATCTAGTTCTTACCAAACTGGAACTAATTTTTCAGTAAACACAGGGTTAAACTGTAAATATCTGCATATATTCAGCAGACCTTGCCTACTGCATGCTTAATACTCTGTTGAAGCGCATTAGGAAACGCCAAATCACAGGTGGGGGAGGGGGATCTTATCATACTGATACTGTATTAGCAATATTGTTTTCAGTCATAATAATCTCTCACACGGAATTCATCCTTGTCACACAGTTGCTGCACACAGAGTTCAGGTATTAGCATTAATCAACAGGACCCAATTATGAAAGCCAGCACAGTGTGGTAGTTTGAGTGCTGGACTATGATCCAGGTAGGAAACATTAACTTGGGGAGCTTGGGGCAGTTATATTCAAACAGCGTGATGATTAGAGTGAGCCACGTGCAACACTTCGGATGAAAGCTAGGAAGAGGTAAGGACCACCCTTCCTTGAAAGCCAGTCGTGTCCAACTCTAGGATTTAGTGCTCATCTCTGTTTATAACCAAAGAGCCAGCGCTGTCTGCAGATGTTTCCGTGGACATGTGGCAGGCATGCCTGGACACTGGAGTGCACGGAATGCTGTTTATCTACCCACTGAAGTGGTACCTATTTATCTGCTTGCAATTTCTTGCTTTCTAACTGCTAAATTAGCAGGAGCTGGGACAGAGACAGGAGCTCACTCCATCATGCAGCACTCAGGTCTTGAGCTGCTGGCCTGCCAGCATTTCAGCCATCAAGTTCAGTGTCTTACCCACTAAGCCATCGCAGTCCAAGCTAGGAATAAACACATATAAACATTAAAAACAATGTGAAGAAAATGCGATCTGGGTTGGCATCCCCATAGATCAGAGCTTGAAAATGTTACCTTATCGGACTAAAACTTTGAGATAGCCAGCAGCTATGTTGGCGGGGGGATTCTGGGATTAGTAGTTCAAAACAAATGACTTCTCCAGCCTCTCCCCCAGCTATGCGGCACCAGCAGAGTTTGGATTACTTTGTGGAAATCCATATAAAATTCTGTTTTTTACCTGGCAGGAATCTCCCCTATAATTGGCCGGACACATGCAGAGCTCCACATTACTGGCTTGGATGCCTCCACCAATTTCAGTTGCTCTCTCCAGCGTCACCTGATGAAGGGAGACGGATGAGGAAATTTGGGAGAAAAGTGCACGGATCTGCAGCTGCTCCAAATTAGCCAGGACCATCATAAGCTCTTCTCTGGAAACAGGGTTGTGTGTTTCAGTGTGCCTGAAATTATCCTATGGGGAGAAAAGAAATCTGTAGTCTGACACCAAACAGATCTGTGGCTCTATTAGTAAGGCTATACAATGAGATTTTACATTGAAGCCTTAGGTTACAGTTGATAGGTCCTAAGCCATGCAACAACCATGAAGAAGAATAGTTTTGTTTCAACAGTCTGGTGTTGTATTACTTTAAAATCTGTAAACACGTTCATCTCTTTCACATCTTGGAAAAGACCAAAACTACACAGGCATATCTCCCTATCATACATTCACTATCAGATGACAGAAATTCCTAGTTCACAGGTGTTGCCTATACTCATAACAATGTGTGCTTTCATACAAGCTACATTTAACATGGCACCATTTCATGTGGCCCACCACCCCTACAAGGACATTCAAGCAACAAAATGGCCACCCCACTTGAAGCTGTTGGGACAAAATGGCCACCCCATCATGCACACAGGGCAAAATGCCCATCTGGCCCTTGAAGTTGACTGAGAGAGTGTGACCTGGCCCCTGGCTTGAAAAGGTTGAGAACACATGTATTAGACTACAAACCTGACCAACCTCAAATAGAACTTCCAAACAATCAAGCCCTATAGTCTGAAAAATCTCAAAGATCTAAGATTGGAAAAAACTGAAAACTACACTCTTTAAAGAAGCTTTTAATAACATTCTCCCTATGACTAGTTACTAAGTCAATATTTGGATACTATCAATTGTTAATGATTGTATATCTTTGGTTTTAATTGTTGTATACTGCCCAGATTCAGAAAATATCCCATATGGGTGGTATAAAATAAATAATTAAATAAGCAAGCAAGCAGGATAAATACATTTCATGCAATTATCAATCTAAACTGACCTCCAAAAGCTGAAGCTGCCCTTCATGGATTTCCCCAGGACTGGAGTAGGTGCTTTCCAGAAACATAATGCTCATTTGGTTTCCCTAAAAAAGAAGTGAAGATATAGACAGTACTGAATGAAAGCAGAATGTGATGAAATACAGTAAAACCTAAAGTTATGAATAAAATCAGTTCCATGGCCTTGTTCGTAAGTCGAATTTGTTTGTAACTCAAGGCATCCCCATAGGGATAAAGAAAAAGCCCCCCCACCCTCCAAAACTCAAAACAGTCCCCCCTCCAAAAATCAATCAAATCAACCAAAAACAACAGCAGCATTGAAAGAAAAGCATGCATAAGGCGCACCCTTGTTTCTTCCCCCCCCCCCCACTTGGGGGAGAGTGCATCTTATGGTCCAAAAAATACGGTGATTTGTAAATCGGGGCATGTTCGTAACTTGAGGTATGGATTTCAGTGTAGAACCAATTCATGAGTTGAATTATTCATAAGTAGAGGTATTCGTAATTTGGGGTTTTACTGTACTATCAATTCATTCAGCCAAGGGGTTTCCAATCTGGCCCATGGCATCATTTCATGTGGCAGTCCCACCCTGCCATGGGCATTCAAGAAACAAAATGGCCTCCCCTTTGAAGCTGTTGGGACAAATGTCCACTCCCATTGTGCAGTTAGGGCAAAATGGCCGTCCAGCCCTCAAAACTGACTGCAAGAGCGTGACCCAGCCCCTGGCTTGAAAAGTTTGGGAACCCCTGATTTAGTCTAAGTGACGAAGGACTATTTGAACAGTACCTTAAGAATAACGTCAGGGCGGGATTCCAATGGTATGAAGACATCACCCCTTTGAGTGTCTGAGTGTAATCCATAGCTCAAGTAGCCACCATATGCAGAAACCTGGAATTGGAACCAAACCATGGCAGTTCATACTTAGGAAATTAAATATGTATTTCCCTAATACAATATTTGACAGCAGAACATATACATTTAAACCAATACATATGATTTCAGTCTCCCTTTGTTTTTACAGAAATTTAAATATTCAAGACACAAATACCCTAAATTTCCAACGGAGGCCTTATTTTCTATAAATATATCAGAGAAAATCCAAACCACACCTATCTCTTCTCCAGCTAACACTGGAATGGAAGAAGCTATTGTGCTTCTTTTCCAGCTTGGAGATGTTCTATTTATCAGAAATTTTACAATAACAAGTTTGGAAGTCTAATGGATGGATCCATATGACAGCAAGGCTGGGGAACTTTGGTCTTGAAGCTGAATTCAGGAATTCTAAGGGTCCAGCGATCAGGACTCCAGGCCAAAATTAATTTTAATTTTGGAGGATCTGTGCAAAGCATTGTGATTTTTGCAAGGTTGATTATTTTGCATACTTACACAGTTTAATCTACATCTGCTGTTCCTCAGATTTCTGTTGTTCAATTCAAATTTAAAAAGAATGACAGGAAGCTAAATAGTCTGCACTTCTCATATAAGCTTTTGAAACGAAGATGAAAATAACATTGCTAGAACTGGTAATTGTTTTTCATTCTTCAAAAAAGAGAATGTTTGTGGCTTTTGAAATGATGTGAGGTATGTGTCCCTGTCTTGGTCTTATCATATTTTTCTGCTATCAGAGAATCTATCTCTTAATACAATGATTCTCAATTGTGGGAGGCCAGATGTTTTTGGCCTACCAGTCCCAGAAACTTGGCCAGCACAGCCAATGGTGAATTTTTTTGGGGAGTTTTGAATTTCAGAGTAGGTTGTACTATCGGAAGGGGTGGAGGGCATAGATATAGAAGTGCCAGGTATGAGCTTCCCAAGATTGTCTAAATGATAATTGGAGTTTATAATCACATGTCAAATAGGTAAAGGTTAAGGTCACCATTATTCGAAAGCTAGTCATATCTGACTACAGGGGCTGGTGTTCATCTCCATTTACAGCCAAAGAGCCACCAGTGCCTGAGTTTGCAGACATTTCTGTGGTCATGTGGCAGGCATGACTAGACGTTGGAACACACAGAATACTTTTACTTTTCCCATTGAAGCAGTACCTATTTATCAACTTGCAATTTCTTGCTTTCGAATTTCTAGGTTGGCAGGAGCTGGGATAGGGACGGAAGCTCACTCCACTGTGCAGCACTCAGGTCTCGAACTGCTGACCTGTCAACTTTCTAGTCATCTGGCTCACTGTCTTAACCACTAAGCCACTACAGTCCCTCACCAATAATAAATAGATAAATAATAAATGACAAATAGAGAAGAGCAAAAAAATAAAATATATGATATATCACAGAATACAGCTTTTGAACATTATTGTAGAAGGACATGTAAAGGGGGAAAAAATCTATGGACTCCTGCCAGTGTCTTCGCTATTTACCTGGTCTCCAAGGTATGAGCTGGGAGCATGCCAGTAGAGCTCCTGGAAAGCTTCAGGGAAATTCCGGAGATCGGCACGAAGGAGCCCATCTTCCAAGGTGACGAAGGTCGGAGCCTCCTGGCGCTCTCCATTTAGCAAAGTCCACCCACCCATGTCTGTGAACTACGGAACAGATTAAGAAATACCTCTGAAATATTCCAGCATTATTTGCAGATGTGAATACAGAGATGGAAGACTAGTCAGATTTATTAAAAGCCTTTTAGGAAGTCAGGCTACATCATGGCTATGAGATTTGTCTCTCTCTGTCGGTATTAATAATTGGCCCAGCTATTTATATGAAACGGGATGGCATATGTCTCTTATAGTGCATAACAGGTTGGTGCTAAGGAGCTGAAAAATACAGTGTGAGCAGATTGTTCAGTATCATCTTAAGCTACAGCCACACATTTAGGTCAATTAGAAGTTTCCTTCTTTAATCTATCTTCTTACCCTAAAACTGAGATGGTTTAATCCTTTCAAATAAATATAAACTACTTCTGAACCTTTACACACAGAAGATCAAAGTATTTCTGTGGAAAGAGGTACATCTGAAAAGCATGGTATTTAGCATGGTATAAAGCCGGATGGACATCTGGAGCTGTACATGGTTTCTCAACCTGGGGCCCTCAGATGTTATTGGATCAGCAGGTGTGATGACTTGGGCTTCTGCAAATTGAAGTCCAAGAACATCTGGGAGCCCAAGGTTGAGAAACATTGCTATAGGATATCTGCAGCATCAACCCCATCCCCCATGGCCCTTGGCACCTTGGTGGCAATCTGTAAGAGTAACCACTCCTTTTCCACCAGCACACTAGAGGGGGAGGAAGAGGGGGAGAGTTTACTTCAGAGGGCAAGAAGCCCTCAACAGAAAAGAATTTATCTGCACTAATATGAAGGTAGAGGGGGAAATATGTCTCTGTTTAGATTTCTGATCTTTTAGTTCTCTTCTTGTTTTAGTTTTGCAACATTTTATAGATCATGTATTCCAAGTCTTACAAACAGCATGCCATTAAATACCAGCTGCTCAGAGGAAAGATGACAAAAACTGTTAGTATTCTTGGGTTCTCACAGTCAGTCTCCCAGAAAGATCACATTGTCCAATGGCAGAAACCAGATGTTACATTAGCGTCTGGTCTAATATCCAGTGAGCAAAGGCAAGGTTATAATCCTATTACCCAACTGTTGGTGGTAATCTACACCAACAGTATACCTTTGTGAAGGACAGTATGCTAGTCCAGTGTGGTACAGATCAAAGCATGCAAAGTAGGTGGATGTGGCCCAAAATGAAAGAGCAAGATTGGTCATAGGATACCAATCTCAATACAAAAAGTTCATTACTTAGCTAGCATCCCTCTAACAAAATTTTGCCGAGAAAGTACAGTTCGGAAAGTGTGGGTAAAACCAAGATCCTTGGAAACACACATGCTATTTTATCACTAACCACCAAAGCAGAGACTGAAATCAAGGCATAGTTTCTTCATGACTCCCCCCCCCCCAACACAACCAGCCCCCACAGACCACCATAGCACTTTGGAAGGCAAGCAAGGAACTACCAGATAACTGGACAGAACCACATGACTCTCTACCACCTGGCCAAGAACAACCATGGCCTGTGTGGAAAGTTTTAAACAGACTGAGTTAGGAAGATTAGGTTAGGAAGATCAAGGGCTAATCTGAAAAAGTGGGGTTTCCCTGTAGATGGTAGCCTGTGTGAAAGTGGAGAAGAACAAACTATCACCTATATGATACAATGCACACAATGCCCCTCAGCATGCACTGAAGAGGAACTTATGTTGGCAAGAGGAAATGCTGTTGATGTGGCCCAATATTCCTTTTAATTCCTTTCTGTTTTAGGTATGTTAATTTTAGCTTTGTATGTTATTATATGCTTGTGGTGCCTCTAACACAATTAAAGAAAGATATCTTTCTGAACAAACTCTACTTTTGTCTGCTTGTGAAGTGAAGCAGGCTCAGGCTCAGTCAATAACTTGAATGGAAGAAAACCAGGGATTTCCAAGGAGGGTGAAAGAAACAATAATTTTGTTTAAGAGCTAGAAGGTTGCTGCAAGTAAGAGTTGACAAGACTGAGGTAGATGGAACACTAGTCTGACTCCACAGAAGGCAGCTTCTAATTTCCCTTTTGCAGCTGCCATTTCCAAAGCCTCAACCCATACATTTACCTCCACACGGTACTTCTCGGCACTATGACAACGATCTGTTGCCCCAAAGCAGAAGCATCTGGTGCAGCCTTTTGGATTGCTTGCATCCAAAGAGAAGGTCCCCAGGTGGCACTGGTCACATCTTGGACCTTCCACATTTTCCTGTTATTTAAAACATATAAAAGGAAGCATTCATTGAGGACTTCGCTGTCCCTTCCCCTGAGCCCCCATCAACATATTGTATTGTAATGTATTGTTTGTAAGCCGCCCTGAGTCGTTACGGCGAGTGGGCAGAAATATAAATTTGAACTAATAAATAATAATAAATAATAATTCATATTTCTTTACTTGGTTGCTGAGCAGAAGAGGGAAGAAAGGAGATATCAGAAGTTGAGATTCATTGCTGCCCTCTCGCAGAGGGTAGCTCACAGGTGTAAATATAAAAACATTCCATAACAATAAAATCAAGAAACTTATCTAAAAACGCTATGAGATCAAAACTATACTGTATTGTATTACTACTGGGAGGCTCAGTAATGAAAGGATTTAGACTTTCATTAATGAAGACTTTCATTAATTAATTACTTTCAGTAATGAAGGGCTGTAGCCAGGGGGCAGCCAGAGCAGGCTTTGCCCACCCTGAGTTAGCAGTTTGCCCACCCTCAAACTCCCAGCTGCCTATATATATGACATTGTTGCCTATCCTGAACAAATATTTGCTCACCCACATCTAGAATCCTGGCTAAGGCCCTGCATATATTTTGTTGACATTACCTGTGCAAGATCTCTGATACATTTTAATGTTCCAGAAGAATGGCAAGGGTAAATGACTTACAGCAGTTAAGATCAAAATTATTCCACCTGTGCTATGCAAGTTACTAGCACATGACACACTGGAATAGGAATAACACTATGTGAGTAGGCAAACATGGAACCTCTAAATACAGGCACTCTTCTGACTCCCAATCAAGCATCTATTGTCAAGCAAATGTACATTAATAAATGTAAAGACCTGGTGGAAAATATGCTCAAGCAAGGAGAGTTCTTATCTCCAAATAGATCAGCTGGCTAAATCGTCCCAATTATCCCTTACAGTTTCTTTATTCAAGCGACCTCTGCAAACCCCTATGCACTGGTAATCTCCAGAACTGACTGTTGCAATGCTCTCTATATGGGGCTACCCTTGAGGCTGGTATGGAAGCTTCAGCAGGTACAAAATGTGGTTGCCAGGCTGATTGTTGGTATTGGCCAATTCAACCATATCACTCCAGCCTTGGCTAGATTGCACTGGCTACCTGGTCATTATGGACCAAATTCAAGGTGTTGGTGATGATCTATAAAGTCCCCAATGGTTTGGGACCTTGGTTTTTGAAGGAGTGCCTCTCTCTTAGGAATTATACCCATCCATCCCAAATGTTCAGACCACACCAAATCACACCAAAGGAAGTGAGAAAGTCAGTGACTAGATCCAGAGCAATGTTTCCCAACCTTTTGTTTTTGGACTTCCAATTCCTTGAAGCTTAAGTCAATTCCTCAAAGCACTGATCAGCCAATAGTAGGGTTACCATATCTCAGGATTTGTCCTGAGATTTCCTGCTCTAAAGAGCAGGAAATCTCAGGACAAATCCTGAGATATGGTAACCCTAGCCAATATACTAAGGCTTTTGGGAATTGAAGTCCCCCTGGGAGGCATGTCCCCCTGGGAGGCATGTGCACCACTGATCTAGAGCATTCTTGGCCATTGCCCCCAATGTGTAGAGTGAATTGCCAACAGAAATTAGATCAGTACCAACCCTGCTAGCATTCTAGAAATTAATAGAAACATTCCTGTTCTACAACGCCTTCCCCTCTTATTTCATCAATGTTTTTTTTTTCTTTTTACAGTGGGTTTTGTTCTGATTGATGCTATGTGCATTGTGAAGGAAATCCACTGGGAAACTGTTTGATTTGGTTTATTAATGATATTGCTGATGCCTGTGAGATGTTTTTATCTTTATTGATCTGGTATTTTTATACTATTGTGTTTTATATGATTTGATATTTTGTAAGCCATGCAGGGTGGTGTAATACCAGATAGACAGAGTCTAAATTCACTAAATATATAAGTCAAGTATCACTCAAGTAGTACTGGCATAGAAGACTTGCCCAAGCTTTCTGTCAAATCATTGAGCACCCATCAAACTAGAATCAGAACTGATGTTTTACAGTGATGGATTATCTGAAAATAGTAAGACTGAAAGCTTGTTTTTCCAGTGTGGTCCTCAAGTATAGGTGGGTGTGGATTTATCTGTTCACAAAGCATCCATACAAATCTGATCTGGCCTGGAAGTTCTATCTCAAACACAAATCTTCATCCTGATGAGATTCTGGGCTCAAGGAAAATCACATTCCATGACCAAGAATTTTACTTCAACAATACTTTCTTGGCTCCTAGGCAGAGAGAGCTATTTTCTAGCATGAAGTTCAGTGAAGTTCCACTAGTCAGCTTCAGCTCGTTATTATTCGTCAGAAAACAACTGAGTGCTGAGATGACATTTTGACTGCAAAGCATTTTATATCTTATGATGCTATCAGGTATTGAAAGCATCACAATTCTTTATTAACTCCCTAAGCAGACTCACCTTACAGTGGCACTGCCCAGTAACTGGATCGCAGACACTTGGTTTGGTTCCTGCCTGGTGGCAGTCGCATCTCCTGCAATCTGGATAGCCATAATAGCCTGGAGCGCAAAGATCACACTGGCGTCCTATTATATTGGGCTTGCACCTGGAAAACACACATTTAATGTTGGTAATCAGCAGCACTGTGTTTTTGACAGGTGGAAAATTGCTGTCTTGGTGTCCCATCACACCCCATCAATGATATATAAGCACAAGGTCTTCAAAGATGAGGCCAACTTCATTTCCCAACCAGCCACATATATCATGGTATTTCACTGGCATAGCATGATACCACAGAGAGAGGTATACAGATGTTGCTTTCCCATTATTCATGGATGCCAAGGGTGGCATTACCCACCTGCACTGTCCACTGTCTGCATTACAACCTGGCTCCATCTGATCTTGGATCCCAGGACTAGAACAATTGCAGTCATCACAGCCAACCAGCGGATGGCAGCCAAAGGTCTGGGGTTCACAGACTGTACACTCCGGTTTAATGGTGCGTGGTGGACAGATGCACTTTCCCGTTAGTTCATCACACAGGCGTGTTCCACAGTCACAGGCTGAAAACAGGGAGGTGTGTGACATTAAGAGAAGACAGAGAGACCAGCAGACACATACGGTGCATGAACTTTATGTGTAAGCGCATGTGTCCTCTGCTAGTAAATTTAAGTTAGAAACTACAACTGCTGTGCCAATTCCCCCTCTTTGCCATACAAGACAGACAAAAAAAAGATTGGTAGAATCTTCCTTCATTTGGAACTACTAAACTTAAGACAGGCTGCAGTGACTTAATGGTTAAGATGCTGAGCATGATGACCAGAAGGTCAGTAGGTCAACAGGTCAAGACCTAAGTGCTGTGCAAAGGAGCGAGCTCTTGCCATCTGGTCCCAGCTTCTGCCAACCTAGCTGTTTGAAAGCAAGAAATTGCAAGCAGATAAATAGGTACTGCTTTAATGGGAAAAGTAACAGCATTCCATGTGCTCTGGCATCTAGTCATGTCTGCCACATGACCACTCCTGGTAGCTCACAAGGTAATTAGCATTTTTGTCCCCCAACATACTGGCTACTCATTTTACCGACCTCTGAAGGATGGAAGGCTGAGTCAACCTTGATCCCAGTCAGGATAGACCTTAAAATGTCAGCAGTTTTGGCTGAAATACAGACGTTTAACCACTCCAACCCAAGGGATCTGTAATAAAATACAGATGTCATTTTTGTAGCAGCCAGAAAACAAATAGTCAGGTACACTACCAATTTAAAAAGGGAATCTGGTGAGACTGAATTATGTATCAGTTTACACAGAGAAACCAGTACTAGCCAATTTATGGATTGGTCCTGTTCCAAAATCTGTGGTGATCAGAAATGTAATACATAAAACCGACAATTCAATCACTGTTGATTTTGTGGTTACATTACACTTCCAGGCAAGAGATTTACAATTAATTCTCTTGCATGAAGACCCATTTAAGACACTGTCAAAATTCCCATGCCATGTGGTTTTTGTCTGGTAGGTTTGTGAGCAGCGTACTGTTTTTAGTCACTTGTGATTTTTTTTTCTGGTGAAGTTCACAAACTGATTTGTAGCATCTTCCACAAATATACTGTATTTGCTGGCGTATAAGACAGACTTTCTCCATTAAAATACACCAGAAAAATGGAGTGCATCACCAGAAAAATGGAGTGCTGACAAATATGGTATTCACTGTCTATAGTAGACTTTGGTAATAACAGGGTGCTCCAATGTGTTTTATATGTCGGCAAATATGGTAATTCTAAATATAATTGTACTAAGAAAAATATTTTCATAATCAACTTAACGACTGCTTCTGAAACACAAGCATTTAAACAAAGTCACAACCCCAGTAAACTATCTTCTACCCATTTGAGCAACCGTACAAACCCAAAAATCTCTGAAAAGTCTAAAAATAAGGCTTATACCAGGGGTCCCCAAACTATGGGCCATGGGCCAGATCCGGCCTGTGGTCCATAGTGTGGGCATCCCTGGTTTAAGCAGAGAAAATGGCAGTTTAAAATCTAACTCATCCTGTTGCAAAACAGACTGCAAGGCATGTTTTACTTCCGCTTCCAGTGGGAGGAACCACGTAACCGGCACACTGAACCACGTGATTGGCCTGCAGCCCGGAAAGTTTGGGCACCCTGTCTTATACTGAAAGTAAAATGCAGGCGTTACATCCTGTAGATCAGCCCTGAATGGCACAAGCTCTCCACCCCAGTCCAGAGAAAGTGAGACTTACGTCTACAGTTGGGGAAACCCCAGTAGCCAGTGGCGCAACGGGAACATTCTCGCCCAATGACATTTGACTTGCAAGTGCACTGGCCGCCAAACGGCTCACACTGGCTCCGGATGGCGCCTGCTTCATGGCAGTGGCAATGTTGGGCTCCATTGTTGTAGAAGAGAGAGATTGAGATGGCAGCGTCCTGGCAGAACTTAGATGATGCTACAGGGCTGCACAGAAACAGCAAAAATGTATGTTGGTTCTCACAGAACTAGACTGAAAATTTCATTAATAACGTAAAAGGCCTATCCTGTTTTGTACCTTCTTTTTACAGTTCTAGAGCTAGAATCACAGAGAAATAAATTTTGAGAATCCAAGAACAACAAGCTATAAATTACCCTGATTTCATAAAAATTATCAAAATTTGCATCCAGGCAGCTACAATAACCGACTCAAAATATGGCTTTGCCTGGTATGTTTGTCAGCAGCATACTGATTATAGCCACTTAGATTTTTTAAAAAAAATTAAGAAAGGACATTACTCAAGGAAGTAAAGAAAGGGACTAAAGAAGCCAACAGCGTTTGATATGTTAAGGTATTTTAGTTTCAGATCAACACTCACAACAGGTGCTAATGTTCTGGTTTATTAAAATTCCAGATGCATCAAACTCCCCAAGATTAGGCTCCCTCTTTTAAGGGGTTCCATTCTGTATCTTACTTGATATGAAAGCCATTGACTCCACAGTTGCTGATGAAATCATAGGATTTGTCTAATGGCTCCTCGGAAAGGTAGCTAGAGCCATAAGTGTCTTCAGGAACTATAAGCACATAATCCTATAATGAAATGAATAAATTCAAATAGTAAACAGGTCACTATATTATTCAATTGTAGAGTCCCACTACATACATTCTCAACGTCAGTACTCTTTTTGTAGGTAAGAGAAGCTGGTTATCAACGCTGCCTTCCATTTTCCAGATACAGTAATACTATTCCATGTCTTGTGAAGTAAAGTGAATTTGAACTTAGTCCAGGAATGGGCAATCAAATAATGATTTAACATGATTAACAGCTGTATAAAAAGAATGATACTGCTGTCCTATATACATTCCCCCAGGGTTTGCCCTCACATTGCTGTTGTCCTTCAGATGATGACCCGGAACTCTCTATATAAATGGTTGTTCTCAATGGTATAAAGTTATATTTCTTGTTTTAAAGTTTGCCTTCAGCACTATCTAGACTTCTGATTGGTTCTCTATAGCGTCCAAATTGCAACTGTTCTCAGACCAACTCAAGGAAACTTCCTATTTTAATTTGGAATGCCGGATCTGAAAGAATATTGGTGCAATATTCTAATAGGATGCATATTATAATGGTGTGAAGGTACTATATCAGATTATGCATTTCTAGTACTAGAAAGACCTGCACTGTTATTTTTTGGAATAGTAGCTGTGTTAGTCTGTGGTTCAGGCATCTCAGAAAACAAAACAAAACAAAATAAACAAAATAAAATAAAATAAAAAACACACTAGCGCTTTAAAGACTGTTATATTTTTATTGTTAGCTTTCGTGGATGAAGTGGACTTGATCCACGAAAGCAAACAATAAAAATATAACAGTTAGTCTTTAAAGTGCTACTGTTTTTTATTTTGTTTTGTTTTGTTTTCTGAGATGCCTGCACTGTTATTATTATTATTATATTGTTGTTTCCCTGTTCTTTCAAAAAAGATACCCCCAAAAAAGCAGGGAGGGCAGAGAAAAGGAAAGGATGACTTGAATGGGTGTCAGTTAATGATGAGTTAGTGCAGTGGTTCCCAACGTGGGGCCCAGGCCCCACAGGGGGACTTCAGTTCCCAGAAACCTAAGTCAGTACATTGGTTGATCAGTGCTTTGGGGAACTGACTTAGGCTTCAGGGAATTGAAGTCCAAAAACAAAAGGTTGGAAAACACTGAGTTAGTGTATGTATTATAGAGAATATTTTAAAAGATGTTTTACTAGTTGTTACAGTTAAGCCTCAAGGATGTGACAAGAGCTTTTTAAGCAAGGAACATACCAACCAAAGTTGTCGATCCTCTGGTACACGTACGATCACACTCAGATCATTATGAGTAACATCCAGGACAATCTGATTCTCTGCAACCACCAGACTCCGGCAGCCATATCCATGTGGACAGAAAGTAGCATTAGCTTGTCCTAAAAAATCCAGAAAGTATATGCCACACGGCCAATGTTAAGCTTATCTTGTTTTGCAGTTACACTAGTACCTCGGATAACGTTAATACTTGGTTCCACAAGTCTTTTTAATGTTGTGTGATGCATTGATCCCACAATGTTTAAAAAAAAGGCAGTTCAGCCCCCAACCCAAAGGCAAAAGGCAAAGGCGAAAGAGATTTGTCCTGCCTCTCCTTATGAAACAACAGGGTGGGCAGGGTGAATCCCTCGCTGTTAGCCTTTGCCTTTGGGTTTGGGGTAGAACATGGGCACTGGTTCAACCCCCAACTCAAAGGCAAAGGCAGAGAGATTTGCCCTGCCTCCCTTGCTGAAACAACAGGGTGGGCAGGATGAATCCCTTGCTGTTACCCTTTGCCTTTGGCCGGAGGAACACAAACCTAACAGCAAGCAATCTCAACTTTGAGGACTTTGAGGCAAACATTTGCATCATACAATGTTATCTTAAAGTTGTGTAATGCAAATGTTTGCCTCAAATTCCCCAACGTTATCCGATTTTAGCATTATCCGATGCAAACGTTATCCGAAGTACCACTGTACGTTATTTGCTAACATATAAGACACACTCCCTACCTTAAAATACACTGGAAAACTGTGTGCATTTTATACTCCGCTGCATCTACCATATTTATTCGTGTATAAACACACTCCCCCGCCCTTAAAATACAAAGGAAAATTGAATATGTTGGCAAATATGGTATATAATAGCCATATTCCCCTATGACAGCAGTCACTTCTTACAACCTTTATATCCCACAAGAAGCTTAACTGAAACCAGGAGTGCTACCTGTGCTGTGGTATCAAAGCCACTGATCAATCTTTAAGATGCCAACAAAACATCTGTACAGTCTTCATGACTCTTTTGTGAATGTTTCCTGTGCTGCAGAGATTGTAGGAAATGTCCTCTTTCTGTATGGTTATTTCAGAGGCTTTAAGTTGATTCTTAAAAATTATTTATCCACCCCAGTACCATGAGCAAATCTGCCAGCTAATTACCTTGCCAAATCCGTCCCCCATTGATCAAGACTTCCACAGGGAACGTTGGGTGACTCGGCTGATAACAATGGAGAATGAACGCATATCGTCCCAGACTCTGGATGTATCCATTCAACACAATAGCGGTCTAAAAACAAAACACAAGGGACATATATCCAAACATTACTTTATTTTGTTATATGTGCAAACAAATTCTACTCCTCTGGCTCAAGATGGGTCTGGGGATTTTGGTCCCATTTATGCCATAATCACATTAGGGAACAGGGGCTCCTGCAGGTAAACATTTATTCCCCACTATCCATACTGCTATAAAACAGAAAAATGTTGCGTCAACTACTGGGGATATCTATTCAAGCTGTTAGAATCATAAAATAACTGAGAAGGGACTTTTTAGGCCGGGGTGCCCAAACTTTTTGGGCCACGGGCTGGTCACGTGGTTCAGGGGGCTGGTCACTGCAGCCCGGGGGCCGGATCCAGCCCGCGATGCCAATTTATCCAGTCCCTGAAGCCCTTGTTGCTCCCAGAAGCAGAAGTAAAACGTGCCCGTATAGGCGTGTTTTACTTCCGCTTCCAGGAGTGACAAAGGCTTCGTGGGCTGGATGAATTGGCATCGGAGGGTCGAATCTGGCCGCCAGGTCATAGTTTGGGCACCCCTGTTTTAGGTCATTGAGTTCAACCTCCTGCTCAATGCAGGTTTTTAAATCAAAGCAAATCTAACAGATGGTTGTCTGATTCTCTCTTGAATGTTGCCAGTGTTGGAGCACTCTCCACCTTTTGAGGTAATTGATTCCATTGTCATAATATGCTAACAGTTAAGAAGGTTTTCCTATTCAGCCTGTATCTGCCTTCTTGTAGTCTGCGGCCATTAAAAATATATAGATATAGATACATGACTATTCCTCATGCCTACCTGAGGAGATTTTAGCAGGATAAGCTCTGCAGAAGAATCTAACAAGGTTGGAGGCCGAAGTGATGATGGAGTTGGGATACCAGCTGGGGGGATGCTAAAGGCTTGAATCAGTGGGAAGCCTGGAGTGAGTGGCAGTATCTGCCCTTCTTCTAGGACAATCGACTGTGAAACCTTTTGATACCTTGATGGGACACAGGAGCTGCTTTGGAAAAAAAGAGAAAAATGCTAGTTATACAGCCAAGGGTTTTTTTTAAAAAAGGTAACAATTCTCATTCAAATGTAATGAAGAAGGAAAAATCAGAACTCCTGTAAAGCGAAGTTCATCATGGAGAGGAGTACAGAATGGCTATGTAATTTACGAATACAGATAATGTTCCCCACCCCACCCCCTGGCTTTTTCAACCTCCAATACATACTAAACATCTTTCCCTATTCTAAGTCTTCTTTAGTTGTAACCAGGTGTCCAGGAAAGGCAGGGATAGTCAATCTCTGTCCCTCTAAGTGTCTCGGACTACAACTTCCACTGCTGTTTGTTAGCACAGCAGAAAGTGAGCAGTGTTGCAAGCTTGTAATCTAGCAACATCTAAATGGATAAATGTTGTCTCTTCCTGAGATAATAGAGATGTGAAAGAATTCAGCTCTAAATTGACTGCATTCACTTTATGAGAACTGCATCTGCTACCTCAGTGATGGCAAACCTTTTAGAAACTAAGTGTCCAAACAGAGGGGCAGGGTGAACTCTGGTGGGGGGAGGGAGGAAGCGCTCCCATTGGGCTGCTGGGTAGAGGGGTGGGGCAAACTATATGTTGGGGTGGTGGCATGGGTGCCCACAGAGAGGGCTCTAAATGCCCCCTCTGGCACGTGTGCCATAGGTGTGCCACCACTGTGGTTAGCTCTTTAGAATTGAATAATAAATAGCATGTCACTGATCTTCAGTCACAGGATGTCTTCCTTATTCCAACCAACAGTATAACATATACAGTAACAGTATAACACAGTATAACACAGCCTAAACAAAATTCCGGGGAGTAGACAAATATATGGACAGGAGACATTTATAAATGGCTGTTAGCTAGGAGTCTATATTGGCTGCACAGGCAGCAGTATGTTAATGAATAATCAACAGCTGTGAAAGGGTCTTGCCACCTCTCTTCATTTGTGGTCTTTTGAGAAATATATGGGATACCAAACGTGATGGTCATTTTGGTTCATATAGCAGGATTCATTTAACCTTCTTAAAGAAAATACATGGGCTGACTCTAATACATAGTAGGCTTTTAAGAATCTGACAGGCCACCAGTACTCCTCTCTTCCCACGGAACTGCCCATGTCAACCACCATGCCAAGATCCCAAAATGTGTAATCAACTTTCACCAACCTCTAGCAAGAATAAATTAATACAAATTAAACCTATTTAACTAAGAGGAAACACCTGTGTCCAGACCTAGGTAGTTAACATGTGTAGGTCTGATGAATTATTTTAAGGAGTATATGTGTGTCCATGCATGTTTTTCAAGATCAAGGAATTAGCTATACATAACTTTAAACACTCATGCTTATCCTGTTAATAACTACATCAGTGCTCAAACATTCTATATATTATTCCTTTGCAAGATCTAACATGTAAGTGAAATGAAGCATCTTGTACAGTCAAACCTCGCATAAAGAGTGCCTTGCTTAAAGAGTAACTCGCTTAAAGAGCAGAATTTTCTCTGAATGTTTGCTTCGTTTAACAAATAAAACCAATCAAAAACTCGCTTAACAAATAAATTGGGGTTCACAATCCCCCCACACACAATTGGTCACTAACAATGGTGTTTCGCTTAAAGAGCAAATTCGCTTAAAGAGTAACCCTGTGGAACGCATTATGCTCTTTAAGCGAGGTACAACTGTACTTACATTTGCTCTCCTTCACTGTTATCCATGCCTCTTTTCCCCATCTTTTATTACCTCCTTTGCCCTTTCAACATTTATGTCACTAAGCTCACAGTACTGTCTTTTTTTTAATGTTACCTGCCCATGGCATTATATATGCTGAGAATGCTAAATAAATAAATAAATAAATAAATAAATAAATAAATAAATAATTTTGCAGCTATTCATCAACCTGTTTGTTTACAGTGTTTGTTTTTAATACTGTAAGTTGCTTTGAGTCATCTTGGTGGGGAATGAATGAATGAATGAATCAATCAATCAATCAATCAATTAATACAGACAGACAGAACTGCCATTTGAGAACCCTTAAAAGTCATTTTCAGAGTACAGTAAATGTCTCAGGAATATCTAATGCAATAGCATTGGAAAACAAGACCAAAGTTCAGGTAAGAACTGAATTTAAACAATATAAATTTTTAATTAATTTACCTGTTTGCTGATAATATTCCATGGACACTAATGCAATGTACCTTTGGCTCCACAAATTCCATAGTGAACTGCTCGTGTGGAATGAGATATACTTTATACTAAAAATAAGGAGGAAGAAAAAAAAGGACTGAGAACTTCTGCTGGTTTTCCCTAGTAAAAAAAGTTAAGTCGGTACAAATATTACACCTTTATTTTATTTAAAAGAAAGCTGATATTTCTGATCTTTTGATCATACTAAAGATATCTATTTCTCTGTTTAGAACAGCTGGATCAGATTATAACTTTCATATTTGAAACTTCTAAACATCAGAAGCAGAAACAGAAGCCTCAAACAAAAATACAGTACAGTAAAACCCTGGATAAAGATGGAGGTCTGTTCCAACAGCCTCCGTTGTAGCCTGAAAAAATTGTAAACCAAAACATCCATAGGGATGCATTGAAAAATTAAAAAACCATCCTGAAATGATCATTGTAAATTGGAAAAAAATAGATTAAAAATTTGTATACCCGGATGGCATTTCCATAGAATTTGCTGTTGTAAATCTCAGCAAACTTAAACCGTGGCAGTTGTAACCCAAAGTTTACTGTATTTGAAAAATGTGTGTGTGCATGCGTGCGTGCGCGTAACACTCCCTCAGACAGATGAGGGGCCAGATGGCCATTTTGCCCTTCCTCCATCATATGGCACTTCCTGGTGTGGTGGAGGTGGTGGGTGGCCAAATGAAAAGGTGCCACAGGCCACATCCTCCCCAAGGGCCACAGGTTGAAAATCCCTGGTCTACAGCTATCTCCCTGAAAGAAGTGTTAAATTGCTAATACAAAGAAGCTAATTGCATTTAGCAGTTGTTCAATATTAGCCAGCAGATATCAGCAGTGGCTATTAGCAAATTGCAGAGAGATTTGTCTTTACTCTCAGTTACATCAAACATACACAGAAGCTTAGTCTGCCATTCCCAAAAATCTGCATTTCTACTACACATTCTAGCCTCTTCTTCCATGTCTAGGTGAGATGTGAAACTGTTGAAATGAAGGTACCTTTCGCTTAACCTAGTGTGGGAAAGATTAGCCGGCAAAAATACCACAATCTTCAAGGACTCTCTTTCTATGTACCTCTGTACATTCTACTAAAAAGTTAATTTCCAAGGAGGTGACTTTTTTTATTAAATCCAGCATTTATTTGTTTCCTTGGAACGAAAGCTACGTAACTCTGATGCAAACAAGGATATGAAGTAAGACACAGAAGGAACAAACTTCCCAATAAGTAAAGGAAGTGTGGAAAGATGGAGATAAAGTAGGAAATACCTTTCAAGTGTGCTAAAATCCCCAGAGCAGAAGTCATTTCATTTTTTGATTGACTGCTTTCAAGGAACAAAGAAAATGTTTCTCTACCAATGGACAGAAATCAAGAATCTCTTTCACACTCCATTCTGATTTACTTGCACCAAATTCCAAGTCCAATTTTTTTTCTCCATACTTAGATCTTTCTCTTTCTACCATGGGATTTTCATGCTTGTTGAACACATGCTGCTTCAAAGGGCTTACCAGGAAGAAATGGGCCTGATCTGCAGTGAGTCGGACTGTAGCATCTGTGGCCAATTCAAAAGCTGCCAAGCGGTTTAATGAGTCTAAAACAATCCCACGACAAAGGAAACTGCAAGACAAAAGCGTTGGTCAAACTCAAGGATGGCGTATCTCTGCCAAAGCCTTTGTTCCCCCTTTGTGGCTTTAATGCAATGCTCTTATAACCCTTTAAATTGTTTTCTGTGAGTAATGGCAGAGGGAAGCTTCCTAAGGATATCCTAGGGCCTCATTTCCTATTATTAAGGTCTGAACACAGTTTTGCAGAAAGGATTTCCCAGACAAATGTCATCAATCTATCATTTATATAAACACTGTCTGGTTGTTTAAGTTGAGCAACAAGACTCAGGATGCGCCCACTATTTTCATCTCAGTCATGCCCTATTTTGAGGATGTAAACTCTTGGACTGAATTTCTGGCACCGACATGTACTGTACTAAGAACCCAAAAAGTTCATGTACTGTCCTCACCTGTAATAATTTATAATGTACAGTAATACCTCAGATAACGCTAAGACTTGGTTCCACAAGTCTTGGTGTTATCCGATTTTTAGTGTTATCCAATGCATGTTAAAATCCTATGGGATGGATCAGATAACATTAAAGCTCCATAGAGATACATTGTAACCGCACAGGCTTTAGCGGTTGTTATCCGATCTATCCCATAGGACCTTAACGTTATTCGATCCAATTCTCCTCCCCAGATTACTTAACGTTATGCGATTTTAGCATTATCCGAGGTAAACGTTATCCAAGGTATTACTGTAATTCTGACCATTAGGTGACAAAATCTGCAGAAGCATAGAATAGAATAGAGGACTTCTATTCTGGTTGTTCCTATCACTCAATGCTGAAATTTAGAGATTTCCATGCCACACCCCTGTTAATTCCCCTACAAAAACCCCAGCAGAAACCCCAGAAGACTGCTATGACTCACACGGCTCTAATTCAGTGATGGTTAACCTTGGCACTCCAGATATTCTTGAATTTCAATTCCCAACAGCCCTGATCAGCAGGTGTGTTGACCTGAGCTTCTGGGAACTGAAGTCCAAGACTCCCTGTAGTGCCAAGGCTGGCCATCAGAATTAATCTCTCTCACTCTTCCTTTGATACACTTGTTTTGAAGCAGAAAACAGGTCAACAATGTCCAACAGATCTTATTTTTAGTTGTAATTAAGGAAGCTTAAAGTTTAAATTCTCAGTTTAGGAAACATTATTAAAACTTTCTAGAATTATCTTTATAAATGGTAAAAGGAAATTGCAGAAAGAATGCTTTTACAAACTGTACAATATATAAAGAATGGCATATATTCCTCTATTAGGTACCCATTTTCTCATTTCTTGTCTCTAGAAACATACCTGTACTTGCAGGTATATAAAGCAAGGGTCCCTAGTTGAACAGCAAGCTGTGGTGAGTTCATTGTTACATGGACTGTCTGTGGAGCATCTTCACTGGTATATTCCATTAGAACAATGTACCTCCCTGGCTGAGGTACAGCAACCTGCAACTGCACTTCAACCTACATAGTAAAAAGCAGAGTAAAAAATAAAAGTACCCCAAAAGTTATCTCAGGGCTTAAATCCTATTTTTAAAAACTGCAATGGAAGGAGGTTGTACAATTAGTTCTTTCCTTTGTTCTCTATCTTTTGCACAACTTGAAATGAAGCTGTTTTTCAACCAAAGGGTATGGAGCAACACAATGGACAACCAACCTCACAGGTAGAGTTGCTTGAGAAATAGACAATTTACTTTGTGGGTTGGTGACAGGACTATGCCAAGATCTAGATGTCTAAACCTCATGTTTGAAGCATGATCTATACACGATGATAAACATAGCAGACAAACAATGACTAGAGTATCAAAACAGAATGTGAAGGTGCAGAACTGAAGCTGATTTCAAGCTCAATTTTGTTTTCATATTTTGGCTCTAGGATGTTTTCTGTGTGAATATCTCCATAAAATCCACTCCAAAAATACTGCTTTGGGAGAAGGATACAATATCTACTGCGCTATACAACACCCGAATTTGAATGTCGCATTTGGGCCAGATGGCTAAAACACTTCCAATTAGATCTGTCCAACTAAGATACTTTCCTGAAATGACCAGTGCTCGGACCACTGGGAGGGGATCACTAGGGAAAAGGGAATTTTGTCCCACATGGGGAAAGAGTGTATCAGGATACAGTGAGACTATCAGAACCAAAACCTCCAGCTAATGACTGGAAGGAAATGGAAACTACTTACGTCACGGCCACTACACAACACCATCTCAGGGTACAAAAGAGGAATCTGCTCCTTAGGACAAGGCCTTGGTAAACTGTTCTCCAACTTGCAAGTAGCATCTTCTCCTGAACCAGAAGGGAACTGTTCCACAGGCACGTACTTATATAAGAGGCAGCTGAAATGGAAAGGAACAACTTTTTCTGTCTGCTTGAGCATATCTAAAGCAAAGCAAATCAATCACACTTATAAGTAGATAATTCAGTTTTAATGGGTTGTTGGTAGCAGGCCTCCTTGAACAGATAGGTTGCCGTAGGTCAGAGGTGATCTGATAGCATGTAACAACAACAAACTACTTAGGAAACTGTAAGTGTCTCCATGTTACACACAGAAGAAAATGTGTAACTCTGTACTTGGCTGAAATTTTTGAAGTGATTGCTGTGTTAGAGAGCAAAAAAACAAACAAAACAAAAACAGACAAAAAATGCTGTGGCACCTTAAAGACTAGTTCCTGTATTTTAATGTTAGTTTTCATGGAACGAGTCCACTTTATCAGACATAAGAGTGGATTTTCATTGTATATATTTATACATTTGATATAGAGGCGCTGAGTAGCTGTGCAATTTTGGTTGGTTCAGGAGACAGACATGTAAATCAATGAGTTATTTACAGCGAGTAATAAAATGCAATCAGTTTGTCAGGTGAATCTCTGATGGAAAAGAGTTTGAGTGGTTAGGTTTACAAAAATAAACATTCTGACATGCATTTGACATTATAAATCTCCTAGTGAATTGATTGAGGAAATGTTACGGGGCTGAGACACAGCTAGAGGTCAACTGTTCTGAAAAACGTCCCGTCCCCCCCATTTTTGAGTCTGCTATACAAGATGAATGTAACCCCTTAGTTGTAGCATTTTTTATTTGATAATACCTTGTGTTACCCTGGTAACGGTAACACAAGGGTACCATTAACAGAGTACGCTGCCCGATTGTGATTCAAAAATAACACAATCTTCGAGGAGGCTTTCTGTGTACCCCTACCATGAAGACTGTCCTGAGAATATTATGTAGTGGCCCTTCATCTGCCTTCTGCATTGCAGCATGACACCCATACCACTGATCCAGTTCCATGGGTAACTTTCTGGTCCTGAGCCTTTCGGCATGCAATGTCCTCATCAGCACCAGGCCAGTATTGATGAAGCTGCTGCCCTCCATCAATCCACTTGGGGACCATCACCCTTCCCTGTGGACTTCAGCACCCAATGCCATTAGTCCTCAGGGTAGTCAGGTTAGTTAACCTCTGCCTGACACTCAGTGTTGAGTCACTGACAGTATGGTCTACTCTATTACCATATCAGGATAACCTGACCAGCAGGATAACCCTAATCCTGCTATATTGTGGAGATAAAGCAGCTAGAAGGCATTGCAATGTAATCTTTCTGAAAGCCAACAATAAATGCCCTTCTGAGTTTCACTGCACTGCACTACAATATACTCTTCAAATTTTAGGTAAGTATGCTTTATCATTTAATTACAATTTCAGTGTTTCTGTGATAAATATGTGAATGTAAACCTTACTTTTGACTGGCTTGTTCAACAGCTGGAATGTAGGTACAAGGATCCGAGACTTTTTGCTGCAATATAGGTGCCTCGTAGTATGAGCTGGGCAGCAGGACAAGGTAATCCTGGAATGAAGAATGGGGAAATAAATTAGCTTTCCTTGGCTTTATTCTTACTAAAGACAAGGAAAGGGCAAGAGCCATCCTTACCAGAAGGACATCCTGAGCTTCAATGATGAATGACCAGACATGTGGGCTCAGGACAAATGGCTCACCAAAACTGTTCTGAGGAACTGTCACAAAAGCTGGCTCTTTCGTTGGCACAAAAACAATTTGCTTAGTCTGTTCTGTGCCTAAAGGAGGGAAAAGAAAATTCAGCTTCCATTTAAGTTTGAAAGACAGGCAGGGTTCATAGCCTATATCTGACAATAAGATACCTTGGATACCTTGGAGTCGCTATTCAGCAAGGACTCTGCACACCGGTAGACATCTCCGTGACAACATTTTGCACATGCAAATGGACTTGAGAAATCAAGTCCATTTGCATGTGTCTTTTAGCTATTTGGATATCATGTCACACACTGGCTAGATGGACCATGCCGTGTGCCCTCCGCTTTCACCTTGCTCAAGGGATCCCAATCCAACAGAGGACGCTTTGGTGAGTTTTAGTCCTGGCCTAACATATTTGACAAGAGATGGGTAATACTGCTTAGTTAGACCACTCCAGCTCCTGCACTCCGACAAGTCTCTCACCTAGTGGGGCCAGTGATTCTATGGAGATACTAAGATACAAAAGACAAATGGAGAGCTGGATCCAGTCTAGTTCTCTATGGTAAGATAAGCTAGCTGGTCTGACTCTAGGAGGCAGTGCTCATCTCTGTTTACAGCCAAAGAGCCAGCACTGTCTGCATCTGCAGACACTTCCATTGTCATGTGGCAGGCATGACTAGATGCCAAAGCACACACAACACTGTTACTTTTACCACAGAAGCAGTACCTACTTATCTACTTGCAATGATTTGCTTTTGAACTACTACTAGCTGCACTGTGATTGCCACAATTACTTATGGATAGTTCATGAATAGCTTACGTACAGGGTTTTTTAACCTTGGGTCCCCAGATGTTCTTGGTCTTCAATTCCCAGAAGCCCTGATCAGCAGGTGTGCCGACTCAGGCTTCTGGAAATTGAAGTTCAAGAACACCTGGAGGCCCAAGGTTGAGAAATCTTGTCTTAGCCTACAGCTTTTCTACCCATCTCATTCCCTAGCAAAGAGAAGTAAAAATTTATCTGAAAGGTACATAGAATAAAAACTTGCTGAACTGGAAAGAAAAGGCTCACTGAGAGCCAAACATTCAACCAATTTGCAGTGAGATTTTACTAACAGACTTAATTAGCAGGAGAGGCATAAATAAATGGAAAACAGAGCAATAACTGATCTTCCTGACACTCCAGTAAGAGCTAAAGGGACTGGCCTCTTGGAGTATAATCCCATCCACATTTATCCAGAAGCTCAGTGGATTTCAGGCAAGCTTTCTTCTTAACACTGTTCCAGGGACACTTCTCTCAGAAGACTTCTCTACTGCACCTGATTTGCGCTATAGAACAGGGGTGCCCAAACCTTTTGGGCTGGGGGCCAATCATGTGGTTCAGGGAGCCGGTCACTAAGGGCTGTACGGGCGCATTTTACTTCCACTTCCAGGAACGACGAGGGCTTTGCAAGCCAGATGAATTGGAATCGGGAGCTGAGTCGGGTGCCCTTAGTTTGGGCACCACTGCTATAGCACATCAGCCTGAGCCCCAGGACAAGAAAACATGCTGCCTTCAGGGAACAGTTCAGAAGTGGATGGGGCAGGATAGCAGGGATTCTTACCTCTCCTCCGTGGCTGAGAACCTGTAATTTTGCCATAGACGGTTGCATCTCCCGGATTAACATATTTGATGAGGGCATGGAAGAGGTAGAGTTCGCCTTGTCTTACGGGCACCGCGACTTTGACTTTGTTCTGTAAAAGGCAAAAAAACCACACACATGTTGGACATATATCACTGCAGGAAAGGCTCCAACCCTATTGCCTGGCCTGCCTTTCTATCTGTCTGCCTCTCTATGTAGTTTCCCCTTTGCAACTGCCAGTGTTTCTATGAGAAAGCTGTTCCAGGAGATACAACATCTATTAGACGAGTGGCAGTGGCTTTGGGAGAGGGAGGAGGAAATGTTTGGTTGCAGAAAAGCAAAGGTTGGAACCTTTTGGGACCGATTTTGGAAGGAGGTTAGTCTAGAAGTGAAAAATGCACTTACAGTTGCCACAACCATAAAACTTTCCTTCCTCAAGGACTGAGACCCTCCCTTCCACATTGGCAGGCCCCCGGTTGATGTAGCAGAAGACGAGGCGGAACAGGTCAGGGGAGGTCACACTGAGGGTCACCACTACCTTGGGCTGGTGGAAGAGAAAGGGGAGAGAAGCAGACCACACCTTGAATAACCTCCACCGTCACCTGCCACCAGCCACTAGCTCAAGCACAGCACTCCCAGACGCCTGTTCCCCAAAGCAGCATGCGAAAAGCAGGTAAGGAATCAAGCCAGCCCCATCATCCTGGTAAGGTAAAGGTCTCCCTTGCTCAAAAGCCAGTCGTGTCCAACTCTAGGGGGTGGTACTCATCTCCGTTTATAGCCAAAGAGCCAATATTGTCTGCATCTGCAGATGTTTCTGTAGTCATGTGGCAGGCATGACTAGACACAGGAGTGCACGGGACACTGTTACCTTTCCTGCCAAAGGGGTACCTATTTATCTACTTTCAATTTCTTGTTTTCAAACTTCTAATTTAGCAGGAGCTGGGACAGATGACGGGAGTTCACTCCATCACACAGCCGCCGGGTCTCAAACTGCTGAACTGCCAACCTTCCGGTCATCAAGTTCAGCATCTTAACCACTAAGCCACCATGGCTCTGGTACAGAACAGCTAAATAGCTTGGAAATATGCCTCAGGAACACTGTACCTTCCACCTAGATCACCTAACATGGCCTCATCAGAAAGCCACCATACATGGTCAAGATACACAGTGAAAGGAAAGACACTACCGATACAGAACCTGGATAAAATATGTATTTTGCTCCTACAAGAGGTAGGTAGGAGTCACATTCTTTATATGATAAGTTTATTAATGATTGTGCATGAGAATTATATGGGATCATCAGGTTCTCTACACCAACCATTGGACAAGAGTAGTAGCAGACTGTTCTAGCTTCTTGCCTTGCTTGTTGGCCTCCCAGAGCCATCTGGATCATAAATGTGGGGTGAAATGTGTAATTGATATCACTGAAAGGACACATTGGGCTAGGTCTGGTCCATCAGGCATTTCTTGCATTCTCAATTCTCTTGACTGGTTAGAAAATGCACATGGATGAACTGGAATTTCCCTACATCAATATGCTGGCATTCAAAATCGATGCAAATCAAATTACTACATGCAAACAAAACAAAGACACTAGCTGCAGTGCTCTAGTTCAAACTTCATTCATCATCATCAAAGGAAGTTCTCTCCTGATAGCCTAGAAGGCTACTGATTCCAGCAAAAGCGAAGCAGGAAGACCCTGCCTTCTGAAGTTAATTTGTATCTTAAACTGGCTCCTTTTCCGGAATATTTTGCTATTAGACATTAATTAAATGTGGGGAAGCCAAAGAACTTAGAGAATTATGCTAAGCATAACCCACTCTAATCTACAGAGAAGGACGGGAAGCTCTTAAGACACTGTTATAACCACTGCATCACAGGACAACAATCAAACAAAGAAAACCTGAACAAAAGCCATTCAGCAGAACTCCCGTGAGCCCAAGACCACACATGTACACACAGTCTCTGTGGTCTGTTCAGACTTCAGAGAAGAAAAAGGTCTACAGAGAGCAAGCAGCACAGATGCTACAAGCTGAGTCCATAGTTACTGAACCACACACGGCCATGCAAGGACTCTGCTACGCTCTTCAACAGGCAGAAGAGGATCTAAAGCCACATGCTGCACCGAAAACAGTTAAAAGGGTCTGCCTTTTAAATTTCTATTTTGGAGGAGCAGGGAAATGTTAAACAGAGTTGCATCAGCGAGAGAGGAAATAGGTGAATATCCCCTTAGGAGACCTGTTTGTATTATACTACATTTGTTTCTTTTTAAAAAGGGGGGGGCACCCCTGACAATTTACTACTTGGTTTCTATCTAGCTACTTTCTTTTAAATGAACTTGGTGTACAATAAAAAAGTGATTCTACCACCTAGCTGTTCTTTTCCTCATCCTAGAGAACAAATTAGCAAAAAAGAGGTTGTTATAATAAAGGTAAAGGTTACTCTTGCACAAAAGCCAGTCATATTTGACTCTAGGGTTCAGTACTCATCTCTGGTTATAGCCAAAGAGCCAGCACTGTCTGTGTCTGCAGACGTCTTTGTGAATATGACTAGACACCGGAGTGCACAGAACACTGTTACCTTTCCCACCAAAGTTGTACTTATTACTTGCAATTTCTTGCTTTCCAATTGCTAGGTTGGCAGGAGCTTGGACAGACAATGAACACTCACTCTGTCATGTAGCACTCGGGTCTCAAACTGCTGACCTGTTGACCTTCTGGTCGTCAAGCTCAGCGTCTTTAACCACTAAACCACTGCAGCCCTGGTACAGAGCAGCTAAATAGCTTGGAAAGATGCCTCGGGAATACTGCTCCTTCCACCTAGATCAGTGTTTCCCAAATGCTGGTGTTTGGACTTCAATTCCCAGAAGCTTAAGTCAATTCCCCAAAGCACTGATCAGTCAATATACTGGCTTAGGCTTCTGGGAACTGAAGTCCAAACACCAGCATTTGGGAAACACTGACCTAGATCACCTAATTTGGCCTCATCAGAAAGCCACTACACAGTCAAGATCCACAGTTAAAAGTCATCAGGTTCAGCATCTTAACCACTAAGCAAATATAAATTCCACCATGGAAGAACACTTACATTGGACTATTTGGCATGTGACTTTGGGAAAGCCTTTTATGGTAAAATTTTCAAAGCCACTAATATTTTTTACCAACACAAAGAACACTTCAATGTAAGGGAAAGTGCAAAAACCCATCTAGAACACATGATGAACAGCTGTAGCTGATGGCAGCATCTGCCATATCATAATGTTATGATTGTTTTGTGTGATGGTCTACATATGGCACTTATCCTTTTTCATTAACAAAAGTGTTGTGCTTATACAAAATTCAGTGCAAGACCAACCTGAATGGAAGACATTTGTGCATATCCTCTCCAGCTGAAATTCTCAAATTCCATAGGACTGTAGCCAAAGCGAACAGGTCTCCCATCTAATGTTGTTCCCTCTTCCAGCTCATACTTCAAGTGGTGAAGGTCAGGGATATAATGATTTTCCGCTGGCCTGTGGACAAAAAGTGAGATACACATTTAGCAGCTCTCTTACAATCTGTACCACAAACTAGTGCAGTAGAAGTCAGCTTGGTCATATTTGTGATCAGCTAGGCTTAGTGGTTAAAATGCTGAGCTTGACATCTGGAAGATTAACAGCCCAGCAGTTCAAGACCCAAGTGCTGTGCACCTGTCATCTGTCCCAGCTCCTGCCAACCTAGCAGTTCAAAAGCAAGAAATTATAAGTAGATAGATAGGTACCACTTTGGTGGGAAAGGTAACAACATTCTGTGCACTCTGGCATCTAGTCATGTCTGCAACATGACCACAGAAATGTCTGTAGATGCAGACAGTGCTGGCTCTTTGGCTGTAAATGGAGATGAGCACCGCCCCCTAGAGCCTTAGTAAGTACATTAGCTGATCAGTGCTTTGGGGAATTGACTTAGGCTTCTGGGAATTGAAGTCCAAAAAAACCAAAGGTTGTGAAACACTAATCTAGAAGTAAACAAAAGGATGGTATCCTTGACTGAATGAAGGTTGATTCTGCCTACTACACATCTCCATTTATGAGTTTATTTTCTTAATCCTATTAGGGGACAGCAAAATACTGACAACTTCTTTTCTAGAACCATCATTCTATGAAGAACTATGTTCTTTGGTTTGGTTTGAACCTACTGCTGATCAACTTCATTGCATGACCTAATCTGTAACATTTTGGCATAGGGATAAGTGAGACAGGGATTTCTCTTAAATGTTCACTGCATATTGTTCATAATTTTGCAACCAGTAACATGGCATCTTAAAAAAGACAAAAACAAATTGAAGAATCACATCCACAAATAAACAAGTCTGCCGTGTTCAAGACCTCCCCACTTCCCAAATGCTACATTCCCATTCTCCAGCACACCCAATCAGACTTAGATGGTGGTTTAATATATACAGTGGTTGTACGTAACATGGCATCAATACTACTGCCTGTTTCTTACTGATTGCAGGTGAGGCCTTGGGTATTCAGTCTGCAGTGACAGACTCCTGTCTTCTCCTCACACACAGGCCCGATTGACCCACCAATGTCACACTGGCACCCTGGAGGCAAGAAACATATGTTTACACCCTACAGTCAAAAATGGGCCCCAGATAGCATTCGCCAAAGCCTAGCACCAAAGGGAGTGGCAACAGCTTGGCACTCTATTTTTATTCTGTTGTATCCACTTTCCTATACAGTTCTGGCCCTCCCTTAATCTGATTCTGTCATCTTCCAGTTCTGTTCCAGAAAATGTGCCTGCTGTTTCCCCCTTGCTACTCAACAAAGACGTATGCAAGCAGACCAAAGGACCCAGCCTTGTAGTTAACAAAAATAGACAGCAGTGGACATTCTTGGCTTCTGTACACCAGAGATGTATATATTTGTGCCAGAGATGAAGGACAACAACCCACCGAGTGCTAAATATAGCTAATTTTAGTATGTCTTGCTCTATACCCCAATGCACTGATCTTCTGTTATCAGAACACCTTGTCCCCTCTCTCGATGCAAGCCTAGAATGAAGATTCACATTAAGTGCTACCATGGTCAATGCAATGTGACTTCAGTTCAACAAACCTTTCACAGTCACTTATCTGGGAGTTCCCTTTTACTCCCTCCCTTTCATCTCCTTTGAAATTGCTTTTTAAGCCTAACTGAATGGACCTCCACTTATTTTCATATTTGATCTTTCAAACAAAAGACTTCCTTTCCATTTCTTTGATCTGTCATGCCACCTGGCTGCTTTATTTTGCAATTCTTTAAAAAGCACCCTTCCAAGGTCCACTCAAATCCTGCATAAGCTAACAAGGTTTCTATGGAAGGGAGAGAAAAGCAAATTGGCACAAATCTGCCAATGAGTGGAAGGGAGGAGGAAAAGGGATATATAATCTCAAATGAAATGTAAAGAATCATTCTAATCTTTCTAGATCTATGAATCTATAATTGTTATTATGCAAAAAAAACTGTCACAACACAAAGTGGGCTTTACTACATTCTGGTTATTAGCGATATCATTGCTCTTACAGAGGTAGACTGGTACAGCTGTAGACTTAAGTATGTATCTTCTTCCATTTTACGTGAGGCAAGCAATCCCATTGTTCTTATTGATAAAAATTCCCAAATCCTCATCTTTGCAACTGGAATGCACTCACAAAAGGTCATTATTCCCCAGCTCTAACCAACAACCCTGATAACTTACATTCACCATTCTAATAACTAACGCTGTCACATCACGGAGGAGGAAAATGACATACCTTGACAGCCAAAGTAATTTCCATGCTCCAAGTTATAATATCCTTCTTTACATGTTGAACAGAACTGGCCACAGGTGTTTGGCTTGCAGAAACAGTGCCCGTCATCCTACAAAAGGCCAAGCATGAAGATAAATCAACTGGTGGAATCTGCTCAGTATTCCACCCCAGTTGTCATGTCCAGATTAATTAAACTGTTTACTTGAGCATGAGTGTGCAACAGGAGTGTTCTGGGCACCTTGGGAGGGCGGTTGTCAGGGAGTGATGGGGGCGGCTATTGGGGGGTTTGGGAGGGGGAGAAATCTTGTTCCTGGGTGAGTTATGACACCCAGTGAAATAATTCTGCCTGCCTCGGGGGGGGGGCGCTCACTGGGGCGCACCGGGATGACTCCCTGTATCCCTGTGGGCCAGCACACCACTGGTGTGCAAACAGAGGCTGCCTTTCTCCCTATGAGGGGACTAAAGGCAGCTCACAGTGTTAAAATAAGTAAAATTACAAACATAACAAGTTGCACATTAAAAAAGCAAACTATAATAGTAATTCAGAGAATAAACAAAACAAAAACATTGTAACACTTTGAAGATTATTATATTTTAATGTTAGCTTTCGTGGATCAAGTCAACTTCATCAGACAAGGGAGAAAGATTTAATGGCATCAATTTATACACATCAGGTACAGAGGTACAGAGTGACTGGTTAGCATAACAGATAAATATACAAACCAATATAGCTTTTTACAACTGGTAATAGCAAATGATCTCTGGCTGTTATTCCAAATAGTTGTAAATCCCCCCCCCCCCCAAATTCAATTGCAAATAGTAGGAGGATATAAAGGGTTGGACTCGACTGTGCGACTAAACAACAACAAGAAGGATGATTTAAAAAAACACCTGGCACTGAACATTTGCTATTGAGTTTAACCTTTAGCATCTATTGACTGATGAAGTGGACTTGATCCACAAAAGCTAACATTAAAATATAAGTCTTCAAAGTTCTACAATGTTTTTGTTTTTCTCTGAAATGCTTGAAATACAAACTAACATGGCTACTATTTTAAAAAATCAACTATAATTAGTAATTGAAATACATTAAATGATTAAAAGCATGTAAAACTTTTAAAACAAACTTAATTAGCTATAAACAAATATTCAGAGACTCTGTTTTATCGTTATTAAAGGCCTGCCTGAAGAGGTGAATCTTCAACTTTCTGTGGAAGGACAGCCTAATCTCTTGGGAGAGGGCATCCCACAATCTGGAAGGGACCACAGAAAAGGTCCTCTTTTGTATCACAACCAAACGCGCCTGTGACATGATGGCAACAAGATCCAAAGGAGGGCCTCCTGTGAACTACTTAAAGATTGGGAAAGTTCAAATGAAGGGGTGGGGAGATAATAAGAAAGAAAGGAAAAAGAAAGGAAAAAAGAGGATACAGTCTGGGAATTATAGGAGGAACTGCTTATCTTACAAAACTATCCGAAGCAGTGAAACCTCTATTCTAGCCCTCATCTTGACAGAGACATACAGTACTTGAAAATAACATTGCTTGTTAAAATCCTGAAATACAAACAGAGAAATAAAATGGTGCCTGTTACATAGCTGTGTGTCACAGGAACACTTCAGAATAAAAATGTCTTATACCAGTGTTTTCCAAAGTGGGACACACGCCCCACAGGGGGACTTCAATTCCCATAGGCCTAAGTCAGTACATTGGCTGATCAGTGCTTTGGGGAATTGTCTTCGGCTTCTGGGAATTGAAGTCCAAAAACGAAAGGTTGGGAAACAACGTATTATACAGAAAGTCAAAATGCCTCTAAAATATTGCTTCTCATTTGATAACTTTTCACAAACATGCCTGATTCTGAAAAGCCTACTCCATCTGGAAGGTTACTACTTGAGATAAATGGGCATGAAGGCCTAGGCAGAAAATTACAATTTTTCCTCACATAATGGGAAACCTACCTGCTGGCATTCAGCAACACTTGCAATTGTTCCCAGGGTTTCGCACTGGCAGCCTGAGGAAAACAAAACAGGGACAGTCAATGGCTCAGCCTGATCAGCAAGTAACTTAAATGTCTAGGGCTGTTTGTTGGTAACAAAGCCCCTGGCAGAATGGCTGAAGGCTGCAATGCAGTGAATGCCACATAGAGAAGCCACAGTCAAAAATGTAACATCCTTCTCTGTTCTGCAAGAGAGGACATTATAATGCATTTTGTTTCTATAGCAAAAAGCATACATCCTAAAAGCAGTTAGCCAACAGGTAGCTTTATCAAGCTCCCATGTTAAGATACAAGGAGCTGTCAAAAGCTTAAAATACCACTAATCTATTTGAAAGAATACAATTGATGGCCATGAAAGCAACAAAAGAGGCCAACCCCACCCATGCTCCTTAAGACAGAAGCTGGGATATCTGAGATCCAGAGCATACATCCATTAGTAAAGGTAAAGGTCTCTCTTGCTTGAAAGTCAGTTGTGTCCAACTCTAGAAGGTGATGTTCATCTCCGTTTACAGCCAAAGAGCCAGCGCTGTCTGTGTCTGCAGAGGTTTCTGTGGACATGTGGCAGGCAAGACTAAACACCGGAATGCTCAAAACACAGTTTACCTTCCCACCAAAGTGGTACCTATTTATCTACTAGCAATTTCTTGCTTTCGAACTGCTAGGTTGGCAAGAGCTGGGACAGAAATGAGAGCTCACTCCATCATGCAGCACTCGGGTCTCAAACTGCCATCCTTCCACGCATCAAGTTCAGCATCTTAACCACAAATCCACTGCAGCCCCCTACATATCCATGAATGATCTATAAAATGATTGAATCCTTGCTTCCATTTAACATGAAAGCTCTCCAAAAATAGCAGCCATGGTGTTTGTCCATGGCCAGTACCAAAGGTCTCCCTCTATGGTTGTTCCTTTTCTGCATCTTATTGAGACAGGTGAAGAAATGAGAGCCATTTTCTCCTTGAATACTCAGGGAATACTGAGGAGTTAAGCTATCCTGTGGCTTCTTGAAGAATTAAAAGGAATCTTTCTTACTCATGCACCCAAAGGGGTTATCTGGAGTCATATTCCAATAGAGTGGTTTGCACTGATCACAAGCTTCACCTTCTACATATGCCCGACATTCACAGGAATCCTGGAGATAAGAAAAGCAGCCAGGAGAAGGAAGGCCACAAGAAACCAAGAAATCAAAAAGTTAACCAGAATCAAAGCCAACTGGAACACATGAAGATGCCTTAAATCAGATCATCTTTTTTTTCTTTTTTACTATTGGCTGTTTCAACGAACAGTAGGATGTCAGACATCTACCACTGATCCCTTTATTTAGAGATTACTGGGACTGAACTTAGAACTTTCTGTATGCAGACCATGAGTTCAGTCACAGAACAAGGCACATCTCCAACAATCCACTTCTTTACATATTGCAGAACCTTCTCCGTGTCCACCCCGGCCCTTTGGAACCTCCTGCCAACTGAGTTACGCCTACAGGCAGAGCTACTGCCCTTTCAGAAGGGCCTAAAAACCTGGCTGGCAGGGTAGGTGTGGGGCTCCAGTAATACGGGGTCCCATGTTGGGTGGCTGATCTGATGGGATAGCCACCCCCCTCTCGCTCTTTTAAACTTTTTTAACCTTTAAAATTTTAGATCTTTTAAATTTTTGAGTTTTTTGTTTTTAATTAATTTTGAACCTTAATTTTGAATTTGTTGGGGTATAGTGGGATTGTTTAGTTTGTTTTGTACTCATCATGTATAATCTTTTTCTTTTTCTGTAAGCCACCTAGAGTCAGGTTTGCCCGACTGGGGCAGGATAATAAATCTAAATAAATAAATAAATAAACTAAGTTGCTATAATACTCAGCATGTCATGCAAGTGTTTAGCATTAAGAAAGACTGGTGTATTAAGAAATACTGCAGGACACACAGGGAAAGGCTGGCTTCTTCTAGCCCCTCGCCCCATCCCTCCCTCCAGTTATCACTTTTGTAGGTTTCCCATATAGTACAGGATGCCAAGTCAGAAGACCAATTGCCTCTGTGAGCCAGGGTCCTGGAAAAGCAAGTCCCAGATTAGATTATTGCAATGCACTCTACATGGGACTGCCCTTGATGACCATCCGGAGGCTGCAGCTGGTCCAGAATGTAGCAGCTCGGGTGGTGTTGGGATGTGGACGTTACTCTCATGGATCCCCACTGCTTTGGGAGCTGCACTGGTTACCAGTTTGCCTTTGGGTGCAATTCAAGGTGCTGGTTATTACCTTTAAAGCCCTACATGGTAGTGGGCCAGGACACTTGAGAGACCGCATCTCCCCAAGGGTATCTGTCCATCCCACCAGAGCGGACCAGAGAGGTCCCTTAGTTGTGCCATCTGCCAGAGAGGCTCGACTCTCTGGCACTAGAAAGAGGGCCTTCTCCTTGTTCACTCCGACTCTGTGGAACCGCCTGCCTTTGGAGTTGCACCTCCAGACGGAGCTATTGGCTTTCAGGAAGGGTCTGAAAACTTGGCTGGTGGGAATGGTGTGGGGTTATGATGGTTCATTGACCCCTCTCCACTGGCTTATTTAACATCTTACACTTACCCTCTTATCCCTTTTATCCCACTCATTCCTTTAGTTAAAGGAATGAGAGGTTGTTTTAAATTGGTTTTTAATATTTTACTTTGATTTTTAGAGTTTTTAGCTGTATATTGTATGTCGATTGTGATCCGCCCTGAGTCGCCTGTGCGAGTAGGGCAGAATATAAATTTAAATAAATAAATAAATAAATAAATTGAAAAGAATCCACTGATAGTGGAGCACTCTCTATCTTTCTCTCCCTCTCTTCAGTCTTGTCAACCAAAGACTGTGATAACTCCCGTAATAGGGGGTGAGGGTGGGCAGAGCTAGAGTGCTTCCTTAGTTGTGAGTTTTCAATTCAGTTTCTAATACCTGAACAGTTGTGTTGTGCAATATGCAAGAATGGAAAAAAAAGGTGAACAACTCTAATAGGTCAACAACTCTTAGGACATACTCACCATTGACAGAGAAGGGTCTTCATTTGCAAGCCCAGCAGGGTTACAAGAACCCACTGGAACAGAAAAACACAGAAATAAGCACACATTTCTATATAACTAGAAATGCATCTTCCAACATTCCAAAGCAGCATTTAAAACAGAGAAGCAAACTCTAATGCAGGAGTTCCCAACCTCGCCACTCCTTTGAAGCTGTTGGGACAAAATGGCCACTCCCATTGTGCAGGCAGAGCAAAATGGCCACCCGGCCCTCAAAGCTGACTGAGAAAGCATGACCCGGCACATGGCTTGAAAAGGTTGGGAACCCCTGCTCTAATGCATCCTAAGATATTCAGTGATGGACTCTGCAAATTTCAATATTACTTTGTCATATTTCACTTCTCTAGCAATAGCAATTATATTTATATACCACCCCATAGCACTTAGTGGACTCTCTGGGCAGTTTACAGGTAATTAGCATTTTGCCCCCATGCTGGGTACTCATTTTACCAACCTCAGAAGGATGGAAGGCGGAGTCAACCTTGAGCCCTGTCAGCATCAAACTCACAACTTTGGTAGTTTTGGACGCAGTACACTGTGCCACCAGGACTCTTCTTAATATTATTATAGACTATTCATTGGTCAGCATCCTTTGGTTTACATATGCTGGCATAAGTGCAATGGCACAGACTGCAAGAGAGAATCTCTACCAGTTAAAGAATTGGTACTGGTACATGTATCAAGTCAAGCAACTGGTGCATAACAAGGGACACAACTGGCAATTCCTTAACTATTGGCAATGTGCTGCTGCAACTTACATTGTTACATTTATGTCAGAACATGTAAACAATACAGCGCTGGTTACTATTACTCCCGTACTCCCATAACCTACTGGTAGATCTAGGTTTCAGATTTGCATAATGCAGTAAAGCTGTACACAAGTAATGGGACGAGTTACCTTCACATTGTGGGAATCCATAAGCCCCAGGGACACAAGTGTCGCAACGCAATCCCATTATTCTAGGATGGCAGGCGCACTGACCAGCCTCTTGGTCACAGGTGCTATACAAAGAGCCTTCTACAGAACAGTGACAAGCTGCAAATGATATAAAAAAGGCAGGGCAGACAGTATAATAATTTAATGTAAGAAATTATTATGGGTTGAAAGGATTTTTGCTGGAGAAATTCCGCTCAGGGGATGCCCGAATGAGGCTCCTTTCATGTCCCTAAGATCTTTTCCCACAAAAGTGGTCCCTGTTTATCTACTTGAAATTTCTTGCTTTCAAACTGCTAAGTTGACAGGAGCTGGAAAAGATGACAGGAGCTCACTCCGTCATGTAGCACTTGGGGCTCGACCTGCTGACCTTCCAGTCGTCAAGCTCAGCATCCTAAGCACTAAGCCATCGCAGCCTTGACACACATTGTCTTAAAAAATGGGATGCATGCCTTTTCTTATCAACAAAAAATTATTTTATGCATATAAATATCATTCAGTTAACAACCTAACTAAAACTGGAAAAAAGTAAAATACTTTCATTGGTGCTAGTCCTTGAATACTCAAAGACGTATGCAACCTGGAAATGTACCCCTAAATTAGCAATTTTATCCAGCTTACTGCTGGTTTTTAATTCCACTGACTATTTTTAATATCTTTTACATTGTTGATTTCAAATGTTGTTGCCTTTGTGTCTCAATTTGCTTTATTTAAATGTTAGGTTTGTCTCAGATGGCATGGGAGCTTGCTGAAGGGCAACAGAAAGATCAGATTATGTAAGTACATTAAACAAATGAAAAGGGAACAAGGTGTATCACTTGGAGTCCCTGGATTAAGAGGAGATTCAAAATGTCATAAACAAAAAAGCAAAGAAATAAAATACTGGTCAAAATTTCATATGTGTTCAACAGCTCTATCTTTTAAATCACGACCCAAACAGTTTTTTAAAATGGAAAGTGAACTTTTGCTTTTTTGATTTGGGTGGTCTTTTTTGGGTGGAGGGTTGGGGGAGGAATTATGTTATCCATGTTAAGTCCTGAGGGCAAAGTGGATAGAATAATCTTCCATGGACTTCCACTAAAATCTGGCTGAGTAAAGTTTAAAGAAGGTATTTTCAAATTGTTCATAGATCCTACTGTATTTCATCTGTTAAAGTGCTTCTTTTAAGCTTGAGCCCAATTAGCTGGTGTAACAATAAGTATTGTGTACACATACATGCTTTACTAAGTCTGCTGGCAAGCTAACAATGATTTTAAACTAGCAACAATTTACTGCCTTTGCCTCCAAGAAGGAAATGTTTGATTGTTTTATTACTCTGGACACAATTTATCACTTTTAAAGCCATCTTATAATTACATTGCTCCCTTTGCTTTTACATCCATTATGCCACATATATTTTCAGATATTCATTAATGAGAGGGGGGGAATGGCTTTGCAATCTTCCTCTATCTAGAAAGTTTCATCTAACTTTCAACTTTAAAAAAAACCCAGTCCTTATCACTGGACTTAGCTAATGCTAAGCCAATTGGCCATGGCCCAGATTTTCCATATTCAGCAGTGCAAAAGAACAAAGAGGAAGGCATTGGAAGGCATCATTTGAGTGAGTCACAGACCCTGCATCCTGCGTAAGATTTTTGGACAATGAATAATGTATCTAACATGTATACCCATGCTAGGTCTCATATGCCATCCTGAACATAATGAAGATGGCTGATAATTTTTTAGAACTGATTCTTAGATTCATATTGGCATAATTCATTTTTATATGCTTAATGGCTGACTACTGCATACATGAGGGATGTCATTGTAACATTGCTGGCTTGTTTTGGAAATAACGTTAAACAAATGCCTTGCTTAACAAGGTTGTTGAACTGCTGGTATGGAGCAGATAGAAGGTGCATTTTAACATAGGTTACTTATTAAGGTAAAGGTCACCCTTGCTCAAAAGCCAGTCGTATCCAACTCTAGGGTTCAGTGCTCATCTCTGTTTCATAGCCAAAGAGCTAGCGCTGGCTGCTTCTGCAGATGTTTCTGTGGTCATGTGGCAGGCATGACTAGACACTGGAGTGCACGGAACGCTGTTTACCTTCCCACTGAACTGGTCCCTATTTATCTACTTGCAATTTCTTGCTTTCGAACTGCTAGGTTGGCAGGAGCTGGGACAAAGACAGGAGCTCATTCCATCCTGCAGTATTCGGGTATCAAACTGCTGACCTGGCACTTTCCAGTCAGCATCTTAGCCACTTGAGCCACTGCAGTTACTTATTAGCTATGGATAATACAAAACTCCCGCTGACTTATGTGAAACTAAAGGCCAAGAATCTTCAATAATCAGATGCATCAAATAAATATGTACAACACTAAGGGAAAAGAGTGTGTATCCCATTTGGGCTTATGGAGTGTAATGTTCTGCCAGGGTCATGCTCCATGTAACTTGCCATTAAGCAAAATAGTGATCACTCTATTAGAATGAAAAGAGTTTCATGCCTGTACAAGAAGGCAGTTGATTCTGAGCCCTCCTTCTTGTCTCAAGAAGCTCATACAAGGAAGTAGATAATTATAATTCAGAATTCTGGAAGGGATGGATCAATAGGAAGCAGATGAATTAAAAGATTCTGATTGAACCTAGCAACAATATGTAGCACTTGGAGATCTAACACAAATGCCTTCTCTAGACCTAGAAAATAAGCTGCATCTGACAGGAGCCTCACCTGTGCAGGTAGGAAATCCATAGAAACCTGGAGCACACTGGTTGCACATATGACCCATGTAGTTTGGACGGCAACGGCACTGACCCACAGGACTGCAGTCATTGTCCACAGAACCACGGGGATCACAAGAACAAGCTGCAGGAAAAGGCACACCAGGACCATGTGAGAAGGAGTAGGTCATAAAGATGAGTTCTATGTATCTAAAACAGGGGTGCCCAAACTATGAGCTGAGGGCCAGATGCAGCTCCTGATGCCAATTCATCTGTCCGGCAAATACCTCATTGCTCCTGGAAGTGGAAGTAAAAGATGTCCGTATGGGTGTGTTTTACTTCCACTTCCAGGAGTGACAAGGGCTTCATGGGCCAGATGAGTTGGCATGAGGGGCCGCATCCGGCCTCCCAGGCCATAATGACAGGCTCCCTGAACCACATGATCAGTCCTTGGCCCAAAAAGTTTGGGCACCCCGATCTAGAAAATTATCTTTCATTCCAGATGAACTCTGTTAGCTGAATAATACGTCCTCCTAGGAAAGTGATTTCTTCTCTTGGAACAGATTCCTACAACCATGCTCATATAACACAGCTGGCCAGCATTTACAAACATCTGTAGCATTTAGTGTTAGAAAAATAATGACATTAAGCTTTAGGGAAGATTTCAAAATGCCATCATTACCCCCTCCCCTTTCTAAATTACTGTATCTGCTGACATATAAAATGCACTGGAGTATAAGACGCAGCTCATTATTACCAAAATAGCCCACTATAGGTCACTATATACAATATAAGATGCACTCCATTTCCCAGTGTATTTTAAGGGGGGAAAGGTGGGTCTTACACACCAGCAAATATGGTACATGCAATCCACTGGCAGAGGTACAGTATACCCAATTCTCAGCTAGCTTTCAAAGCACTGAAGTGAAGAGCAAGTGGGTTGACGTCCATTTAAGGGATATGAATGACCAAAGACAGATCACTGGAAGGCATAGAGCAGTGCTTCCCAAACTTTGGTGTTTGGATTTCAATTCCCAGAAGCCTAAGTTAATTCTGCAAAGCACTTACCAACCAACGTACTGACTTAGGCTTCTGGAAATTGAAGTCCCCCCGAGGGGTATGTGCCCCACGTTGGGAACCACTGGTATAGAGGAATAAGAAATATCTTAAACTGTAATTGCTACAGTGGATTCATTTCTGCATTTTTCTCCATCTCTATTTAAAAAAAAACCAATGGCCAGAGTTTGGCTAAACTATCACTACCTGTAATAAGCAGCAAGAATAAGGGTGAAAAGAATGGTCTCATATCTATGGCCTGGATCTTGGCAGAGAAAAAAGAATGGAGGAAGAGGCATTTGGAAAGTGGCATTCCTCTTTCTCAGAACCACTGATTTTTCATCAGTCACCTCCTCCATACTAGACATTCACAAACTGGCATACCTTGACAATGGGGGTAGGAATGATATCCAACACTGCATTGGTCACAGCGGAGGCCTTCATACTCAGGTCTGCAGTAGCATTTCCCAGAGGCATCACAACCTTCTTGCAATGTCCCAACATCACTGCAGCCACAAACTATGAAGGAAAGAACATCCTAGTTTCAGAACTTTTAGAAAGCAAAGCGGGAATTCAGTGTTACAGTGAAGGTTGTCTATGTGCCCAGGAAAAATTACTCTTCCCAGCAGGGTTGTCAAGCCACTAGCATATAGGTCAGTAATGGTGAACCTTTGCACACCAGGTGTTTTTGAACTTCAATTCCCAGAAGTCCTGCTCAGCAAGAGTGCTGACTTGGGCATCTGGTAATTGAAGTCCAAGAACACCTGGAGTGCCAAGGCTCACCATCACTGATCTAGGTATGTGATAGCCAACCTTGGCACTCCAGATGTTCTTGGATTTCAATTCCCAGAAGCACACACACTCTGTGAATCCACATGAATGGGTTTACTGCAATTCATCCTGTTTGCACTGCCCTTGTCGCACCCAGAAGCGGAAGTAAAATGCGCCCATTCAGGCGTGTTTTACTTCTGCTTCCAGGAGCGATGAGGGCAACGCAGATCAGATGAACCACAGTAAACCCATTTGTGTGGATTCACAGGGTGCTTGGGCTTCTAGGAAGTGAAGTCCAATAATCTCTAGAGTGCCAAGGTTCACCATCATGGATATCGGTTAACAGAATGGATTGTTGAGAGTTCCAGGCAACACTTGGGAAATATGGTTCTGAACTAACATGCTAGAAAAGTCCATTATGTTGTTTTATTTTGTTTTTTAAATTGAAATTCTGTGGCAAGGAAAATTTGCCCTAGATTGACAAAATGTCTCTCTGATATTGGCCATAATTCAACTGAAAAATTAAACCAGCCTAAATCCAAAGGGGTGGGGGTGGCTTAGTGGTTAAGATGATGAGCATAATGACTGGAAAGGTGGCAGATCAGCAATTAGAGACCTGAGTGCTCCATAATGGAGTGAGATCCCATTATCTGTCCCAGCTCTTGCCAACCTAGTAGTTCAAAAGTAAGAAATAATAATTTCGCATCACAGATTACTCTGGGTTGAAAGGATTTTTGCTGGAGAAACTCTGCTCAGGGGACACCTGAATGAGGCTCCTTTCATGTCCTCGTGCATTCCTCAGGTATCAAAACCTGACCCTCCAATCTCCAAGCTCAGCATCTTAACCACTAAGCCACAGGGGGAACTGCAATTGCAAGTAGATAAATAGGCACTGCTTCGGCAGGACAGGTAATAGTGTTCCATCCACTCCAGTGTCTAGTCATGCATGCACCTGACCATGGAAACATTTGCAAATATGGACAGTGCTGGCTCTTTGGCTGTAACTGGAGATGAACACTTGTTCCAAGAGTTGGATACAACTGGCTTTCAAGCAAGGGAAAGTTTGACCCTTAACTTAGTCCAAAGGTGGATATTTCAGTAGCGAAGTGCTGCAAGTTATGAACTAAGCACTGCTAGTCCTAGGCCAATAACATAACCTGCAAGAATTTACATATAGGGGCTATGGCTATTCACATAGGCAGGCATAACTAACAAGGTTCTGCCATTTCCATACAATTACTTACTTAGCACAAATTATTCTGTTTCCATTTTATGTTTTGCCAACAATGTTGAACTTTTTTCAACACTATTGGTATAGGTGCAAACAGAGAAGAAGAGTAAATAATTACTCCAGGAATGGAATTGTTTGTAAACATTGTAGAATATGAGACAGAGAACCAGGAAGAAAAACATTGGATATGGTATAAATCCTCTGCTACTAGACACTGTCTGTACATCTCTACTTTTCTATCTGTAACCATGAGTTCTAGAAATTTGGGGGAATTCACTAAACACAGAGGGTGGTAGAATACAAATGAATGAAATGCTGCAACCATCATTCTCCTATATCTAAGAACTCACGCTGACACAGTGGGTAACTGAAATAGCCAGGAGCACACCGATCACATGTGTAGCCTTCAAATCCAGTTCGACAAAGACACTGGCCTGTCTCACTATCACAGGTGCCTTCATAGAAACCAGAGCCTGTACACTGGCAAGCTAGGGGAGAAGCAAATTAGGCACACTATTACTATAGGATACATGTCCCTGTAATACCACAAATACTTGTCCCATACATCAAAGCTATCTAAATTGAAATCAATTCTGCAATTCTACACCCACTCACTTGTGAGAACGCCCCTGTGAATTCAGTGGAACTTGTTTCTCAGTACTCAAATACAGGCTTGCATTTAGAAGTTAGGGCAGTTGTTTTCTTAACATGCTAAAGCACAGTTGGAGGAATCCTTATTGTGGGCTTCTTACTTATTCTTCTGCAGGTTATATGACATAAAGAGATAGGATTAGACCCACAAGCCAGAAGTTTCCCATCCCTGCCATTATGGGACTTGGCATAATCAAATTGCATGAAATCTACATGTGGTTCATCAATGAAATATCTGGTCTTCTGACCTTCTCCTACTCCTTACAATTCAAAATAGAACGTTTCCATCCATCAGAAATAAGCTCTTTTGAACCGTTCTCACAAGTGAATGATGCCCTATAACAGTATTTTCAGAACCTCCTACCTGTGGGGAATCTTACTTCTATCAGTGCAACTATAGCACTGAAGTGCATAGTTTAACACAGGGGGGTTTAGAGAGCGTTTTACATGCCCCAGGCCACTCACATATAAATCCAGCATGCTAGGGGACACACCAAACACTTTCCTGAAGCTTATATTGCTGGGGATGACCAAAAGTGGTGGATGTCTATTTTTGACTACCTGTACTATCCTCTTACTGGAGAATCCACATGAGCTTCCAAGGAAACTTAGCGTCCAATAGAAAGCTTCTGCTGAATTTAGAGATTGTAATTATGCAAGAATCATTTCTTTCTGATCAACCTTAACAGATAAATGCAGTAGACTGGATCGGTTATAGCAGCACAGTATATTCAGGCTCCTGACTATGGTTGCAGAGTCCTGAGGGGAATACAGCATACAGTCAGAGCACAGCACGTACGGGCACATTTTACTTCCACTCCTGGGAGTGACTAGGGTTTTGTGGGCCAGATGAATCGGTGTTGGGGGCCAGATCCAGGCCCCAGACCGTAGTTTAGGCACCCCTGCTGTATCTACTCTGCCCATATGTCTGAAATTCCATAATGAACACGTACAGTGGTCCACTTTCCCATCTCCTATTGCAGCCAATTCCATTATAGCTCAAAACCCAGTTTTTCTTGATCCAACCTTTCTCTATTAGCTGTTGAGAAAGAGAGAAACAGAGATAAACTTTAAGTATGGCAGCATCATGTGTTTTGGCTTCATTTACTCACGCTGGCAATTTGGCCCATAGTACCCTGGCACACATTGATCACACTGGGGTCCATGGAAGTTGGAACGGCACAAACACATCCCTGTCTGAGCATCTTTCCGGCATGCATTCCCTTTTGTTCCAGCAACATAGCAGTCACAGTCTGGAAAATTGATGGAGAAAAAGAGAGTGGCGAGGGTTAAAGTCAACCGTGCACAAGTCACAACAGAATCCAGCTCTCCAACGAGGTTATTATTATACGTGGTCAACCATAAGAGCAGAAGTATTATCATTTCAAAATAAAGTCAAAAGCTTACTTATTATCTGCCCAGCTGGGAGGATTTGTGCTCCGGTATCATTATCGGACAACTCTGGCACTGCTAAATGGAAGGAAAGGCAATGTAAACATTAATTTTATGGCCAAGAAGAGGTCATTAATTAGAAAGCATCAGCCAATTCTTCTATAAATAGATCCGCCCGGAGTCTAATATGTCGCTGTTGTTTCCGTTCAAAAATTAAAAATTAAGCCTCTACATTCCTTATATTATTCCAAACTCAATTTAAAAAACACATGAGTTGAAAGACGTGGAGATTTAGACTGCAAGCCCATTTGGCTTCTACACAACTTTACTACTACTAATACTACTACTACTGATAATAACAACTATTATTATTACTATTATTGTTATTTTGTGTCAGAAACTTTCGGTTTAAAGGATTTTTGCTGGAGAAACTCTACTCAGGGGATGCCCGAATGAGGCTCCTTTCACGTCCCCAAGAGCTTTACCCACTGAAGTGGTCCCTATTTTTGCAATTTCTTGCTTTCGAACTGCTAGGTTAGCAGAACCTGGGACAGACACGGGCACTCATTCCATCATGCAGTACCCGTGTCTCAAACTGCCGACTTGCCAACCTTCCAGCTAACAAGGCAAGCTTCTCAAATAATTCACAAGAACAGGACAAGAAAAGCACTCAAACTTGTTTCACCACCAACACAAGAGGGGTTAAAATTCATGTTGGTGAGAACTAACAATGCTTAGCCTTCACATATTGCTCCAACTAGTAACTATGTCAACAGTACATACAGTAGCAGTGTGGGAAGTCCATATAACCATCTGCACAAGCATCACAGTGCTCCCCTGTGTAATTTGGCTTGCAGTAACAGCGGCCAGTGAAGTCCTCGCAGGTGCCATCTGTGAAATCAGACTCACAACTGCAACCTAGAAGGAATGATATATCACTATAAACCTCAGGCTTTAACTCATGTGCAAGGAAAATAATGTTGGGAGCAAACTATTCTTTTCTGGTCAAATTGCTACATCAAAACTGCTGCTTCTCATTTTACTTTTTTTGTGCCGTGTGTGTGTGTGTGTGTGTGTGTGTGTGTGTGTGTGTGTGTGTGTGTGTGTGTGTGTGTGTGTGTGTGTGTGTGTGTGTGTGTGTGTGTGTGTGTGTGTGTGTGTGTGTGTGTGTGTGTGTTGCTACATCAAAACTGCTGCTTCTCATTTTACTTTTTTTGTGCCATGTGTGTGTGTGTGTGTTGCTACATCAAAACTGCTGCTTCTCATTTTACTTTTTTTGTGCCGTGTGTCTGTGTGTCTGTGTGTGTTGCTACATCAAAACTGCTGCTTCTCATTTTACTTTTTTTGTGCTGTGTGTGTGTGTATGCGCGCGCGTGTGTGTGTCCAAACTTCAGTCATTATTTTACAAACTAATACACTCAATCAGCTTAAAATGCAACCCAGAAGCTTCAGATGAGAGCTAGAGAAGCACTTCAGTACCCAAAGAAGCATGTGGTAGTTGTTTTTCTTACACTAGGTCAGGCGTAAGGACCTATGGAATGACTTCACCAAAAGGTGGCTTTATTTTGGCAGTTTCATGTCTGGCCTAGACACTGAATAAGTTATTTTTCTTCCTACAGAAACAATCATCTTGACTTGTAGAGTACTGCCTTATAGGACATTCACTTACTGAAGACTGGATAGTCTGAGAGGCTTCCACTTGAAGAGGAAGCTGAAATGTGCCCCTGAACAAAGAAAACTGAACACAGTGCTCTGAATGGTGGACAATGCCAACAATGTACATGAAACAGCATACTCACGATAACAAATGTATGGTGAATCTATTGGATGATCTGGAGACTTATAATATCCTGGAATGCATCTCTCACAGTTGACGCCTGCTGTGTGGTGCTGCAAAAAATCTGATCTATTAGTGAATATTTGAGGAATTGCAATTTTACATGAACAAGAAATTAAAGAGAAGAACTAGATATTGAATGCAATCCTACACCTATTTAGGTAAAGGTCACCCTTGTTCGAAAGCCAGTCATATCCGATTCTAGGGTTCAGTGCTCATCTCTGTTTATAGCCAAAGAGCCAGCACTGTCTGCATCTGCAAACATTTTGGTGGACATGTGGCAGGCATGCCTAGACACTGATGTGTACAGAACTCTGTTTACCTTCCCACCGAAGTGGTACCTATTTATCTACTTGCAATTTCTTGCTTTCAAACTGCTAGGTTGGCAGAAGCTGGGAGAGAGATGGGTGCTCATTCCATTATGCAGGACTGGGATTTTGAACTGCTGACCTTCTGTCCCCCAGTCAGTGTCTTAACCACTTGAGCCACTGCAGTCCTATTTACCTGGAAGTAGATTCAATAGAACCCAATAGGCCTACTTCTGAGGAAACATGCATAACATTGTGCTGTAATTTTGAAACCATTCTAACTGTGCTTAGAAGAAGACATTTATTTCTTGTTCTTTCTTTAAAAGTACTTTCATAGTTAAAAAATAAACTAGAATAAATGACTTTGTTGCTTTTAGACATTACCTGGTTTAATTTAACAAGAGAAAGCAACAATCAACCTCTTGTAGTGAATGATGGTAGTCTCCCATTATTTAGGCTTATTTTGTGCATTAATCTTTATTATCAGGAACATGCCTTATGCCGAAATGAGAAAGGAAACATCCTTCTATTAACTCACACTACTGGTTTAAGTTTAGTCCAGTGAGCATGACTAGCAGTGAACTATCTAGCTTTCCAGGGAGATGTTTGCCCAGCGATATCTGGAAATTCTGGGGAATGAACCTGGGATCTTCTGTATATCAAATATGTGCTCTTCAAGCTCTGTTGTTCACAGTGACAAAAATATGATACTTTAGTTTTTCTTAAGCAGGTGCTTACATGTAGCGGCAACCTCAAGACAATTACAGTTCCCTAAAATGTATTAGCACAGTGCTGAAGTCACCATGACAGACCTCATAAACATATGATAAGTTGCTTTTTATTGGGCCTCAGATTTTTCACTGTAGAATTTCACAATGGCAATGCATATAGCTAAACAACCATGAATCTTATTAGACTTCCAACCAAGTCTTACCTGACAGTCTATGCATACACCTCCTCCTTCAAACTGGCCTTCGCTATTTCTGCTGGCCTTGTAGCGGTCAACCTCTGGATCATAATAGCAATCATAGGCATGACCATTGCAATTGCAGGCTGAAAATGCAAACAGCATGAGCCAGAACCAGTAAAACCTTAGATCTATACATTCTTCTATCTGCAACAGCACAATTAACTGTTGGGTCTAAATTACATCCTGTGCAAACGTAAGACCTACTTAACATAATTGTACACTGGAAAAGTCCATGCTGATTAATTGCTCAAATTTTCCAGCACTGCCATCTTCAGAATAAGACTGAATATGAAGCATTTTGTTGGTCACCCTATTTAATCCATAAACAGCCATAAATAGAAAAACGAAATCTATGGGATACGTAAGATCAAAGTAGTAGCGAGACTGACACATGTTGGGGGGGGGGGGGAGATTTCACCACCTGCAACAAATACCGTCTGTTTAGCCAATAAGCAATAATTAAAAATTCTTCTATCTCAACCCACAATCACTTAATAGCCAAGCAGAAAATGAAAAGGGACACAGGCTGGATAAACCAGACATAGTGTTAGCTTGAAAGTAACAGGTTAGCTTAAATTCACATCTGAAGGAAAAGGTAAAGGTCACCCTTTATTTGTTTGTTTATTTATTTATTTACATTGCCGCCCAACTCAGAAGACTCTGGGCGGCACACAAACAAAACTGATCACAATTTTAAAACTATAAAATCTCTTTAAAAAAACAATTAAAAGCTCATACCAAAAAATTAGCCCAACCCATACCAATTAAAAGCCAGTTGTATCCAACTCTAGCGTTCAGTGTTCATCTCTGTTTACAGCCAAAGAGCATTTGCAGACATTTCTGTGAATACATGGCAGGCATGCCTCAACAACGGAGTGCACGGAACACTGTTTACCATCCCACTGAAGTGGTATGTATTTATTTACTTGCAATTTCTTGCTTTCAAACTGCTAGGTTAGCAGGGGCTGGGACAGAGATGGAAGCTCACTCGTTCTAGTAGCACCTGGGTCTCGAACTGCTGACCTGCTGACCTTCCAGTCATCAAGTTCAGTGTCTTAACCACTAAGCCGCCACAGTACTCACAACTGGAACACCACCCACCCCCATTTCCAGGAAAAGTTAAGAAAGTATGACGGTGTGATATTTCTGTGCTCTTTGAACCTTAAATAGGAGCAAAACACAGACAACCAGCAAATAAATCACATTCTTTCATTTTTCAATTTCCTGGGTAATTGACTGACAAAAGGAGGCAAAGACAGAAGAGGGACAAGTATTCGATCAGTTAAAAAAAGTTATGCTACGGAACTTACGTTCACATTCATTGGCACTGTCAGTAGTAGCTGGTTTCCATGGTATTTGGTTGAAACCTGGACAACAACGATCGCATGACCCTCCACAGGTGTTGTGCTGACAGTCGCATTGTAGTCTGATAAATAAAATGTAAGCAAAACAAATGAACCCAGGAGTAGATCACCATATGGTGACACAATGGGTAGAACACTGGATTTTAGGGAAACAACTTGAGAGGCCTCTGGTAAGAAACCCATTCCACACACTGACTTGAAAGCCAAGAGCTATCGTGGTGACTGGAAAGGTAACCAAATGGAGTCACCTAGAGACAGAGTAAATATTTTCTGCATATTCATATTGAAGTGTTCTGCACATTCATATTTCCCAGGCAGATTGAAAAATTTTAAGTTTGTGGGAAAGAAGGGCAAACTTGGCAGGCCGACAGACCAATCCATCCACCAAGTGACCAGCTTCAAAGCCTCCCTACAAAATTCTGAATAAAATTCAGGACAATACGTTAGAAAGGATTCAAAGCCCTGGCATTGGCAAAATAAACAGTGGAGCTACAACTCTGAAATAGCTGGGGTGAGTGGATGGAATGTCCCCTGTGTAGAAATACACATTCAAATCTCCCACTTGTAAAGCACTCAAGCACAAGGTTGGCAATACAACCTGGCAAAGAACGAACCACTCCACCACAGGCTGCTTTTGTTAACCATCGCTGGTTTATCTTCCCCACAAATTGTTCAGGAAGAGAAGCGAAACTAATTATTCTAACCTTAAGTACAAGTTAGAAAGGAGTTCAAACCTGCCAATTTTTAATTTTTTCAAATAATCATAACAAACACATTTCACAAATACTGTAACAAGTAAGATCTGTAAAACTTTAAACTGTGACTACGCCATTTTAGGCTAGCTGGAAAGTACTATTCTGTACATCAAAGAATCCAGCTGCAATTACAGTGATTGCAACAGAACAAAATGACTACTTTTCTCATCAGACAAAGTACGATACACATGTGTACTTCAGGAATATAAGGAGACATTCTGATGGGATCAACAGTGAAAAGGATGGAGAAGGCCAGGATATGAATCATCCCCTCTGGAAGCATAATTTCCTGGATTTCTGGATGGCAACCAAGAGGAAACAAATTTAAAAGGGAGTAAAACTATGTACACACAATTCAGCTTAGATCTGTGTAGCTTTCTTCCCCCAGAGGAAAGATAACGAATACAGTGGTACTGTGGATAACGTTTGCATCGGCTAATGCTAAAATTGGATAATATTGGGGAATTTGAGGCAAACATTTGCATCGCAAAATGTTAAGATAACGTTGCGTGATGCAAATGTTTGCCTCAAATTCCCCAAAGTTGAGATTGCTTGCTGTTAGGTTTGTATTTCTCCGGCCAAAGGCAAAGGCTAACAGCGAGGGATTCGCCCTGCCCACCCTGTTGTTTCGGCAGAGGAGGCACGGTGAATCTCTCTGCCTTTGCCTTTGGGTTGGGGGTTGAACCGGTGCCCATGTTCTAGTGTACTTGTATCCTTTTACATGAAAATGCTGATAGAGTAATGCATGTTTATAGAACAGCTCTAAAGAATCAATTTTTCACTACTCTTTGTCATTTTGCAGTTAGGTAAAGGCTGACCTTGCTCGAAAGCCAGTCGTATCGTACTCTAGGGTTCAGTGCACATTTATGTTTATAGACAAAGAGCCAGTGCTGTCTGTATCTGCAGACATTTCTGTGACATGTGACAAGCATGACTAGACATAAGGGTACATGGAACACTGTTTACCCTTCCACCAAATAGGTACCTATTTATCTACTTGCAATTTCTTGCTTTCGAACTGCTAGGTTGCCAGAATCTGGGACAGAAATGAGAGCTCACTCCATCGTGCAGTCCTCAGGTCTCAAACTGCTGACCTGCTGACCTTCCAGACGTCAAATTCAGCATCTTAACCATTAAGCCACCACAGTCAAGGAGCTATTCTAACCTCACTCTGTTATTTTTCACTGAGCAGTGTGTGATGCTGCCAGGCATGATCTACCAGACTTTTTTCATGTTCCAGTCCTGCTGAAATAAATGGAAGCTGCACAAAAGAGATGTATCACTGCATAAATCTCATTAATTCCATGGGAATGCTGCAGGAGAAATCCAGTGTAGGGTACACCCTACCCTTCTGATTTTTATTTGCATGACCTGACTTCAAAGAGATTTCTGGAGATGTCAGGCAAGAATCCAAATCCTGCCCCACCTGATGATTTTGTAGGAAAAGTAACTTTATGTCATTCCACTGTACCACTGTACCCACCCAATATTAAGTGCTGTTTATTATGTCAAGCTGATGAATAATATGGTTGTGTTTCCAGGTTTTATCTGAGCAACTACTAATTTCCCCCTGCAGGCAAGCCTCGCCCTCCTATGCTACACACCCATACTGTTCTCCCATTCAAAACACAGGGCTTAAAAATAGACACATTTGATAAAAACCACCAAAAATAGACAAAGAGTTGTGATTTACTGTCTGCTTTAGATCCGTACCCATATCTTTGCAACAAGTCACTGCATTTCTATACACAAAGCCAGCAGCTATATACTATGGGGACAGGGAATGGTATTTTTTTAATCTCTAAAATGGTTTCCTGGCCATCATCTGTAGCAACTGCCAAGAATAAGCATTCAACACATAACTGGGTCTGAAGACCTGCTAGATCTTTTTCTTTTGACTATGCTCTAAAAACCCAGGAAAGAAATCATCAGCTTGGCTTGCTCAGAGAATGATTTTGAAAATAAAACTCTTCTTAGTAAGCAGGGATTCCAAAGAACCTAACAACTACCAACCAAAGGTGGCAGTGAGAGTGGTGGCAGACTAGCACTGACAGAGCTCCCTTCACCAGTATATCAGGCTCTTGCACGTATGGCAATACTGAACAGCAATGCTTTCACTGTGGGAGGGGTAGTACCCCACCTACAAAGTTGTTAGAGTTTGTGAACACCCACAAACAATAAGAAGAGTTTTGTCCTTCTGCTACTCCACAGCAGAATATGCTAGCATTGTATAGTATAATTAGCACATGCCAAACAAGAGGCTGTAGCTCTCAATGAATCATGCAGGATTATTACAGGCTGCCTGAAACCTTCACTCAAAAAGTCTATTATTTGACCAGCACTGCCACAAGGAAATAGTTGAAAGCTGTTAGCAGGTAACAGGCAAAATAAGGTAATACAGCATCCAAACCATCCACTTCATGGACACTAACCCCATAAATGACAGCTAAAATTAAGGAAATGTTTTCTACATATATCTCAAACTCTAGATATTCAACCAGAAGAGGCAAGGATAAACCTATGAAGAGCAAGAACAACACACCTTATCCAAGAGTGTCTCTCACCAGGGCAAGTTTCTATCTAGATCAGGGGCCCTCAAACATGGCTCTCCAGGTGTTCTTGGACTTCAATTATCAGAAGCCCAAGTTAGCACACTTGCAGATCAGGGCTTCTAGGAACTGAACTCCAAGAACATCTGGAGAGCCAAATTTGAGGACCCTTGGTCTAGACTATGTATAAAAAAATCTAGTAAACTGTCAATATAATGCTACTGAAGCAGCCCAATCTAGTAAAAAATGATCATGTTAACATTTTAATTAGTTTCAATTTTATCTATATTTCATATACGGTATGTCCATAATTTAAAATTGTGGAACACTATTGATACCAATAAAGAAAGGAGGAATATTGTATGTCTGTATGTTGCTTTGCTACAGTTTAGCAACTGGAACAGAAGGAACAACCAAGGAAGGCAAGAGAAACTCAAAAAACACGGAAAGCTACATAGAACAAAACAAACCTACAATCCCACTATTTTCTGTCCTCTCAATTATTTATGTATTTATTTATTTAACCAATTGTTCACTTACAGACACAAACCAAACCATTCCTATAATCCTGTACTATATTCTTTTGGCGACAAAGCAGCATATAAATATAACACACAAAGAAATCGCATTACTGTCTTGTAGGCAAACACAAGATTCAAGATGATCTTTCAATTTATATTCATTTGGGTAGAGATCACAATTGAGTACAAATGAATCTAAGTTATTTAAGTAGCCTATACACTTGTATAGTATCATTCAATAAACAGACAACATATACTTGTGGATGCAAAGTGGCCCAAGAGGTTTAGATAAAAGTGTGCCTTAAAAATATAAAGGAAACAGAAAAACATGTTTGAACAAAATAAGAGAGAAAATAATATGGGATTGTAGTGGCTCAGTGGTTAAGAGGTTAGCCTTGTTTGCTGGAAGGTCAACAAGTTGGCAGTTCAAGACTAAAGTACTGCATGATGGAATGAGCACCTGTCTCTGTTCCAGCTCCTACCAACCTAGCAGTTTGAAAACAAGAAATTGCAAGTAAATAAATAGGGACCACTCTGGCAGGAAAAGATTTTGGGGAGATGAAAGGAGCCTCATTTGGGTGTCCCTGAGCGGATTTCCTCCAGAAAAAATCCTTTCAACCCTTTGTATGCTTCTGACACGATTAGGCCATGTCATAACACAGCCTACTGTTTCTAACAGCAGCAGCTGTTTTCCATGAAGAATATGAAAATCACACCATAATAGCTTTCCATCACAGCTAATGGAAGATGAAAAGAAAGACTAGAGTATCTAAACCATAAAAGGGAAAACAAAGAAAGTGGTATTTTGATTGCCCAATGCTGAAGACAGCCAACATGCTTTGTGGAACTGAAATGTGTGATGCAAACCCCGTGTATCTGTTGTTCTTGCAAAAATATGAAAGAAATCTTGTGTACAGGCTTCATTCATGCACAATTTATACATCATCCTTTAAGAAGAATTAATTGTGCCATCAAGTCAATTCTGACTTATGGCAATCCTTTCCAGGACTTTCTGGGTAGAGGATATATAGAATTAGTTTACTGTTCCCTTCTTCAGAGGGCATCTAGGAATGTGCAGCTTGCCCATGACTACATTCATGGCATTCCACACCATGGACTGACCTGGTACAAGGCTGTTTTTAATGTACTTATAAACAATCCACACATCCTTCTGGTCTTTTAGACCAAAGATCAATTTGTTTAGCACCAGAAACTTGAAGTCTAAAAGCTCAGATAACTCCTTTTAAGCTTTACTGCCTTGGTGTAAATAGCCAAAACATTTGGCATGTCATCTATCACTGCAGCTGTACAGCACCTAATATGCCAACCATTCTATGGAATGCATTACTAAGTTCCTTCTTAACAATGTTTACATATTTCATTGATAAAATATATACACTGTGCTGGGATAAAGCAGACACTCAAGTCTGTACACTTCTACTCGGGAGTGCTGTGCACTGCAGCTGCTACTAACTGAAATGCTTCAAAATGCTCAGCTCCATAATCCTTTGAGACAAACAGGTGAATAGGACTAGATCAGGATATAAGGATACAGTACTCTCAAGGGCCCACAGATGGTCCTGGGACTAAGATGTGAGATAAGAGCATTGGGCAAGCTTCATATACTGTTTTCCATAAGCAATCTTGTTTTGCCCAGAAATGTTTTATAACTCAATCCAACTTCTGGAAGTGACTGTTATTAAAGGATAATAATAATTTTGTGTCAGAAATTAGTCTGGGTTGAAAGGATTTTTGCAGGAAAAACTCTGCTCAGGGGATGCCTGAATGAGGCTCCTTTTCATGTCCCCAGGACCTGGGACAGAGACCGGCACTCAATCTGTCATGTAGTACCCGGGTCTTGAACTGCCGACTTGCCAGCCTTTCAACTAACAAGATGAGATTCTTAACCAAAGAGCCACTGCAGCCCCTATTAAAGGATAAATCAGTTCTTAGGAGTTTTAGCTAATGACTTTGGATAAATCAATTTAACAACAGCAAGGTTACTGTAATTCCCCTATGTGAAACTAACAGGGCAATTTTAACTGAAAGATTTGCTACCTAGTGGGGGTTAGGAATAAGCAGAAGCCTCTTCAACTGACAGAACCCCTTTCTGTGGGCCAGTTTTAAGGGATCTATGAGCACAATTATTTTTGTCAGGAAACAGACCTTTGGGTGTCCTTCCAATTCTACAATGCTATTACAGTTTAGCCAATTAGGATTTCATTCCTAACTTGGTTTCAATCCAATGTAACATATGTCTGGCCCAAAAAATGTTCCAGACAAACAAATAAATGAAAACACCATGTCTGGAGTGCCTAATATTTTCTATTTCAAATTAAATTGTTGACAAGATAATCATTAAAGCAAACTTGGTTGATTACCAACATTTGCGGCATCGAGGAGTGAGAACAAAACGCAATGGAATGCTGTTGCTGGAAAGTCCCAAATTCCACTTAAGATATGATAAGGAAATATAATGAAGAAAGCAGCCTAGAAGCAACAGTTTCTGCGACAGAAAAGCTACATGGGATTTTTGATACCCACTAATCTTCATTTCTGAATAAACAGTTGCCTTTCCAATCCAGTGCTACTTCTTATTATAAGGAATTCCTCTCTTAGATTCTTAATTTTTCTAGGTCAAATGAGTGGGAAACTAACCTCAAAACCTTGTAGAGAAGGCATAACACAATCTGTATGCTCTTTATTTCTGAGACATCTATTTATACATCTATGAATCTTTTGTTAAATATAAACACAGTGCCCTTAGACTGGAAAATAAAACAAGAACAGACATTTATAAACAGAATAGAAAATACCAAGCATTAGAGCATGAATTGTATTATTATTATTATTATTATTATTATTATTATTATTATTATTATTATTATTATTATTATTATTATTATTATTATTATTATTATTATTATTATTATTATTATTATTATTATTATTATTATTATATGTCACCCTCCTCAGTGAAAACTGACTCAGGGCGGCTCACAACATGCAATTGAATAGAATGTATCAATTCAATAGAACAACACAATGTCACAATATAATGAAATATCATACATCAATAATTCAAACAATAGAGTATCCCCAAAGCAGCCTCTTCGCCCCGACTGCTAGCTAAGGGGGGGGGGGGTTGTGTGCCCCTTTCCGGACAGCCCCGATTTACATAAATTTATGTAACCCAATTTCCTATGGGTTTGCTTCAAGTTACATTAAAAAAATCATTTTTCCTATGGGTTTGCTTTGAGTTATGTAAAAATTCATTTCCCTATGGGCTTGCTTCGATTTACACAAAAAATTCATTTTTCCTATGGGTTTGCTTCAAGTTATATAAAAAATATTTTTTCCTATGGGTTTGCTTCAAGTTACATAAAAAAAACAAATTAAGCAAAAGCCTACAGAACCGTCCTCATCTGTTGCTCAGAGAGGTAATCGCCCTTGTTACAGAGGGAGTTAAACTCCGTGTGCAGGTCAACAAGCAACTTGACTACGAAGGACTTCGCCTGCTCCCAGAGATGGAAATTGTAAAGCCCCATCGCTGTAGAACAGTCCGCTGCACAGAGTGACAATGACGTGGTGGTGTAAAGTTTCCGCCCCAATGCGTCAAGCTTCTTGCCCTCGGATGAAGACAGCATGGGGAAACTGCTGACTGCTGTCTTACTCTGAGAAGCCTGGACAACCATGGAGTTCGGCAGGGGGTGGGCCTACAGAAACTCCACGTCATCACCCAGGAGTCTGTATAAACTGTCAACTCTCGTCAAAACCATGTGGGACGAAATGGACTTCTTCCATACAGCCTTAGTGGAGCTAAGAAGAAATGGCAACATGGAGATATGGGAGACTTAAGGCAGTCCCAAGATGAGTCAGCAAGGCTGTAAAGGACTTTGGTCCTCACCACAGGGCCGATCAGCAGCTCCAATAATAGGATCGAGTGTCTTGTTCGCCTCAACCTCCACATCCTCCTCCGTAGATGGTGGAGGGATCCTTGCTTCCACATTGGAACCACACCAGCAAGGCCTAGGCTATTCAACGGAGCAGGTGCTCAGCGCCCCCAAAGGTGGCGGAGCAATGTCCGCATCCTCCTCCTCTGAAGATGACTTGGACTCGTCTGTAGATGGTGGAGGGATTCTTGTTTCCATGTCAGAACCGCACCAGTACAGCCTAGGCTGTTCAACAGAGCGGGTGTTCGATGCCCCCGAAGGTGGCGGAGCAATGTCCACATCTTCCTCTGAAGAAGAAGACTCGGACTCGTCCATAGACGGTTGAGGGATCTTTGCTTCCACATCAGAACTGCACCAGTAAGGCCTGAGCTGTTTGATGGAGCGGGTGCACGACACCCCCGAAGGTGGCGGAGCAATGTCCACATCCTCCTCCTCCGAAGAGAACTCGGACTCGTCAGTAGACAGTGGATGGATCCTTGCTTCCACGTCAGAACTGCACCAGTATGGCCTGGGCTGTTCAACCAGGTTGTCAAGTTTGAGTTGCGGCAGCCAAAAGTTGATCACATATCTTCTTGACTACCATCTTAAGATGTGGTTGGAAGAAGTCCAGCTAAACTGCCTCAGATGAAGCCGGTGGAGACGAAATGGTAGCAAGAGCTGGTCCAATTGGTGGCAAAATGGACACCAAAACAGTAGCCTGGGCGTGTCGAGCTGGTGGCAAGATGGACACCCGGTGGAACAGATACATCTCTCAAGGCAGTGGCGGAGGAGGTGAAAGAGAATTGTGCCCTGCCTTCTTAGATTTCTGCCTCACCTCGGCCATCCTTGAGCCCTCTCCTTCTACAGTGGCCCTCTTGAGTGCTGGAATTTTGGTGGGAAATTGAGAGGCCTGAGAGGTCACAGCCGGATAAAGCGTCATCTCCATTAGATAAGCCCTGAGATGATTATTTCTATTTTGAACCACAAGACAAGTGAATTTTTTGCAGTGAGCACATGTCTGGGTTTGACGGAATTCTCCAAGACACAGCAAACACTTACTGTGGCTGTCTGATGAGGGAAACTTCTTGTTACAGACAGTACAACGGTTATAAGCAGCTGATGCCATCAAAAATTACCTCATGCTAAAGGAAAAACACCCTGAATGCCCACCGCAAATCAAGCAAATGGCTGGGGCGCTGGTCCTTCATGGAGAAAAGACCGACAAGCAAGAAAAATTGTAGACAGACACCGCCTGACCTGCAAGGGATGAGCAAGTGAGAAAAAAATTAGGTTGTTCTCAAAGGGAAATGGCTGCTTCCCCTGCAAGGAAGAAGCAACCCTGAGGTAAAAATTGAAGAAAATGCCAGGAATTGCTCCCCCACAAGAAGGAACAGCTCCGAGGTAGGTGATCCTGTTGTTCCCAAAGTGAAAAGGTTGCTTCCCCCACAAGGAAGAACCTTGAGGTAAAAATTGAAGAAAATGCCAGGAACTGCTCTCCTACGAGGAGGAACAGCTCCGAGGTAGGTGATCCTGCCCTAAGGACAAGACCACCAAGCAAGACCACCAAGCAAAAAATTGAGAATGAGGCAAGTCTTTTCTGAAGAATCGACAGAAAAATTAAAGATAGCTCTAAATGGTCTCCTGCTGCTGAGGCGGAAAGAAGAGAACTGAGGAAAGAGCGCAAAATGGCGCCAAAGGGTGGGTGGTACGGTGAGCGACCCTAACATTCAAACTTTTATGCAATCAGCTTGAAAGCTCCAGTAATGGCTCCGCGCAGGCACAGAACCCAAAAGTGGGGATTCACAAAATACACGAAGGAGACATGTTTGTTTGCTTTATAAATGTTAGGAAGAACTTATTGACAGTAAGGCTTGGCAGAGCAATAGACTGCCTCTCTGGGTGCTAGACTTTCCTTCTATGATGGAGATGATCTGGCAGGATTCCCTTAGGCAATAATACAAGATCCCCCTTAATAAAACTACAAAAACCTTTGGTCACATGCAGTAAAACTGTCTAACTATGATGACCAAGTTTATATGAATTTAAGGTTGGTGATTAGAATTTATGCAGAAGAAACGGTCAAGGAAAGAGGAGCTTGCGATGGTTCCTATCTAAGAAAGTGGAAACATCCACAACTGTGTTTTGTTTCACTTTTCATGAAAGAAAGAGCATCACACACACACACACACACACACACACACACACACACACACACACACACACACACACACACACACACACACACACACACACACACACACACTCACTCACTCACTCACTCACTCACTCACTCACTCACTCACTCACTCACTCACTTACAGTTTTATTGATGACATAGAGACCTAAAGCCATATCTTTATTTGAGAGGTGTACCATGGAACTATCAGACTCTTAAAGCAAGTTATGCAATTTTAAAGACAGCTTTTATTCTAAGTTTAACCTAAGAGGACATTCTTTCCCAAAAGAGAAAATACCAATGAATGTCCCAATCTCTCCTGTTCCAAATGATGTTTAGTCTGCTATAAACCAAATAAACGAGCCTGTAATACCTCTGACTAGACATCTTGACTTGAGATTTGAAGGTTCAGGGTTTCCATGTAAGGAACTGCTATGCTTTTCACAGTACGGGTACAAGAAGTTTAAGCAAAAACTAAGTAGATCCCAAAGAGTTGTTCACAGAAGAGAAGGAAAAGCTGAACTTCTGGGGGTGGGGGGGGGGGGAGGATAAGCAAGGAGTATACCAACAGCAACTGAAAAGGCAGGTGACTGCTGCAAAAATCAGCCCCTACTATGCATTCTCCAAAGAGAAGGGAAACTACAAGATTTTCTATTTTTGTTCTCTACATACTAATTTAAGAAATCAGAGATATGAGCGTTCTCTTATGGAAGTGTTTAAAAATCCAGACATGACAAGGCCAATAAATGAAACCAAGCTAGTCTCCTATGCCTTCAGGAGAAAAACACAGGCTCTGATTCGGCTTAATCACAAACTAAAGGTTGTGCGATGCAGTATTATAAGAGCTAAAAATATAAAAGAAAAACATTCTTAGGCAATGCTGCTAATTCTTCTACCTACGTAATAATTTTACAAGTTTATGTATTATGTACAAGCTATGCAAAACATTGCAACAGTTTCAGACATTAACAGTACGATCCCAGACATGTCAGCTCAAAGACTTCAGTAAATCTTGCTTCCTAGTTACCATGTTCTGGATTGAAGCCTAAGGCTGAAATGCAAAAAAATGAAATTTGGGAACTGGCAGGTGCCACAACAGATGAATCACTGGGACTGACAGGCAGTCACCACAACAAAAGAAGAACAAAGATATGAGTTAAAGGTGCATGATACGCTAATTGCTAGTATGATATTGAGATGATGTAGATGTTTACCAAGGAATATTGCTTAACACAGAGAAAGACTTTATTAATTTCCAAACACCAATTCACCAACATATGTAATGAACACATACCGGTATCTATCAACATCCAAGACAGTGATGACATGACTAACAACCACTTTTTCTCTAAATATTCAGCTTGACCAGGTAAGAATTATGGTTTTTACCCATTAGAAAGACTCATCTCTGAACTGTAGTAGGAATCTTGACTTCCAAATCTGAGCCATTTGTACTGAAAGGCTAAAAACCATTTTTAAAAAATAGCAGCTCTAAACTGGCTTTAATGTGACAATAGAAACTTAAGTGGCCACTATCCTGGGTACCCTCTGAATAGCACATGATTGGGTCTTTATCTTTCACTTCTTTGGGTTTAAATTATAGTTGAACAGCAGATGAGTCACTGTGCTTAGCTTGTGGCAGACTACAGCCTGGATCAAATTTTTCCATTCTGGTGCTCATCCTGAAGCTGTTATTTCTAAATCTAAACTATCTAGACATTAGACTTACCGGTAAGGGTCTGAAGGGTCCTTGGCATCACAGACGTCAGCATGACCATGACACACACAACGCCCTCCAATGCTGATATCCTTTATACTGTAGTAATACTAGAAGAGCACAAAATTGCTTATTTATATCAATTTGCCAATTTTTAACAAGAAGAATAAGAATCTTCCTCTTACAAAAGGCTATGGGCACAGCAAAAATATTCAATTTGTTTAACAGAGATAGCTCCATCTTTATGCGTCACTAGAATTATTCTGACTTGTTCTGAATGAAAGTCTTCCTCAACTGGATGTCCTCCAGATATTTTGCGCTTTGATCCCTACATGCCCTTCAACATTTGCTTTTTTAGATAGGCTGATGGGAGATGCAGCCAAAAGGGAATCAAGTTGGGAAAGACTGCCCTACAAAAATTAACCTTAAAAAGGAATACCCTATACTTAAGAATAGGCTAGTGTCAGCATCTATGTCACACCTGGCATCTGTCAAGAGCTGACTGTGCTACAGGATGACCAGAAAATTACAATGTCACGGTAACAACCATCAAAATGCTGTTATCACAATGCACCCTTGGGATGATGTCACAGGTGTGTCATTGGCTAAACTAGTCTTTTTAAAAGTGGCTGAAATCTTATTGTTTAGCATAATAAATTGCAATTAAAGTAAGCCCATTTGAATGGAACTTATAAAGAGGCTGAGTTACCAAAATCTGGATTTCAATAGAAATCCTTTAGCACAACTTTCTACGCTAGGCAACAGGATTTCAACCACAAAGTGATGAGAAGTTTTACTCAGAGACTATAAGAGAACAGTTATCAAAAACTTCTCTATCACTTATGCTCTTCATAAAAATGCTGCTTCAAAAAAACAACAAACCAACCAACCTAATTCCCTCTTTCTCCATTATGTCTCTGTAAGAATGTTCAAAACCAGTTTTCCCTCCTTACTCTAATCAGATTCATTATCACTCTAGAGCAGTTTTCCCAACTTTGGGTTCCTAGACGTTCTTGGGCTAAAACTTCAGAAAGCCTTGACCATTAACTATGCTGGCCAAGATTTCTGGGAGCTGCAGTCCATTAATGCCATCCTCAACACCCAAAGGGATAAAAGAAGGAGTAGAGAAGAAGTAAAGAAGAGGTAGTTCATTAATGCCAAAGTCTAACATTTAACTCTCCAGAGAGAATGAGAGATAGTTGCTACTCCAGGGGTTCACAACCTACAGCCCACGGCACCAAATAATCTAGCCGCTGACCTCACTCCAGTCACTCCTGCAGCCGCTGCTAGTGGCAGAATTGGCCGCCGACTCGTTTTACATAAACATGTTTACGACAGCCATATATGTGTCCGTGGCTGTCATAAATGCGTTTACTATAGCCATAAATGAATCTGTGGTCATCATAAACATGTTTACGACAACTGTGGATACATTTTAGAACAGCAGTTCAGCCTGCTCATCCCATGGCTGAAAAATATTAAGAACCCCTGTGCTACACCTTTCCAAGGCAAAACCTCCAGCCAATGTACTCATTTTTCAAAGCTGTTATTCCCATACAAACGATCAGATCACAGGTCAAGAGGAATCCAGAAGAACCTCACCCTTCTGGTTACGGTAGGGTCCCTTAATGCCTTTCCCATCAGATGCCCCAACAAGGTGTTGGTCTGCAAGAAACGCAATCGAATGTTGGTGGCTTTGGTGAAATTCCTCAGGAGAGGGGAGTAAGAGAAGTTCATAGCCCCGGGACGCCCATTCACCAAAGAGACAACTATCTGCATGAGCAAAAAAAGAAAGAAAAATTGGATTAATGGAAAACCCACATACCCCCACCTCCCTGCCCCTGAGAGACAGTTCCCCACAGCACTGCATTAAGTAAATTGTTATTTGAAATTCTCTCTACTTCTATGCTTATGGCAGCTAGTAATGTTTTGTCATCTCATCTCTCCACTCAGAGACACAACACTTCCTACTTTATACAATGGGAATTGAGGAAAAAATTTATTTGCTCCCTGTAAATCCTGGTTTCATATGACAACACTTATCACTGTGATTTTTTCCCCATACAAAACATGAATATAAAAACTGCAACATGTTAACATCTGCTTTGTAAACAAGCATGTCTATGATTAAATAAACTCTTAAACACTCCACCACAATCTTTTAATAATCCCAGCAGAGTTCACAAGCTGGAACGAGTATCTGGACAGCTGGAAGAATTCTGCCACCATGACTCAAGATTACAACACAATTTAGCGATACGGTACACTAATGTTTCCAGACAGAACATATTATCAGCTTTAGATAGCTAGTTTAAAAGGTAAATTTACTGAGATTGAAAAGAGCAGGAACTCCCTCACTTCCTATGAGAAAATATTTCCCTGTCAACTCTATCATCTGTTTCCATGAATCTTCTGTGCATGAATGGAATTTGACAGGTAAAATTTGGAATTCAAGGAACACCCAAAAATGTTCAAATTTTAAAAGCAGTTCCTGCTACTTATGGTATGTGTGTTTTCATGTCAGAGATTACTCTGAGTTGAAAAGATTTTTGTAGGTGACGCCTGAATAAGGCTCCTTTCATATCCCTCTATAATGCAGCTCTCAAATTATTGCTACTTACAGTTATATGCAATCATTTGAAAATATAGTACATAGTATTTGACAAAGGATTAGAAACCAAAGGCAAGGCAGAAACAACATTTGCAGGTGCCCTGTAAACTTCACCATGGATTGTACATTTGATGACTTCATGACCTTTCCTTTCTCACTTTCTTCTCCTCCTCACCCTACAGAACCTTTGAAGAATTCCACGTCTACAAAGCATTCTATACTGAAGTCTTTGCTCCAGTAATTCTCCTAATAGAGCTCTCAAACTGTTCATTTTGTCACCTTATTCCATAATTCCATGTGATAGATTAGACTAGATAACCAAGTAACTCCATAGGATCCAATTATATAATCTGCAAATTCATAGTGCATCCTCAGAAAAAGATTAACAATATGTTTGAAAATCCCAAAATATAGAATTCATATCTAAAGATATCATACTACATATCCATATCTACAGATATAATAATGCAGACTGATATCAGCTACATAGTTTTTTAAATATATAATGTATGACATATAATTAGGCCAGCAAACCAATTAACCAACCAACTCACCTCTCCGTTCTCCAAGGGCACAATACGAGAGTATTCAGTGGTGCAAATGGCATCATCATCTTTAGTAATCCGTTCCACAGTCTTCAAGCCAAACTTCTCTATGCAATCTCTCTTGGATGCTACAGGACAGAGAATATAAGAGATGCAAAAGAGCCAAATTCTGAAAGTGCAGGTTTTGTCCATTACATTATAATACAATGGTTGGAATTCTGTTCATAATAATACTACAGTAATATAGCAATAATGTTAGAACTGCAGAGCTGGATACTAACTCCCAATCTCTGGTTCCATAGCCAGACACTTAAATCACAGAGATATCCAGCAATTCGTTCAGGCCTAATACAATGCTACTCCTGTATAAATGTCTTGGGCATTATGCCCTAGCAACAAACTGTTCAATATGTTTGTGCAACTGGTTGTATGATTTCAATTGAGAATGACAGTACAACGCAACTCTTCAACTGTTTTGTAAATAAATATTGGACAAAGATTTTAAAAATAATTCCATTTTTGTGAAACAGCCATATCTTAGAACTCTGCTCAAGCAGAGGAAGCTTGATTTGTGTATCCTGAAGAATGCAGACCTTACATAGATTTGGTACTAGAAACCCAAACCATTCCTCACAGACCTGAGTCCAGAGGCAGGCAAAACTTAACTTTGACTCCTGGAACAAACAAACAGTCACAGCACAGAAGAAAATAGTAGCCGAGATCCTGTCACTTACAATATTAAGTCACATTAGAGAATGCCAATTGAATTAGTGAAGGTGTGGTGATTCAAATGGGCCTACACTGGTTGCAGCTTACTACACCAAAGTAAGTGTCAAGTAGATTAGGGCCACTAGAATTAATGGAAGTAAAAAAATGTAGTTAACTAAATCTGCACCGATTCAATGGACCCACTCTAGTGTGATTTACTATGCTAAGCAACAAGATTTCAGCAAGTATTTGCTGGCTATTGAAGATCCATTTTTAACTCAGAATATCACTCCTGAACAGTCTAGGACAGTGATGGCAAACTCTTTAGAGACCATGTGCCCGAACTGCAACCCAAAACCTACTTATTTATCACAAAGTGCTAACAAAGCACCGTGCCCAAGCAGAGATCATTGGCAAGGGAAGTGGTTCAATCCACATTCTCAGTCAAGCAGAATGTCAGGCCACAAACAACCTCAGCAAAGAGGCAGACAAGGGTGGTGCTGTAGTTGTCATGGACAAATCATTTTACTTGTGCTTCTGCCAATGTGATTTATGCCATCTCTTGCCAAAAATGTCTGTCCCTGCTTTATGTAGGACAAACAGGACAATCTTTATGCAAAATAATTAATGGACACAAATCAGATATCTGGAATGGCAACACAGAGAAACCTATCTCAAACCACTTCAATCTAACTGGACACTCTATCCAAGACCTGAAAGTTACAATTCTGGAACAGAGAAATTACAAAACTAGGATTGAAAGGGAGACAGCAGAAATCAAATACATCCATCTGTTAGACACCCATCACAGAGGATTAAATATTAGTGAAGGGTTGCTAGGGCATTATCAAATTTGATACATAGATTGCTATATGCTGATAGATATTTTATATATTATATTAAAACCTTCCTGCCAATTCTCTTTAGCAAAACAGGAAGTAAGCAGGTACAGTGTTTTTGTTTGCAGGTCAAAGGTTGATCAGAGACCAGAATGGGCTTTCTCAGACCCTTGAGATTGAAAGGGAGACATTTAGAGCTAATCTGAATAATCTATTGTTGCTGATGGGTGTGGGAAGCTGTATTGTTGTGCTTACTTCTTGTCTGTCATTTTGCTTGAACACACCCTGCTTCCTTTGACCCCTGAATTTGGTGTATAAAAACCATGCCTGTAAGTTTCACTCCTTGTCTGAAGAAGTGGACTTGATCCACAAAAACTAACAATAGAAATATAACAGTTCGTCTTTAAAGTGTTAGTGTTTTTTTATTTTATTTTTTATTTATTTTGTTTTGTTTTCTGATATGCCTGAACCACAGACCAACACGGCTACTATTCCAAAAAAATTGTTTCTCTAATGATTTATTTGCAAAATCAGAGTTTTGCAGAATGCATCACAAGAAAAAATATGTCGAATATCTATTGTACAGCATCCTCTCTCCTCAAACTCACACACAGTCAAAAAGGTTGGAAGCCACACTTTATATTCAACAATTCACCAATGGCCACATTCATAATTTTTGGCGTAAAAACTACCATGATAACTTTTAATTCCCCCTGAATGTGAAACAAAACTTCCAATTTCAGCACAATTAGAGGCTAAAACATGCAAATGTCCCTACAGTTCTGGCAAAGAATCTTTTCCTTTCCTAGCAACCCTTTGATCGCAAATTTCAATATCAAATCCAGAATATGGCTCCAGATTATAAACCATATTAATCAACTCCCTTCTCACAAACTGTTGCCAGTAGTAAACATCTATTCTCCACCTGCGTTCTCCAACCTGAAACCTTGCCAGCTCTTTAGTATTTATTGAGGACATCAGTATAAAAGCCCTGAGGTTGTATGAATAACTAACATGGCAGCAGAGTTGGAAAACTATGCTAAGGGCTCCCTAATAGCAAGATGCTGTCTTTCAAAGCCGCTATGTTAAGAAGCAATGATGAAAGAAGGCATACACATCACTAGCAGAATTCTTATTTGTTCAGAAATAATTTACAAAACATATTTGCAAAACATTTTTCAAAATACACTAGTACCTCGGATAACATTATGACTTGGTTTCACAAGTCATAACGTTATCCGGTTTTTAATGTTGTGCGATGCATTGATCGCACAACGTTAAAAAAAGGCCTGTTCCCTTTCCGAAGAGGAAAGGGAACATAGGGACATCCCGTTTGCTTGGGGAGGCACCTCCATCCAGACCAATCCTAAAGCAGGCAGCCTGGGGGTGGGGGCTGCCTGCTTTAAGATCGGGCTAGCGGGAAGTGCCTTTCACCCCCACCCACTCTGATCCTAAAGCAGGCAGCCTGCCTGGGCTGCCTGCTTTGGGATCAGGGTAGCTGAGGGTGCCTCTCACCCCCAGCCACCCCGATCCCAAAGCAAGCAGCCCGCAGCTGCGGAGGCAAGGGCAGGGTGGGTGAGGAAGGTGACAGGGGACTCCGCAGGTGCGGGGGGCTGGGGAAGCCAACAACGGAGTCCCCTTCGGCTACCCCATCCACCCCGCCCCTGCCTCTGCAGCTGTGGGGTGGCTGGGGAAGCTGACAGGGGAGTCCCCTGTTAGCTTTCCAGCCACCCTGCCCCTACCTCTGTAGCTGCGGGGTGGCTGGGAAGCCGAACGGGGAACCTCCATTCGGCTTCCCAGCCACCCCGCCGCTATGAACGATTACCTCAGATAATGCTAACAGATCGTTATCCAATGCAAACTATTTTTAAAAATTTTGCATCATTATCCGATTTTAGCGTTATCCGATGCAATCGTTATCCGAGGTATTACTGTATTCAAAACTGTTTTTATGGACATTTAGTATTTCAAGAGGTGTTGTAAAGAACACTTGGCAAATGTAAGCAGCCTAATTGGGGGGAAAACCACACACTTTACATTTCATAAAAGAAATACTCTGTTAGGAACACAAAGGACTGCAAGAAACCAAAATGTAAAGCAGTCAGAAATACACAAGTAGAGTTGATACATAAATCGAGAGTTTAAGATAAATCTAAGGTCCAAGTTGACTATTGCTAGCAACAAATATTCAGCACTTTTGACAGAAAAATAGCTGTCATTTTAAAAAATGTATTATTTTATTACTTGAAGAAAAAGAACTTTTCAAAAGGAAGATGGCTCCTATTCTTATATGAAAGTAACCCAATGAGCTCACAGACACACTTTGTCAAAGAAATGAAGGCAGGTAGCGTACCCAAGGGGAAATATTTACTGGATTGTATTTCCAGAAACTCCTTCACCAGATTTTTCTGTTTAAAATATCATCATAAAGCTTGAACCACATCTTCTACCAATTACTAATCTTGCTCCCCAGAGAAGGCCGGGCTTAAAATGTCTGGAATAACTTAGTTAATCTCTACATGATAGATCTGTAGATAAACTGGCGCTTCTGGTTGTGAAACCAGCAGGCAACTTCAAACTGAGAAATAAATTCTCTTGTCAGATTTCCACGATTTTCCTTTCCCAGGAAACAACCGGAGGAACAAGAGGCAGATCTAAATGCCTGGTCAGCAATGCCTGGTGTCTAGGGCTGCAAGAAACAGTAACTGGTATCCATTCACAAGGCAAGAGGGCTCCACAAACAAGTAAGAAATGAGATTTCACAGAACATTCCCCTTTCTTCCCCTGTTCTGTAATTTGTTGATCTAACAAGGTTCTTGCCAAATTGGATCTGGGGCTGCCAAAAAGCAATAAAATTGGGCTTAGTGCCACAGCGGCCAAAGACAGTTGAGTTTCTGGTGTGATATTAGTAAATTGGGGGGGGGGGGGGGTTTAAAAAAGAAACAAAGGCTGATTAAAGTTATTTTTGGGGGGTGAAAAGAATAGCAAAAGGTGTCACAAAACACACACCCCAACTGCAAAAATACTTTATAATGTTAGCCATTTCTACAGTGTGACTATTGTTTGTATAATCTTTAGTCACGAGTATATATGATATACTGTACCGGCTTTTTAGTTTTCAAAACTGCATTAGTTTGTGCAGATGTATCAGATAAGAAACAAGCAAAACATTTTGTAAAAAGACAACAAAACATTGTACCTTAAACACAAACTGCTATATGTTATCACTACCTTTCATGGATCAAGTCCACTTCATCACAGTGAAGAATGAGATTACATGGCAGACATTTGTACATGGTCTCAAGACAAACAGTGATTCTTTTAGATATTGGTTGCCAATGGGGAATTTCCACGCTTTGTAATGGCTTAAGACTCCTTTTTTATATCCATTTATGTTCCAACAGAGAATAATTCAGCAGCAATGGTAGGTGGGTCTTTAAGATACCACAACATTTTTGTCTTCTTTATTATTATTTTTAACTTTTGTTTTGTTTCTTGTTTGACAGGCCTATTACTCTTTCCTTGAGACCAAAGTCCAAAAAAAAAACAACTCTAAAGCACTTCTTATTTCTACCAAGAGCCACCCACCATGAACTCAGGATGGAAATGAAAATTTTTGCCAACATCCCCCAAAATGCTGGGTGTTTCAGCAACATGGCAGTAACTGATCTAAGCATGTATATGTTCCAAAGTTGTTCACTCTGTGTTTCTTTCATACTTACAGGCAAAGTATTGCCATGGCTGGTATGCTAATCCAAAATCTGTTGATCGTTCAAGAACCCACAAATCTGGACGAGGAGAATTTGCAAACTTGATCCAAACATAGGCCACATGGAACAACTGTAAGGGAAAAAAAGATTCAATTAGGCAACTGAAGAAACAGAACATTCAGATTGTAAAGCAAAACCCTATTCTGCAGCAGCAGCAACAAAAGGAAAGATCTTCTAAGGTAGATGTTAGCTGATGCTCAGTGGAGTCAAAGCTTCCTCCAGGACTGTCAAGGCATCAACATAGAATCGTTTCCCAAACTTTGGTTTTTGGACTTCAATTCCCAGAAGCCTAAGTCAATTTCTCAAAGCACTAATCAGCCAATGTGGCTTCTGGGAATTGAAGTCCAACAGTGTTCCGTGGAACATAGTTTTGGAAACGCTGAAAACCTCTGGAGTGTGGGAACATTGGCTAATCGCTTCTGTAAATGTTAAAAAGTAATGGCTGGAACATTGTTCTGTGGAATACCATTTGGCCGCTGTGCTTGCCCTAAAAAAAGAATATTCAGTTCTGAAATAGAAAAGTGGCTATTTTTGTTGGTCTGTAATCTTTAGGATGTAAAGCTTCTTGATCAGAAATCAATAGTGGATGGTATCATATGGTGCTATAAGGTGAACAAATGCTGCTCCATTTATTTTATGTTTTAAAACCATCTATTTGCTGGATTAAATTTAAAATTTGAGCCATACACCTCATGCCAGGTCTAAAAAGCTTCTCTGTTCTGGAATTCAAGAGCTTTACTTTTAAGATCTAGATAATTTAACCTCATTAATTTACTTTGTACAAGTTGCACCTTAGGGAAGTTGGCCTTGGGATCTGATGTTTCTTTCCTGGCTTTAGTATAGCCCAGTTGCAATCCAGTACTAAAAAGGAATCAAATTTACACTGTGTAGCTCTCTCTCCTGTCTTCTTCCCATTTTCATACCATCTCTCTCAAACACTTTACTAGATTCAATTGCCTTTGCACACAATTCTGCTTGTTGCCTTAAGTAAGTAATCCTTGTGCACAACTAACCAGAAAACTGCCAGTTAACTGCCTGTTCATACATTACAAGAACCAAAATAATCAACATTTTCAGTTTTCTAGAACACTGGAGAATTTTAAAAATTTCTCTGCTGCAGAGACATTTATATACATTTACCATATTTGCCGACATATAAGACACAGTCCCCGTAAAATACACCGGGAAAATGGAATGCTTCTTATACTCCAGTGCATTTTATATGATGGCAAATATAGTATTTAACAGCATATAAGACGCCCCCCCCAAAAAAAAAATACATTGGGGAAAATGGAGTGCATCTAATACTCTGATGTGTCTAATACACCAGCAAATATGATACATGATGAAGCTATATTCCTTTTTAGTTTTACTGAAAATTTCTGGTCTAACAACTACTCCTGAAATAAACCATTGCCTATGCAGTTAATTCTGTAATAAGCCTGCCACATGGCAAGAGTCTACTCTAAAATGCACAGTCAGCCAGTTCCAACCATGATAGTAACAAGTAGCTTCTGATAAGACCTCTTGAGCATTCAACTTGAGCTGCTCCCAATTAGCTCAAACTCTGATTTATGTAACCCTATTTTTGCCAAGCCTGGAATAAATATACAGCTTTAAAATGTCAACTCTAGGAAGAAAACAGACCCAGCAAGAGAATTTCCCTTCGCAACCTGGCACAGGCTCTTTCTAAAAATCCTCACTTTATTATCCTGTCAAAAAGTGATATTTAAAAGGAAGAAAAAATATATTATCAGTAAGAAAGCTTTAAAGATCGACTGTCACAGGAAATTTAATGCTTACAGGAATTACTATTTTCAAGTATTCAAAGCAAGGAACTAGCCTATTCGTGACTTTCTTGGCTAGAATAAAAGCATTCTACATGTGATCTTGGGGATTGTGACCCCAAATGAAGAGAAGTGAAAGCATTCGTATTCTATTTTTGATTTACATTCTTGCTTGCTCCTGGAGTAAATGCAAAAAAAAAAAAAAGGATGAACTACAGACCAAGGCAGATTTCAATTTCCTATTTACAGTTAAAAAACCAGAATTTTTCTGCTGGCTTAGTCGCTTCCATCTTCTTTCTCCCTCATGTGTATATGCAAATGCTTTGGAAACAACTATGGCTGAGGAAATGGAGGTGAAATGCAGATCTTTTCCAAAATAAACAAGTGACAGGTGGATCTGCATACAAGAGCAAAACTTTTCAACACTTAACACTTTATTTTCTTCTTCTTTAAGTGCCATATTTGATTCAGAATATTGGCTATCCTCACGGTGATCAGCCATGAAGAGTGTCCTGGAAATAATATAATGCAGAAGTCTTCCATTTGTGTTCTGCATCACAATGTGACACCCATACTCCTGATCCAGTTCCGTGAGTCACTTTTCTGCTTCTAAGCCCTTTTGGCAAGTAATGTCCTTATCAGCCCCAGGCCAGTATTGATGAAGCTGCTGCCCTCCATCAAGATGGATTCAAGTGGGATTTAATCAACTTGGGGATTTATTTATTTTTTATTTTCATTTATTTATTCTTCAAATTTCTATTGCTACCCAACTCAGCAATGACTCTGGGCAGCTAAGAACAATTAAAAGCAACATCAAAATTAACTAAAAACCCTTAAAACCCCATTAAAAATTCGAAATAATTTACCCATTTATCCATTAAAAGAGAGAGAATTTTTTTAATTATATAAGCCAGCAGGCGAGGATCACTCCTCCATCGGTGCCCCACACCTGCCCTGTGTGTGGGGGGTACGGGCCAGACGGTCAGCTCAGTCAGCTGGCTGCTTTGAATAACCCCACCTCTTTCCCTGTTCTAGTTTTTTAACTTTTTAACTTTTAATTTTTTAACCTTTTAATTTTTAAATTTGTGCTGTAGGTGATGTGTTTTACCTGTTTTAAACTGTAAGCCGTCCTGAGTCCTCGGATAAGGGAGGGGCATAAATGTAAATAAATAAATAAATGTCCTTGAAAACACTATGTTATTCTTATTAATCAGAAATACAAGAAGTATGTAAATAATGATTTGGTGAATGTGCACGACCCCTACCAAATTTAGAAAAATTAGAACAGTTTTCTGTCCTCCCCTCCCCCCTCAAACCAAGCTGTACAGTTTCCTTGGTTACTGTAAACAGCTGCTAGCCTAGTTTTACACATATATCTAGGATGCTGGCAAGGGTCACTGTGTGGCATTCTCTCAAGAGATCTACAAACAAAAAGTTAGATCTGCACCTCTTCCCCACATTAAAACATTTCTTCAACCAGACTCAAACACTGTGGTCTGAAGTGTTAAGCAAATCTCAATCTCAGATTCAGTGCATTGTTTTGCATTTTCTTCTTTTGCCCGCAAGACTAATGCAAATAACCCTCTTATGAAAGCAGAAGAGAGAGACAAAGTATTGATTAGTCTTATTTACTTTTTTATTAGGTGGCCCTCACAGGTTGCATTCTACCATCAGCTGCTTTCCCATAGGATTTATTTCCTACTGGTTCACATCTGCTCCTTAGCAACAAAACCATTGGGAAATACCAGCCCACTAAGTTATACATTCTCTTGCTTTACAAATTCTTCCATGGAGCAGTTTCATTCTTTGGGGAATAATTTAATATGCCTGCCAGAATGCTGCATGGCTTTTAGAGAGATGGGTTTCAGTAGCTCTTTCTCAGATTCCCACAAAATTCACTGACCTAAGAGTACATTACAGGCAAATTGGCATGCTGTAGCCTCTGAGGCTTTGTACAGGGTGGTCTTTCTTGGTGACAATTACACAGCAAGACTGTGTCAAAAGACAAAGGCATTTTCTCAAGATCAGTTACTGTGGATTAGTTATCCTTCAACATGCTTCAAACACCTTTTAATTGATATAACCAGAGCATCTGAAAGAGTGTTAGAAAGTTAGCTTTCTCCCCCTATTTTCCCAACAACCCTTTAAGGCTTGAATAGTGATTCTAATTAGCAGCACAAGATCATAGGCAGAATTCTTATTGCTGCTGTTATCCTGAAAAGATAACTACAGTGTACTCTCATGCTCGGCGGCCAACCGTCACGGATTCTGCGGGACAGTCCCGATTTGAGAGGGGGAATCCCGAGTTACCATTTTTAGGGAAATGGTCACGGAATTCCCCTAAGCCGTCCCGGATGTCCCGCTTTCTCTCCGACCGACAGGCATTAAAAAAAATGAGCCGAATGGCTCCAATAAACTGTGCATGCGCAGAAACTCAATCTGACGCATTGCGCATGCATCAGATTGAGTTTCTGTGCATGCGCAGTTTATTAGAGCCATTTTTGGCTCCAATTTTTTTAAAAAAGTTTTGGAGTCGGAGTCGGAGCCGCAGCTTTTAAGCGCTGCTCCGATGGCGGCCGTCAGAGGGCCCTCCCCCCAGTCGCCGCGGGGGCTCCCCAGATGCGCCAGCCCAGGTGCCTGGAGCTGACCTGCCTGCGGGACAGGGCGCACGAGCTGGTCCTGGACTCCCACCCCAGCGTCGAGGTGGAGAGCGCCGGGCTGGCGCAACCGGGGAGCCCCCGCGGCAACTGGGGGGAGGGCCTCGGGGCTGCCTCGCTGCGCCCGCTCGCCTTCCACAGCCGCCCCTCCTTCGCCGTGCGCGGCGAGGGAGCGATCGCGATGGCGGCAGCGGCGGCGGTGACAGCAGAGGCGGCGGCGGTGACAGCAGAGGTGGAGGAAGAAGAGGCCCCAGGATTAAGGTAAGTGAGGTTTTTGTGTTTCGGGTGGGTGGGTGGGTTATTTGTGTGTTGGTTGGTGGGTGTATTTTTGTTTAATTTTTATTTTATTACTTTTTTATTTTATTTATTTCAGTTATTTACGGGTTTGTGTTGTGGGTGGGTGGGTGGGTGGGTGGGTGGGTTGAGGTGTGTGTGTGTGGGTTTTTTTTTTTTTGATATTTTAATTCTATTTTATTTATTTTATTTTTATTTATTTTATTTTTATTTTGGCCCCGCCCACGATGTCATGACGTTGGCCCCGGCCACCGGTCCGGTCCCGCTTTCAACTTTAATAAAGTTGGCTGCCTTAACGTCGCCAACTCTCCTTGTGGTCCGAGTTCAATCCCAACAGCCTCAAGACTGACTCAAGCCTTCCACCCTTCCAAGCAGTGATGGGATGCAACAGGTTTGCACCAGTTCGCCAAAACCGGTAGTAACTTTTCCCAGTCTCCCGGAGAACCGATAGCAGCTTTTGGGGGGAACCTACAGGCAGAGCTCCTGCCCTTTCGGAAGGGCCTAAAAACCTGGCTGGCAGGGCAGGTGTGGGGGTCCAGGAACATGGGGTCCCATGTTGGGTGGCTGATATGATGGGACAGCCACCCCTCCCTCACTCTTTTAAACTTTTAAAATCTTTTTAAACCTTTTAACCTTTTTAAATCTTTTAGATTTTTGTAAATTCATGGTTTAATTCTTTTTTAATTGACTTTTAAGTAATTTATGAACTTTAAGGTTTTAATTTATGAATTTCTGTAAGCCGCCTAGAGTCAGGTTCGCCTGATTAGGGCGGGGTAATAAATCTAAATAAATAAATAAATAAACCACCTTCAGGGCTTACCTTTTCACTGGTTTCCCCACTGCGCATGCGCGCCAAGCACTTGGTGTGCATGCACGCCTACAGTGCTTGGCGCGTATGCATGGCCTCCTTCTTGTCCTCCCAAGCGGGGAGGAGGAAGAGAAGCTGCTAGCCTGAAGCTCCCTATAGCCTGCTCCCCAGGGTAAGTGACTCACCTTGGATGTGGTGAGTCTGTGTGTATTTTAATGTGTATTTGATACCTTTACCTATATTGACGTACTACCACAGTTCCTAAAAAGGCCTGGCGGCCGGCAAGTCTAGCGGCCTGGCTTGGGGTTTTTAAGCAAAGTCTTGGAGTTACCTCATCAATAAGCTACACCTGTGCTGTTCCAATTGCTGTTCCAATTGGAGAACCCTTAAGGAGGTACAGCTGTTTTACATTTACATTAAGGCATATTATCCTAGAGAACTGGTACGATGACCATATCCATCTTGCAACATGGTGCTGCCCAGGCACTTATACTAACAGGTAAGTGACGGGTTTGTGTTTGGGGTGGGTGGGTTGAGGGTGTGTGTGTGTGTGTGTGTGCTTATTTTTATTTTATTTATTTACTTATTTATTTATTTTTCTTTGGCCCTGCCCATGACATCATGACATCATGATGTTAGCTCCGCCCATACTGTGATGACATCACAGTGGGGTAGTAAAATTTTGACAACCCACCACTGCTTCCAAGGTTAGTACAATGACTGCCCAGCTTGTTGAGGGCAAAAGGTTAACCACCCAGAGAGTGTACTAAGCACTGTGGGACAGTAATTACTACTGATGACTGTTGTTGCTATGATGACTTTCAATAAAAATAATTCAGAGTAGGCAAACAATTACAAAGGATTGTGACTATAAACATGCAGTGAAAAAGTACAGGGACCTGTCCGTTTAAGAGGTTTTCCTCAATTTGTTACATGAAAAAGAGATGGCTAGGTATATTAAAACAAATAACTTTAACACTGATTTAGAATCTATACTTGTGATGTAGTTTTCATAAGCGTAGACAGAGCATTTCTCTAAATTTTGAGGGGCAATTAAACAGATATAGGTGGGGTGTAGTGGAATATATGCAATACTAGTCTTGCTATCAGTTACAAACTTGTATATAAATGCAATATATATGAATTACATAAATCATAGTATTTACAACCCATTTTCCATGTCCATATCTACAGTTTCTTGTGTTTGAAAAAACTGGAAGCGCAAGATGCTTTTGGTTTGTTGGAGCAACTATGGATTGTGACAGACAAAATCGGTTCCTCTCTGTTAGAGCATATGGTCTGCACACATCAGGTTTCAAGAAGGTTTAATCTCTTGTGCCTATGCAAGAAAGTATTAAATAGAAGGTATAAAGTACAGTAATAGGAAAATTGAACTTCACAACTGGAAGGTTGGCAGGTCAGAGACCCGGATACTGCATGATGGAGAGAGCTCCCATACATTACCTGAAATAACCTATGATTCCTTCATGCCCTGTGGGAGCCAAGGAAAGGTAAACAAAGCCAGGATGCCTGCTATCAAGCGAGTCTATGCTGAGAAAATTCACAGGGTTACAAAGACTTTATATAGTCAGTCTAAAAATAAAGAGTTGGCAAAAAATGGACTCCTCTATGCCAAATTTAGACTATTTCTGCTTTCTGTCCAACAACTAATATAGTTTAAAAAAGAAAAAGAAACTGTCAGTTTGTTTTGCCTTTTTTCCATTATTAGCTTATATTATCATTCAAATTAAGTTCAATTCTCTACATCCCTAGAGATTTAGCTAAATATTTTCTCAACAAACGAGGACAAGTAGTAGTTGAAAGCTGATTCTCTGTTTCTTATAGCTCTTTGGGCAACTTTCCTCCCTCTAGTTGGAAAAATATTTCAGGGAAACACAGTCTGGAGTGACCGGAAGAGAAATGGTTAGATGGATGGATGGTGCCAATTCAGAATCTAGTTGGATTTGACCAAAAACATAAAGAAAACAGTTAGGACAGGATACAGAACAACAGATTGTTTTAGAATAGGAAAAGGAGTACGACATGGCTGTATATCAGGGGTCCTCAACCTTTTTAAGCCGGGGCTGGGTCAAGCTCCCTCAGACTGTTGAGGGGCTGGACTGGTGGCCCCCTACCATTGCCTTTGGCAGCAGTGGCAACCACCCCAAACCCCACCCCCACCCCCAAAAAGCTTCACCACTCCCCACCACCACTCCCCTGCTTACTGGCCTGGAGGAGCTGTGTGGCGTGGGTGAAGGAAATGCACCTGCAGCCACTGCAACCACCTCAATCCTTGTCCCCACCACTTGGCTTAGCGTGTCCCTAATGGCGCTCCGTAGTAGGGCAGATGTTGTAAGCCTTACAACATCTGCCCTGCTACGGACCACTGTTAGGGACACTCCAAGCCAAGTGGAGGGGACAAGTTTGAAGAGGAGGTGGCGGCGGAAGTGGCTGCTGGAGTGAGGATGTGGGATGGATGATTTGATGCCACATACTGGATGTGGCCTGTGAGTCGTAGGTTGAGGATCCCTGCTGTATAATATCACCCTGCTTATTTAACTTATATGCAGAGTACGTCATGCATAATGCAGAGATGGATGAAGCACAAACTGGAATTAAGACTGCTCAGAGAAACATCAACATCCTGAGAAATGCGGATGATACTACCCTAATGTCAGAAAGTGAAGAAGACTTAAAGAGCCTCTTGATGAGGGTGAAAGAGAAGAGTGCAAAAGCTGCCCTGAAACTCAACATTAAAAAAAACCAACAACAAGATCATGGCATCTGGCCCCATCACTTCCTCGCAAATAGAAGGGGAAGAAATGGAAGCAGTGACAGACTTTACCTTCTTGGGATCTAAGATCACCGCAGAAGGTAACTGAAGCCATGAAATAAAAAGACACTTACTTCTTGGCATCATTAGCTCACGGAACTGGGCAGGCTATGAAGGATGGCAGATGACAGAGTAGCCTGGCATGCTGTGGTCCATGGGGTTGCAAAGGGTCAGACTCAACTGTGCGACTGAACAACAACATAAAGAAAACAAAGTGGGGGGAGGCTTTCCTCCCAGTCTACTGTTTTTGTGACACATTTATAAGAATAACAAATTCAATTTAATCTTTTCAAAAATTGGAAAACCTATACAGTAAAACACCGGATAACGACTGGATTGGATAACGCTAAAATCGCATAATGTTAAGTAATCTGGGGAGGAGACTTGGATCAAATAACGTTAAGGTCCTATGGGATGGATCGGATAACAACCGCTAAAGCCTGTGCGGTTACAATGTATCTCTATGGAGCTTTAACGTTATCAGATCCATCCCACAGGATTTTAACATGTATCGGATAACATTAAAATCGGATAACACCAAGACTTGTGGAACCAAGTTTTAACGTTATTCGATGTTTTACTGTACTTGACTCTTTGAAAATATTTTCTTCCAGATGAGCCACAGTTCCTGCCTTTTTTTCAGTTTACACCAGGGGTTCCCAACCTAAGGCCCATGGGCCAGATCCGGCCTATGTTGCCATTTCATGTGGCCCTCATCCCTCCAAGGGCATTTGAGAAACAAGATGGCTATCCCTTTGAAGCTGTTGGGACAAAATGGTCATCCGGCCCTCAAAGCTGACCAAGAGAGTGTGACCCGGCCCGGGCTTGAAAAGGTTTGGAATCCTTGGTTTACACCAACAATGGAGTATTTGCTAATTTATTGCTGCTGGTGATAATTCTATAGGGTTCGTGGATTCTTTCGCACAACAAAATATTGATGCAAAGCTTCATTAAATCAGAACATTTTGTTATTAGAAACTATGTTCAGTAATATCGTTCTTATTTACGAAGAAGCATTTTTATTCCCTATGTTAGACTTTGAGCCTTGCCAAAAAGCATTTTGGAAGATTAATTCTGAAATAAACTTTGAACTAAGAATTACTTAGCCCATCTCAGAACCTCTACAGTACTCCGCCTCTACCTTGCTTGGGACTGGTTTTCTTTTACTTGATTTATGCAATTATACTAAATTCAATTTGCTGTTTCACAGAGAACTTGGTATTTTGAGAATGTTATATGGCTAGAATTAAGGCAACATTTAGAAGTAATCAACAAGCATGGATGCGGTACATGTAATACCTTTCTAGGTCCCTCCTTTCTCCAACTGGTGCATCCATACACACACACCACCATCACAACTACCAAATCCAGACCTACATGTCTGAGAAGTTCTATCTTTCTGAAGTAGGTTAATTATGAAGGGATCTAGCTGGAAAGGAACACAAATCAACCCTCTCTCAATTTTCATCAAAGATGTTCTCTGTGCTATATACCATGCCTGCAAAAGGAGCCAGGATTTTAAAACCTGATCGACAGGATCCAGGCAACAAAAACATTTTTACAACTATCCATCCAGATTTGTATATGCTTAGTTTAATTTATTGTATTCCATTTCAATGCCACTATCTGACTCAAATGTCACTCTCAGCAGTGAACATAAGAAATAAAACATACACAATATAAAACACACCTCCCGCCTTGTAACTGCAAAATATATTGTTCATATAAAATAAAGCCAAAATAGATGGCAATAGATTAACTGGTGATAAAAGAATAACAAAACAAGATTAACTTGAGGTGTGGGATAATTACAACTTCCAAAATGCAGGAAAGGATGGACCCTGGGAAGCTATTTCATAATATTGTATTGATGTCACCACCAATTGATGTCACTCTACCTCTTGGTAGAGGTCTTCTTAGCCTCTCCTGGGGTGGGTAAAGATCTCCCTTGCTCAAAAGCCAGTGGTATTCGACTCTGGGTTGCTCATCTCCGTTTACAGCCAAGGAGGCAGCAATGTCTGTGACTGCAGACGTTTCCGTGGTTATGTGGCAGGTGACTAGACACTGGAGTGCACAGAACTCTTGTTACCTTTCTCACTGAGGCAGTACCTATTTATCTACTTGTAATTTCTTGCTTTTGAACTGCTAAATTGGCAAGAGCTGGGACAGAGATGGAAGCTTACTCCATCGTACAGCATTCGGGTCTTGAACTGCTGACCTGCTGACCTTCTGGTCGTCAAGGTCAGCATCTTAACCACTAAGCCACCACATTCCCTTCTCTTGGGGGTAGGCACACATACTCTGCATGTTTTAGAGGAACTTTGTAATATACACCACAGTTTTTATATGAGAGAAATCTCCCTCAGTTCTTGAAAGGATCATCCCTCTAGTCTACAGTGACATAAGACTACTATAACCTGTTTACATTCTCTGCGGGTATAACTATAAGGACACTACAAGGAATGGCAATGGGAACACTGTCTCCCAGTTGCCAGTAACTGCATCTGGCTGAGAAATGATGACACTGAGGGTAAATATATGAAAGGTCAATTTCTAAAAGGATAAAGAATCAATACAAAAGAGGAAGCAAATGCATTTGGGCACAGAGCAAATCTTCAGAAAGGCCAAAGATGGGAAGAAGTTTGGTTCCAAAGAAAGAAAGGATGGAATTTCCATTTGCTGTTGCATTCTATCTTGTCACACCTCTGAATTATTGCAGTTCTAAGAAGCGAGTTGAGATAAAATAAAATTGTAGCTATTCAAGGGATTCCTGTGAATGATGGATAACATAAAGTACAGTATTGCAGAAATCTTGCATAAAGCGCATAGGTAAAAGGTAAAAATATCCACTGCTCGAAAGCCAATTGTGTCTGACTCTATGGGGTGGTGCCCATCTATGTTTACAGTCAAAGAACCAGCACTGTCTACGACAGCAGATGCTTCCATGGTTGTGTGGCAGGCATGACTAGATGCCAGAGCACATGGAACAGTGTTATCTTTTGTGTCGAAGAGGTACCTAATTTATCTACTTGCAATTTTTTGCTTTCGGACTGCAAGGTTGGCAGGTACTGAGACAGATGATGGGTGCTCACTCCATTGCACAGCCCTCAGGTCTCAAACTGCTGACTTGTCAACCTTCCAGCCATCAAGCTCACCATCTTAAAGCATATAGAAAGCATTTTTAAAATTGCTATAAGAAACAATTTTCCTAAACCATTGTGCAAACAGAAATGCAAATAAAGCATCGGGGGGGGGGGGGATTCCACCACCTAACTAATAAAAAAAGATCCCAAGGTCTGTGGGTCAGATTTGAGCTCAGCTGAAGTTCCACACGCCAGCTCTGAACAGCAGCAAATCCCTGCATCTAGCAAACAGTCCAAGAGGAAGTTACAAATCAACACCACCCTTCTGGGGATTATTTAACATGCAGTTCGGCAGATTTGGGGCGGATTAGTGCCATCCAGACCCAGCTGGCAGATCCTGGATGGTCATTCAATCATTCCATGCAAATAGGAAATCCTGTCTCCTTGGTAACATAGGAAAGTGTTTGATGTTCAACTATTCTATCAACTGACCATTGAACAGCGGGGAAGTGTCATGCATGAAGCAGCCAGTGGCAGGCTGCCTTCATTCAGGAGGCCACTTCCAGACTAAAACTCTCAAAGCAAAGGCGAAGAATCTTGTCACTGCAGCAATAGAACAAAGCTGCTGCTTCAATATTTAGTTTCACAAGGACCTTATGCAAATGGGGCCCAGGCTCTGACTGATGTGAAAATTCCTACCTATTTTCTAAACTAGCATATAATTCAATTAAGAATAGAAACCACATTACCATTCCAGGAGAATGGGCAGTAAGTATCTCATGTAGCTAAGGAGTGTACTGGATCAATATGTTTTAAAAGCTTGGATGGACCAGTTTGTCACTAAACCAATTGGCCAATTTTATTCTACAAACCTTTGTTATTTTAAATCTTTTGTACAGCTGTTTTAGTCAATTATATTTTATTTTCATTATATATTTTTTTACTTTTATATGTTAGGTAATTTTAAGAAGCTCTGGCTTGAAAGGTAGTGTGAAATAATTTAAATCAATCCATAAAATATATAAATTAATATCTAAAAGACAAAGTAGAAGAATTCTCATTAAAGCTGTTCTAAACTTTCAAAAAATGAAGTGTGGGTTTTATATTAAAATAACTAAACTCGTCTCAACATATTTTTAATCTTTCACAGGACAGGTTTAATCTAAGCTAATTATTTCAGTTCTTAGCTTTGTCCTGCCAACAACCCTGTATGTACAGGAAGATGCTATTCTTTTCAGTTTTAAAGGACAGAGAATTCACTGTTGTAGCTCCATGGTTGAAGGGAAATTTTAATATAAACTCCTTGTTGTTGCTATTAGGTGCCCTCAAACAGTGATGTGATGTTGCCGGTTCCAACCGGTTCCTGAGAACCGGTAGGAACAATCCCGGAGGGTTCTCCAGGAGGGTAGTCCTTTTTGTGAGGCGTCCGGTTCCGACGCCTCACCGAAAGGAATTTTTCTAACTGGAGCCAAAATGGCTCCAATTTAGTGTGCATGCACAGAAATCAATCTGATGCATGTGCGCTGCAATTGCAAATCGCGCATGCATCAGATTGAGTTTCTGCGCATGTACACTAAGAGGCAGCCATTCGTTGCCTATTTTAGCTAGAGCCACACCTTTTCGGAATGGCTCCGGTGGCGGTGGCTCTGGCAGTGGCGGCTCCGGTGGCAGGCGGCAGCAGGCGGCGGCAGCAGGCGGCGGCTCTGGCGGCAGGTGGCAGTTCCAGTGACTCCGGCAGCGGCAGGCAGTGACAGGAGGCAGTTCCGGCAGCCGCGGCAGGCAGAGGCAGGTGGCACCAGCCATCGGAGGAGGAGGAGGCCACAGTCGGGGGCAGTGCACCTTGCCGGGTGGCTCCGGGCCCTGGGGGCTGGGCGGCCCTGGGCCCTGGGGGCTCGTCGGCCCCAAGGGTAAGTAAGTGAAGGTTTTGTGTTTGGGGTGGGTGGGTGGTTTATTTCTGTTTTGGGTGGGTGGGTGTATTTTTATTTTATTTATTTATTTTAAGCTATTTATGGGTTTGTGTTGTGGTTGTTTGGTTGGGTGGGTGGGTTGAGGTGTGTGTGTTTATTTTAATTTTATTTATTTATTTTTATTTATTTTATTTTATTTTTATTTTTGGCCCCGCCCCCAACATCATTACATCATGACACTGGCTCCGCCCATGACATTAGCTCCGCCCCCACTGTGATGACATCACGGTGGGGTAGAAATTTTTTTGACTTCCCATCACTGCCCTCAAGTCTTATGGCAATACTACGAAGAAGAAATCTCCAAAATATCCTGTCTCCAAAAGCCGTGCTCAACTTCTACAAGTTATAGCTTGTAGCTTCCCTTAGGGAATGAAGTCATCTTATATATGATATGACCTTCCTCTTTTCCTGCTGCCTTCAACCTTTCCCAGGAGTAGACAAAGATTATTTTTCTTTTTTAAAAAAACTGGAGATATCACACATTCTATGTCATTAGCTCTCTGGTCCTATTTCAACCCCAGCTTTAATTATGTGTCTGCTTCTGACCCTGACTCTCTGTTGATGTCTTGAGTCTTCAAGTGTGCTTGGTTTCACAATGCTTCAACTTTTGTCCCTTCCTTGCTACTCTAGAATTCAACCTGTGCCTGCTTTAAATTATGCACTTGGTTCTGGCCACTAGGACTCACAGCTAATTTCCCGGATGTCTTAGAACAGTGGCGGCAAACGGTAAACATGCCAGAGGGGGCACTCAGAACCTTCTCTGTGGCCAAGTGTGCCATCACCCCAGCACAGAATTTGTCCTGCCCCTCTTCCCAGCAGCCCAATGGGAGTGCTTCCTCCATCCTCCAGCACAGAGTTCACCCCACCCCTTGTTTGGGCATTCTGTCTCTAAAAGGTTCACCATCACTGTCTTAAACCCTGACATGGACCAACTTCCCCATGTAAAGGCCAAACATTTTTTTTTCACTGAACAGAAGCCACACTAGGCAAAAAGAACATTTTACCATCTTTCTGCTAACATGCTATCTTTTGCAAGAAGTATAAATTCGTGTGGCCAGTATAGCAGCAGAATCTACTGTTTTTATATAAAACAAAAGCCTTTGCTCAGAAGGGAGGGAAAATGTTTTACATACATTGAAAACACTGTTTTCAAGACATCAACATGCAAGGTCATGTCAAAATAACAACTATATTACATAATTCTGTATCATAAGAAAGAGGTGGGTGGACATGAATGTGTCACAACCCTGGTATCTGAAGGCGGCACACTGGCCCTGACATCTGCTGTGGCAAGTGCCTATTTTGTGAGAAATGAGCTAATGATTTCTTCTGCATGCTCCCACAAGTGACCCATTAAAATGGTTTACAAATTTAAAAACTCTCTAGGCTAAGGAGCAAGGCTACATTAATACAGAGTTTACAGCATGAGTGGCTTTGGAATTTGGCACCCTCAGCATCTCAGATGTCAGTGAAAATAGAAATAGATCTCAATATTCACTAAAGACTCCTCCAAAACGAGGAGGATACAAACAGTCCTTTCACGGACCCAAGACAGAGCTCTGTCTCTTTACAGTAGGCCTAAACGCCTACACACAAAACTCCTCCACTGCTCTGTCTGCTACTGTAGCTGCAAACATACAACCATGCATGCCAATGAAAAATGGATATGAAAACATGACGACTGTAGAGAATTATTCTACAGGTACAGCTTTTGTGGCAAAAAGGTACAGTGACCAATAAATAAATAAATGCAGCACACATTTTTCCTGCTTGCTAGGCAGGCAGCAGAAGTCCAACAACTTGCCAGGCTTAAAGAGTCTTGTATCCAAAAATACACTTCTTGCCCAGGTGAGCCATTCTGGCCTTCTTCCATATTAAAAGCAATTCAATTGCAACTTCCAATAAAAACACTCACAATACATTGATGAAGACTATGTTAGACTCCCTAAGGGTAGATAACAGTGGGTTTCAGAATATCCAGCTATGCCTGTGATCAGACAACAGGAAACCTTGCAGACCAGGTCTGCCACTGTATTAAAAAATCAGTTTAAAAGTATATGGCAAGAGTTTCCAACCTTTTCAAGCCGGGGGCTGGGTCACGCTCTCTCAGTCAGCTTCGAGGACCTGACGGCCATTTTGCCCTGCCTGCACGATGAGGGTGGCTGTTTTGTCCCAACAGTTTCAAAGGGATGACCATTTTGTTTCTCAAATGCCCTTGGAGTGGTGGTGGGGCCACATAAAATTGTGCCACAGGCCAGATCTGGCCCACGAGCCTTAGGTTGGGAACCCCTGGTATACAGCTTTACTTGCACCAAAAAACAGGGGTTTCAAAATTATATCCTTTTTATAAACTCTGATTTCTGTGTAACTGCCCTGATTACTCTAAACCAGTAGTTCCCAACCCTGGGTTGTCAGATATTATTGGACTACAGCTCTCAGAAATCTTGGCTAGAACAGCCAATGGTGAAAGCTTCTAGAAGTCTTAGTCTAAGAGCATCTAGGAACCCAAGATTGGGTCCACATATGTTCCCTTATTTTTTTTATAAGTTTATTGAACGAAGATTGGCTACCAAGCTCTTCCATAAATTGTATACCCTCTGGCACCACAAATATGGCTGGGCACAATCTGTGCATGCTTATGGTGGAGGAGAAGTTCAGGGAAAATGGGGGATAAATAAAAAACACTGTAGCACTTTAAAGACTAACTGCTATATTTTTTTTTAAAGTGCTACAGTGTTTTTTATTTTGTTTTGTTTTGTTTTCTGATATGCCTGAACCACAAACTAACACGGCTACTATTCCAAAAAACTCTCTCAACATGTTTCTCATATTTTTCCACATCATGCGTACCTAGAGCAAAATGGCTCAGACAGGCTATACTGCCTGCACACTGACATATTCTCCAAATTCTACAAATTGCATATGTATCTGAACAGGAAATGGAGTTCAATTTTAAAACCTGGGGAGACCAGATATGGCAACTCTCTGCTTGATAGACTTCTGACTGTTCGGAAAAAACCTGTTTAAACCTAGTGCACAAGTAATAATTGCATGACATCAAGTCAAATCTGAGTTGCGGTGACCCTTCCCAAGGTCTTTTATGTAGAAAATACACAGAAGTGTAGCCAGGTAACTTAGTTATCCAACCAGCCATGACTGCACAACCCAATCTCTTTTCCTCTTTCCACAGCCCCTTCACAGACACATAACAGCTGCCTTAAGCCTGCTGCAATCATCTTTCAAGTCCAGAAACAGCAGCTGTAGCAACAATTTCTTCCCCATAATATAATTAAACACCAAAGATAATTACTTGCTGTGATAACTGTACTGAGGCTCTATAGGAGGAATTTCAACCTCTGACCTTTCACTGGGAGATGTCATATCACTTCAACCCTTTAAAAAAATCCACTCTAAGGAATCAAGTGGTCTGTTTGCAGTTAACATATCCCAGAATACTTCCTTGCAGAAAATTCTGCCGTTGGCAGCATCATTTTTGGTCATCTCTGGAATGCGCTTGGGAAAGAATAAAACTTAGCAGAGAAGGAATTACATTTTGACATGCCTGTGCCTACAATACTGACAAGACAAGAGTTCATGACTATGACTCTTGACTCCAGAACTGACCCAAAGATCACCAGGGGAATATCTACGTGCTTAGCTTTGACAGTTAATGGGGCAGAAAGAACCGAGGGGTGGGAAGGGGTGGGAGAGGTTCATTTTTACAATGAGGGGAGAAAGTAAAGCAGTTGTAAACTACACATCAGTAGTTCCATCCACCCTAAATCCTCTGGCTTGCCTTCCTTCCCCTGTACAGTAATACCTCATATAACATTAGTATCGAATAACACTAAAATCGCATAACATTAAGGAATCTGGGGGGAAGAATTGCATCAGATAACATTAAGATCCTATGGGATGCTTCAGATAACAACCGCTAAAGCCTGTGTGGTTACAATGTATCTCTATGGATCCCATAGGATTTTAACATGCATCAGATAACACTAGAAATCATATAACACCAAGACTTGTGGAACCAGGTTTTAGTGTTATATGAGGTTTTACTGTATTTCAGAAACAACTTTCAATTCAATGCAAAACTGTTCATAATCAGAAAAGATTTTTTTTTCTTTAAAAAGGCCCAGCCTATGCATACACCCTTTTTAAGGTCAGCAACCAGCTGTGCCTTTGCATAACATCAAGGCAGGCAGCATATTATGTCTATAAATAAACAGAAAGGAAAATGAAGCCAAGAGAATAATATTGCAAACAAATCAGAAGAGAGAGAGAGAACTTCTATACAGTATTATCATTCAAACTAAAAACACATGCTTACCTATTATTATCCTAACATTCCACTCAGCCCTAACTGAACAGGAAAATGGAATACAGTACTGTTTTATTTCCAACACTATTTTCCAGCAGATTTCACCTTTCCAGTTACCCAACAGTGAGTACTATGGTAGCTTGGGCTTGGAACTTTTTACACTTACTAGTTCGCCAGGCAACAAATCTGCCCTCCATTAAATAACAAATGTTTTTGTTCTAGGCTTTCAACATGTTTTTGCACTACCAATAGCAATTACACTAATTTACCGTCTTATAGCACTTGGTACACTCTCTGGGTGGTTCCCAAATTAATTAGTATTTCTCCCCCCAAATGCTAGGTAATCATTTTACCAACCTCAGAATGATAGAATTTCAGGTGTTGAACTGCTGACCTATGACCTTCCAATTGTCAAGCTCACTGTCTTAATCATCAAGCTCAGCATCTTAATCACTAAGCCACCACAGTCCTTTTATGAGGTCCAACTCTAGTTATCCTAAAATAACCTTTACATTTGTAGCCTTTCACATGTGTTATAGAGTACCAAATATCAAAACACTCCTATAAAATAAAGCTGTATTCTTATCACCATAAAGAGGAAAGGGCAGATTAAGGAAATTAATGACAAAATAGTGTTCAAATCAGGGAACTTCCTTATTCATAACTCTGTTTTTCAGCCAATATTTTACAAAACTGTAATTCTATACTAATTTTACATGTGCTGAATTCCAACTGTGGATTTCTAGCAAGGTGTAGAAGGCAGAGTGACTTAGGGAATCCCCACTCCACCATGGAAACTCACTGGAGGATGGCACTGTTAAAACCATTCCTTAAACCAGGGGTTAGCAATCTTTTTGCACCGCAGGCCAGACCACGCCCCTTCAGAGAGATGTGCGGGCCAGAGGCATGATTCCTCCCGTCCCGCCGCTTCCAGTACTTCCAGTGACAGTGGCAGGAGCGAGGGCAGTGTGTTTTCACCTGGTTTTGGCACTTTGTTGCTTCCACCTCTTCTGGCAGCAGTGCCAGTGTCTTCACCATGGGCCGGATTAATTGATGCCATGGGCCAGATTAGGCCTGCGGACCATAGGATGTGAATCCCTGTCTTAAACATCTCACTAATCTTAAAAGCCCTATTAGGGTTGCTAAATCGGCTCAAACTTGATAGCACATAACACACAAACACATACAAATTCAACTGTATCCTGTGGTACTTACTTCTGAGGACCCATACAAAGTTGTGCAATATACAGTTGAGCTGCAAACCTTCTAATACTCCTAGGTTTGCCAACATTAAACAGAGGAATGTGAGGGTTAAACAATGATAGCAAGCACTGTCAGTGTGTTAGCTAAATGGAGATTATTGTTGAAAAATGCATTGGGCAGAATCTCAATTTCAGTTTAATCACTATATATTACCTCAAAGTTGGCAAATTACAGCCAGTCCTTAGACATGAAAACTCATTTCCCAGGTTAAGAATACTTTTTCAGGATGTGAAGCCTATCCTAACAAATTAAGGTAAAGTTAAACTGAAGTTCACAGCAGAAGATGGATGGCTCCTTTTTCTTTGAAGACATGAACGTTAGACATCACAAGACAGATTAGCAGGATGGGAATGCAGAAGCAAAAGAGGTTTAAAAGGGAGGCCTCGTGACTAACAGAAAGGTTGAGTGAGAAAATACAGAGGGATTCATTTATACACACTTAGGTTTAGGAAGAGAGAGAGAAATAAGAAATTTCCAAACCCTTTAAATCTGACCGCAAGAGACCTCAGATTTAACCTGCATTTTCCATTTGTTTTGTCCTCTGTTCTTTTCAAACATGAAACAATGGGTATCATTCTCAGGCCAATTCTCAGCTGTTCTTATCATTACAAAAAGCTTTCCGATATCATTCCTGGTTCTACTTCCTTGTAACTGGAACTTGTTAAAGATGCACCAGCAGAGACTTCTCCGTGAACCTTATAGCAGCCAGCATATCAGACAACAGCATAAACTTAAGAGACCGCGTCACCCCAAGGTTTTTGACCCATCCTACAAGAGCAGACCATAGGGGCTCCCTAGTGGCCCCATCAGCCAGGGAGGCGCATCTCACTGGGAGGAGAGCCTTCTCGATATCTGCTCTGGTCTTATGGAACCTCCTGCCACTTGAATTGTGCCTCCAGGCAGAGTTGCTTCCCTTCAGGAAGGCCTTAAAAACATGGTTATGGCAGCAGGTGTGGGGTACAATTGGTACCACAACTCAGGCCTGCTGGCTTATTTAGCCCTGTCCGGGGTTCCTTTTTACCAGGGGTTTGGGGAGGTTTTATGGCTGTTTTTAGATAGTTTTATAGCATTTGGTTTTAATTGGTATTGAGTATGAGTTTTAGCTGATGTTGTGAGCCGCCTTGGGTCGCTCAGGCAAAAAAGGCAGTTATATAAATTCAACAAATAAATAAATAAATAAATAAAATAAACATATTCTTGAGGAAATCTAAGTTGTTTCAATTATACAAAAAGTCCAATGCAATAGGCACAATGCTCCACATTTCTCCTTTAGGGTCTTGATGATGTACTTCCAGAAGTACATACAAGATGCTGATATCTCCTTTATTCTCTTACTAACACCTGACTCCAAGTAAGTCTTATTCAAACTTTTGGTAACTTTAAGGATGTAACAATTTTTTTCAGATTAAACATTAAAAAGGATCCTCCATTCTTTTGTTCAAAATTTTGAGTATAGCTCGATAGCATCACTTTACCTTTTCCTTGCCCAATCACCTACAACTCAGTTTTGGGCTTTGTTTTCTGAACAAAAGATTCCCATACAGGCAGTGGTGGGTTCCAAAAAAAAAAATTACTACCACACTGTGGGTGTGGTGTGGTGGGTGTTGCCAGGGGGAAAGCCCTGTGTTGCACCCGAATTAGGACTACTTTATTTGAAAACTTGGAGGAGGCAGCCAGAATTTCTGCTACCAGTTCTGGCAAACTGGTGTGAACCTGCTGGTGCCCACCACTGCACACAGGTCTCAGCTATCATGCAGGCTTCACTAGGGAATCTTGGTATGTAATTTTATCCTTGAGATTACACTGCTGAAGGAGAAGTCAAGGGATCAGAAATGCACAAGGCCTTGCTAACCTAAGGGACGCAGAGGTAGGTACGTGATAGCTTAATTTTTCAATGTATGATTCAGTGTCTCTCAAAGCAGCCAGTAGTGAATCATTAGTACAGTAATACCTCGGATAACGCTAAGACTTGGTTCCACAAGTCTTGGTGTTATCCGATTTTTAGTGTTATCTGATCCATGTTAAAATCCTATGGGATGGATCGGATAACGTTAAAGCTCCATAGAGATACATTGTAACCGCACAGGCTTTAGCGGTTGTTATCTGATACATCCCATAGGACCTTAACGTTATTCGATCCAATTTTCCACCCGATTACTTAACGTTATGCGATTTTAGCGTTATCCGAGGTAAACGTTACCCGAGGTATTACTGTACAGTATAAGCTAAAATCCAAGTCCTTTGGTCATTCATTTTAAGGTGTCATGGGTTCCTAACACATGGAAACAGACCACAGCAGATGCCTCATGTATAAGAGACTCTAGAGCAGTGTTTCCCAAACTTTGGGTTTTGGACTTCAATTCCTAGAAGCCTAAGTTAATTCCCCAAAACACTGATCAGCCAAAGTACTGACTTCGGCTTCTGGGAATTGAAATCCCCCTGTGGGGCATGTGCCCCACATTGAGAACCACCGCTCTGAAGTCTCTAAGCAAAAACATTAATTGCCACAGGATGGGAAGGGCCACCAGATCAGCCTTCCCCAAGCCTGCACTCACCATATGTTGTATGCTGAAACCTTATGAAATCTAACAACCACACCTACAGAAGATTAGGGCTGATGGACCCTTTAGTTCAAACCATCTGGAGATAACTTGACTGAGGAAGATGTGCTTGTTGGAATTAACACAAGGGAATTTTCACAGACATTTTCAGTTTAATGAAAAATGGTTTTAAGGCATATTTTATCTTTGTTTAGCACTAGCATTTGTGGAATGGCTCTACTGCTAGTAGAAGACAACTTTTTACTTTTTGACAACTTTCCTATGTCCTCACAAGATAAAGATGTGAGAACATCTTTAAAATGTTGTTGCTATGAAAGCACAGTGAATCTTCACTTCCATCTGAGTGTGATTAACAGAGAAGTACCACTAGCTGTTGTATTCGGAAAACAATGAAGTAAAAAAAGATACTCAACCTGACCCATTTTCTACAAACTAAAGTATCACTCTGCACTACAAACACTACTTTAAGCCTGTAAAACACAACTTAAAAAGCAGAGACTTAAAGAGGAAACCAGTGCTGGACTCTCCTTGAACTTTGAAAGCTGGCAGCTTATACACTTCAGGAAGCATGAGCTAGTGTAACTTGTGTTGCTCCCACAACTTAACATATCTGCTGGTACCTTCCTCTTATCTTTAGAGTCTTCCTGTTCCAACCACTGCAGATGGCCACTCAACCATTTGTGTATACAGTATTCATATGTTCAATGTATACATAGAGTATATCATACAGAAAGCCAGACTAGATTCAGTTGGGAGAGTGGAAGATTGTGGAAGGAAAATCAATAAATTAAGATATGAAGACACCACCTTACTAGCACAAAGAAGCAATAACTTGAAATGACTTTTAAGGAAAGTGAAATAAGAAAGTGCCAAAGCAGGACTGTAACTGAACATTGAAAGACAAAAATCATGACTTCAGAACTGCTACAAAATGTTAACGCTGACGATGAAGGAACTGAAATAGTGAAATAAGTTGTGTACCTTGGTTCTATTATTAATACAAAATTGAGACTGCAGACAAGAAATCAGAAGAAAATTGAGATCCAAATGGGCAGTGATGAAGGACTTGAAAAAGATAATCAAATCTAGGGATGTGTCATTGGAGACCAAAACCAAGATCAGCCAGTCTATTCTATTCTTGATCAGTCTGTATAGGTGAGAAAGCTAGACAGTAAGGAAAGCTGATACTGTATAGGGGAAATTGTGACTCATTTGAAATATGGTACTGGAGGAGAGTTTTCCAGATATCCTGGACTGCCAGAAAGATGAACATGTAGATCCTAGAGCAAATCAAGCCTGAACTGTTTTTAGAGGCAAAAATGATGAGACAGAGGCTGCCCTTTTTTGAGAACATCATGAGAAAGCAAGATTCTCTAGAAAAGATAATAATGCTAGGAAGGATTGAAGGTAGCAGGAAAAAGACCTGTGAGATGTATTTACTCCCTGAAGAAAACACAGGCTTGAATTTACAGAAGTTGAGGAGGGCTGCTGAGGACATTTTGGAAACCTCTCATTCATATGGTCACTATAACTTGGAAATAACTTGACAGCAGGTAACAACAACAATTAGAGGTAGATGAAGATTTAAATGGTGGGGATTATTGTTTTGCATGTGACTACCCAGAGTTATGACTTGCCACTAAATCAGGTGGTGAACAAACAAGTGGCCGTGGCATCTTGACATCTGAAAAGGGCCATGGAAAAACAAGCATCAACGAAAGCCTATAAAGTAAGGGCGGAGATCCTGGAATTCAAAGGCTGACTCTGTACTATTGTATGTGGCTTCCTTATTAATATTCCACTTTGAGCAAATGATGTTCTACAGGCAAATGTGTCCAACTTTTCCTGGGGTCTTCAATCTGTAAATGATGAGTCATCACCAGTGATTCATTCTCTAGCTACGAGCCTGTCTCGAGAGACAGGAACATATGCAACCCTGCAAATTCCACAGCAAAACAAATCTTATTATGATCATTGAGGATATTGCAAATTATGGTCTAAGAAATAATGATTTGTTTCAAACATCCTTCACTGCAAGAATCTTCCTACATAGGCCTGGATCTCTTCTCCTAAAATTCTTTATGTCAGAAGGTTTCAGGGCAGAGACTAGGAATAACCCACTCCTTAGGCAGGGCATCCAGCCAAAGATAACTCAGTAAAGAAAATTCAAAAATTTGTTCTGGATATAAGCTTTCCCTGGGACAAAATTAATAGGCCCCATTAGAATGTTAAAACTTCTACTTAAGAGCTACTGTGCTCAAAAACTGTTTGCTCATTACAAAAAGAAGTACACTCAAGCAAGAGAAACAAGTAGGTGGAACTGTAGCCTCACGTAATGCTAAGGAAAGCCAGTAACTAATTATAGTGGTTTCTAGAAAGCTCCAAAGTTTTAAATCTGAGTACTACATAATGCGCAATGCAGGGATGGAGGAATCGTAAATTGGGATCAAAATTGCTGGGAGAAACATTAACAATTTGAGATATGCAGATGATACCACCCTAATGGCAGAAAGTGAGGAGGACCTAAAGAAGCTCCTGATTAGGCTGAAAGAAGAGAGTGAAAAAGCTGGCTTGAGACTGTCAGTCCCTGGAAAATAGATGGGGAAGAGGTAGAAGCAGTGACAGGTTTTACTTTCTTAGGATCAAAGCTCACTGCAGATGGTGATTGCAGCCATGAAATAAAAAGGTGACTGATTCTTGGGAGGCAAGCAATGAGAAACCTGGGGAGCATAGTGAAAAGTAGAGACATCACATTGCAAACAAAAATTCGCATAGTCAAAGCAATGGTATTCCCTGTGGCAATGTATGGTTGTGAGAGCTGGACCATTAGGAAAGCTGAGCGCAGAAGAATAGAGGCCTTTGAGATGTGGTGTGGGGGAGAGTTTTGAGAGTCCCCTGGACAGCGAGGAGAACAAATAGGTCAATCTTAGAAGAAATCAACCCTGACTGCTCCCTAGAAGGTCAAATTGTAAAGATGAAGCTGAAGTACTTTGGACATCAAATGAGAAGAGAGGATTCGCTTGAGAAAGCCTTGATGCTGGGAAGGGTGGAGGGCAAAAGAAGAAGGGGGCGGCCCAAAATGAGATGGCTAGATGGTATTGTAGACACAATGAGCACAAAGCTGAGCGAGTTGAGGAGGATGGTGGAGGACAGGAGTGCCTGGCGGACAGTGGTCCATGGGGTCGCAGAGGGTCGGAATCGACTGTGCAACTGAACAACAAAACTAAAGATCAGAAAATGATAAGTGTGGGCTAGTCAGTATTCAAACAAATCCATGATGGTTCAAGGCCACAGGGCATGTTTTCAGGGATTGCAGGAATTCTGTAGAACTTCAAATGCTGGAGGACCATCAAAGAAGATTTTACAAGGCAAAAAACAGTTCCCATTGTTTTAAGATAAAATAATTCTCCACACAAAAGAATTATTATTGGCCCAGTACAAGCTCTAAAAACCTTAGATCATTACCTGAGTGTTGTCCTTTTAAGCAAATAGTAATATTTTTTTTTCTGGGCAGACTATGGAGGATGGCAGCTGACAGAGGAGCCTGGCATGCTGTGGTCCATGGGATTGCAACAAGTCGGATTCAACTATATGACTTCACAACAACAACGTTTTATCTATATAGTACTTAGAAAGTTGAAAGCTAGCGGAGCGCTAGTGGTCTCGTTCAAGAGGCAGGACTATAAAGTTTTGTCCTGACACAGTTCAGTCACCATCATGCGTTGGAATAGTGTGGAGCGTGCGTTTGGCATTGAGGCCTACTTTTCGAGCGGTTGTTCAGTGATCGCAACCCAGCATACAGCCTGCTATGCTGGAAAGAGTCATGACAAATGCCAGAAATCGGTTTACTCAGTGTATGGAGAATGGGGGACGTCACCTACCTGATTTGATCTTCAAAACTGTCTAAAACAAAACTTTAGGTATGCGTCTACATTATAAAAAACAAATAAAAATTTTCTGATTCATACAATGGGTTTTATTAAGTTTTGAAAACAGGAAGTTATGCTGCCGCACCCTGTATATCAAAAAATCCCTCATCACAATTACACCTAGAAAACTATGGGAAGTTGGCTATAATATTCAACAGACTTGACGGCACATAATGACATAACCTGTGGATTCAAGTGACTCCAAAATGATGTGAAAAGAGATGACATTCTTTTTCTGCTTTTGAAAATGACATTGTTCTCTCCAAATCCCAGAAGAGAAGTCAAAGGCAATGCTTACAGGAATAAGAACCAGTGGTGGGATTCAGCCGGTACACCCGTACCAGCAGTAGAAATTCTGGCTGGCCCTGCCCATCCAGTTGCTGGAGCCATGCGTCGTAGGCCTGCGCCTGCCTCCCGTACTGGTGGCGCAGCCTCCCTGGGCAAACCCCATCCAGTTTCCAGAGCCTCAGGTTGTAGGCCTGTGGCTGCCTCCCACCCAGTCATATGACCACGCCCACCCAGTCACATGGCTACCTGGCCAAGCCCACTATGCCTTGCCCACCGAGTAGGTAGTTCAAAAAATTGAATCCCAGCACTGATAAGAACCCCTCCTGGACAAAGAGGACAACAACTGGTGTTTTGATTGCTTGAAAAAGCATTTTGGGGATTGCAAAATAAGATAAAGCTTAAGAATGAGAATGCTGTAAGTAGGTGTGGATTTCCTCAAGACCCGTTTAAATTGGCATTATAATTGTGTTAATTGTACAGTTCCTTTGGGGGAGCTGCACTCCAGGTTTTTAACAAAGTGACTGATGGTTTCATTAAAATTTTAAAAATCCCTCCCCATCAAAAAGGAGATTCTCAGTCTAGAGACATCTGCCCTTTGTAAATGCCAGCTGTATATAATATTACATTCCTGTGTTGAGCTACTGCTCCAAACATATCTTCAAAAATACAATACTGATGTTGGAACAGCAAGGTAATATTCTTATGGTTTCCAGCTAAGTGTTCCCTTGATTCCTTGATTGACCAGACTTTCAAGGAATAAGTTCCTACTGGTCAAAACTCATTTTCCATTCGTTTTGCTGCCATGCTCTTCTTCTCCAGGTTTGACCAAAACTTTTCATGATTGGGTCTTCCCATCTTTTGGGGGGGCTGACAAGGGGTCTCTTTACTTTTCTGGGATACCATTCAGTGACTGCTACTGTCCAACAAGCAGGCACAGCTGTGACCGGTGAGGCGTTCCCCCCCCCCCGCCCTCCCTCTGGGACCTCTTTCCATCTCGGCCCGGAGGCTGATAAGAGACTGGCGGCGGCGGCGGCACCAAGAGGACGCTCCCGCTTCTCCCCGGGTCTTTCCATCTTGCCCGGGGATGGACAAGCAGGCACAGCTGTGACCGGTGAGGCATTCCCCCCCCCCGCCCTCCCTCTGGGACCTCTTTCCATCTCGGCCCGGAGGCTGATAAGAGACTGGTGGCGGCGGCGGCACCAAGAGGACGCTCCCGCTTCTCCCCGGGTCTTTCCATCTTGCCCGGGGATGGACAAGCAGGCACAGCTGTGACCGGTGAGGCGTTCCCCCCCCCGCCCTCCCTCTGGGACCTCTTTCCATCTCGCCCGGAGGCCGATAAAAGACTGGCGGCGGCGGCGACGAGATGACAGCTGATTAAGAACAGCTACTGGCGGGCCTACGTTATACTTGCGAAAGTTGACAATATTTGTATTTGTGATTTGATATTTGTATTTATGACACTGAATTATATTTGTAATGCTGGATGGAATGTTATCTTGTTATTATATTGTTACATTTTTTTTTTATATTGTATATTTCTGCTTTATTGTGAACTCTATTGATCGACTGTATATTACTGTAACTATACATGTGTGTAAACCGCCCTGAGTTGGCTCTGCCAAGTAGGGCGGTATAGAAACCCAAATATAATAATAATAATAATAATAATAATAATAATAATAATAATAATAATAATAATAATAATAATAATAATAATAATAATAATAATAATAATAATAACATCCATCTGTCATTCAAAAGATGTGTCCAGCCGAGCACAATTCCCAGAAGCCTAAGTCAGTACATTGGCTGATCAGTACTTTGAGGAATTGAATTAGGCTTCTGGGGATTGAAGTCTAAAAATCAAAAGATGATAAATGCTGGACACCTTTTCTACTGAACTAGCCTTACTTTCCAGTCTGTTCTTGGCTTTCCAGTCTGTTCCTGGACTTGGATAAGGTTTGCCTTTGGACTTTAGCTGCTCTGGGTCTTGGTGCCTGTGCTGCTAGCCAGCTGCCTAAGTTCTGGACTGGGACAAATAGTTATCAAGATAGATGAAAATGCTTTAAGATTTTATAAAAAGGCCTTTTGAAGATTCTCAGTGACAATAACCAAAGGGTTAATTCAGAGTGGGAGTCCATCCCAGATGGGCAGGGTATAAGTCCAATAAACAAATAAACAAACAAATAAAATAAAATAGCCTCAACAGCAGCCTTCATATTTTTTCCCTAAAGGAAATGGTACAATGTAGACTGTCTAGGCTTGAACCCTTGCTTAGTGAACCTCTTGTAAATCAAAACTGAGAAAAGCTGACTTCACCTAAGCAAAAATGGCACCAGGGGTCTATCTCTCTCTCTCACACAGATGGTACAGTTTATTTAAAGAAAGACATGGAAGTCATCTAGGCTAAATAACACCTGTTGTACAAAGAAAATAATATCTGCAAGGAAAACTATCTACATTATCCAAAATTACCAAGAAAACCCCACTGTCAGCAAAAAAGAATATTCATGAAATCTCTTCCAAGGTGTTTCACTTTAATGGTAGACAAAATGGAGCTGAGGTTTTGGAGCAGAGGCATAACTGTTAGGACCATGGAGACAATGTTCTTGTTGAAGGTAACTTAGCTTCAGAACATTCAGGGGGTGGCTCTGTGTGGGCATAAGACCGACACACGTGAGGCAGAATAACCATAAAGAAAAACTAAACCATTACCCTGTTAAAAAAAAAGGCAGGATTCTCCTCATGCAGCACACTGCACCATATACAGGATTTTGCACCTGCATACATGTGAAATGATAAAAGATATACAGTACCTCACTCTCATTAGACTTGCAAACTGCCAGGCAGGAATGCAAAACAACAGCCTCTCAAATATGTTTGTCACACCACATTATTTTTATGAAGATAATAAATGACACAGGCATTCTTATCTACTTTAAAATTACTGTTGCAGAAACTCACAATATTTATGGCAACCTGATCTGACTGACAAAATGCATCTCTCGGGGACCTAATGAAAAGCACATTTTCAATGACTAACGGATAGAAACTGACTGCATACTTTAGCCAAAGAAAGCATCTTGAAATAAATGGGTTCAGACATCTGAAAAAGCCTGTTCAGGGGAAGGATGGGGAAGGATGGAAGACAGACAATTTCAGTCATGCTTTGCCATGATTAATAAGCCAAAATTAAGATCACACTACTGTACTTACAGGATTTCCATTTGATTCTGGCAGTTTGCTTTAGGAGGAAATGAAAAAAACTGTTTGACATAATAAAACCCACAGTTCCTACACTTGATATCTTTCATTGCCATTCCTGACAACTCTTAGAGTTGCATCAATAATTAATAATTAAATGCCATCAAGTCAGTGCTGACTTCAATCCAGGGCTCTTCCCTATGCAGTCTAACCTTTCTGATATAGCAGGGAATATCTATCTTTGGTTCATTTTTATGTATTATTATTATTGTTGTTGCTGTTGTTGTTGTTGTTGTTGTTAAATTAGATTTATATGCCCCTCTACTCACCTCACTGAGGTGACTCAGAGGGGCTCACATAACATAAACAACATATACAGTATCACAATCTCAAATATAAATACAGCATAATATAAAAATATAACAACAGATGCAGCACAGATAATACAATCAATAAATTTTACATAAAAAGAAAAAACAATACAATAAAATACAGTGTAAAAATACAATACAGTCAAGAGAGACAGCAAGAGCCAAGAACTAAGCAAGAGAATGACCCTCAAGTCCTCTGAATGGATGTGTGTCTCACATCCCCTGACTCAGATCCAGGAAGAGATTTATGGCCAGAACAAATTCTAAGATGGAGGAAGGAGTACACTGAACAAAGAATAACATTAAACATTAAAGGAGGATATGGCTGAGGAACTCAACCTCCTCTATGTCACTTGGAGGACCATGAATAGGGTAAGGGTCAGCGTCCCTAAATATAAGACTAACATGCTCAAGTAGGGGCTGCTGGTGGACAACCACACACTGTGTGAATGTGGAGAGATACAGAATTTTTATTTATTTATTTATTTATTTATTATTTAGATTTATATCACCACCCACTCGCCATGGCAACTCAGGGTGGCTTACAGTTAGGAAAAAAAAACCAAAAACAAAAAACACACAGCACAAACAGCTAAAATCCATTCTTCCTCCCAGCCAGAGGACGTTAGTCTTATCCTTCCCTGGGCAGGTAGAGCCCAGGATTAGGAAGTGGAAGCTTCCATCTAAAAACCTTAAAACTGTTAAAATTTAAAATTAAAATCTAAAAAAGATTAAAAACAGATTAAAACCACACCAGATGCTACAACTACTAATTTAAAAGTAGCGAAAGAAAGGGGCTCAGAATTCAGATCATTGGCTGGTATGCTGGTTACAACATTTATTCATGAGGGTTTAATTTTGGCCAACGTCAAAGCTAAGAAGATGACTTCATTTTGGCAGTTTAAAGGCTGACATAGACACAAAATAAGAGGTTCATTCTTTACGACTCAGTGTTCAAGGGCAGCCTAACAGCATCCAGAAGAATTGAAACATTCAAATTTATACTTTCCTCCCTGCCAGCTCTCAAGAAGGAAATATGATCAGCAGAAAGTGACAAATTAGGTATCACAAATACTGGCTTTCTGCTCAAAGACTCAAGTGATACCAGACGGATAGGCCCCCTCTGGAAGGAAAATACCCCAGATCCCAACCTTTCAATCTAATGCAACACCCTGTACCCAGCTGAACACATGTAAAGCTCCTCAAAATGATTTTCTAACCAGTGGCATCTTGTCTAGCTATGTATTTTTATTATATGCTAGTTCATCCAAACAGCTTAGGAAAATTGGAAATAAAACCTCATTAACCTTTGGGAAACATGCACACATTTGTGTAAAAAAATAACACATACATTTGAAATGAATTTTCCAACATTCTCTGTCACCCACATTAAAAAAATGCTTAACAACTCTGAAATGCTGTGTTTTTAACAAGAGTGTTGTGGTGTGGATTCAGATTTGCTTAGGAAAAAGCTCTCTTATTTGAGACTGAGAGTTAGAATCCACAATGCAGAAGGTGCTTGATTCACTTTCAGTCCCTCTACAAAAGACGTTCTCAATCTTTTAAAGCTGGGGGCCAGGTCATACTCCCTCAGATAGCTTTGGGGGCCGGACAGCCATTTTGCCCTTCCTCCAACACATGGCACTTCCTGGTGTGGTGGAGGCGGTGGGACCACCTGAAATGGTGCCACAAGACACAGGTTGAGAATCCCTGCTCTAAAAGAAGATAGGAGTAGAAATTAATTCCTACTGGTAATACTTGATACTGGGAGAAAAGCATATTTATGAAGAACTGCTTTATTTTTCTGCAACACCAAGTATTACCAGTCTCACTGACATCATTCTGTTTTAAAAACCCTGAGGCAAAGGAAAATAAAGAATGCTTACTTCAAAAAGCAAACAGAAGGTATACATGAAGAAACTATGCATAACCTGAAAGAAATATTCTACGTGAAAGAATGTAATGAAAAGTGATGCTGTGGATCAAGTTTTCTACAACTTGAGACCAGTTTATCTGTGAGATGGGGGAAAACAAGGTGCTACGCAAGAAGGAAGGGTCACAGACTATACCCATGATGGCGAAACTTGGCACTCCAGATGTTCTTGGACTTCATTTCCCAGAAGCCCAACCCCCCACGAATCCACATGAATGGGTTTGCTGCAATTCATCCGGCCCAGGCCGCCCTTGTTGCTCCCAGAAGCAACGCCAATCGTCAATGGTGGTTGTCTTTAACTAATCTGACAACCTTGAGGACTAATGGACTTGGGTAGTGAAGCCCACATGGAAGAGTGATGGTCCCCAAGTGGATTAAATCCCACTTGAATCCATCTTGATGGCAGGCAACAGCTTCATCAATACTAGCCTGGCCCTGAGGAGGACTTTGTGAGTCACAAAACTGGATCAGGTATGAGTGTTACACTGTGATACGGAAGGCAAATAGAAGGCTACTACATTATATTCTCATGACAATCTTCATGGCTGATTTCATGGTGACAGCTAATATTCAGAATCCGATATGGCACAAGAATAAGCATTAATATCATACACAAATTATATTACAGTTCTAGGTCTCAATTAACCACAATACACCTCAGCTGTCTGATGCTCAAATTCAGGGATCTGGCCCATGGTGCCAAATCAACTGGCCCATGACCTCACTCCAATAGCTGACGGAATAGGTTGTGTACTCATTTACAGCTGTTGTAAATGCAATTAAGACAGCCACAGGCTGAGTATGTGTAAATGCGTATGTGACTTATTTCTGCAGCAGCAGCGGCTGGACCACCAGTCCAGCCCACCAACTGTCTGAGGAAGCATGACCCAGCCCCCAACTTCAAAAGGTTGGCAACCCCTGCTCTAATTACTAAACCAGAAAAGGCTAGGCTAAACCTATGGAGAGCAAAACAACACACCTTGCTGAATGGATGTATGTGGAAGAGTGTCTCCTACCAGGACAAAACTCTAGCTGGACCATCTGGAAACCACTTAATAGATTTTAACATTATTATTATTTATTTATTAGTTCAAATTTATATTGCCGCCCACTCGCCATGGCGACTCAGGGTGGCTTACAGACAATACATTACATTACAATACAATATGTTGGGGTGGGCAGAGGGGGATGGGCAGCAAGGTCCTCATGAAGTAGAAAGATCAAAGAAAAAAATCAATTAAATGGAGTTACATAAATATCAAATTGTCTATGAATTAGGGAAAATTTCAATCAATGCAGCATTTATGTTCATGCAATTATGCCCTACTGAGTGTAAAAAAGGTTTAGAAAATGTCTGAGAGTGCTATTGAAGTAATCCACTTCTAGTCAAAAACATTTTACTTATTTTTTTTTGAGTCTTACCTATATTTCTTATACAGTAATACCTCATATAACATTAGTATCGAATAACACGAAAATCGCATAACATTAAGGAATCTGGGGGGAAGAATTGCATCGGATAACATTAAGATCCTATGGGATGCTTCAGATAACAACCGCTAAAGCCTGTGTGGTTACAATGTATCTCTATCGATCCCATAGGATTTTAACATGCATCAGGTAACACTAAAAATCGTATAACACCAAGACTTGTGGAACCAGGTTTTAGTGTTATCTGAGGTTTTACTGTATATTTATAATTTTAAACTGTGTAGCGCCTTGGTACAAATAGAGTTTTTAAACACCTGCAAACATATGAAACTGCCTTGCTCTGGGTTAACCCACCTAACTCCATAGTGCCTATTCAGACTGGCAGAAGATTTGGGGTTTTGACAAATTCCACCTTGCTACCTAAGGGGCTGAACCAAAGATCTTCTGTATGCAAAATAAGATCTTCGGAAACAGAAACATTCTCCAAAGTAAAGGGAGAGAGTAAAAAAGGGAAAAATAATAATGAACTACAATGACAGACAGTGAGTTGTAGTGGATAGAGTGACATACTAGGAATCAGACAAACTGGATTAAAATCCTTTCTTGACCACAGAAACTGACTGCAAGGGTAGTAGTGGTTAAACTACTTCTTAAATATTTCACATGTTGAAAACTTGGTTAAAGGTTTGTTGATTGGTTGTAATCTGCCCTGAGTCGCTTGTGCAAGTAGGGCAGAATATAAATTCAAATAAATAAATAAATAAAGGTGCCGCAAGGCAATTCAGAATTGACTAGATGGTATACAATGGCCAAAATCCAGTAGTAAATCGCAACTAGAGTATGTCCATTGAATCAACAACAATTTGGTAAGTTAATTCCATTGTCAGTTCCAGGGATTTAAATGGGCCTACTCTATTGTGATTCATTAATGGATTTCAGACAATACAAGATAAAAAATAGAACAGAATTTTCCAGAATATTACCTTTGTAATCTTAATAACACTATCATTCATGAATCGACTGAATGGAAAATACAGAATTCTGCATATTTCTGAGCTGAAAAACAGTGAGGTGTTGTGGGAAGAGTGGTGAACTAAGACTTTTGAAACATAGCTTCAAATCCCTGCTTGGTCAATGAAACTCACAGGAGACTGGCAAGGACAAACCATTCCTTGAACATCTCACATATCCAAAAAAACCATATTAGGGTCACCATAAGTCAGAAACAATTTGATGTAACAAAAATAACAGCACATTTAAGAAGCAAAGGTATCTGCATTGTTCTCACCAACACTGATCAATGATGAAGAAATTAAATGAGGAAGAAAACCTACTTGGTTAAAGTAAAGCCTTTGGGGGTACATATTAAATTTTTCTGATTCGGTAGATGTAGCATACAAACTCAGACCTTTACCATTCTCCATCTCAGCAATGCCAATTCTGTACCAACATCTCAACTCTGCAGTATCTATAAATTATCCAAAACTAAACTAACTAACTAACTAACTAAATAAATAAACAAACAAACAAACAAACAAAATGTTCAATAACATCATATCTTGATCATCCACCCTTCTGCTTCATAGACTGCATGAGCCATTGTTGGTGCAGTTTCATATCTTTTATAGCCATGAATGCTAGGACTCTTTTAAAAACTAAAAATGGCATCACTAAGAAGCTGATTTCTTCACCTTGCAGTTTACAGTCTAAGAGACCACCTAGAAACCAGTCCAGTGGTGGGCAACAGCAGATTTGCACCAGTTCATCAGAACTGGTAGCAGAAATTCTGGCTGGCCCCTCTGCCCACCCAAGTTTTGAAATAAAGTAGTCCTAATTTGGGTGCAATGCAGGGCTTTCCCCCTGGCCATGTCCACCATACCACACCCACAGTGTGGTAGTATAATTTTTTTTAGCCCATCACTGAACCAGTCCAAGTGCTAAGGAGAGGTTCTGGCAAGAATACCAACTATTTCAGAAACCAGTCTAACAGGCACATGGAATTCTATCTTTTCAGAGTCAAAAACCACTTCAACTCTGACTAATGTTAAGAAGTGGGGGGGGGGGGGGAAGGCATCTTTTTAGACCAGCATATGATATCTCATCTGCCCTGCTGTGAGTATTTCAAAATGCACACACAGTTGTTTTTAATGGTTTTAACGGATTTAGCTAACTGTAATGGCTTATACAGTACAGCTGATTTAATTTGATCTCATGATTTTATAGTTATAATTGGTTGTACTTGTTTTTATTCTTTTATGAAGTCTGCAAGCCAGCTTGAGCACTACTATCTAGTGGAAAGACACAATAAAAATTTATAAATATATAAATATAGCATTCCATATACCCGTCCTCTTCTTCCCTGGAACTTAAAATTTAAAACAAACCCAGTGCCAGAGTTGATTTAAGATTTAGCATCAGTAGCTTTCCTCAAGGCCATGGTAATGGCATAGCGTTCTGAACAAGAATGTATTAATGAAGAAAAATAGTTTTTGCTTTCTAGAAAAACAGCAAATAATGTCCATTAGCCCTTTCAAGTGAACACAGAAGATTTGATCAGCCAGCTACAATTGGCTGAAATCCAGTAATGTAAAATCATGCAGCCATTTTTCAGGAACCCTTTTGCCAAAAGACTCTAAGGCTTACTTGGGGTCCCTCCTGTCTTGGGGAAGCTGTCAAAGGCCATGGAACAAGTGGGCCATTAATTCTGATAAATCACCCCCACTGAAATCATTTTATCAGCTGCAGCAATCTTCAGAAATGAAAAACTTCCTACCCCTCTCCAATTCTTGGCCCCAAGTAGCTTCCACGAGATGGAAAGGATCCCAAGGGAGCATCAGAACCCTCAAAGGAAAAATTGGAAATATGACACCATCAGGCTTACATGGTGTATCTTTACACAATTAGACTTCAGGGATATCAAAGTTGAAAAAATAAAGTATAGCTTGCACTATGACAGATTGTTTTGAGTAGATGGAAGTTATCCAGAAATCTTTACAGTCTAAAGCAGAATATATGCACACTTAAGAAACATTGCCTGGTGTCTAATAAATTATGGATTACATAAAATCTACATGTGTTGCTTTACTGATCTTTATAGCAATAGCTAGTATGGCAAAGTGGTTATAGTGGACAAACTAGGTCCCAGTTTGGGTTTAAATTATCACTCCACCATAAAAACTCACTGTGGGTGTGGAACTATTAAAACCACTCCTTAAATATTTCACTTTCACTGAATGCCTTCTTAGTTGGTTCCAACTTGAAGGCACATAACAACAAGAACAACAAATAGCAATCCACTGGCAGCTGAAGATATTATTTGGTCTTCTAAAACCATAAAATCTGTTGTTAACAAATGAAGCCTTAAGAGCTGAGTAATTTTTCATTCCTGTTCAGAATTTTGCAATTCAAAATTATATTTGCCTTTTCTGTAAGAGCATGACATCACTGACATGTTTCACATGATTCAAACAGAAAAACAGGTCTATTTCACCAACCAGATACTGTATTATGCAAAACTAACAAATGTGCATTAGGTGTGTGTTTTACGTTGCTATATATTTTGAAGCTATTATTCAGCTTCACAGAAGTTAGTGAGTGCAATTATTTGCTCAAGCCACCAATATCCAGTTAAAGAAGGACATACAGAGATTACCTTACTCAAGTTAAGACAGTAGATTGTTCTTGAATGTTTGACAGCCAACTCAGCTCAGCAGCATATTTAGTAGCTAAGAGCACGTGCTAGGAAAAACTCACTAGTTCCAATCTGGCTCAATCAAGAAGTCATGAGGTAGCCTCAGGCAATCTGTTCTTTGCAGACTACCACCCATGAAAAATATGAAGGTGCAGCTGGCGCCAAAATGATCTTCTGTTTGGCATCAGGTCAAAAACTGCTTAGAAGCACAGACATTTTTAAATAGTTTATTTTAAGCCTGTTGATGTGATGAGTTTATTTTGTGTCTTTACTGTTGTTTTCATCAAGCCTTATTACAATTCTTAAAATGTATAGTGGGTATATTTCATTGGTAAGGTATGGAAAGAGCTGTCTAATAAATATTCAGAGAATTCTGGCTTACCTCTGTGTGTGTGTGTGTGTGTGTGTGTGTGTGTGTGTGTGTGTGTGTGTGTGTGTGTGTGTGTGTGTGTGCGCGCACGCGCGCGCGTGCGTGCGTGCGTGTGCGTGCATGCGTGCATGGAACACTTTGAATTTTTTTCTTTTTTACTCAGAATCCCATTAACCTCCCTAAATGCAAAATAGTGATTTCAAAAGAACAGGACTAATTGTCTCTTGCATCCTAGAAACTGGGATAAATTATTTATAAAATCTTAACATGGCAGACTTCTGTTGCTCAAATGGAAGTTGCTGATCCACTGCAAATTGCCCAGCAATTAGCTCCCCACAATTCTGTAGTGCTGACGAGGTACTGTAAAACCAGCCATTCAGAATTAAGACTTCCCATATTTATTAAACAGTTTTTAAAAATTCACCTAGGATGGTGCCCATATCAAGGTGACAAGAGGCATAGGTACCCATTTCAGCAGAGCTTGAGAACATTTAGAGCAGCACTACACAAACTCCAGGCCATGGGCCAGATCCAGCCTACAGCATCTAATAGCCCATGTTGCCCTTGCCACTTCCGGAAGCGGAAAAAAAATGTGTTCCCACCAGAAGTGGAAGTAAAACGTGCTCGTATATGCACAAAATGCGGTCATAATGGCCATTTACAGCAATTGTTTTGTACATGCATAGGTGCATTTTACTTCCAATTCCAGTGGTAGGAACCATGTGGCCGGCCCATTCAACCATGTTACCGACCCATGGCCTGAAAAGTTTGACCACCCCTGATTTAGATCTTTGGGACCAAAGTAGCTGAAATCTCCCACCCACTGTCTATGCTGCAAAGAGATTGTAGAAGTGAATTATATATCAAAAAAGTAACTTTTCCAAGTTCTGAATTCCTCAATGTCAGACCAAATGCCAGTTTTAAATGGTGCAGCCCTGTTAAGTTTATTTATTTTTTCATGTCTCAATCAAACCCTGGACAAAATGAAGCCAATTTCTTGGCTTTGCCAAACTTAAATCCTCATCGGTGAATGTTTCTGGCAGTAATTGGCAGATCAACAAATGAGCTGAATTCTGTATCTCCACATTCACACTGAGTGTTGTTGTCCACCAGCAGCCCCCACTTGAGCATGTTGGTCTTACATTTAGGGATCAGACCCTCAGCCTATTCAAGGTCCTTCAAGTGATGTAAGGGAGGTTGAGTTTCTCAGCTATATTCTCCTTTAATGATGCTCCTAGTCCAGGGAGCTCCTTTCTCCATCTTCTAATTTGCTTTTGCTCTTGTATACCCTCAATAATGTTTGTTCTAGCCATAAAGCTCTTCCTGGATCTGAGCCAATGGACTTGAGGCTCATAACCACTCAGAGGATGTCGAGGGCCATTCTCTTGCTTAGTTCTCTCAGCGTCTGCTGCTACTCCACTCCTACTCTTAGGTGGAGTGATACCAACAAGAAGGTATATTTTCTCAACTGGTATAGGTTTGAGGCATCTTGTTGCTATACATATGGCTTCATTAACAGTGATGTCAACTTGTTTCACATGTGTGGATGTGCTCCATACTGGAACAGCATACTCTGCTGTGGAGACACTTGGGGCCAAAGCTGATGTACGTAGCGTGGATGATTGAGTTCCCCATTTGTAGTTTGTGTTTCCTGATGATGTGATACAATAACCCTGTCAACCATAATTTCCTATTATCTGACATTTGACAAACACTTAAACTTTCAATAGGAAATTATTCCAGCTCTCATTTGATCAATGTGTAGCTAGCAGCCAAAGACCTGTTTCACAGATGCTCACAATGGACACTATTTATGAACACAGGACTTGGCTTGGCTAGAAATCCCCTCATCTTACAGTTCCACGAACACTTCCGCTTTAAAAACAAAGTCTCTGCTCAAATTCAGTGACAGCTTTGAATTCATTAAAGAGAGAATTACGCAGAGATTTGTTTTTAAGGCACTGCATGTTATTTCAGCTAATAACAGGAAATATCTAAGCAAGAGGCCAAGCAGAGTGCAGATCCTGCAAGACAGCCTTTGACAACTCTTATTCAAACTCTGATTTTAGTCCTAAACTTTGAAACCGCTGACTATTTTCAAAGGCAATCGAGTGTGTCAACTGAAGTTTTCCCTTCACTGAGAGTAATTAGTATAGGGCACTCTGATTCCATAAGGAACCATGGTGAGCAGCAAAGAGTTACATCTTCTCTTCAAAACATAAACATGATTTGGCTCAGATCTATCAGTGCTCCTTAGTGTGTGTGGGTTTTTAAAAAAATAAACAAATCAGCAAGGCAGTGTCAACTGAAATGGTGCAGTAAAACCTACAGGTAGTTTGAATCTAATCAATAAAAAAATTTTCCTATGGTTTTTACACACCTCTCAAGTTGTAAATATTAAACCATAACAGGATGGTTATGAACAATTGCGCTCATCCCTCACGCTAGCAAGGTGATGCTCAAGATAATACAGGATAGACTGCAACAGTATGTGGAGAGAGAATTACCAGAAGTGCAGGCGGGTTTCAGAAGAGGCAGGGGGACTAGAGATCACATCGCCAACATAAGATGGATCATGGAAAAAACAAAGGAATATCAGAAACAAGTCTACTTCTGTTTCATTGATTACACGAAGGCTTTTGATTGTGTCGACCACAACAAAATGTGGCAAATAATTAAGGAGATGGGAATACCAGAACACCTTATATGCCTCATGAGAAATCTGTACATGAATCAAGAAGCAACAGTTAGGACAGAAAATGGAATGACGGAGTGGTTTGGAATAGGAAAAGGAGTAAGACAAGGCTGCATTTTGTCACCATGCTTATTCAATTTATACACAGAGCACATAATGCGCAATGCAGGAATGGAGGAATCACAATTTGGGATCAAAATTGCTGGAAGAAACATCAACAATTTGAGATATGCAGATGATACCACCCTCATGGCAGAAAGTGAGGAGGACCTAAAGAAGCTCCTAATTAGGTTGAAAGAAGAAAGTGAAAAAGCTGGCTTGAGACTCAATATCAAGAAAACCAAGATAATGGCAACAGGCCCTATCAGTCCCTGGAAAATAGATGGGGAAGAAGTAGAAGCAGTGACAGATTTTACTTTCTTAGGATCTAAGCTCACTGCAGATGGTGATTGCAGCCATGAAATAAAAAGGCAACTGATTCTTGGGAGGCAAGCGATGAGAAACCTGGGGAGCATAGTGAAAAGTAGAGACATCACATTGAAAACAAAAATTCGCATAGTCAAGGCAATGGTATTCCTTGTTGCAATGTATGGTTGCGAGAGTTGGACCATTAGGAAAGCTGAACGGAGAAGAATAGACGCCTTTGAGATGTGGTGTTGGAGGAGAGTTTGGAGAGTCCCATGGACAGCGAGGAGAACAAATAGGTCAATCTTAGAAGAAATCATCCCTGACTGTTCCTTAGAAGGTCAGATAATAAAGATGAGGCTAAAGTACTTTGGACATCAAATGAGAAGAGAGGATTCACTTGAGAAAGCTTTGATGCTTGGAAGGGTCAAGGGCAAAAGAAGAAGGGGACGGCCCAAGATGAGATGGCTAGATGGTATCGTGGAGACAATGGGCACAGAGCTGAGCGAGTTGAGGGGGATGGTGGAGGACAGGAGTGCCTGGCGGTCAGTGGTCCATGGGGTCGCAGAGGGTCGGAATCGACTGTGCGACTGAACAACAACAACAGGATGGTAGGCTTAACCTAGGGAGGGCAAAAACAATACACCTTACCAAATAGATGAATGCTGAATAGTGTCTCCACCAGGACAAGATTCAGGATGGATCATCTGGAAACCACTTAATAGACTTTGAAGCAAAGTAAAATGATCAAAGAATAATCAAGTAAAATGGGGCTATTGGGATACAGGACAAATTTTCTGTGAATGTGAAGATGTTCAACCAATGCAGTATTTATGTGTAACCACTGTACAAAATAACATCTAGTAAATGGCCAAGATAATGCTATTGAAGTAGCTACTTTCTTGTCAAAAATAGTCAAATTACACAACCAAAAAACTGCATAGCTTTTTTACTGTTTCTTATAGCTTTTTTTACTTAGTGAAACTGAGAAAAATACTTTAAAAATTCCATCACATCAAGTTTTCTTTCAAAGCTCGTGTTTTTAGTTTAATTTAGCATGAAGTTTGTCTTTAACCCAAAATCTGATATCCTATTTTAATACTAAAAACCCTATCCAAAAATCATTTCTTACTTTCATTTAATATTTATTAGAGCTAAAATCAAGAATAATGCAGAGAAAGTAAGAGGAATGGGGAGGCGTAGTCAATGGTGAGCATCAGCAGGTTCATACCAGTTTGTTAGAACTGGTAGCAGAAATTCTGGCTGGCCCCTCTGCCCACCCAAGTTTTAAAATAAAGTAGTCCTAATTCAGGTGCAATGCAGGGCTTTCCCCTGGCTACGCACACCATACCACGCCCACAGTGTGGTAGTAAAAACTTTTGGAGCCCACCCCTGAGCGTAGTGTAGCTTTAGTGGTGTGAGGAAACTCAGATGATCATGTCCCAACAGGTTTATTTTGTTTGTAGCAAAAGGTGAACATATCCAGGAATCTTACTGGCTGGGTTGAGTATGTTTTGACATGTTCTCTGGGGTATTATAAATGAGTATAAACACGCCTACTGTCAGATTTGATCATGTTTCAACATGCTAAATAAGTTCAGGATCTTGGTTGCTGTATGAGCCACACTCAGTTTACATCCTGAATTCAAACGTGACTGTGCTCATTTTTAGTTCTGTGTTATGACTCCATTTGTGGTTTAAAGGTAAGAAAACCTCATTCTGATTTGCCATTCCTATGATGTGGCGTGAACAGCAAAACCACACTACCGACTGCTATTTCTGTTTGGTAGATGTGAAAGGCTTTAATACAAAAAGAAGAAGAAGATATCTTACCCAAACCTTAATTCAGCTATTTTTCCAGTGATTCATAGCTCTGAAATACCAGTTCCACACCCACCTTCCAGTTTGGATAATATCTTGAGCAATTCAGAGGACGGAGACACACTGCCTTCCCAGGACGAATCTAGCTCAGATTTTTCTGTTGATGAGGTCCCTCAACATTTTTCTCAGAGCGAGCTCAATGACCTTGTTAGAGATTTAGGCCTTTCCAAAGGTTCAGTTGAATTGCTGGGGTCAAGACTAACAAATAAAAACCTGCTGTTACCTGGAATATCATTTTTGTGGTACAGGCACTGAGAGAAAGAATTCACTCAGTTTTTCTCCAAAGATGGAAATCTCATTTATTGTAGGGATGTTCAAGGGCTATTGAAGTGCTTTGAAATAGAATATGATTCATCTAAGTGGCGCCTATTCATTGATTCCTCTAAAACAGTGGTCAGCAAACTTGGCTCTCCAGCTGTTCTTGGACTTCAGTTCCCAGAAGCCTTGATCAGCAGGAGTGCTGACTTGGGCTTCTGGGAACTGAAGTCCAAGAACACCTGGAGAGCCAAGTTTGCAGACCCCTGCTCTAAAACAAGACTCAAAGCTAGGGTCACCATAATTCTCTCTTGCCAAACCGGGACAGCCATGTGATATAATTGCATTCTTCAAACTGTGCATGCATCAGATGGGGCTGTCAGGCAGACCACGGTTCTAAGACCCCACGGAATCCCCGTCCAGGATAGACAATCTTCATCAGTTTAAAATAAACTGTAGTCAAGAAGGTTTTCCCTGTGTGATTCTTCTTGCAAAAGACTGTTCTTGATGGTTCTATTTTTGATTTTTTTTTTTTGAATAAAATGTCTTGGGCCACTCTTGAACCCACCCTTCCTCCCCGAGGTCACCCCACCCCAACCTCCACTACACACACACACACACACACACACATGCACACACCACTGAAATAGACTCACCCTCAAACCTCACATGAGGATCCCTTGGAAGAAAGTTCTAAAGAGGGGCCCGGAACGGCAATGCAGTCCATGGCACCTCCGTTTCCCTCCAGAAGGAGAAAAGCAGAAGACAGGAAGGGACTTATTTTAGAGGAGGACCTTTGCAATTGAGAACTTTTCACTTGCTGTCCACCCTGTTCCCTTCCTCTCTAGGAAAACAATCGTATGCAATTAACCCTATGTGGTCATGTGAAGAAGGAATCCTCTGTCCCAGTGTATGGTGGCAAGTAATGCCTGAGTAGAGGTTTTAAAATTCAATGCCCCATTTTAATTATCCTCCCTTCAGTATGTATATTTAAGGTGGGGACCAGCAACCCCCCCCAAAAAAAAACCCTTTTAGCCAACACATGCTTGCTTTCAGGTCATGCATTTGACCCACTTTTAAACTGGGAGAGTTCCTTTTCCCAGAGTTACTCTCTTCCAAGATGCACAGAGACGGGACTGTCATTCCTATGCAGCTGTCATCCTTTGTCCGTAATATTATATATAAGTTATTCTAATCATATCCTGTTCAGCAGCACAGGCTGTACTGAATAACACAGAAACACCACAGCATGTAAATGAGGAAATCTCAATCACCCAGTGCACAGATGGGACAGGCTACCAGCAAATTCAGAGAAAAGGGGGAAAATAAAAACAAGAATATTTAAAAACTTAAACTTCCCTTTCTAAAGAACCTCTATGATGCAGTGATTGAGCCACAAATTCTGTTCATAATCTGAGTTCAATCCCAGGGGGTTCAAGGTTGACTCAGCCTTCCATCCTCCCTTCTTCTTCAACTGCCATATCCAATTCAGAATATTAGCTATCATCATGGTGATCAGCCAAGAAGATTGCCCTGGGAACAATATAATGCAGTAGCCTTCCATTTGCCTTCTGCATCGCAGCATCAAAGTGAGCCACTTTCTAGTCCTGACCCCTTTTGGCACTTTCTGGTCCTGACCCCTGTCTTCCTCAGCTCCAGGCCACTATTGATGAAGCTGCTGCCTTCCATCAAGATACACTGTATTGCTCAATTGTTTTGCTATTTTATATCACTCGAATGTATTGCTATTTTGTATTGCTCGACCCATTGCATTGTTGTTTCTTTCATTATATTTTACTGTATTATATCAAATGATTGTTTTGTTGCTGTGAGACGCCCTGAGTCGGTTTTTACCGAGTAGGGCAGGATATACTGTAAATCGAAAATAAAATAAATAAATAAATAGATAGATAGATTCAAGTGGGATTTTATCCACTTGGGGACCACCCCCCTTCCCTGTAGACTTCACCACCCAAGGCCGTTAGTCCTCAAGTTGTCAGGTTAGTTAACTGTCACCTTACGATGGATGTTGTTCCATCCTTCTGAAATTGGTAAAATGAGTAGATTGGTGTGAAAGGTAGAAGTGGTTTCTGAGTCATTTCCTTTGCTTATTTTCCTCCTATAAATCATTCATGGCTTTAAAAGGTAAAAGTCTCACTTGCTCAAAAGCCAGTTGTATCCAACTCTAGGGTGTTATAAATGGCACACACACACACACACACACACACACACACACACACACACACACACACACACACACACACACACACACACACACAAACACACAAACACACCAACAATGTTGCTTAAAATCCAAAACAGTACTATTGGCTTTTACCCAACAAAGAATGTTTATCCATCATTTATTTATTTATTTATTTATTTATTTTATTTACACTTACAGTAAAACACCGGATAACGATTGGATCGGATAATGCTAAAATCACATAACGTTAAGTAATCTGGGGAGGAGAATTGGATCGAATAACGTTTAAAGTCCTATGGGATGGATCGGATAACAACCGCTAAAGCCTGTGCAGTTACAATGTATCTCTATGGAGCTTTAACGTTATCCGATCCATCCCATAGGATGCATGCATCGGATAACACTAAAAATCGGATAATACCAAGACTTGTGGAACCAAGTTTTAGCGTTATCCGATGTTTTACTGTATATCCTGCCTCTCTAGGGGAAAAATCATCCGTACTCAGGGCTGCTAACATCATAAAACCAGTCATAAAGTTACAAATTGCACACAATAAAACTCCCATCATAACACCAGTCATAAAGTTACAAATTGCACACAATAAAACTCCCAATAAAATTGTCTAACAACCAGAAATAGGCAGCACATTCCCAAAGGCCTCCTCAAAGAGCAATGTTTTAAGTTGTTTTTTAAAAGACTGCAGGGATGCGGCCTGGCGTAACTCAGCTGGAATGGTGTTCCACACCATTGGTGCCACCACCAAGAAGGCCCTTATCCTCATCATGGCCTTTATACCAGTCTTGGGGTCAGCACCTGAAGCTGTGCTGACATTGAGGAGGGAGTGATATGGGTTACTGTCCTGAGGGGAAGACGTTCCACAAGATAAGAAGGCCCCAAACCATTTAGGGCTTTAAAAGTTAGCACTACCTGATGCAGAAAGGAACAGGTAACTAGTGTAGGCTTGCCAAGGCTGGGGAGATATTCTGAAATTTGCTCACTCCCATAATCAACCTGGCTGCTACATTCTGGACTCGCTCTTTTTAATTAATAATGTTTTAATATCATCACTATTTTGAGACTGTGATGTTGCTTTTGCTACCACTAGTAGTTGCTTTGGCTCAATTTGGAAGATTTAAGAAATCTCCTGGGCTCTTTGAGAAGATGCCTCTGCAGTCAGACATTGGGTGGTCCTTTATTTGGCTCTTAATTGGTTTGCTAAAAGGTGCAGTGAAAGAAAAGTGAAATGCCTTCATCAACTGAGTAAATGCAATACCAGAGAAACACCACTTAAGCAAGGTAGCACACATATACTGAGCCTGCATTTTCTCAAGTTTTTTATAGAGCATAGTATAGTTAGGATGCTGTCCAAGTTCTTGTAGGATAAGCAGAAGAAGATGACAGATCTTAAAATTCTTAGCAGTTGTCTTTTTGCCAAAAGGAAGGAGGAGTTGGGATTTCCAGAAGCAAAAGTGTGCGAACCAGTAGTAGTTATAACCATACTCATTTCAATAAGAGCCATATAAGGGTACTGATAGATGCAGGCCTGTAGCCAGGATTCTAGATGTGGGTGGGCAAATATATTTTCAGGATGGGCAACAATGTTATGTGTGTGTGCATGCGTACGCGTTCGTGCGTCACATACATATAAGCAGCAGGGAGTTTGAGGGTGGGCAAAAATGCCAACTCAAGCTGGAGAAAGCCCAACCTGGCCACCTCCTGGCTACAGCCCTGGATAGATGTCATTCCTTAATAATGATTGAACAGTGTGATCATACATGGAAAACATACATTTAGAAGGGCCGCCCCTGCCCTATCAGACTCTGCATGGCTCTCGCCCGGCCTCAGACTGGGGAGAGCAGGAACACTTGCGCGGGGCTGTGCCCAGCCAGCTTGGCTGAGGGGGAAAGAAGTAGCAGGGAATTGGACTTAGTGAGTAGGGTAGAGTTGCGAGTTTTGTGAACTGTATGAAGTGTTTTGAAAAGTTTTTGAAATGTATTTATGATGTCTTAATTTTGTAATTGTGGTGGGGTTTTTTTGTTTTTTTGAAATGTATGTGATACTTTGATATGTTATTGATATGTGATATGTGATACTTTGATATGTTTTAATATGTAATATTTTGTGATCTGTGTTGTTAGCCACTCTGAGTCGCCTTGGCAAATAGAGTGGCATACAAATACAAAAACTAGTTGTGAGATAATTCTTCACTCCAAAACCAAGCTGATGTTGACAAGAAAACTAAACTTATCCTCTCTTTACAATTCTGTAATTGGGCGAGTTGTTGTCATGCCAGAAATGTCATGTGGCTACCCAATGTATTCCATGAGTACAAACAAAGACAATGATGAGTGGCACCTTATGCCTGTTCCATAATAAGATGATGGCTGTGCTTCAAGGGTCGGCCTGGAGGATATAATGAACAGAAACTGAATCATGGGATTTGGGAACAAACAAGCCACTCAGCAGTCCCATGTAATACACACACAAATGGCATGGCATTTCTGCCTAGCACAGTGATGGCATGGGAAAAGTGAAAAAGCAAGGTGAGCTAAATTTACTTCCTATTTCTGCCATCTAATCATTCACAGTCTAAAGAGGAAGGATTATAACCTAGCCACTTTTCTCTCTCTCTCTCTCTCTCTCTCTCTCTCACACACACACACACACACACACACACACACCAACAACAACAACAAATGACTTTAAGTTTAAATTATTTCTCATCTGACTACTGCTTACCAAGAGGCATCAGTTTTTCATCAAGTCATAATTACCAGGCCAAGTATGGGTGCAAAAACAGTAAGAGGTAAAGATAAAGTACCTTTACTTATGATCACTGGAGAAAGGCAGGATATAAATCTTCTTCTGTGTCTGTCTAGGCTAGATGTGAAATTGCCAAAATGAAGCCACCTTTTGGTGAGTTCATTCTGTAGTTCCTTTCGCCTGACCTAGTGTGAGAAAGGTGGCTGCTGCCTGGGGCACACCCAATTGTGGTTCAAAAATACCACAATCTTAAAGGAGGCTCTTTCTGTGTATCCCAGGATATAAGTAATAAGGTATTTATAACATCTCACACTCCACAAACTGCATCTAGCATGCAGAACACATCCATGCACTTACTTGCCCTCTCCTAAAGAGCTTTTATGCAGTCACCAGTAATATTTGCTGTCCAATCTTCAACTGAAATTGACACCAAGCTAACAGATTGGCTTTTCTATTCATTACCTACTACCCAGCTGCTAAGATTCAACCAAATAAGGAGATTCCTTCTTAAGGAACAAAGCCAGGACTGGGGAGGAAAGGTGTGGTTTTTGGAAGGAGTTGGAGGAGGGAAATGTGTCATTTAATAGAGAGGGGATGGGGGAAGCAATGGCTGAGTTCACTTCCTTATCAACCCTCTAATCTGATAAACTAGCTGGTGATTGGAATTTCAAAAGCTGCTTGCTAAACAAATAATGGAAGTGCCTCTTTGTGCGTTGATTAGCCCCAGGGAATGGGGTGGAGAGATGATCTGCATTTTTGGTGTGAGACTTTTATGTTTGTGGAAAAGTTCCAACCTCTAAAATATTGATCCGAGCATAATGATAATTTAACCACTAAGAGAAAATTATAGCTGAAAGTGCAGTACTGTACTCGGATAATATTATCTAGACCAAGAGTGGGCAACCAATGGGCCGGGGCCGGCCCATGGTGCCAAATCATCTGACCCGTGCCACCGCTACCATCACCAGCAGAAGCGGATGCATTTATGACAGCCGTAAACAAGCCCCCGGCTGTAGTAAATGTGTTTCTGACAGCTGTGGACACATTTTACGGCAGTGTTTATGGTAGGGGGAAGCACCAGTCTGGCCCACTCAGCTGTCTGATGGGGGGGGGTCCAGCCCACGGCTTTAAAAGGTTGGCAACCCCTGATCTAGAGAATTTGTCCGTGTTCCCTTCGGTCCAGCAGTTGACGGTTTTCTTTAAATTCATCAACTATTTGTATGCAGATCATGCATTTAAAATTATGTCTGAAGCTTGTCTGTCAAAATTGCTATATTACAAAGGCTTTCTCCCTTTCAGTGAAGATCCCCAGACCTTTACTGACCTACATACAGTAATAGACTTCACCTTTCCAACATGACTAGCAGCTTAGGCCTGTATTTCTATGTTTTCCCTGGCACAAAATAGTTTTCATACAGATATCCCAAAGGGGCAGTTATAATTATATTAGTCTGCAGGCTACTGTAGCACACATGACAAAGGACCTTGTAGCACCTTAAAAACTACAAGCTTTTATATGACATAAGCTTTCATGGACTACAGCAGGAGTGCCCAAACCTTTACTGCCAGGTGCCTGACCACACACCCTCAGTCAGCTGTGCGGGCCCGTCACGTGGTTTCTCCTGGCAGCAGTGGCACTGGCAGCACCAACACACAAAATTGTGCTGTGTTTCCAGGCGTTTTCCCGCCTCCAAAACTTCCCTTGGAGGGGGGGAGCATTTTTGCGCCCTTTTTATTTATTTTGGCACATTTTCGCCACGTTTCAATGTAAAAATGCACTGATTTTGGCACTTCCGGTGACTTTGGAGCACTTCCGCATTGGCGGCAATGGTGACATCCCATGGGCCATAGTTTGGGCACCCCTGGACTACATACTACTTCCACAAAGTGGTGGAATATGTGCATCTAAAGACATGGGCTACAGTCTGTGAAAGCAGATGTCAAATGAAACGTTGAAGTCTTCAACATGCTGAGAAACTGCAAATTGTAAAGCTAATTTTCGCAATACATTTCATCCAATATGCACAACATTCTTTTTACTTTGCTTTTCCATTGTTAAAACAATACCTTACATACCTTGCCAAACCCTCTCTTCTTGTCTGACCATACCCAAAACATATGCATATATCTTTGTAGATGATTTCATCCCTCACAAATTTCACAGATATTGCTCCAAAGAACCTACTCACATGTCCACATTACATTCTGCAAGCCAAAATTTGGCCAGGAGAGTGGGGTTCAGGTAAAAATCCAGCTATGACTTATTTAAATTGATTGGGAAGGAAACCTATGTGATTTTGTAAGTTGTTACATGAATTTTCTGTTCCTAATGGAGTTTGCTACAGTAGACATCAAATACCAGCACTGTGTGCAACAACAAGAAGAATTTGTAATCAGGCATTTCAGTTGCTATTCCTGGTAGAATGTGATGCCAGTAATTCTAGAACTAACTATGCCCTTAAAGGTCTCTAAGCTTTTCAACACTATTCATGTCTTTCACTGCTGAAAGAAGCTAATAATGTGTGTATTTTGAATTGTTTCTATGGTGAGCCTGAAGCAAATATCTTGTACAAATTTTAGCTCACATTTTATTTAACAAGCACTCTAAAGAAGGTCAGGGTATTAATCTGCCCAGAGTCCCTAGATGTAGAGGCCCATTTTATAGAAGATTATCAAGATACACTTAACTCTGAACAGAATATTGGTCCTCAAGCTATCAGCAAAAGAATCCTGACTTAATAAGCATTTATACAACAGAACTATCACCAGACAATGAATAGTAAAAATGTCCACGCTAGAGTTGTAGGATTCTGTAAAGTCTATTAAAAAATAATTTTTCCAAGTTCTCGGGTAGCTTACAATATATCCTAAAATAAAGCTGTTTTCAGTCCAGGAACAGGTTTCCAGAAGTTAGGTACTGTACCTGGCCCAAATAAATGATTCTCCTGTTCCTGTTCTTTAGCAAAGGTTCTCTAAATTTTAGTGCTTAATGCCTTCAATTTTTGAGAAATCTTTATGCCTATCTACCTATGCTTTACCATCATCCAATGACTTTTTAAAAAAATGTTTACAATTAAAAATAAGCACAGAAACTTAGCAAAATATTTGAAACTGGAAAAACCACAAATAGTTTGTCTTGTCACAAAAGGTGTATAAAATATATCTATAGCAGAAATATGATGCTGTCTAAAATGCTGTTTGTAGAATAAGCTTGCTAAATTGTAACCAATCCCACAAAAATTTTAACACTGGCAATGAAGGAACTGAAATAATGAAAGACATTGTATTATCTTGGTTCAATCATCAATCCGAAAAGACAGAAGGAGAAAACTGAGACTCAGATGGGCAGCAGGTAAAGGTAAAAGTCACCCTTGCTCGAAAACCAGTTGTATCTGACTCTAGGATTTGGTGCTCTGTGTCTGCAGATGTTTCTGAGGACATGTGGCAGGCATGACTAGACACCGGAGTGCATGGAAAGCTGTTACCTTCCTATTTATTTATTTATTTATTATTCATACTTATCAACCGCCCTCCTCACTGAGGTGACCCAGGGCAGCTCACAATTAATAAAAAACCACAATGAAACACTCTTTAAAACATTCCTTAAAACCCTCAATTTAAAACTTTAAGATCAAAATCTTAAAAGTAATTGAGGGCAAGCGGGGCTTAAATCAACCAGTGGGCTGGGGTCATAGTCCCTCCCACACCCCAAACCTGCCCTGCCAGCCATGTTTTTAAATTTTTCCTAAAGGGCAGCAACTCCGTCTGGAGACGTAACTCCGCTGGCAGGAGGTTCTATAGGTACCAAAGTGGTACATATTTATCTAATTGTAATTTCTTACTTTCATACTGCTAGGTTGGCAGGAGGTGGGATAGAGATGGGCGCTCATTCCATTATGCAGTACTCGGGTTTTGAACTGCTGACCAGCCAACCTTCCAGTCTTCAAGTTCATTGCCTTAACCACTAAGCCACTGCAGTCCCAGATGGGCAGCGGAGGAGTAAAAATGAAGGAGTAAAAAAAAAAAAAGGTAATCAAGTGTAAGAATGTGTCACTAGAGACCAAAACCAAAATAATCCACACTACAAGTATGAAAGCTGGGCAGTAAAGAAAACTGGTCGGGGAGTAGAGTTATGCAGAAATCCTGGACTGACAGAAAGACCATACAAGTGGGTCCTGTAGTAAATCAAGGCTGAACTGACTCTGGAGACAAAAAATGATGAAGCTGTTCTACTATGGCCACATCATGAGAAATCAAGATTATCTAAAAAAGACAATAATACTGGGAGAAGATTAAAGGCAGTGGGAAAAGAGTAAGATGAAAGGTGAGATGGAAGCAATAGGTTTGAGCTGGAAAAAACCTGAGCATGACTGTTGAATATAGGACATGTTGGAGATCTCTCATTCAAGAGACAAACTGACAGCGAGTAATAAAGCAGAAGAGGCAGGGGGACTAGAGACCATATTGCCAATATACGTTGGATCTTGGAGAAAATAAAGGAATATCAGAAACAAGTCTACTTCTATTTCATTGACTACAGCAAGGCCTTTGATTGTGTGGACCACAACAAAATGTGCCAAGTAATTAAAGAGATGGGAATTGAATACCAGAACACCTTATATGCCTCATGAGAAATCTGTACATGAGTCAAGAAGCAACAGTTAGGACAGAACACGGAATGATGGAGTGGATTGGAATAGGAAAAGGAGTAAGACAAGGCTCCATTTTGTCATCCTGCTTATTCAACTTCTACACAGAACACATAACGTGCAATGCAGGGCTGGATGAATCACAAGTTGGGCTCAAAATTGCTGGGAGAAACATCAACAATTTGAGATATGCAAAGGATACTACCCTAATGGCAGAAAGTGAGGAAGATCTAAAGAAAATCCAGTTTAGGTTGAAAGAGGAAAGTGCAAAAGCTGGTTTAAGACTCAACATCAAGAAAACCAATATAATGGCAACAGGCCCTATCAGTCCTTGGAAAGTAGATGAGGAAGAAGTAGAAGCAGTGACAGACTTTATTTTTCTAGGATCAAAGATCACTTCAGATGGGGATTGCAGCCATGAAATAAAAAGGAGACTGATTTTGGGGATACAAGCCATGAGAAACCTGGGGAACATAGTGAAAAGTAGAGACATCACCTTGAAAACAAAAATCCGCATAATCAAAGCAATGATATTCCCGGTGGTAATGTATGGTTGTGAGAGCTGCACCATTAGGAAAGCTGAATGCAGAAGAATAGATGCCTTTGGGATGTGGTGTTGGAGGAGAGTTTTGAGAGTCCCCTGGACAGCGAGGAGAACAAATAGGTCGATCTTAGAATAAATCAATCCTGACTGCTCCTTAGAAGGTCAAATAGTAAAGATGAAGTTAAAGTACTTTGGACATCAAATGAGAAGAGAGGATTCACTCGAGAAAGCCTTGATGCTGGGAAAGGTAGAGGGCAAAAGAAAAAGGGGGTGGCCAAAAATGAGATGGCTAGATGGAATTGTAGACACAATGGGCACAGAGCTGGGCAGGTTGAGGAGGATGGTGGAAGACAGGGGTGCCTGGAGGGCAATGGTCCATGAGGTCACAAGGGGTCGGAATCGACTGTGCGACTGAACAACAACAAAAATAAAGCATGTGCATGTACACACATAAACCACTGCAGAGATGCTTTGTTTACTAAGAAGAGATGGAAAGTTACAATTTGGCTACGAGCTGGATTTCAGCCACTGATAAAATCTTGTAGTCTCATATTCAACTTGTAATTTCTTCACATCCAAGGAAGAAACCCACTCCCCACCCCCAGCTGCCAACCACCACTGCCCTGAGTTATTCATGGCATTTTATCAGGAATATTAATAGAATTTTACCAGCCTCTCATATATTTTTTCTTAGCATTTCCCCCATATTTTTATCAGGAAAAAAAATCAATTGAGGCGGGACAGATGCAGTAGTCGTACATTACCATGTGTCTGACCAACTAGTAATGCTATGAACCGCCACCTACAACTTGGAAACTACTTTAACTGCAACACCCAGAAAGTACAATCTCTCACCCAAATGATCAATTTTGTTCTGTCTTTGTTTCCTTCCTCCCAGAAATGTTCTTGCATCTTCCTCTTTCTGGCTATTGTTGTAAACATACAATTACTGAACTTTATGAAATCAGAATTTCCATATACAGTATCTACTACAGGCTGCAGGGTCTGCAGTGGCTTAGTGGTTAAGACACTGAACTTGATGACTAGAAGGTCAGCTGGTCAGCAGTTCGAGACTCAAGTGCTGCACGATGGAATGATTTTGTTTCTGTCACAGCTCCTGCCATCCTATCAGTTCAAAAGCATGAAATTGCAAGTAGATAAATAGGTACCAGTTTGGTAGGAAGGTAAACAACATTCCGTGCACTCTGGTGTTTAAACATGTCCATGGAAACATCTACAGACACAGACCACACTGGCTCTTTGGCTGTAAACAGAGATGAGCACTGAACCCTAGAGTTGGATACAACTGGCTTTAGAGCAAGGGCGACCTTTGCTTTTACTTTACTATAGGCTATATTGAGATCAATAACCAGATCCTGCTCTAAATTCTACCTGTCCCTGGCCTTAGAGAGTAACTTCCAAGAACAACCACTCCCAGATCAAAAGTAAAGTGTGGAAGAAGTTGACACTCTATATCAGGGGTTTTCGACCTACGGCCTGGGGGCCAGATGCGGCCTGTGACGCCATTTCCTGTGGGCCCCCACCACCTCCACCATGTGTAGCAGGTAGGGGGAAATGGCTGTCCGGCCCCTGAAGCTGTCTGAGGGAGCGTGACCTAGCTCTCAGCTTGAAAAGGTTGAGAACCTCTGCTCTATATATTGTACCAGACCTCTCCTCAGAAAAACACCTGAGCCACAAATCATCATTACGTCTACTGCCCTGATGACTATAAAAGGGTCTGAAGCAGGGACAAAGGCAAAGTAATGTTTGCACTGTGCTTTGAGAATTTCAAACCCAGGTTGGCTGGCGATGCATCCAGCTACACAAAAGCCTGAAAGGCAAAACTGGAGCAAGGCCAGGGCCTGACTTTGCACTAAGCCTGGGGTGGGCGCAGTCTTTGTGAGGGACTGGAGGAGGATTAAGCTGCAACCTCAGCAAACAGTTTTGTAGCAACCAACAGAGAGCAACGATGAAGCCTGAGCACCAGCCTGTGTTTGCTTTGAGTCTGCATTTACAATTGCAAAATTTGTAAGAAGATTTGGAAAGAACCAGCTCTTTCTTCTCAGGAGGAAAACTCCATAGTTAAATATTGAGCTGAAACTGTGCCAAAGAAACCCCAATGGCATATGCTGGATATATTATGATAGGTAAGGTTTCCCTTGCTCAAAAGCCAGTCATATCCAACTCTAGGGGGTGGTGCTCATCTCCATTTACAGCCCAAGAGCCAGCACTGCCTGCATCTGCAGAAGTTTCTGTGGTCATGTAGCAGGCATGTCTAGATACAGGAGGGCACAGAACACTGTTACCTTTCCTGCCAAAGCGGTACCTATTTATCTACTTGCAATTTCTTGCTTTAAAATTGCTAGGTTGGCGGGAGATGGGGTAGAAAATGGGAACTCACTCTGTCATGTAGCACTCAGGTCTTGAACTGCTGACCTGCCAACCTTCTGGTCATCAAGTTCAATATCGTAACCACTAAGCCACTGTAGTACAGTATAGCTAAACACCTTTGACCTTTAATTCTTTACAGAGCACCTCCTTCTCCTTATCCATAACAAACTCTGTAGTTAGTTGTCCAGCCTTTTTCTAATGAGCTGAACATCACCTGTTTAAACAATGAAAAGAACATTAGAAAGTGATCTCTGTGGATACAACCAGTGATGGGAAGTTACTGGTTCGGTCTGGTTTGCCCGAACTGGTAGTACCCATCACGAGAGGTTTGCTGGGGGGGGGGGGGTCATAGAACCCCGGGCGACCGGTTCGGTCGCCTCCCCGGTTTGGGCCAAACCGCTTCCTGAAATTTTTTTCCGAGCAGCAAAATGGCTGCCCGTAACTGCACATGCATCAAACCTCTATTTGACGCATGCACAGCAAGAAATAGAACTGTGCATGCATCAAATAGAGGTTTGACACATGCGCAGTTACAGGCAGCCATTTTGGCTACTCGGAAAGGAAGCGCAGGCAGCGCTTAAAGCAGCGGCGGCCTTTCCTTGGTGCGGTGCGCCGCCAGGCTGCTGCGACAGTTTGCTGCTGCACCACAATGCCACCGCCTCTTCTGCTCCCAAACGAGTCGACCAACCCAGAGTAAGTGACCCAGGGTTTGTGTTTGGGGATTTTATTTGTGTTTGGGGTGGGTGGGTGGGTTTATCTGTGTTTGGGGTAGGTGAGTGTTTGGGTGTTTGGGCGTATTTTTATTTCATTTTTATTTTATTTCTTTATTTCTTTAATTTCTTTACAGGTTTGTGTTGTGGTTCTTTGGTTGGGTGGGTGGGTTGAGGTGTGTGTGTGTGTGTGTGTGTTTATTTTAATTTAATTTTATTTATTTTACATTTTTATTTTATTTTATTTTATTGGCCCCGCCCCCAACATCATGATGTCAGCTCCACCCATGATGTCATGACATCATGACATTGGCCACACCCACAATGTTCATGATGTCATGGTCTGGTAGTAAAAATTTCATCATCCCATCACTAGATACAACATACTGCAGTCTTCTTTCTTAAAATACAGGTGTCCCATGCTTTATTATTTGCTTGCTTGCCTGCCTGTCAGTTTCCTCCCCATAGGGGACCCAAGGCAGCTCACAATAACTAAAATCATACAACAATAACTTAAGATATAATACAAAACTATACAGAACTTTAAAATATCAATTATTACAATGAAAAACACATTTTAAAACATTTAAAAATCTAAATTACATACAATGTTCCCTAGATCCCATGCTTTATCAGGTGACTTTGTCCAATTACAAAGTTGAGCATCCTGTGATCTATCAGACCTAATACACTGACGGTAGCCTGTCACATCTTGATCCTAAGTTCCTATGAGGGTAGCAAAGAGCACACCTCTGGTGGGTTGCTGAACAAGGAATCATGATGTTTCATTCAACCTGAAGGTGAGTAGACCTACACTAGCTAAAAGCCAAGGTTGCACTTGCTTGAAAGCAACTCGTATCCGACTCTAGGGTTCAGCACTCATCTCTGTTTATAGCCAAAGAGCCAGCGCTATCTGCGTTTTGCAGACGTTTCTGTGGACATGTGGGAGGCATGACTAAACATCAGAGCGCATGTCCCCCTGAAGTTTACCTTCCCACTATTTATCTACCGGTATTTGCAATTTCTTTCTTTCAAACTGCTATGTTGGCAGAAGCTGGGACAGAGACAAAAGCTCACTCCATTGTGCAGTATTCAGGTGTCGAACGGCTGACCTGCTGACCTTCCAGTTGTCAAGTTCAGCATCTTAACCACTAAGCCACACTCTATTTGTTTCAAAAAAAATCCTATCAGACTGTGCTTCAGAGAGAAACCAAGTTTGATATAACTAGCTCAGAGATAAAGGGCATATATTTCAATGTGCAGTCGTGAGAATGAGTAAATAATGCCTTAGACACAGATTTCTGCTTGGCAGTTTCTCTACAGCCAGTCCACAGCTCACAACCATTCCAGCACACCCTCCAGCTGAGTACCAGGAGCTGCCTGTCTCTTTTTCAACTCAAAAAACTTTGTCTGAGGGTCCCAGTGGCTTTATGACTCACAACGAATCACACAACTAGTCCATTTGTAGAAACAGTTCAGAAACCAGAAACAAAACATCCATTCATTCCAGCATATCGTATCTTCCATAAAAGCCCGCCTGATGCCTCTGAGAAGACCATCAACAGAACACAAATCTATCTTGATTTTCTTTCTCAGTGAGTGTGTCTTAGAATGGGTATTCGATGTCATTAATAAGACATTAATAAGTTTGAATAATAAATAAGACATCTCCTTCACAAATGACCTCATAAAGTCCTAAACAGTTAGGAACATCAAGACCTTTCAGAAGTACCTCTCCCAAAAACTATGGATTTATCCTATCCAATCCTCACCAAGCCTTAATGAGTATCGACTCAGAACCATGCTTTCTCAGTGATCGTTCTGCTATTATGGAACAAATTACATGTTGAGATCTGTCAGGCCTCTTCCCCAGCAGGCTTTTAAGAAAGGATTAAAAACAGATTTCTTTTAACCACCACTGTCTGACTTGAATATGTGTTTGTCTAGTTCTGTTGATTTTACTGATATCATATTATGGGTACGATTAGATTTTGTGGGTTGAGTGACTTTGGTACTATTGTACTTCATTGCTCTGAGAAGTACTAGTCACTAAATTGGGTGCTATAAAAGTACTATAAATTTTAAAGGTACAATGAAAGGATGGATGAAAAAAACAAAGAAGCTACTGTCAGTTTTCACAAATGGTAGCAGCAGATTCTACACATTTTTTTCATGTGTTATAAAGAAGATCATACTGCCAGTGACTCATTGCTGAGCGTCAGGCACTAACCTGACAACCGTGAGGATAGTGGCATTGGTCAAGTCCACAGAAAAGGGTAATGGTCCCCAAGGGGATTAAATCCCACTTAAATTGATCTTTATGGAAGGCAGCAGCTTCATCAATCCTGGCCTTGGGCTGAGGAGGACTTTGTGTGCCAAAAGGACTCAGGATCAGAAAGTGACTCATGGAACTGGATCAGTGGTATGGGTGTCACGCTGCAATGTGGAAGGCAGATGAAAGGCCACTTCATTATATTCTCAGGACAGTCTTCATGGCTGATCACCATGAGGATTGCCAATATTTGGATTCAGATATGCCAGAACAACAAGAAGAAACAGTTTGAAACAGATTCCACTTTCTCCATGCTATATTTAATTTTATACTTTTATTGTGTTCCCTCTTATCCTTTTCTCTAAACCAATGTGATTTAAGGTTACACAGCTATAACCTTAGGTTTGTCTAAATCCACAGCTGTACTGATCTATTTATTTAACTATCAAGATGTCTTGAAAAGAGACATCTCAAGAGAAGATAGAATCTTGGATTTTCTCTCTTTTTTTAACTAAAAATGGTAGCACCTTTTGCATACAGCATTTTAAGTTATACATTCATTTTTCCTTTAAACTATAAAAATTTAGAAGAACAGGGCAGGGAAAATAATGGTTTTGCCCTTTAAAGGATTCTGTGGTTGAAAGATGGGGAGTAAAAACATAAAATTAATTATGCCTCAGAATTAAACAGAGAGGATAGCAAGATGGATCATTAAAAGACCTGGGCCTAGAGCTCCACATCAGTAAACAGGATTTTCCAGTTTCTTTTATATACTGTACACTGTGTGTTGAGGGAAAAGGAGCCCCATCAAAACCTGGAAGAATGAGGAACCAAACACACTGTTTGCTGCTTTGCATTGAAATTCAAAGGCAAGGGCGATTCATCTTGAACAAAGATAAGTACTGTATTCTGTCTGATCTCTGGAAGGACAAGATTAGGACTACCTAATCCTTACCAACTAGACCAGTGGTCCCGAACCTGCCCAAAGCTCCTTCTGTCTGGCCATCCAAGGTGGCAGTTGAGGAATATCACCCTCAAACAGTAGCTTTTCCTGCCCTTTTCTTACAAAAACACAAAGGCTACATTATTTCTTCTGGTTTCTATGGTTTCTTCTGTCAGCCTCCTCTTGGTCTTATCACCAGCATTTTGGCCATTCTGGGTAATTTGCTAGCCAGCCCAGCTCAGGTACCAGTCCCACTCAGCTTTTCATTCCCCTTTGCCAAGTAGCAGTTGACGCCAAGAGAACTAAGCTAGAAAATTACCCTTGACATCATCTGAATGGATATGAGCCTCAAGTCCACTGGCTCAGATTCAGAAAGAGCTTTATGGCAAGAACAAACATTCTTTAGGGTATACAAGAGCAAAACCAAATTAGAAGATGGAGAACGGAACTCACTAGATAAGGAACATTAAAGAAGGATATAGCTGAGGAACTCAACCTCTCCTATGTCACTTGGAGGACTCTGAATGGGCTGAGTGGTGGAGTTCCTAAATGTAAGACCAACATGCTCAAGAGGGGGCTGCTGGCAGACAACAACATGTGGTATGAATGTGGAAAGACTCAGAATCTAGCTCATTTACTGATGTGCCAATTACTGCCAGAAAAATGCACTGATAAGGACTTAAGTTTGGCCAATGACAAAGCCAAGAAAATGGCTTCATTTTTAGCTGTCCAGGGTTTGATTGGGACACAAGAAATAACCATGCATTACCATGTTGAAGGCTATATATGTAAGGAGAGTTAAAGGACCAGTATTTTTGCAAAAAAGTTACAAACTGTTTTGCATACAGTACTGCACATTTCTAGAGGCTCCACATCAAGGCTCCTCCAAGTGGCTGCCAAGGTTACTCGTGAGGTTGTTCATTTGGGCAAAAACCTTCTTTCTTCCTCAGGTTGTTCTGACTATTTGCCTTACTTAGTTTTGCCTCTTCCCTCACCGACTCCAGTTAGAAGTCTCCTCATGCATCTGAGATTGCAAGAGCTGTGTTCTGAGGGAAAGAGTACTATCTTAGCAGAGAAGTTTATGGGATTCCCCTTCCACACGTTCTTCCAGCCAAGTTCCCTTCTCCCTGGCTCCCATTTTGCTTCTCATGATTGAAGCTTGGCTGGCAAGCAGTGATATATACGTGTGTACTGTGCATATAATCTGAAGTCAACTTAATGGCATACTGTCCACTCCAGGTGGAAGGCTTCCCTTTCATTCACTCTTTACCTGCCATTTTTGGAGGGCCCCCATTATAGATGCATTGGACACACTAACGTGGCCCCCATGTCCCAGGACCACTGCATGAGATGGTATATTCAAAGGCATCTTGCAAAATGTCTGCTCTGCACAGACAGAGAAACTGCATATTCATGCATACGGCATGCCTGCTCCATACTCTTAATGTAGAATTAAGAGTTTAGAACTGGAAACTATTTCATCCTAGACACACATTTTCTCTTTCAAAAGAGCAAGGGAACCAGTGCAGTCCTTGCCACTGACAACTGATCCTAAAAAGAGGAGCCAAAATCCAAGTTAATAGGTTATGCCACAATGGTTTCCGTGGAAAAGCTTTTCTTGATCTTAACTGCAGGTGGCTATTAGGAAACCAAAAGGGACTCTGTAAGGAACAAGACAAATGATCCTTTTTCTATAGTGCACATAGGTTTATTGCAATCACTAAGGGAAACGACACTAAACTGACCCTAGAGGAAGAAAGCAACTTTCAGAAGAAAAAAAAGAAAAAGCTAGATAACAACTTTTATTTTGTCTAAACTGAACTAGTTCTGTCTATGTTTGAGATGCTGCATCTGCCCCTTATTTACTTTAGATGACTTCAAATCCTGTTTTCTGACTTCTCTTTTCTCATACTAAAAAAAAACAGGATTTGAAGTCATCTAAAGTACTCTGGACTTTTTAAAAAGTGACAAGAAAATCTATTGTACCATATGTATAAATTCTGCAGATCATATGTTGTATGTTTTTATTATTTTGTATGATTTATCTTACTGTTCCAATGATGTATATTTTATTCTGGTTTTATTTTTTGTTTTGGCAGAGCTAATGTCACCTCTGAACATTTATTCAACCACTCCTGTCTTCTGGGCATATTAGTAGGCATAGCCCAGACACTGCAATCACATACCTGCAGAAATATAATAGCTACCCAAAAAAATCTTCAGTTTTCTATTGAGAACTGAAATAAATATCCAGAACTGTACTTAATTTTGTGGTTTTTCATTCTGTTTTGCTAGTCACAGGACTTTCACTGTTTTGTCCTTTGCATAACAAAGTACAAGTAATACCTCATATAACATTAGTATCGAATAACACGAAAATCGCATAACATTAAGGAATCTGGGGGGAAGAATTGCATCAGATAACATTAAGATCCTATGGGATGCTTCAGATAACAACCGCTAAAGCCTGTGTGGTTACAATGTATCTCTATGGATCCCATAGAGGATCAGATAACACTAAAAATCATATAACACCAAGACTTGTGGAACCAGGTTTTAGTGTTATATGAGGTTTTACTGTACTGTATCTGAAACTCTTTGGTGACTCAGATCATTTTATTACTTGGCTGTTGGCAGTTTACTACAGTTATAATGTACAGCCAGAATATCTTCTCAGTCTATGTATTGCCTTTCTAACAGCTCTGCATCTCCAGGATTTCATGTCAGAGATTACCAGGATAATCCACATCCAGCTTCCCCTCCCTTTCTGTCTCTGTCTCCCCATTAACAATAACGAGGTGTGAACAAGCTCTGGCATGCACACCCTCTTTTGTAGTTGCTTTGCAAGACCCCCAAGCATTTCTTTTCATGCAGCTTACACTGCAATGCTGACATCACAAAAACAGTTCTGTGGTAGTTTGGCCTGGATTCACCTTCACATGAGAAGATGTCAAGGAGCTGGAAAGGAGCCAACTATTGGAAAGTCCTTAAAACACATCTACCTCTGTGCTAACAGTGTCACAATTCCCTGACTAGTGAATATTTCCTCGCTCATTTCATCAAGATTTTTCTTATTATTCTTTCATGTCTAGGTCAGACTTTAAACTGCCAAAATGATGTAGCCTTCTTGGCTTTGTCGTTGGCCAAACTTAAGTCCTCATCGGTACATGCCGATGATCTGGATTCTTTATCTCTCCACATTTACACAGTGTGCTGCTGTTCACCAGCAGTCCCCATTTGAGCATGTTGATCTTGCATTTAGAGACTCCAACCCTCAGCCTATTCAGGGTCCTCCAGGTGACATAAGGAAGGTCAAGTTCCTCAGCCACATCCTCCTTTAATATTATTCCTTGTCCAGCGAGGTCCTTCCTCCATCTTCTAATTTGGTTTTGCTCTTGCATACCCTAAAGTGTATTTGTTCTTGCCCTAAAGCTCTTCCTGGATCTGAGTCAACAAACTTGAGGCTCATATCTGTTCAGAGGATGTATGGGGTCATTCTCTTGTTTAGTCCTCTAAGCAAGAGAATTTACATCGAGATTATTTCTTTGGATTCAATGGCTGCAGTAAGACCTCTCTGGATTCCTTGTGTAAAACAATACAGGAAACTAATGTTTTTAAGAAAGAAACCAAATGGCACACCTGTCCCCTAAGAAATAGCAAAACAACTTTATTTGCCCGCCATCTGTATGGTACATGATTGTATGGGCTCTGGCTTCCTAGAGAACCACACCCTGAAATGTATGTGCTGAGAAGAGAAACAACTGTGAAGAAGCATCACTTTACCTTGTTGAAAATGCTTTCCGTTGAGGCTAAATAATCAACAGCAAAGTCACATTAAACTGCATAGGGAACTTGAGTTACTTCCAATCTTTGTCTCATTTGCTACACCATACTGAAAGGTTAGAAAAACATGAAAAGCTTTCTGCAGTTTCACCTTCCTCTTTGCATCTTCTATAGAACAGTATTCTGCTGTTCACAAATACCATGTTCTTTCTCTCCAGCTGGAGATTTTCAGAATTATACCAAAAGAATCCAGATTAGCATAGGGTTTGTTCTGTTTCTTGCTTAGTAAAAGAGTTAATGGTGATCAGTTAAAATGAGTATCAGACTCCAAAAAATTATTCTGTTATTTTATTCTGAACTGAGCTTCTGAATTCTTGTAGGAATTTTAAATGTTTTGGCAACAAGGAAGGAACAGCTGGCCAGCAGGAAAAGATATACAGTACAGTCTTACGGACATGAAAGTTGACCACCTCTAAAGACACCATCCAAACATCTGTTATTTTAAGGCTCAGTTTTCACTTGCACACATTGTTTAAAAACACCTGGCTGCTGTACCTTTCTGATAACACAGCATCCCTCTCATTGCTTCTTCAACATGAAAAGTTTTCAAACTGGAACAGTGGTTACGCACTCAACTTTTACCAACATTATCAGCAATAGCTCCTTCTCTCTATGATACCATTTTCTTCACACACAGAGCAACATGGCTGAAGGCTTAAAGAAAAGAAACTCCTGATTATGGGAAGTCTCTACAGACAGTGAACAAGCTTGGAAAATGAGATTTCTTGCTGGCATGAAGGACCTACATAGGTGTCAAGAGGAGAAGTTTCTCCTAACTCTCCATGTGAAGAGGGCAATAACAGAGGAGGTACCCACTAGGCTTGCATTCTTTCTTTTGATTTTTTTGGACTCCAAATCCCAGAATAGAAAATTCTCACTTGCCAGACTGACACCTAAACAGTGCTTATCTGGGCTGGAAGCTTGGTAGCCTAAAAGGACTGAGCTGGAAACTTGGTAGCCTAACATATGTTGAGATCCAACCCAGGTGCCTGTCAGAAAAGAAAGATGCCCCTGTGCTGTGGGAGTTCCTTTTCTAATAGGCACCTAGGCCAAAGCTTGGCCTATCCTAAGACATGATGCTTTCCACCCCAGACTTTCTCCAAGTGAGCACAATTGCCTGACAGGTGGAACGCCCAGAATTCTCCACCCGTCAGACATGTACTAATATTTTTTAAGTCTGCCCCTACTCCAAAAAAACCAACACTTCCCTACAAGACAAGCCTCTCTAAGGATGTTGGTAACAAGGGGACAGGTAATAACTAAATAGTGCTAACTATGCTTCAGGAGATAATACATAAAGTGTTGCTGTTAAGCTGGGACAATTACAATAGCTTACGATAATCATACAACACCTTCCCTTTCTATTGCAGAGCTTCATGACCTTTCCAACCAGAAAACTGGCATTTGATACATGGTTTGGAGTCTATTATATAAATTACTCAAGCTGGGTGGCCAGACCCCTCAGTTTTATACATCCCCCACCACCACTCTTTTTTTCTTTTCAGGTTGCCATTCACTTTGCTTCTTTATTTGTGCTTTTCTTAATGCTACTCAAGACAGATGGGCAGACAACAGCAAAGGGCATAAATAAAAGGTCAGCTTGTTCACAGGAAAGAATAGCAGTCTCATTCACTGGGGGGTTGTGAGGGTAAATGATGTAAAAGTTCCCAAGCAGTCTGCCCATTGAAAATTGTTATGGAAAGGATTAATAATAAAATTGACAACAGAATTTAAAAAGGGTTAAGAAATTGAAAGACTGAAGGGGGAATGTAAAGCAAGGACGAGTGACATCAGAATCCTGCTAGAGTTACAGGGTGTAGGAGATCAATTACACAAGCAGTGTGCACGGTTTTGCAGACTGTCATTCAATCTCTGCCTCACAAAATGCAAAAACTGGTTCTGTGCACCATTCCACAACAAACTCCAACAGGGTTGTTTTGTGTGTGTGGATGTGCTCCATAGTGGAGCAGCATACTCTGCTACAGAAAAATACTCTTACATACTTTTGCTGATGCAACTGCGATATCATTAGTTTCCACAAATCACCACTGATTAAAGACTTCCTTAGGCCACTTCTGAGTCTAAGCCACAAATTATCTAGCTTTCACATCCCTCAGTGAGGAGGGCGGTGGATAAATATGAATGAATGAATGAATGAATGAATAATCAGGAATACAATAGTGTGGATGATCATGGGCTTGACTCTATGACTCATCTTTATGGTATAGAAAGCTCTACTGAAACTTAGAACTTACTTTTTTTAGTTATATCCACAGTCCCTTAATTGGTACAGCAATTGGGTGAGGGAACTAACTGAGGGATTCTGGAAGCTGTATTTCAGAAGATAGCCTTCCCAAGGTCTGCTGGAAATTTTCAGAAACCAATCTGATGGCACAGCAATTTGAAGCCAGCCTTCTGGGACATGGTAGCACTTTAAATGTTGCATCATCACAATCACTCTTCTGAGATGAATGCCCAAAACTCTGAATTCCAAGAGGAAAGCTGTTTACATCAGTGGTGGCAAATGTATGGCATGCATACCAGAGGGGACACTCACATTCCTCTCTGTGGGCATGCACACCATCGCCCCAGCACAGAGTTCACACCGCCCCTCTGCCCAGCAGCCCAATGGGAGCACTTCCTCCCTCACCCCAGCACAGAGTTCACCCCACCCCTCTGTTTGGGCACTCAGTCTCTAAAAGGTTCACCATCAATGGTTTCCATAATAAACTGCATCCTCCACCTGTTCTATTCAACAAGTGATTGGTAGGTCAATTTGCATCAGCAGCTTCCCTGACAGATTCAGTGTACACTTGAAAAACAATAGCTAGTGCTGTAAGTTCATATCAAGACTTTTCAGGAATAAAAAGCAAACACCTATCCCTGGGGCCCCATTCAAGACATCTCCTGTCTCCCCTCCTGTATTGGCACCTTGTTTAAATATTTAACTAAGGAGTTTCAGAACGCAGCTGCTTGCTTTGAAGTGAAAAGGCAGTTCCCAAGCATGCTATATCCCTGAATTTCAGACTTGAGTCCGATGCCTATAATCACAGGTCACAAATGTGTGAAAGGCACTTGAGAATTATCCCAGTTAATATTACATCCACTTGCAAGAGGAAAACACTATCCTACTGGGAGGATCTTTTCAGAGAGGATCTCAACAGAGATCCCAAACCTAGTTATGAACAGGAAGGCTGCAATACGATAATCAATTTACACAGATTCAATTTAATGAATTTGTGCCCGTACAGGCACATTTTACTTCCGCTTCCAGGAGTGACGAGGGCTTTGTGGGCCAGATGAAATGGCTTTGGGGGCTGCCCCCAGCCCTTAGTTTGGGCACCATTGCTTTAAACAAACAAACAAAAATGATTATGCTCTACTAACCTACATCGTAGAACAAGTATGGACAAACCTTTATTCACCCTGTGTACCCAGAAACCAGGTTATCAATCAGTAGGAAAGACTAGTGGTTACCAAGTACAGTATTTATCACACTAAAATAATTTCACTTGGCCTTCACAAGCCATCACAAACTCTGATCCACAAAGTCTTGAGTTGACATTCAACAACAATATCAGCAATTCTTTTTAAAATCCTTTAAATGACTATTCAAACTGAAGTTATTTGCTTTCTTTTGTATTTGAGTGGAGTGTCACCTTTCAGATTCTTTATTCTGCTTGTACAAAGGATCCTGAAAGCTCAAACGTCCGGCAAGCTCATCAACAAAAGCTGGACCAATATTGACTTTATGTCTTCAACTCTTTGAGATCATATCAACAGCAAAGCTCCAAACCCAGCCCAATGGGTAATTTACTAGACATTAAATATCAATGAATGTCAGTTAAATATATGGAACAGTTTTCAATAGCCCTCTATGAATATTTCATTTGGGGTACTATAATACATATAGCTGGACCAAGTTGAAAAAGCTTAACCGGGATTATAGTGCTTCCACAGACAAAGGAGAATTGTACAATCACTACCTTTTCCCCAGAATGTGCCTTTTCTAAATGCAGTTAATTTTGTTTTCTGCTGGAGAAGAAATGAAACATGTAGCTTATCCTCCTGTCCATTGATACAGTGTGGTGTTATCATTATATTTAATTCAATATTTATAGACTTCTGTTGTTCAGCACATTGCAGGGTAACATACTGTTGTGGCACTGGATCCTGAGTGTGAGGAGGACAACTTTTGGCCTGCTCCTCAGCCTGCTGCCAGTTCACATCTGGATCCTGAGTGAGAGGAGGAGGACCTGTTGTCAGCCCCTCAGCCTGTTGACAGTCCAGATCTGCCTCCTGGTGACCAAGAGGAGGAACCCCCCACCCCCCCCGCCAACTCTGGCACCTGCTGCCAGCCCAGAGTTGATGCCTCTTGGTCAAGCTGATTGAACTGATCAGGATTTGACAGAAGAACTGGCCGAGGCAACCCGTGCCAGCAATGAGGAGGATGAGGCAGAGATCAGCACGTCTGAAAGATGCAGGACACAATTATGGAATGAGCTGCAGCTGAGAAGAAGAAAGGCACATTTTACTTCCACTTCCAGGAGTGTCGAGGGCATCTCAGGCTAGATGAATTGGCGTCAGGGGCTGAATCTAGCCCCCAGGCCGTGGTGACCGGCTTCCTGAACCATGTGACCGGCCTGTGGCCTCAAAAGTTTGGGCACCCCTGTGCTAGGTCTTGCCTCCAGAGACGATCTCCAGCTGTGAGCCCTAAGCCTTCCTAAAGGAGGACCCGGAACAATCCCTTTGGATCCCGACACTGCACTTTGTGAACTTCTGCCTGTTTCCTGAATATCAGACCCTTGCCTGAACACCTGACCATTATTTATTTTATTATTTATTTCTTCTTTGGATCATCCTTTTGTCTGCAGTTTTACTATTGATTGGCTCTTGAACCTGGCTATCCTTGGCCAAGGCTTTGTTTGACCCTTTGGACTCACATAAGACTTTCCTCTTTACCTCGTCTGCAGTGGCTACAGGCCAACCTGTTCTGCTGTGTGTGTCTAAGCAGCAAAACCCCAGTCAGTGCTTCGAATATGATCCTAAAACATGGGGTACTAACCTAAACAGTTGTAAATGGGATCATTATAATCTTATACTTTATTGCAGTGGTGCGCAAACTAAGGCTCAGGGGCCACGTGCGGCCCTCGATGCCAATTCATCTGGCTCATGAAATCCTCGTCGCTCCTGGAAGCAGAAGTAAAACGTGCCCGTATGGGAGCGTTTTACTTCCGCTTCCAGGAGTGACAAGGGCTTTGCAGGCTGGATGATTTGGCATCGGGGGCTGCATGTGGCCCCCGGGCCCTAGTGACCGGCTCCCTGAACCATATGATCGGTCCATGGCCCAAAAAGTTTGGGCACCCCTGCTTTATTGGATGTGGAAATACAAAAAAAATTGAGCCAGTTCCAAGTTTATAGCACTAGAGTAGTTGTTCTGAACAGTTTTTTTACCATGCCTCACCTAAGCATCTCTAAAATCCTGATGCACCTCCCTGCCCCCGTGACATATGACATATAATTTATATTGAAAAAATGAACTGCTATTCATGCAGAGGAAGCCTAAAAGGCCATTAGCTTGGTCCAACTCATTCTCAAATTGCTCCTGCATGTGTGTGTGTGTTGGGGGGGGGGTGCCCCACATTGTGAACCACAGCATTAGAGGAAAATGAGGAAGACCAGGAGGAGAAATCAAAAAAAGATAATATCTACCGTGTGTCAAGAGAAAAAGGGGGCAAAAATGGAAAGAGAGAAAGAGAGAGAGAAGGAGCCACTGTGGCCATCCCATGCCGGTCTACTTGTGGATGCACGTACAGTGGAACCTTGGTTAACAACTGGCTCAGCTAACATAAAAATCACATAACAAAAGGAAATCCATAGAAAATAGTGGCTTGGTTTACAGGTTTTTTCCCCAGAATGGATTAATTGATTCAGTGCATTTCTATGGGAAACCACATTTTGGTTAATGTGTTTTGGTTTTCATTGCATTCCTATGGGACTTTCGGTTAAAGTAATTTTCGCTGTAAGAAATGTCCCAGACAACACATTAATTATGTTAACCGAGGTTCCACTGTATGTACAGGTTGCCCCCACTGTACCAATGGGACACATTCTGAGACTTCCATGGATGCTTGAAGCTGTAGATAATAATGAACCCTATATTTTACATCACAGACAGTGGTTTCTAGTTACCAGCTCTGCTAATGCCCCATAGAAATACATATGTATTTCAGGATTTTTATTGAATATATTTAGAACTGCAGTTATGGGTGGATGGCCTGTATGTGTGGATAGCATATGCGTTTCTGCTGAAGTGAGAAGCAGAAAGGGGAAAAGAAGAAAAGAAAGGGAAAGTTTACCCCAACCAAAGAATACTTGACAAGAGTGGTGAAAAGTGAGTTATAACAAAATAATTATAACAAAACAATCTATATGTGACAGGGTTAAGCAGGGTATTACTGTGCATAGCTAAAGATGGCTACATGTTTTTCACTCTGCCCTCTTGATTTACTAAACATCAATGACCACAGAAGTGCTCTCTTGTTTCTTAACACATATCAAAACAAAAACTAAGGAGCAAACTATATGAACCCAAGCACAATGCCTCCAGTTACCTGTCCAAGATCTAAGGTAACGTTGACTTCATTGAATTCCAGTCTACGAGAAAGAGGAGGACTCTGCCACCAGCGTTCAGTGCCATCTATAGCGTTGGTGATGGGATGTGCTTTGCTGCTGATTGCTGATGAACAAATGTCACAATATTGTCCCTGTGGAGAGAAAAACACACACAGAAAAAGTTTAAATTAGAAATCAGATATAATAATAAAGTTTTGATAAATGTAAATGACTTTAAAGATATTTGGAGTGAGTTCATGGATTGTGTTTTAGTTAAGAGAAAAGGTATGAAACCAGGTCAAGAAACATATAGTTTCTGCAAATAGGAGGTGAGTTGAACTATGTGGATTTTATGAACTACAGTGGAATCTTGGTTAACAGAATTAATGCATTCTCCAGGACATTTTGTACAATGAAAATTACTTAAACTGAATTTCCCATAAGGATGCACTGAATGCAGTTTATTTATGTATTTGTTCACACTTGTATGCCACCCTACTCACAGAGCGACTTGGGGCAGCTAAAATATTATCACAGAAAAAAATATCAAACACAATAATCCTAACAATAAAACCATGAGCAATCCAGTAAAGGTTAAAAAATTAAAAGATTTTAAAATTTAAAAGAATTAAGAGAGAGAGGGGTAGTTATCGGCTCAGCCACCAGGCCGGGGTTACTGTGTTACTGGCACCCCATACCTGCCCTGCCAGCCAAGTCTTTACGCCTTTTCTAAAGGGCAGCAGCTCTGTCTGGAGACACAACTCAATTGGCAGGAGGTTCCATAGGGCCAGAGTGGACACAGAGAAGGCCCTCCCTCTAGTGCTTGAGAGATGAGCCTCTCTAGCAGATGGAACAGTTAGAGAGCCTCTCTGGTCCGCTCTGGTGGGACGGACAGATGTTCTTGGGGTGACACGGTCTCTTAAGTATCCTGGCACACTACCATGTAGGGCTTTAAAGGTAATAAACCAGCACCTTGAATTGCGCCTGGAGGCATACTGGCAACCAGTGCAGCTCTCGAACCAGTGGTGAAGCACATGCACAACGCCCGCATCCCATCACCACCCAAGCAGCCCCGTTCTGGACCAGTTGCAGCCTCCGAATTCTCATCAAGGGCAACCCCATGTAGAGCACATTACAATAGTCCAGTCTGGGAGGTGACCAGAGCATGCGTGATCCTAAACAAGGAGTCCCGATCTAGGAGCGGGTGTAACTGGTGTATAACACGAAGCTGTGCAAAAGTTTCCCATAGGAATGCATTGAAAATCAATCAATCCGTTCCGGGGGGGGAAATCTGTAAACTATTTTTTTATGGATTTCCTTTTGTTATGCAATTCTTATGTTAACCAAACCATTCGTTAACCAAGGTTCCACTGTATTTGGAAGGTCCCCAGGTGATGGGTGCACAAATGTATTTGTATCATAGTTGATTTTGTATTGGTATTATATATTGTATTTCCTTTTTAAATGTTTTTTATAAATAAATAAATAAATAATCTGAGATAATATATCTTATTCATGAATACTGTAATACCAATTCACACCAAAACTCTCAGATTATCCCGCAGATTATGTCTAATATTCTACGCATGCTCTCTAATCCAAATGTAAATAGGGCCCTACTAATTACAAGTGAACAACATGCATTAGAGCCCCTTGGTTTTACTTTCATGTAGCTGAGGACAGCCAATAAGACTAGGATGGGAAGCTCTTTTTGGCACCACCACTACTTGCTATGTGCTGATCCTATTGCTAACATTACTATACTGTAATGTCATTTTGTGACCTTTTTGCAGCTCTGCAGCAGACTGTCTCTTAGAGCTAAAAAAGTTCCCTTTTTAAGAACAACAGGCTGTTTTTACATATCATCAACCACTGATCACACAATACCAGCTTCAGTGACAGAAAATATCACAAATATTCCTCCCTCTCAGGTTCTCTCTCTAGAAATCTCACCTTCCAGTTGCAACATCACTGCTGCATTGAAAAATAGTGGTTACAAACAGAATAAAGGATATTTAAGTTCCTTCTTGGTTTTTTGAGTTAATATTTCAAGACAGCCATGGCTAGACAGAGCAGCTCTGACCAACCGAGATCTGAGATTTCATCATGTGAAAAACAAGACAAAACAGTTTGTGTGGTTACATGGTCAATACGTGAGGCAATCTGTGTTGACTTTCGGGTTTAAGATTTATTTATAATTTATTGTTATTTGCAACCTGGAGTTATAAATCTTAAAGCTTAATACTCAGCACAGTAGAAGCTGTAATAAATATGCTAGCAAATACCAAGGCAAAAATATTTTATATACGGTAAGAACCAAACTAACATGCAGATTGCAATGAAGTAGCGCTTTGTGTATCTGTTTGTTTTAAATAGTTTCAGAAAAGAAAACACTAGTTCACAAGAAATAGCTCAAGCAGGGTAATAATGTGCTAACAGGGCTTTTGGTCTTACGCTCAAGCCAACGACTGGATCAGTGCCTCCATTTTGACCTGCTGCTGGTTGCTGTGGTAACTACAGCAGGTCAAACTGCCAACATTTTAAGGCCCCTTTAGCACTTTGGTAAATGAAACGAAACCAAGTGTTAAAAGAAAAAACAGAAAAACCTTCAGTCTTGTCGAAAGTCGTATCTGCTCCAATAATGTCATCTTAAACTTCCCACACAAGAGTTAGTGGCACATACACACATGGACGCGTGCACATATATTCAAAAGAAGTTTCAACATCTTACATTTAAAACATGTACAGTAAAACCTCATATAACACTAAAACCTGGTTCCACAAGTCTTCGTGTTATATGATTTTTAGTGTTATCTGATCCTCTACGGGATCCATAGAGATACATTGTAACCACACAGGCTTTCGCGGTTGTTATCTGAAGCATCCCATAGGATCTTAATGTTATCTGATGCAATTCTTCCCCCCAGATTCCTTGATGTTATGCGATTTTCGTGTTATTCGATACTAATGTTATATGAGGTATTACTGTATCTGGAATAATTGATATAATATATAGTTTCTTAAGACTGCATACAGATAAACATAAAAATGATGGTGATTATAATTATGATTATTATAATGATGAGGATTGTTTATATCCTGCTCATCTGGGATATTCTCCCACTCTGGGGCAATGTACAGCAGGTTAAAAGATTTTGACAAATAATATAAAATTAAATCTAATATAATACACACAATCAAATAAATAAATAAATAAACCAAACAAAATAATTATAGACAAAAAGTAATAAACAATAACAATATCCCAAATAGGGCTCATATTAGAGGTCTCCAAATTTTTGTTTTTGAATAGTCAAACCTCACATAAAGAGCGTTTCGCTTAAAGAGTAACTCACTTAAAGTGCAGAATTTTCTCTGAATGTTCGCTTCGCTTAACAAATAAAACCAACCAAAAACTCGCTTAATAAATAAATCGGGGTTTCCTAACACACACACACACACACACACACACACACACACACACACACACACACACACACACACACACACACACTTGGTCATTTACAATGGTGTTTAGCTTAAAGAGCAAACTTGCTTAAATAGCAATCCTGTGGAACGCATTATGCTCTTTAAGCGAGGTACAACTGTACATGTGTTTTAGGTGGGGATGCAGTTTATATTGTCTTAATGGAAGAAGAAAACCTCTTCTATTCCCTTAATCTGCACAGCCTTCAGCAAAAAAAAAAAAAACTCAACAAAACCAACAATAACCCTGAGAGAGCAGATGTTGATACCAACATCTGCATATATTTAAGAGAATCAGACATGTTTGCCACCTGAAAAGAAACAGAGAACCTCCTGTGGTTTTCTTTCCAGCTCTGCCCAAGGAGGACATGACAGGCAATTTTGCAATAATAAATGTCTTAAACATGTCTACCTTCCAATTTCCGCTACTAGAGGCAGACGTATGTCAGAAAAAAATGTACTAACTGAAAGGGATGGAACTAGTCAGAATATTTTCCAGCTGTGTGATAAAGGTGGGGCACATGGGTGAGAGATTTTTACACTTCCACAAAAATGCACTAGATGTGCTTTCCACCAGTGTTTCCCACACTGTTCATCCTTCGCAAAGGAAAAAATGGATCGGCTGCAAAACATCAATTTACATGCTTTCTCATAATGGAAAGCTTTGGGACTACCTGCTTATCTTTCCACTGAAGTGGTACCTATTTATCTACTTGCAATTTCTTGTTTTAGATCTGCAAGGTTGGCAGGAGCAGGGACAGAGGTGGGAACTCACTCCATCATGCAGCACTTGGGCCTCGAACTGCTGGCCTGCCATCCTTCCAGTTGTAAAGTTCAGCATCTTAACCACTACACCACTGCAGTCCCGTACTACTCCTTAAATACTTTGAAAACCCTATTAGAGTTGCTATAATTCAGTTTTGACTTGGTGGCACTTAATAACTATAGACGTATAACCTTTGGCATGGAAGTCGGAAGTGACTAAAAGCCACTTAACAACCACCATATCAGAAAAAAATTAACTCTATCAGTTTTCTACAAGCAAGGAAGATCCTGAAGGAGGATTTTAGGATACAGTGTTAATATATGGTCTCCGAATAATAAACAAGAGAAAGCAGAACAATATGGCAGACAGAGACAAATCTTGTTTACAGAAGCCCATCAACCCTGTAGATCTAAGGAAACTGGAATAAAAAGTGGAAGGGAGACAATAAGGTGTTCTGCACCCCCAGGAAAAAAGATGGTCGACTATTGAAATAGTAAGAACAGACAAGGCAAGAACAAAAGGGATTAAGGAATTTAATGCCTCTGCTATCAGAACAAACTGAGATAAGCAGGCATGTTTGAATGGAAGACCTTCCTTTCAAGGAATTGCAACTCTAATCAATTCTCCTACTTAAATCAAAAGGATTCTTGGAGTTTTTTCAGAGTGTAAACTGTGGCAGGCGCATTTGCACAGGCTGGGCACGTTTACAGCTGTTACAAATGCAACTGCTTCCAGGCTTGTCGCCACAGGCTGGATGATTTGCTGCCATGAGCCCAGCCCGGCCCACGGGCTGTAGTTTGTGAAGCCATTTTAGAAGATCAAAGACACATCAGTATCCAAAGCATATGACGATCTGGAAGTTAGGGAAACAACTCCAAATTAGTCTGTGAAGCCAAAGCTCCTTAACTGGAAGTCAGCTATAGGATCCCAGAAAAATGCACATAAACTAGACAATGCTATGAAACAGAACTCAAGAGAGAGGCATATCAGGAGAATGTAATCCTTTCCTCAAACCTCTTGAACAGTTTTATGTGGCTGACTATAAATCAAAGAATCTGACAAACTAGCATCACTGGCTAAAAACCAATCACTGGCATACCACGCACAGCATAATTTCAGGTAGTTGAATCCTGCAAGTTACAAAATCAGAGCAGATGGTATTAGCAATTACACCTACAGTGGAACCTCAGTTAACAAATGGCTCGATTAACACAAAAATCACATAAGAAAAGGAAATCCATAGAGAATAGTGGCTCGGTTTACAGATTTTTTTCCGGAATGGATTAATTGGTTTTCAATGCATTCCTATGGGAAATTGCATGTGATGCATTCCTATGGGAAATTTGATATAAGTAATTTTTGCTTTAAGAAATGTCCCGGGGAATGCATTAATTATGTTAACCAAGGTTTTACTGTATTACTGCTCCATAGCACTTAGCATTTTGCCCTCGGCATGCTGGCTACTCATTTTATTAACCTCAGAAGGTTAGATCAAACCCTGGACTGCCAAAATAAAGTCACATTCTTGGCTTTGTCATTGGTCAAACTTAAGTCTTCATCAGTGCACATTTATGACAGTGATCGGCAGACCAGCAAATGAGCCAAATTATGTATCTCTCTACATCAGTGTTTGCCAAATGCTGGTGTTTGGACTTCAATTCCCAGAAGCTTAAGTCAATTCCCCAAAGCATTGATCAGTCAATCACCAGCATTTGGAAAACACTGGTTCTCCAAGTGACATAGGGGAGGATGAGTTGTTCAGCTATATTCTCCTTTAATGATGTTCCTTGCTCAGTGAGCTCCTTCCTTCATCTTTTAATTTCATCCTCAGAAAGATGAAAAGCTGAGTCAACTCTGAGACCAGTCAGGATTAAACTCAGATCGTGAGCAGAATTTTGGCCACAGTACTGCAACTTAACTATTGAGCCATTATTTGTTAATTCATACAGCCCTTTCAGTTTGAGATCTCTTACTCTTCTGCACACACCGGGCAGTGCTTTTCAGGGGGCGGCAAAATATCCCCACCGCTTTGACCTCCCTCTGCCTGGGCTTAGGGAGCCGAACTTCCCAGGCAGAAGGCTCAAATCCACAGGAACAAAAGACATATACGCTTTCTTCACAATCATGTCCATAATAGCTTGCACACTATTCGCCCCTTCAGCCTGCCGCCATCTCTCAGCCTGGCCGCCCCCTGTTTGCCTCCACTAGCCGTGGTTGCCCTTGCTCTGCCTCTGCTGCCAGCTCCCACTGACGGGCGCCCCACCACACACTCGCTGCTTGCCCTCGCCCACCCTCCCAACTGGGTCCGGCCCAGGGCAGGGTCCGGGGCCCCCCGGGGCTGGACCCTGCCCTGGGTCCGGCCCCGGGGGGCTTGGAACAGGCAGTGAGGGGTTAACTGGGTAGGGGGAACGGGGGTGGCGGCGAGACTAGCTTGAGGGGGTAGAGAGTTTGGTTTCTCCCCAGGCGGCTGAAGCCCACGTGACGCCACTGGAGAAAAGCATCTAGAAGACAAGGCAATTGACACAGCATCATCTCTGAGCCATAACCGTCCTGAGTCGCTGTGGCGAGTGGGTGGTGATATAAATCTAAATAAATAAATAAATAATTTACTCTGACATTTCAGGCATAGAAACAAAACCAGTCCTTCCCTTTGGGATCTAGGTTTCTAGATTAAAATCTAAACCAACTCAAATTACTCACAGAAAGTTATCCAAAAACTCCATCTTCTCTAGAGATATCCCTAGAAGGAAAAATAGCATTCTGCCATCAACATGTTGTCATATAAATTAAAAGTAAAGGTCTCCCTTACTCAAAAGCCAGTAGTGTCTGACTCTTGGGGGGGTGCTCATCTCCATTTACAGCCAAAGAGCCAGCGCTGTCTGTGTCTGCAGATGTTTCCATCATCATGTGGCAGGGATGACTAAATGCTGGAGCACATGGAACACTGTTACTGTTCCTACCAAAGCAGTACATATTTATCTACTTGCAATTTCTTGCTTTCAAACTGCTAGATTGCTAGGAGCTGGGATAGACGACAGGGACTCACTCCATTGCACAGCACTCAGGTCTTGAACTGCTGACTTTCCAGTCATCAAACTCAGCATTATAACCACTAAGCCACCATGGCCCACAGTACACTGTTAGCTTATCACTCTTCCTAGCAAGCAAAACTATTACACCAAGTAATTATATCCCAGAGTTCACTGTTCTAGAAGGCAGCACTGCACTGATAACAGAGAGACAGATCACAGTTTCTCTTGTGGGATTGCCTGCTGTTGGAAAAATGTCAATAAAACATCAGAAGGGAGATGCCCTATAGCAGTGGTGGTGAACCTATGCCACATGTGCCAGAGGTGGCACTTGGAACACTCTCTATGGATACCAGTGCAGTCACCCCAGCACAGTTTGCTCCACCCCTCTGCCCAGCAGTCCAATGGGAGTGCTTCCTCCCTCTTCCAGCACAGAGTTCACCCCACCCCTCTTCCCAGAACCCAATGGGAACACTTCCTCCCTCTGCCCAGCAGCCCAATGGGAGTCTTTCCTTCCTCCCCTGTTGCTGTGTTGGCACTTTGCGATAAATAAGTGGGTTTTGGGTTGCAGTTTAGACACTCGATCTGTAAAAGGTTTGCCATCACTTCACTATAGCAGCTTCCTAAAGATGAAGAATTGAACACACACACACACACACACACACACACACCATTGGTGTTGAGAATAGTCTACAATACTATATATTCTTGTTTTTTTATTGTATGCTGAGCAATGAGAGATTTTAAAACAGGCAATTATAAAAAAGGGAGAAAACATATTTATTGCAACTTGCTAACACTTTCTTGAACTGACTGAATAAATCACCAGACATACAAATGAAGAAAAGTAAAATACTTTAGTAAGAATTGCATGCTACCAAGTCAGTTCCAACTTATAGTGACCCTTTCCTGGGTTTTCTAGCAGAGAATACTCAGAAGTGATTTGCTTCAGGGGTGCTCAGGGATTGTGCACCTTGCAGGTCACACAGGGCGGCTCTTCTGCCTGGAGGCACAGTGGGGCATCAAACTCCCAATGTTTGGCTCCACCCACTATGCTATGCAGTCACATAAGAAATGAAAATGCTGGACAAAGAAGAATGTCTTGGCTGAAGAACCTTGAGGAGCAGTTTGGGTAGATGCTAACACAGCTACATCCAACATCAAAGAGGTCGTGACCATCACAGTTACTTCCCTTTGGAGAGAAGGAAGAAGCATGGACTAGAAATGGGCACTTAGTTCATTTCCAAACCACATTCTGCAACCAGATTGTGCAACCAATAGCAGCAACCTCTTGGTAGGGAAGCATTCCAAAGAGTTTATCTTACTCTTGGTATGATTCATTGCATCTTCTAGGGGCTGCGGTGGCTCAGTGGTTATGAAGCTCACCTTGTTAGCTGGAAGGCTGGCAAGTTGGCAGTTCGAGACCCAGGTACTGCATGACAGTTTGAGTGCCTGTCTCTGTCCCAGCTCCTGCCAACCCAGCAGTTTGAAAACAAGAAATGCAAGTAAATAAATAAGGACCACTTCAATGGGAAAAGATATCAGGGACATGAAAGAAGCCTCATTCGGGCATACTCTGAGTGGAGTTTCTCCAGCAAAAATCCTTTCAACCTAGAATAAATTCTGACATGAAATTATTGTTAATGCATCTTATTTACATGCAACAATACAATTCCAATTTTCCTGTTTTAATTTTTTCTTTTGTGATGGCTCCCACTGCTGGGAACCAAGCTTTTAAACAGAGCATTCAATATATGTATGGGGAAGGCATGATGTATGGAAAGGATGGTGGTGGCTCAGCATGATGGGAGCACTTTGCTTTCTACCCACAGGTGGCAGGTGAGCTTAGGTAACCACCAATTCTTTAGCTTGATGTCAAATCACAGCCTTTAACTCTCATGGCCATTTGACACACTACCCATTAACAAACCTGAGATTGGCTTTTGGAAAATCGCAAGCAATCCTAGCTACCTGATGAGAGTATCCGTAAGTGTTTACAAACATGTTTTTATAATGTTTATGCTTTCTACCAATTTTAGTAATGAGATTCTGTTTCATTCTCATTGGAGAGCAATTAATATGTACACTTCTTTTGTGTCCAGGTCAGACTTTAAACTACCAAAATGAAGCTACTTTTTTGGCTTTGTTGTTGGCCAAACTTAAATTCTCATTGGTACGTGTTTCTGGTAGTAACCAGCAAACCATAAAATGATCTGGATTCGGTATCCCTCCACATTCACAAAGCATGTTATCCGCCAGCAGCCCCTATTTGAGCATGTTGGTCTTACATTTAGGGACTCTGACCCTCAGCCTATTCAGGGTCCTCCTAGTGACGTAGGGGAGCTCGAGTGAGTTCCTCAGCCATATCCTCTTTTAATGTTATTCCTTGTTTACTGAACTCCTTCCTCCATCTTCTAATTTAATTTTGCTCTTGCGTACCCTCAAAAATGTTTGTTCTTGAATATGTACACTAAAAATCATTAATACATTCATTGATATGTATTAAGGAGAATGAAACAGATCTGAATACTTAACCAGCTGTTCATGTAAATATGATTTTACATAAGCCACCTATTTTGTGCACACATGTTCAGACAGGAGTCAAGTTCTATATTAGCTTCCAAACCAACACAGATGTGAAATGACTATTAAATGAAGATCCCAAGCCAGTAAACTTTCAGCAATTCAAAATCCCTAAGCCCACATCCGAATCCCATCAAAAACAAAGAAACAATAGCCCCAATTACATTTGACATACTTAAAGTTTCACTTGTGGCTTCCAAGCGTCTTTGATTGTGAATGCACAAAAAAGGGGATACAATCCCTCTCAACCCTTCATGCAAGAAGGCCTCCAGGTGAACTGGCATTTTAAGTTCTTCCTAACCCAGAAGAAACCACAATAGTTTCCTGCTGTTTGGGTTTGTCTTTGGCTTTCATCTCGCACTGAGAGTGGCTTCCGATTCCATTTGTTTCCCAAGTACTCTGGTTTGCCCTCCCAGGATTTACAGGGGGAGGGTGGGGGCTGGGCTTCGGCAAAATAAAGACTCAGTTGGGTTTTCTCAGACTTGTTCCCACCTTTCACAAATCCTCTCCCCTCCATCCCAGATGTCCACAGTTGTTAAGTACTATACTTTGCCAAGCACAAGTCTCCGAACAGGAACAGCAGCGGTAGGCTTTTACCCGTCCACATTCCTAGGAAATTCTTGGCCTCTGGTACTTGTGGCCTCTCAGCCAGTCCCCAGTTGAAGCAGGCAGCCTTTTCTCTGACATAAGCCTGTAATAATTGTTTATCCTTAACACACCCTTCTCTTCCACCCACATTCCTTCAAACAATGTTGAGGAGGTCTTCACACCTATGTTCTCTAAAACCAACACACTCCACTTGGGGTTGGAAAACAATTTCCCCCCAAGGGTCAGAACACAGTGTGAAAGAAGCAAAGTTGCATATGCCTGCCTATTGCCTCTATTTGTGAGTTCTTGTTCAGCTTTTTAAAATCAACATACACTAGTACCTCGGATAACGATGAGACTTGGTTCCACAAGTCTCGTTGTTATCCGGTTTTTAACGTTGTGTGATACATTGATCGCACAACGTTTTAAAAAGCCCTGTTTCCCTGGAGGCTGCAGCAAGCCAGAACGTCAGGATTCGAACCCTGACGTTTTGGCTTGCTGCACTTGCTGAGGACGTCAGGGAAGCCCAGAAACAGCTTGGATTGGGTCTTCCTACCTCCCTGCACCCGACAGGGGTGTCAGGGAACCCAAAATTGGTAAAAAAAAAAAGTCTGGTTTTTTTTAACCATTTTTTGAGCTCTGTGACCCCCCTGCCGGGTCCAGGGAGGTGGGAAGACCTGATCCAAGCTGTTTCTGGGCTTCCCCAACGTCCTCAGCAAGTGCAGCAAGCCAAAACGTCAGGGTTCGAACCCTGACATTTTGGCTTGCTCCATTGGCTGGGGACTTCGGGGAAGCCCAGTAACAGCTGTAGATCAGGTCCCCTGCCCGCTCCAGAGAGATCAGAGGACCTGATCTACAGTTGCAGGGTGGCTGGGGAAGCTGACGGGGACTCCCTGTTGGCTTCCCTAACCACCCGCCCTTGCCTCCACAGCTGTGGGGTGGCTGGGGAAGCCGACGGGGGAGCCTCCCGTCAGCTTTCCAGTCACCCCACCCATGCCTCCGTAGCTGCAGGGTGGCTGGGAAGCTGAACGGAGAACCCCGTTCAGCTTTCCACCCACCCTGCTACTAAGAACGACTGTATCGGATAACGCTAAAAAGAACGTTCTCTGGTGCAAATCTTCCCCCCAAATTTGTCGTCGTTATGCGGTTTTAGCGTTATCCGGTGCAATCGTTATCCGGGGTATTACTGTATCTGTTTAACTATGACAAATGAAAGTAGTATATAGAGGAAGGATGAACTATCCTATTACTATCTTCAGTTTTCTTAACAAATATTTGAGTAGAAAAATAGGAAAGTAGGAAAATTTCCTAGATGGGTGGGGTATAAATATAATAATAAAAAAATAACAAATATTTGCCATCTGACTATCATATGTATTGTTTGGTACTGTACTTTTATATTTTCTACCACAGTCTGGATAGCTCAGTGAGGCATCTGGCTGCAGAGTCAGACATTGGGAATTGGATTCCCCATTGTGTCTTTCGGGAGAAGAGCCAACTTTGGACAAGCTACACAGTCTCCGAGTATCCCTAGAAGAAAAGAATGATAAAACACTTCTGCGTAAGTTCTACCTACAAAATCCAGGAGATGATTGCCATAAGTCAGAATTGATTTATCAGCATACAATACAATTATTATTACATTCTCCACCCCTTCCTCTGTCAAGCTTAAAGCAGCATACATACAGGGCCCTGTTTCTTTCCATTTATCTTTATAACAACACTTCATGGTAGATCAAGAGATCCATGGCTACTAGTTCAAGGTCACGTGGTGAATTTCATAGCTAAATTAAGAGTCTGAACTCAAAATTCATGAGTCTTAATACAATTCTCTAGTCCCCTGGTGGCTAACCTTGGCACTCCAGCTGTTCTTGGAATTCAATTCCCAGAAGCCCAAGTCAGCACTCCTGCTATCAGGGCTTCTGGGAATTGAAGTTCAAGAACAGCTAGTGTCAGGGTTCACCATAACTGCACACTACTATATCACATCAACTCATACAATTTGCACTGGTTTTGATGTGCTTTAGAAGCACATTGAATCTAGACCTTGTGGACTACATGCTTCATAGTGCTGTCCTTCTGATTTTAAAACATGCCACCTTTGCACCAAGCAAATCCTAAACTATTCCTTGAGCATCTATGTATGACTTACAAGCTAAGCACTGTTCTTCTTTAATGCATTCAGGTTTTTTTATATATAATTTGCTTTCATATTGTTTATTATGCTTTATTGCCTGGATTTATTTTGTTATTATTGTGATTTTTTTATGTTATCAAAAAGGCAGGGTATAAATGCAATTAATAAAGGAATAATACAATGGTTAAGCAAATGAACTCAGATATTAATAGCCTGTTTTAGTTCAACTACAGCCTTACTAACTGGCCTTAAGTCAAATCAGCATGCCCCACCACTATGGACAACATGATGCAGGGATAACAACAATATTCTGCCTTATAAGGTTACTGGAAGGAAGCAAATACAAAACCATTTAAGCACTTAGGGAAAGCAACATATAAATGCTATTAAGCAGCAGTATGAATGGGCCAAATTGTTTTCGCCCCTAGCCTAACATTTTTTTTAATGTTCTAAAAAGTCTACTGGTATTATTTCATAGATCCCAAAAATGAGATAACCACTCCAGCAAAATTAAGTCCTTTTCAGTACCACAGCTTTCTAGCAAAGCAGCACATATTTACACAACTTTCTCTCCCTGAAATCAGCGGGACAATACTTTCTTGTGTTATTTAAAAGTATTTCACCATGGCTGGATAGCGACCTTTATTTCTGGCAGACAGAGGTAAGTTCACTTTGATAAGGGAACATACAACCTGCATTTGTTCAAGCAGCAGTGAGCAGTCCGACGCATTTAAGCGAAGGAGAGAGCCAGCTTTTCTTTCAAGTCTGTGTCTGCTGCATTAAACAATGAACACAGTCAACACTTCATTCATCATTAACCGACTGCCTAAGCTAGTCTGCAGTAACATCCCGTCAAACCTCAAGTGGAAACTGAATCTCATCACTCCCTTCATTACTCTCTAGATCAGGAGTGCCCAAACTAGAGCCCAGGGGCCAGATCCGGACCCCAACACTAATTCATCCGGCCCACACCAGAAGCAGCACCTGTATGGACGCTTTTTACTTCCGCTTCTGGGAGCAATGAGGGTGGCGTGGGTCGGATGAATTGGCATCGGGGGCCGTATGTAGCCCCCAGGCTATAGTTTGGGCATCTCTGAACCACATGACTGGCCCGTGGCATGAAAAGTTTGGGCACCCCTGCTCTGGATTTTTAATCTGTTATGCAAAATGAACATGGCAAAATGCCACCCACCCCCACCCCCACCCTCTTGGCAGTGAAGTTCAGACATCTAGTTTCACAACAGCTTTGTCTGTACTCATCCAATGTGTATTGGAGATAGGTCACAGTATCTCTTTTTAAAACAGGAGACACAGCCTTTTAACACCAGTCGTTTTAAATTTTTTAAAAAAGCACAGCCTGACAGCGTCACTTTTTTGGGCTATGAATCCCATGCTAGCTGGAGATTCTGGGAATTGTAGTCCAAAATGTAAACTTTCCGGGGGGGGGAGGGGGCTGTTAAATTCAGAAGAAACGTGTGTCCGAGTTTACAAAAAGTGGCAAGCCCAGATGTGCTCATTCACACACACACACACACACACACACACACACACACACACACACACACACACACACACACACAGAGAAAGAACTTTGATGTGTCTGTCCCATAAATAAAGGAGAACATAAGGAAATAACTTGAGAATTGAGAGAGGGATTAAAAGTAGCCAGGACAGAACTCAATCCATTTCAGAACTCACACCAGTGAAGGATACAGCTGAGGAACTAGACCTCCCTTATGTCACTTGGAGAACCCTGAACAGGCTGTGGGTTGGAGTCCCTAAATGCAAAACCAACATGCGCAAAAGGGGGGGGGGGCTGCTGGCATACAACACAATCCGGCACATTTACTGGTCTGCCGATGACTACGGGAGAGATGTACCAATGAAGATTTAATGTTGGCTTCATTTTGGCAATCAAAGTTTGATCTGGAGTAAGAAAAACAGATAAAGAAGAAAAGTTCTGATGGGGGAGGGACAATCGTTTTTAATTCAAGATACCCCCTCCTGATCTTTGAACAGGCGGTTCCTATGCCTATTAACTCAGAAGTTGGTCCCATCATAATCAATGGACGCCTAGTTATTCCCATGAAAGAATGCTCACGATTATAGCCAATGCAAAACTAAAATAAAAAAAAAAACATTCCAAGCCTAAATGGTTCATTTGGAGAAGCCAAGTGCTGAGTTTAGGTAACACTTTTACCTAACCATAAAAAGAAAGGAAAGGAAAATGCAAACAAGGCAAGCTTCCGAGTTTACCTAGAATTCTTCATCAGGGCAAAATGGAATCAAATTTAGGGTTTAACTTTAAACCTAAACTAAAGCCACACTGCAAGCAATCACAGCGTGACACTGAGCGCGGGGCAGCCTCGCACGTTTCTCGCTGTAAACGCCGGTCATGATCATAAAATCATCCTAATAAAATAATAATAACAGGAGATGTGGGCGAGGAGTAGGGGCGGGCGGGAGAAAGGGGGTCCCCTCCCACGGAAAGCGGGGAGATATTTATTTTGGTTTCCCCCCCCCCCGGTCCAAAAAATTAACCCTACCTGGATGGTCTGGTTGGGCTCCCCTCCGGCCACCGGCCCTCCCACGAGTTTGCAGTAGAGATCCTCCACCGGCCTGCTGCCGGGCTCTTCCTCGCCGCAGGTGGCGGTGGCCGAGATCCTGGTGCCTTCGGCCAGGTTGAAGTATGGTGGGTGCAGGCTATGGCCGTTCACGTCCGCGTGGAAAGAGACCGGCTGCCCTGCCGAGCCCGGCGGAGCCCCCGCCATGATCAGGGCCAGCAGCACCAGCGCTGGGGCGCTCGCCATGTTCAGGGATGCTTCTGCCCGTCGCTTCGCCCCCCCTCCCCTTTCCAAAAGAGAAAGTGGGACTAGAGACCCAACCTTTCTTAAGGGTGGGGAGGGAGGCGGGATCGGGGAGGGGAGGTGGGGGGGTGTGAACCCAAAGGAAAGGGCCAAAAATGATCTGCTGCGCGTGGAGAGAAAAGCGTAAAGACGCACCAGCAAAGTTTAGTCGCTGCCGGGAGGAGAACCAGGCATCCTAATCAAGCGAGGAGACATCAACCTGCGCCCGGAGGAGGGGAGGGCTCCCCCCCCCCTCTGTCACCAGCTGCCGCCCCTGCTGCCAGATTCCGGGGGCCCCCCCAGCCACCGCCCCCCCCCCCAATTGGCCGCCTGCTTCCTTGCGCGCCGCCTCTCGCTCGCTTTCGCCCTGGCGGCCCCCCGAGGGAGAGCGGTGGGGAGGGGATTAGCCCGGCTCCGATCCTGGCCATTGTGTTGGCCGCCCTCCTTCCATGTCCCTGGGATTAACCCGTTCGCCCCACGGCCGGCGGGCAAAGGAGGAGCCCTCTGGGAGGAATTTTTGAAGTGATAAAATATATACATATGCTGGGCAGCCCCATCTCAAAGGTTTGAATATCAGTCAGCCTGCGACATTATCAACTTTAAAATATACACAACAAACAGGTTGTTATATACTGTAGTGTAATTTACCCACGGACACAAGCAAACAAACACGCAGAACAAAATAAATTTTTGAAGTGGTCACCTTGTTAGTCTGCGCAAACATCAGAGACTAAACAAGATAAAAAGAAGAAGAAAACCCAACAACATTGTGACACCTTACAGATTAACTCCTATATTTTAATGTTAGATTTCGTGGATCAAGTGAGACTTCATGGCATCAATTTATTCACATCAGGCACAGAGGCACCCAATGGGTTGGCTAGCATAACAGATAAGTTTACAAATCAATGTGGCTTTTTACAACTGGTAATAACAGAAGATCCCTGGTTGGTATTTAGATGGGAAACGTGACACAATGTTTGTTTTGTATCTGTCTACTAACCATTTGCAACTCAACAGGGCCAAACCTCACAGCAAATCATACCTCTGTATTTTAGCCTTACCATTTTATCCTGCTATGGTAAAAGAGTAGACTCTACTGCCAGCAACTCAATTCTGAATTTCAGGCAGCAGTTAACTAACCTGACAACCCTGAGAACTAAAAGCCTTGGGTGGCAATGTTACAGGGAAGCGTGATGATCCCAAGTAGATTAAATTCCACTTGAATCCATCTTGATGGAGGGCAGCAGCTTCATCACTCCTGGCTGATGAGGGCTTTGTGTGCCAAAAGGACTCAGGACCAGAAAATTACTCGCGGAACTGGATCAGTGGAATGGGTGTCATGCTGCAAAGCAGAAAGCAAATGAAAGACTACGGCATTACATGTACAGTATATTGTTCCCAGGACAATCTTCATGGATGATCAACATGATGGTAACCAATATTCGGAATTGGATATGGCATTTGAAGAAGTTGTACCTTCTTCTTCCATGTATAGGCCAGACATGAAACTGCTAAAATTAAGGAACCCTTTGGTGAGTTCAAAAACAAAAATGCTGTGGCACTTTGAAGACCAAATGTTATATTTTAATGTTAGTTTTTGTGGATCAAGTCCACTTCATCAGACCTGTTAGTTTCACTCCTTGTCTGAAGAAGTGGACTTGATCCACGAAAGCTAACGATAAAAATATAGCCGTTAGTCTTCAAAGTGCTACAGTGTTTTTTTATTTTGTTTTTTTAAAATATTTTATTTTGTTTTGTTTTCTGATATGCCTTCATCAGACAAGTAGACTTGGTCCATGAAAGCTAACATTAAAATATAATAGTTATTCTTCAAAGTGCCACAGTGGTTTTGTCTTGTTTATTCTCTGATATGCTCGAAACATGGACCTACATGACTACTATTCCAAAAAATTTAACTAGAAGGGTCTATTGTTGGGACCAATAGGATTCCAGCCAACCAAATCCTATTATACTCCCTTTGACTTTTGTAAGCAAAGAGTGTACAATGAGGATGGGTTTGTAGGACTGCATAAAGTTTTGTAATATACAAATAGTTGGGAAAGTAAATCTTACTGAATTCAACAGATTTATTTTTGAGTAAAATTTCCTGATGTGGCGGTCTGTGTTGCCTCTGAATGCTGATGGGGATAAAAGCAGGCAGATGCTTTTAAAACAAAAGAACAGGTAGTCCAGCCAAAAAACACAAAAATAACTTAAGGATTGTCCGAGTATCTAAAAAGATTTCTAGGGCTTAGTGCTATCCAAGTTTATTTGGAAGCAAATTCCTTTTTACTCAATTTATTTCCAAATAAGGTTGTAATAACTAGACCTTAGCTACTTGCTAAATCCCATGGAATTCAGTGGAGCTGCTTTCTAGGTAAATATACATAGACCTTAAAAACACTAGTTTTTTGACAGGTGACTCCTGGAATTCCTCTGATTTGGCCACACTGGCGGAAGAATTTTAGAAACCATAGTCAAAAAAATATTTCCAGGCTCAAAGAAGAGAGGATTCACTTGAGAAAGCTTTGATGCTGGGAAAAGTGGAGGGCAAAGGAAAAAGGGGGCGGTCAAAAATGAGATAGATAGATGGTATTATAGAGACAATGGGCACAGAACTGAGCAAGTTGAGGAGGATGGTGGAGGACAGAAGTGCCTGGCAGACAGTGGTCCATGGGGTTGCAAAGGGTCGGAACCGACTGTGTGACTGAACAACAAAAAGCATGCATAGGATTGTGATGATCTCAAAATGGGCAGCAACTGGTAACCAACTGCAGAATTTGTTTGAACACAAGGATGTTCTTCATCTATTCCTTCCTTAGAGGAAATACTGTGTATTTGTGTATCTTTAATGGCCTCCTCTAGAATGGCCATGTGTGTTCTTCTATAGAGGATAGTTCTCCTGTTACCTTTTTCAGATTGGTAGCAATTTATTTATTTATTTGTTTGTTTGTTTGTTCGCATTTAATACCCCGCCCCACTCGGGAAGACCCAACTCTGGGCGGCTTACAAAGTACATTACCGCAATGGGTAGACTATGAACACACAATATTATAAAACATTAAAAATTCATGAGTTCATAAAAAATTTAAAACATTAAAACATTAAAAAACAGATAGAGACAAGTGATAACAGGTACAAATACCAGGTGGTGGGGGGGATGGCTACCCTTAAATTAGCAATGTTAGTCTGTATTGACATATCAGGCCAGTAAAAACAAAGACAAGTTATAGACCCATGAGGGTAAACTGTGGCACTCAAGATGTTCTTGGACTTCAGTTCCCAGAAGCCCAAGTCTCTGTGTATCCATTTGTGTGGATTCACAGTGGCTTGGGCTTCTGGGAATTGAAGTCCAAGAACACGTGCAGTAAACCCATTCGTGTGGATTTACACAGACTTCTGGGAATTGAAATCCAAGAACAGCTGTAGTGCCAAGGTTCACCATCAGGGTTATAAACCAATTGCTATTTTCTAATGTGAGCTTTCAAGAATTCCAAAAGCCATGAAGTTTTAGACATTAATAGTAATGATAACTTTGTGCCATTAAGTCAATTCTGACTCATGATGAGCCTTTTCAGGGTTTTTTTAGGTAGAGAATACCATTCCTTTTCTCTGGGGGCAACTTAGGACTGTGCACCTTGCTCAAGGCCACAGAGTTTGGCTCTTCTGATATCCCACAGTGAGGAATTGAACTACCAGCCACCCTAATTCACTGAGCTAGTCAGCCAGCTAAAGGGTTAAAAGGGTTTACTATCTCTAAACTCTTGATGTTATTATGCAGCTTTTCATACCACACAGCTACACAGTTAGTGTCCATGCACACCGTCTTAAGGTCATGTATCACTGACATTAAACCCCTCTCAAGTCAAGTTATATTAATAAAGAATTAGGTGTTAAATGCACAAAGCTTCCCCCTTATTACAACTGGCGGGCAGAGGCTCTGTTCTGTGTCACGTTCCCACCTGAAACAAAGTGGGTGGTGACACAAAAGTTGGAAATTGATCCTTTTCTATGATATCATCCTTCATTTTAATTTGTTCAAGATGTTCAATTTTCATTTCATTTGAACTGATTGATTGATATTACTCTATTTTTACCTGTTTACTGTTATTTTTTAAAGTTGCACTGGGTCTTTACTGGTACTTCTGTGAATTCCTTCTAAGTCATTTGGAAAGCTGTGGTAAAAAATTTATAGTAAAGGTTTCCCTTGCTTGAAAGCAATTTTATAATAAGGAGAAATGAGAGCATGCTTTTAACTCTATAAGTAGCATGCTATAAGAAATACTGGTTATTGCATAGGTATAGGATAATGTGGCATATTACTTGAATGAACTTAAAATTGGCTTGATAAATCTCCAACCTATTGAAATACCCCAGCTTGCACAGTGTCAGGAACTTTACAAAACCACTGTGACCTCCAGCTGTTCTTCTGCTGGAAACCAAGCTGCTTGGGATTGTATTGATGAGACGTCATGACTTTCAAGTGGAATTTTTTCATGTACCTCAAGATAGATCAGCTAGGCCCTGATTTCACATGGCAAAAAACCATTCAACCATAGCAGCCAAGCCCATTCAATTAGAAGCGACTTCCTGAAGAGCTTTCAAAACTTCATTTAACTCCTTCCGCTTTGGAGAGCTTCCCTCCTCTGCCCAAAGTTTGGAACTGAATGTTAAAAACAAGTTATGTATTCCAAGATGGAGCTTCTCAATTCAAGGCCTAAACCTTTTCAAACATATGAAATGTGGTCAGTTGTGCTTAAATCCAACCCAAGAGGTAAAGGCAGGCATACCGATAGTACAACAGAGTCAGCCACTGGAAGACAAGATGTTGAGCCCAAATATAACAGATAAGCATCTGATTTCATGCCTTCCAGCTATAGTTATTTTAATAAGCAGAACTCACCCCAAATCCAGCTATTTGATTTCTGCAACACACTGATATTTAAAACAGAAGTTTTATCTCTAAATGGTTCCTATTAGTGATCATGATTCTGTGTGTTTTATATGAAGTCTAGCATACACTGAACTTTGAAATCCTAGAACTCTTGTACAGGTGTTTGTGGGTTTCTTTTAAATCACAGATGTAATGACATTTAAGCACAAAGAAGCCTAAAGAAAATATATTCTAAAACAAAAATGTATTCCTTTTAAAAGGTGTATTTTGAAATAGTCAGTTGATTAGCAAACATTAGAATGTGATAAATAGATGATTATCAATACTTCATGTGTTCATCATATAACAAATACAGCTGTTTTAAAGGAAGCATCTCAGGATGTTTCAAAAGGAAACATAAAGATATGAGCTGGATTTCTATTACCAGTCTCTTGATTAGACTCATTGATTCAATGAGATTTACATAATTGTTGACTTACCAATCAACAGTTGATTCAGTAGCTCCATTCTCTAATTGAGATGAGCATCAAGATACTTCCTAGTGGCCATAGATGCAACTCAGGATATGTAGTAGTCAGAGACTGAGGTCTTCATCTCTCTCACATTTGCTATAAGATATTGAATAGTTTTGTACAGCAAGCAACCTGCCATTTGGCTACAGCATGTATTTGATCCCACTGTGATGTCACACTTTAAGGTTATGAGCACATGCACAGCAATCTTGGACCTGTGCCATCAATACTCATTACAGTCATACAAGTTCTTCTTTTGTGTCACAATCAAACTCTAGACTGCCAAAATGAAGCCACTTTCTTGGCTTTGTCATTAGCCAAACTTAAGTCCTCATCAGTGTATGTTTCTGGTGGTAATCAATAGACCAGTAAATGACCTGGATTCTGAGTCTTTCCACATTCATACCACATGTTGTTGTCTGCCAGCAGCCCCCTCTTGAGCATGTTGGCATTACATTTAGGAACTCCACCACTCAGCCTATTCAGGGTCCTTCAAGTGATATAAGGGAGGCAGAGTTCCTTATCTATATCCTCCTTTAATGATGATCCTTGCCCAGTGAGCACCTTCCTCCATCTTTTAATTTGGTTTTGTTCTTGTGTACTCTCAAGAATGTTTGTTCTTGCCATAAAGCTCTTCCTAGATCTGAGCTGGTGGACTTGAGGCTCAGTCATATATGTTGACTTGGAAGTACTGTACTGTACTTGGAAGTTCCTACCTGCACCAGGAGGAAATGCACTCTTAAATTCAGCAGCCACACTGCAACTTTGGTAAGATGCACACCAGCGACCTTGTTTCGGGTGACCAGATCCCTCCTTGGTAGAGGGGGGTCGGGCACCGGTTGGCAGGGATCTGCTGAGGCTTTTGCTGATTATCTGACAGAGAAAATCGCTCAAATTCGCACGAAGTTTAATCCTGGCGTGGATAATGTAGAGCTGCGGTTGCCTGGAGCGCAGTCTGGCCAGGTTATCTGGGATCGGTTTGATCCAGTTGTCCCTGAGGAAGTGGACAGGCTCCTTGGATTTGTTCGTGCCACTGCCTGTGCATTAGATCCATGCCCCGCCTGGTTGGTTAAAACTTCCAGGGCGGTGACAGGCGGTTGGGTCGAAGCTATTATAAATTCATCATTACGGGAGGGGGTCTTTCCAGCAAATTTAAAACATGCTCTGGTGCGCCCCCTCCTGAAAAAACCATCGCTCGACCCTGCAGTGCTTACCAACTACCGGCCTGTGTCCAACCTGCCTTTTTTGGGCAAGGTTTTGGAAAAGGCAGTGGCATGACAATTACAGGGTGTCCTGGATGAAGCAGATTATCTAGACCCTTTCCAGTCATGATTCAGGCCCAGATATAGCACCGAAACTGCATTGGTCGCACTAGTGGATGATCTCTGGCGAGAGCGGGATGGCAGTCATCCATCTGTCCTGGCTCTTCTTGACCTCTCAGCGGCATTCGATACCATCGGCCATGGTATCCTTCTGGAAAGGCTCCAAGGATTGGGGATCCAGGGCACTGTGTTGTCCTGGTTTTCCTCATTTCTGAGGGGCCGGACCCAGTCGGTGTGGTTGGAGGGTGAGGTGTCCAGCCCAAGGCCCCTTTGTTATGGGGTGCCTCAGGGCTTGGTACTCTCACCTCTCCTATTTAACATCTACATGAAACCACTGGGTGAGATCATCTGGTCCCACGGGGTGAGGTATCATCAATATGCAGATGATACCCAGTTATATATCTCGGCCCGTGGAGACCCTAGTGATGCAGTGGAAATCCTTTCCAGGTGCCTGGAGGCTGTGAGGGTCTGGATGGGGGACAACAGGCTTCAACTGAATCCCGGCAAGACTGAGTGGCTGTGGGTCGGGAGTCCTGCGTCATCTCGGGAGTTACCATCTTTGGTTCTGGATGGCGCGGTTTTGCCCCAAACAGACCCGGTGTGTAATCTGGGGGTCCTCCTGGACTCGCGACTACTGCTCGAAGAGCAGGTGGCAGTCGTGGCTAGGAGGGCTTTTGCACAACTTCGTGTGATCCGCCAGTTACGCCCACTCCTAGATTGGGACTCCTTGCTCATGATCACACACGCTCTGGTCAGCTCCAGACTTGATTACTGTAATGCGCTCTACATGGGGCTGCCCTTGACGACCATTCGGAGGCTTCAACTGGCCCAGAATGCGGCTGCCCGGGTTGTGATGGGGTGTGGGCGGTATGCACATGCCTCGCCTCTGCTTCGGGAGCTGCACTGGTTGCCGGGTTGCCTCCAGGTGCAATTCAAGGTGCTGGTTATTACCTTTAAAGCCCTACATGGTAGTGGGCCAGGATACTTAAGAGACCGCCTCACCCCAAGAACATCTGCCCGTCCCACCAGAGCGGAGCGGAGAGGCTCCCTAGTTGTTCCATCGGCCAGGGAGGCACATCTCTCTGGCACCAGAAGGAGGGCCTTCTCTGTGTCTGCTCCGGCCCTATGGAACCTCCTGCCTACGGAGCTACGTCTCCAGACAGAGTTGCTGCCCTTTAGGAAGAATCTAAAAACAAGGCTGGCAGGACAGATATGGGGTATGGAAGGTATAATGACCCCAGCACATTGGTTGATCTGAGGCTTCTGAGCCCCTCTCTTTCTCTACTTTTAACTAATAGTTGTAGCATCTGGTGTGTTTTTAATCTGTTTTTAATCTTTCTCAGTTTTTAATTAAAAAAAAAAGTTTTAAGGTTTTTAGATGGAAGCTCCCACTTCTTAATCCTGGGCCTTATCTGCCCAGGGAAGGAAAAGACTAACGTCCTCTGGCCGGAAGGAGGAATGGATTTTAGTTGTTTGTGTTGTGCGTGTGTTATTGTTGTTTTGTTTTTGTTTTTTGTTTTTTCCTGATTGTAAACTGCCCTGAGTCGCCACGGCGAGTGGGCAGTGATATAGATCTAAATAAATAAATAAATAAACTGTAAAAACTCAGAAAAATTCTTACATACATATTTGCAAACAGTCCTAAGAGCTGAATGATTCAAAATATGTTAATGCAAGATTTCCAGCCTATTAGCCCAGTCTTCTGGTTCCTGTGAACTTCAAAATCCCCAGCCAGTTGTCCCCTTATTGCCAAAATGGCACGATGACTCAGGATGTCAGTCTTTCCCACCCCCAAGAAAAAATGGAAATATTGGGGGTGGGAATTCAAGAATATCCTTGCTGGGCTCAGAAGACTGGCTGGGAATCCTTATTGTAGTAGTACAAAGAATCAAATTAAACCAAACTCCAAAGCAAAGCAAAAACCCAAGCATTTCCACATCTTTTTATAACTTCTCCAGCTTAAAAAAACAAATAAACAAAAGAACCCAGAAGCAGGCTGGAGATCTGAAGAGAGAGAGTTGGGAAAGGAGCTTAACTCTTTAGCTAGATCCCTGGTCCTTTTCCCACTCAAATTCTCCATTTCAAAACAATTTTTTCTTTTGTAGCATGGAAACCTAATTCGAGCCTTCACTCTTGCCAGCAGAGGAGAGGTTGTAAATGAAGGTAAAGGTCTCCCTTGTTTGAAAGCCAGTCATATCCAACCATACGGTGTGGTGCTCATCTCCATTTACAGCCAAAGAGTCAGCACTGTCTGCTGACATTTCTGTGGTCATGAGATAGGCAATGACTTGATGCCAGAGCAAACGGAATGCTGGTCCCTTTCCTGCTGAAGTGATACTTTTTATCTATTTGTAGTTTCTTCCTTTTGAACTGGTAGATTGGCAGGAACTGGGACATGACAGGCACTCACTCCATTGTGCAACACTCGAGTCTTGACCTGCTGACCTGCTGACCTTTCAGTCGTCTTAACCACTAAGCTATTGCAGTCCTCAAGGTTGGAGAACTTCTTCCATGCCTAGGCCAGATGTGAAACTACCAAAATGAAGCCACCTTTTGGTGAGTTCATTCTTTCTGCAGTTCCTTTCGCCTGCCTTAGTGTGAGAAAGATTAGCTGGTAACACAAGGTTGCCATTATCAGGGTATGCCTGATTGTGGTTCAAAATACCACAATCTTTGAGGAGGCTCTTTCTGTGTAACCCGAGGTTGAAGGTAGAAGTAAACAAATGATAGGAGAAATAGTTACCGTAAATTGCTGTCCAGACAGTTTCGGATTACAGTTCCCAATATCCTTCACAACTGACTATACCTACTAGGGCTGATGGGAGCTGCAGTTCAGCATCATCTGAAGATCTGCACTTTGTTCAGGATGATGTTATCTGCAGCAGCATCTCTTTCTTGGAAATTCTACTTGAGCAAGCAATTGATGAAGTTGTGGGTACCTACACCTAAGGAAGTAAAAAAATCTACCATGAGTAGTAGAGCTTTTATGGTTGTGGCACCTGTATTATGGAATTCTTTACCATCCAAAATTAGAACAGCTTCTACTCTGTTGGCTTTCTGGAAAATGTTGCATTTCCAAAATACTAGATCTGACTATAGCAAGCATTGATACTAGTGAGCTACTATTACTTTGATTTAATTAATTCTTTTGAGATTTATTGTTATAGGTATTATTGTCATTGAGGCTCGTATTCTGTTTATAGGGTTAGGTTGGTGTTTTTGTGGTATGTTATTTGATTAAATTTGTTGTTATGTTATTTTATTTAATATTTGTATCATTTTATGTTTTTCCCTTCTTACGGTGGGCCTCCCAGAGTAGTGTCTAACACTAATTTTTGGTGGAATAATAATAATAATAATAATAATAATAATAATAATAATAATAATAATAATAATAATAATAATAATAATAATAATAATAATAATAATAATAATAGCAGAAGCAGTTGTTGTTGTTTTGTGTCAGAAATTATTCTGGGTTGAAAGGATTTTTGCAGGAGAAACTCCACTCAGGAAATGCCCAAATGAGTCTCCTTTCATGTCCCCAAGAGCTGGGACAGAGACGTTCACTCAGTCCATCATGCAGTATATAATCATAAATATAAATAATTGTTTTTGTATTTTAAAAATGAGCTGTATTTTTTCTTACTGCTGTTGGGGTGGATCCTGATCATACCTCAGTGGAATTCAAATGACCACCACCACCACCACAGGATTGTGAAATCACAAGTAAACATTATACATTCAAATTAATAATTATACCAGATGGTGTACAAATTTAGGATTAATACATCAAAGAAATAAGCATTAATATATTATAGCTGAAGGGACATTCTTGTGTCCTTGTTTCTCAGAAAAGTACGGGCAATGTTGTTGCTTATGATGGATTACATCAAAGCTCCAGAGAATAAGGATGTTAATAAACAAACAAATTAACAAGCAATCTTGTGAAAACAAAACAAAGCAAGTCACAGTCACAATTTTGTTCTAGCAACTCTTTATGTCAAGCATCATTTGCTTTTATAAACCCAGACTGGAAATCAATTAAATTAAACTGGTGTTTTGGCCCTTCCACAGCAGGCTGTCAGGTTTTCTGAGGTTGCTTGAGGACAGGGTAGAGGTTACCTTTGCTCAAAAGCTAGTTGTATCCAACTCTAGGGTTTGGTACTCATCTTTGTTTATAGCCAAAGGGCCAGCACTGTCTCTGTCTGCAGACATTTCTGTGGACATTTGGCAGGCATGACTGGACACCAGAGTGTGCATAATGCTGTTTACCTTTTCACCAACATGGTACCTATTTATTTACTTGCAATTTCTTGCTTTTGAGCTGCTAGGTTGGCAGGAACTGGGACAGAGACAGAAGCTCACTCCATCACACAGTACTCAAGTCTCTAACTGCTGAGATGCTCCCCTTCCAGTTGTCAAGTTCAGTGTCTTAACTACTAAGCCACCACAGTCCAAGGGGAAGGAGTTTTACAATATTTAGCATCCTTCCCCATCCACACAGTTGTACTCCTGCTGATTGAACTGTTGCAGCTGATCCACAGGGTGCATGCAGCCATTTACTAGCTGATCAGTTGCGCCACTGCCTCAGATCAGATGGAAAGCAGCTGCTATGGCTGCACTTCTACAGGTCAGCTGCAACAGACCTGTTGGCAGAACGTGGCTTCCAGGATCCCTAGCATGTTGCTGATCTGTTGGCAATCTTGGAAATCATGTGCTGCCAATTGGGCTGCTCCAACTGATCTGAATGGGGCCATGTTGGTTTAGTGGTTAAGCTGCTAAACTTGTAGACCAGAAGGTTGGCAGGTCAGCAGTTCAAGCCCCAAGTGCTGCACAAAAGAGTGAGCTCCCATTGTCTGCCCAGACTCCTGGTAACTTAGCAGTTTGAAACCAGGAAATCACAAGGTGATAAATAGATAGCACTGGCTCTTTGGTTGCAAACAGAGATAAACACCATCCCCTAGAACCAGGGAGACCTTTACCTTTAGCTGATCTGAAGCAACACTTTATTTTACCCCATCCCTAGGGTGCACATACACTGGAGGCAGATAAAACAGAGTGCAGAAATTTAGAAGAATTCCGCTGTCAGGATCTCAAAATTGGAAGAGGTGGGTCTGATTTATTCACCCCCATAAGCAGGCTATATGGTAGTGTAGACAGCCTCTACGAGTTTTATAAATCAAGTAACCGGTGACTAAGGCATCACAATTACAAAACAGTGCAATGAATTATTCTTTATGGTGCAACCATGCTTTCTCTCATAGCAGTTGTGTTGAAAAATTGAAGAATTGATTGCAGAATTAGAAACCTCACATTGAAATAAATTTATTAGTATCAACAGTGATTCTAATGCAGCACTCTCATCTCCTTCTTGTTAGAAGAAATAGTGGCACATGAGGCATATCCAAGAATTTATACACCTAAGAAGGCATTAATTCAAATATTTTACTTAAAGAGGACTGACACCTATTTTTGCTTTCCCTGGGCCTGAATATAAATGTGTACCTGGCTGTTCAGAAGCTCCATGGGACTGTCTTTCAAATACAAATAGGTGCTCCTGGTCACCACATCTTTTCTTCCCTTCAACTACAGGTCCCTTCGGATGCATTCCATGTACAGTATCACAAATTGATGTTTTGGCTCTAAGAAGTGACACCCTGGGGAACTCTGGAGAGGGATTCCCATTATCTGTAGGAGAAATTTGTTTATGCTTTACACCAAAAACAATGAATACCAGCAACTTGTAGGACTTTGAGGCAGGCATATTTGTTTCAGCCCCATCCCAAAGAATTATGATCGGAGGGGTACAGAACCTTCAAGCTGCAAAGACCACCCAGAGAAAACCAGATTGCTGAGTTTTTGGTAAGCAAAGTTAGGAAGGAATGGATGGAAGTTGGAAGGAAGGTCACATTCCATGGTAATTCCATGAAATGCAAAGAAAACATCTACAGGATAATACAAAGCATTAAGCCTATGAGGTTGATCTTTCCTGTATTAACATCCCAGCCAACTGATTTTTGTTCATGTTGCGGAATGTTGTAACTTGCTCAGAACCTTTGGGAATGGGTGGGGTATGATGTAAACACATTAATTAATTTTAATTACATTTAATACCATAGGCAGCTGAAGGATAATGACTACTGCCAGTTACAAGATGGTAGCATATTTTATCCTCTCCTTTGCTCAGAAATTGGCTCCTGAAGTGTCTATAGTCATTACAGTTTTAGGTATACAGTATGCCTGAAAATATAATGTGTGAATGTGACTACTTTGTATCAGAGCAACAAAAGCTAACTGTAGTTCTTTGTCAATTGCACAAGCAGTAATAAACCCAGGTTTGTTGTTTAATGTGAAAATTGTTCAGATCGGGAGTTGAACTTGACACCATAGTGCAACCATTCAAGCACTGTTGGACTACAGAGGTCTAAAGACATGGTTGGCAGGGCAGGTTTGGGGTGCCAGCACTAGGGCAACCATAACCTGCTGGATAAAGGTTCTTCTCTCTCTTTTAATCTTTTAATCCAGTTTAAATTTAACTTTAATTTTAGTCTTTTAAATTTTAACCTTGTATTTTGTGATTGGGTAACTTTTTAATCTTTTGATCTATTGCTGGGGGTGGGTTTGGGGATGGTTGATTTACAGTAAAACACTGGATAACATTAAAACTTGGTTCCACAAGTCTTGGTGTTATCTGATTTTTAGTGTTACCCGATGCATGTTAAAATCCTATGGGATGGATCAGATAACGTTAAAGCTCCATAGAGATACATTGTAACCGCACAGGCTTTAGCGGTTGTTATCCGATCCATCCCATAGGACTTTAACGTTATTCGATGCAATTCTCCTCCCCAGATTACTTAACGTTATGCGATTTTAGCCTTGTCCAAGGTAAACGTTATGTGGTGTTTTACTGTACTTACAAAATCCCCAAGTTTACAGTGTACCTTGTGGTATGAGATTGAAAATAGTTTCTCATTTGTTGTTGAATGAAAGTGTTTGTTTTTTCCACGTCAGCTACGCCATGCTTGAAAGAACTACTTTTTCGAGCTTCAGCCCTCAGAGTAGTCCAGCCAGCAAGGCCACTGGCTATGGTGATGTGGGATTGTGGAGTTGTTACTTAACGTTATGCAATTTTAGCGTTATCCGTTATCTTTGTTCTTCTTGTGAGCTGCCCAGAGCTTCCAGAATGGGGCCGCAATATAAGTTTGAATACTAATAAAATAAATAAATAAATTCCATCAGCCCTAATTAACCTAGTCAATGGTGAAGAATGTTAAACAATATTTGCCACTGAACATCTGGAGGGCTGAACTTTGCTTTGAAACAGTGGAATATGATGGTCAATAATTACAACTACGAAAATAATTACTGTATATGCTGGCATATAAGACTACTTCCCCCCCCCCTTGAAAAACATGCCTCCAAGTGGGAGGGTCGTCTTATATGCCGGGTGCACTTCAGTTGGGATAGACATAGCTGCCCATAGTGGCCTCCCGATGCTCACCCAGTGCCCATAGTGGCCTCCCGATGCCCGCCTGGTGCCCATAGTGGCCTCCCGATGCCCACCCACCTCATTCTACATACCATCCAGTATCGTCTGGTATCCAGCGTGGCTGCGGGAAGCATCAGCAGCGAGACAGGGGTGCTAGTCTTTTTGGCGTGACCAGCCCATTCTGCTCGGTGGGAAGCAGCGGTGCTCCGCCCAGCCCCTTGTCTACGCAGCGCTTGCACATGCACACTTGCGCACTAGTGCCGGCCACAGGGAGATGTTGAAATCAAATCTGATGTTCTTTTATGTTTTATTTGGTGTGTGGAAGGTGTGGGGAAGAGGGGGTAGTCTTATACGGCGAGTATATAACAAATTCTATATTTTGAGTGGAAATGTTGGGGGGTCATCTTATACGCCCAGTCGTCTTATACGCCGGCATATACGGTAGAACAAATTAAGAAATAGGAGTGTTGGTTGGGAAGAATCTTTGCTCACACATTCCCTTATGACTTTAAGTGAGTCACTACTTCCTCAGCCTCACTTTCCTTTCTGTAAAATGGGGGGAACTAGGGACTTACCTTGAGTAGCAGAATAAACACTCCGATTTATTATTTCAAAATACAGTATATATATTGTCTGCTACTTGGTCTAATCCATGTGTCCTATACTAAATCAAGTGTGCTGAATCCACGCGGACTGGTAGTAATTTTTTAGGGTGTCCGCATGGACTGGTGGCACCTTTTGGGGGGGAACCACCTGGTTTGTTTTTTTTTTTAACCTTTTTTCTGGTTTCCTCCACAGTGCATGGATACCTCCACTGTGCATGCGCACCTCCAATGCTCACCATACATGCATGACTCCAGCTCTTGGCGTGCATGTGCGACTCCAGTGCTTGATGCACATGCGTGCCTCCAGAGCTTGGTGCATATGCACACCTCCAGCACTCTGTGCATCGAACCAAGCAGCCATTTGCTGCATGAAGTGTGGCAGTGCAGAGTGTCAGGCGGCCACACGCAGCCACGGAGGAACTGGAAGCTGCTGCTGAGGTCCTCAGTGCCCTCCTTGGAGGCGCTGCAGTGTGGCCTCATGGTTGAGGCCCTCGGAGGCATGGCTGCACTGCTGCTTAGGCGCTGATGCTCCCCTTGCTTGCTGTCCTCCCGAGCGGGGAGGAGGAGGAGGAAAAGCAGCTGCTGAAGCTCCCTACCACCTGCTCCCCAGGGTAAGTGACTCACCTTTGGGTGTGGAGAGGGTGGATGGGTGTATTTTAATGTGTATTTTATGTGTTTTTATTTTTTATGTGAGCTTTTGTGGATCACGTCCATTGGCTCTTTGGCTATAAACAGAGATGAGCACTGAATCCTAGGGTTGGTAACAACTGGCTTTCGAGCAAGGGAAACCTTTACCTAATAACAGAAGATCCCTGATTGGTATTCAAATCTGACATCAGGTTTTGTCCCTGCAAGTGGTTCAAGGTCTCCCTTGCTCAAAAGCCAGTCATATCTGACTCTAGGGTGCAGTGCTCATCTCCATTGACAGCCCAAGAGCCAGCGCTGCCTGTGTTTGCAATGTATACATGGCCATATGACAGGCATGACTAGATTGCCCATGACATTGGCTCCATCCATGATGTTGGCTCCACTCACAGTGTGGTAGTAAAAAAAAATTGGCTGCCCATCACTGCTTCAATTGCACCCAGAGGCACACTGGCAACCAATGCAGCTCCCATAGCAGGGCCGAGGCATGGGCATAATTCCCGTACCCCATCACTACATGGGCAGCCTCATTCTGAACCAGCTGCAACCTCCGAATGGTCATCAAGGGCTTCCCCATGTAGAGTGCATTACAATAATCAAGTATGGAGGTGACCAGAGCATGTGTGACCGTAAGCAAGGAGTCCCTGTCCAGGAGCAGGCGTAATTGACATATGACATGAAGTTGTGCAAAAGCCCTCCTAGCCATGACTGCCACCTGCTCATCGAGCAGGAGTCGTGAGTCCAGGAGGACCCCCAAATTCCGCACTGGGTTTGTCTGTGGCAAAAAAAGCCCCATCCAGCTCCAAAGATGGTAGCTTCTGGGATAACGTGGGGGCCCTGACCCACAGCCACTCAGTCTTGCCAGGATTCAGTTGTAGCCCGTTGCCCCCCATCCAGACCCTTACAGCCTCCAGACACCTGGATAGGACTTCAACTGCATCACTTGGATCACCATTGACCGAGATGTATAGCTGAGTATCATCTGCATATTGGTGATACCTCACCCTGTGAGAACGGATGATCTCACCCAGAGGCTTCATGTAGATATTAAATAGGTGAGGTCTGAGCCCTGAGGCACCCCATATTGGATGGGCCTAGGGCTGGACCTCTCGCTCTCCAACCACACTAACTGGGTCTGGCCCTTCAGAAATAAGGAAAACCAGGACCACACTGTGTCCTGGATCCCCAATCCTCGGAGCCATTCCAGAAGGATACCATGGTTGACGGTATCGAAGGCCGCTGAGAGGTCAAGAAGAACAAGGATGGAGGTCATCCTGATGCTCCCACCAGTGATCATCCAACAGCACGACCAATGCAGTCTCAGTACCATATCCGGGTCTGAATCCTGACTGAAAGGGATCCGGATAATTCACTTCATCCAGAACCCCCTTTAACTGCAGCACCACTGCCTTCTCCAAAACCTTCCCTAAAAAGAGGGGGTTGGATATCGGATGATAGTTGGCCATTATTGTTGGGTCGAGTGCTGGCTTCTTAAGGAGGGGTCCCACCAAAGCATGTTTTAATGGTGCAGGAAACACCCGCTCCAGCAAAGATGTGTTGACTATTGCTCCAACCCAACTGCCTGTCACCGCCTTGGACACCTTGACCAACCAGGTGGGACATGGATCTAATGGAGAAGCAGTGGCACGAACAGATCCAAGGAGTCTGTCCACTTCCTCAAGGACAACTGGATCAAACCAATCCCAGATAACATGGCAAGACTGCAATCCAATCATATCCAGACCCATAGTATCCACGCCAGGGTCTAACTTTGAGCGAATCTGAGCGAGTTTCTCCACAAGATAATCAGCAAAGTGTGGAGGGTTTTCTTTCCTTGTGAGCATCTCAGGATTTGGCCCTGTCATTTCCGCGAATGGATGCTGTTCACTCAGCATTCCTGACCTGGTTTTGAAGTTCATCCCCAACCGATCAATTACCAAGTTCATCTGCCAATGGATGCAAAATTTATTCTTTTCTCACCTTTGGTTCCATGAACTAAGACTGTAAGATAAATAATATAAGAATCAATACAGAGAAGACTGAAGTAATGGCAACTGGAAGGAAACAGCATACTCTAGTTATCGAAATAGATGTATCAAGTATAAAACAAGTGGCAGAGTTCAAATACCTAGGAACAACATTTACTGAAAATGCCAAAATGGACAAAGATATTAACATATGGTGCAGTGTGGCAAACCAAATATTGGGACTGTTACCTCTGCTCTTACAACACAAGGCAATACCAACCAGCACAAAGAAATACCTCATACAAAGCATATTCATTCCCACCCAAGAGGCTTTTGCAGCAGGGTGAGGGGCTGCCTCTGCCTTTGGTCCCAGGACACTTTCCACCTGCTCCTGGGACCTACCCTGGCTGGTGCTTTAAGAACTGCTGAGGCACAGGACTTCCTTGCTGCCCCACCCAAGAGGCTTTTGCAGCAGGGTGAGGGGCTGCCTCTGCATTTGGTCCCAGAGTTCGATATTTTTGTGGACTGTTTAAAGTGTTTTTGATGTGCTTTTGAAATGAAATGAAATGTTTATGAATTTTTAATTTTGTAATCGGGACGGGGGATTTCTTGTAACGTTTTTGATGTACTTTTCATATGTGATTTTTGTGATGTAATACTTGTAGTTATGAAACATTGTTTTGCTGTGAGCCGCCCAGAGTCGCTATAGGCGAGTGGGGCGGCATAAAAGTCGAACAATACAATACAATACAATACTACTGCCAAACATGGACACTTGCAACAAAACATAAAGTTGGTCACCATGGAAATGAGATGTCTGAGGAAGGCTGCTGTAGTGACTAGAAGGGATAAGATCATGAATGAGGTTATAGGGGAAAGAATTGGTACATAATCAGTTTTACACTACATACAGAGACAATAAATAAAGTGGTTTGCCCATTTGGAGAGAATGTCTTGGAATTCCATAACTTACAAGGTATATGTGGAAAGAGGAGAAGGACAAATACCACAAGGCAGACCCAGAGAGCATAAAAATAATAATAATACAAGAACACCAGATAACACCAGTGGAGACCACTAGAAGTGTCAGAACAAAAAACTTTTATCTCCCACAACACCCAATGGGGTAACAGAGGAGGAGGAAGAAGAAGAAGAAGAAGAAGAAGAAGAAGAAGAAGAAGAAGAAGAAGAAGAAGAAGAAGAAGAAGAAGAAGAAGAAGAAGAAGAAGAAGAAGAAGAAGAAGAAGAAGAAGAAGAAGAAGAGACTCCTTTTCTTACAGTATATTGCAGTGATGCTGAACCTTGGCACTCCAGGTGTTCTTGAACTTCAATTCCCAAAAGCCCTGATCAGCAGGAGTGCTGACTTGGGCTTCTGGTAACTGAAGTCCAAGAACACATGGAGAACCAAGGTTCACCATCGCTGGCATATTGCAATCTTCAGTCTGCTGATTTACTTCGTCAACTTTTAAATTAATCTTTAGGTCTCCACATATTCTCCCTCTCATTCTCTCTTTCTCTCACACACATTTTTGCAATTCCTGAGGAAGGGTCTGCCTTATGACATTGCTAGGGAATTCCCCAGGCCTTAAATTATGGGCCTTAAAACACAAGCAGTGGATGCCAATGACCTGCCAACTCTAATCTCCCTAGAGTCCACCAGTGCCTCTGTTCTCTTCTTGAATTCTTTGCACGTAGCAACCAGCCTACCCTTACAATCCTACATGATGACAAGCAGGAATAAGAGTGTCCGGCTATCACATTACACCAGTGCCCGAGAGGCAAACACTTAAATCAAAATGACATTTCCTCATGGCCTACACTCCTTATCCAAAAGTCAATCTAAGGGGAAGTGTATTTTGGAGAGATCTCTTGCCCTCATCTCCAGTTACAGATTTCATCTGAGGAATGCCCAGTGAGTTTCCTGACAAGATGAGGGTGATCCTCACCTTCTTCCATTCTCTTCTCACTCATTCCTTCAGCTGAGGAATGCCATGCTTCGAAGGCTATCTATGAATTATCTTTGAACGGGAACTGACTGTGTATTTTAGGCCTTCATTTATTTACACAGCAAGCAATAATTAGTTGTGCATGAAGAGTGAGAGAGAGAGAGAGTGTGCTAGAGAGAGAGAGACAGGTGGAAGTACTGTTACTCAGTGGGGCTGCAGTGGCTCAGTGGTTAAGAAGCCCACCATGTTAGCTGGAAGGCCACTAGAGAAGGCCTATTGATTCAGTAGGGATTTGGGGGATCAACTCTTCAGTGAGCTCCATTGATTCAAATGGGCTTACTCTACTTGTAACTTACTTTAGCATAGCATGTTGTAATTAAAGGAGGCTTATTTGAATCAGTGGAACTCATGGAAGAGAGGACTCACCAAATCTGCACTGATTCAACAGGGCCACTCTAGTGCAACTTACTACACTGAGTAAAAGTTCTTCCACCGGTCTCTCTCCCTTTACTGTAATAATAATTCATGTCAGAAATTATTTTGAGTAAAATGGTTTTTGCTGGAGAAACTCTGCCCAGGGGACGCCCAAATGAGACTCCTTTCATTTCCCCAAGATCTTTTCCCACCAAAGTGGTCCCTATTTATCTACGTGCAATTTCTTGCTTTCAATCTGCTAGGTTGGCAGGATACTCAATCCATCAGGCAGTACCCGGGTCTCAAAATGCCAACATGTCATCCTTCCAGCTAACAAGGTGAGCTTCTTGATAAGATATCTTAAAATGTGTATTCGTTTTTGGCACCCTCTCAATTTTGGTAAAAAATTGAAAAATTGAATTTCTTTTTTCTTTTCTTTTCTTTTTTTTTGCCTTAGGAAATCTCTTCTGTGATAGTGCAGGAGTGTGATGAAAAAGTTGAACTTATTTAGAGAACCCCCAGAACTAGATGTCTATGCATGTGTAGTGACTGCCTTCTAACAAAAGGAAACAACAATGATTTCATGACTTTCAACACGAAGAAGAAGGTATTATAACAATGTGTTGTTGCTACCTGCCATTATGTCATCTCTTAGTTATGGCAACTCTATGAAAAACTGGCCTGCAGACTGTCCTGTCCTCAACAGCTTCTTTTAGAGCAGGGGTTCCCAACCTTTTCCTGCCAGGGGTCTGACCATGCCCCCCTCAGTCAGCTCAGGGGCCGGTCCAGTGGTGGGCATTAGCAGGTTTGCACCAGTTCATCAGAACTAGTAGCAGAAATTCTGGCTGGCCCTGCCCATCCAAGTTTTGAAATAAAGTTGTACTAATTTGGGTGCAATGCAGGACTTTCCCCCTGGCCATGTCCACCATACCACGCCCACAATGTGGTAATAATTTTTTTTTGGAGCCCACCACTGGGCCAGTCACATTGTCCTTCCTACCATCGCCACTTCCCTTGGAGAAAGGAGCAAGGGAGGAATATTTTAACACAATGTTTAAATTTTTTGCTGCATTTTTGCAGTGTTTTGTTGTGAAAACACAGCATTTCGGCACTTCCAGTGATGTGGACATCTGGCATAGTTTGCAATTTGGTTCATAGGCCAGATCTGGCCCACGGGCCATAGGTTGGGAACCCCTCTTTTAGAGATTCAATCCATCTCGTATTTGATTTTCTTTTCATGTGCCTTCAACTTTTCCTAACCTTGTTTCTTTTGCAGTGAGTTTGGCTTTCTTTGGCAATTTACATAACACTAAATGGTTACTTGGAAAGAGAAGATGAAAAGAAAAGGTGCCCTCCCATTCCACGTTACTGGCTTCTTTAATTTGATGTACTGTATTTATTCTTTTTAATTTTCAACACTGGGCCGTTCAGTCTTTGATGCAGTGATTATTTCCCCAGTGGGACTGTAGTGACTTTCCAAATTCATTTGCTCTCCAGCTCAAACACAGCATGGAACTGTTCTGACCAATGACCATCCATTTTAACTATTTACCAAGCAAAGGCAGGGTTTACTTACAGCACATGGAGTGTTGTAGCACATCACAAAAGCTCAAGGATTAAGACATCAAACTGAGTGGAGTGTGACTATATTTAATCACTGAAAACATGTAGATACTTTTCTTATACTCAAAATGATACTCATAAACAGAATAAAACATTTTAACAAGGCAATCAAACTCAAAACATCAAAAACTGAAAACCCATGAAAACTGAGGCTATCAAATAAACTGAACAATTTGCCGAGTGTTACGGCAGCTGAAATCCTTCCAAATAAGTAGATGTTAGCTGTCTTACTAAAAAAGGGAAAAAGCCAAAAAAGAAAGAAATAAAGAAAAAAGAAAAGGAGAAAATAGTTGTTTCTGCCTTCCTCCATAATGAAAATCTCATTCTGAAGTTTTTGGTCCCTGCAGCATGCAGTTTTATGCCATGGTGGTTTAGTGGTTAAGACACTGAGTTTGATGACTGGAAGATGGGCAAGTCAGCAGTTCGAGACCTGAGTGCTACATGAGGGACTGAGCTCCAGTCATCTGCCCCAGTTCCTGCCAATCTAGCAGTTTAAAATTAAGAAATTGCAAGTAAATAAATAGGTACTGCCTTGGCAGAAAAGGTAACAGCATTCCGTAAGCTCCAGTGTCTAGTCATGTCTGCTTCATTACCATGGAAACATCTGCAGATGCAGACAGTGCTGGTTCTTTGACTGTAAATGGAGATAAGCACAACCCCTTTAGAGTCAGATATGACTGGCTTTTGAGCAAGGGAGACCTTTACCTACCATGCAGTTTATTTGATTTTCCAAAAACCTAAGACATGTGGCCTGAAGATCACTGAAGAGGAAAGCATGTGAGTCCTTCAGAGCACATTGTCAAGTTGGGCATTCCTAAACTTGGCATTGTGGCCAGATCTGACAGGCAAAGGAATGGTTATTATGTAAGTCCCCAAATTTGAAACTCAAGGCTTCCAGAATCAGAGAGTGAGAGCAAGATGTGACAAGGCTTGGAGAATCAGACAGATGTTTATATGTGATATATAGGCTGACTTTCTTCTTCAATGGAAGTCAAAGTAGCAAACAGGTCAGTTCCTATGTAGCCTCCCATCCATGCCCTGACACTTCCTTTACCAAGATTGTAGCATCAGGTACCTTTACATGTAATGAAAGTATGCAGGAAACAACCTTTGTTTCTAACATGTTTTCATATTTCACAGTTTGAAAAGTTACTATTAGGACAAATACATATGATTAAATGGAAAAGCCATCTGTAGCCAAGTGGTTAGGATGATGCTGTGGGATTCAGTCCTACCTGTTGCGCCTTTAAGCTGTCCTAAGGCAACTAGCAGTTGTTATACTTTGCCTTCTCATTTGAAAGTACAGTGCTGGAGGAATAATACATTCACAGTGGCAGATCAGATCTGTGGTTCAAAATGTTCATAGCTTGGGGGTAAGACATTACAAGTAACAGTCACTTGCAACTACCAGTAGTTATTTTTCAAGAGAAATTAAGGTACAGTATAAGGAAGTTGCAGTACAAATGAAATTAAAGGATCAGGGACAAAGTAACTTGAGTGATACAGTGGCTGAAGCTCTATTGCTTAGTACAGTATCGTAATTTACCCTACAGTAGGATCCTTCAGTCACTGGTATTTTGGTGAGTGAACTCCTCTAAGTTCCTTGATTCAAAGGGGCCTACTTTAGTTGTGATTTACTATACTTTAATATAGCAAGCCATAACTAGAGCAGATTCATCTGAATCTAATTAACTTAGATAGGAGTTGACACTATAGGGTTCTGTGCTCATCTCTGATTACAGCCAAAGAGCCAGATGGCTCAGTGGTGGGAAGCAAAAAATGTTTTGCTACCACACCATGGGCAGAGCCTATGTCATGGGTGGAGCCTACATTATGGGCAGCGCCTACGTCATGGGTGGAGCCTACGTCATGGGTGATCAGTCATGCCTGCCATATGGCCATGTATACATCTGCAAACACAGGCAGCACTGGCTCTTTGTCTGTAAATGGAGATGAGCACTGCATCCTAGAGTCAGATATGACTGGCTTTTGAGCAAGGGAGACCTTGAACCACTTGCAGGGACAAAACCTGATGTCAGATTTGAATATCAATCAGGGATGTTCTGTTATTAGGTAAAGGCTGCCCTTGCTCGAAAGCCAGTCATTATTACCAACTCTAGGGTTCAGTGCTCATCTCTGTTTATAGCCAAAGAGCCAGTGGACTTGATCCACAAAAGCTCACATTAAAATACAGCAGTTAGACTTTAAGGTGCCACAACATTTTTGTCTTGTTTACTCTTTGATATGCTTGCACAGAATAAAACCTTTTAAATTGTAGATGTGTTAGTCTGGGCAGGGCAGGGAGGTGGGCATGGCCACCCAATTCCGCTACCCCCCTGCCCTGCCTGACGGCCACCTAATTTTGCCACCCCCTGCCTGAAGGCCACCCAATTTTGCTACCCCCCAGCTTGGGGGGGGGGGCGGTTTGTGAACCTGTTGCTGCCCACCACTGAGATGTTTCCATGGACATGTGGCAGGCATGACTAGATGCAGAACACTATTTAACTTCCCACCAATTTCTTGCTTTTGAACTCCTAGGCTGGCAGGAGCAGGGACAGACAATGGGAGCTCACTCCATCATGCAGCACCCGGGTCTCAAACTGCTGACCTGCTGACCCTCCAGTCATCACGTTCAGCATTTTAACCACTAAGCCACTGCAATCCCTCTGCATACAGGATAAAATAGAGCAGGGTTGCTTCACAGCTGATCAGCAGTCAACTGTAAAGTGGTTTTTTTTTTTTACCCCTGTGTCCCACAGCTGAGCCTGATCAGTGGCAAGTGGGGACAAAAAAACTGCTTTATAGCCATCAGTTGTAATAGTGCTGCTATGGGGCTGCCACAGCCCTATTGGAGAAACAAAATACTGTCTGAATGGATACTGCACCATACAGCATTTTGTTCCTCCCTGCAACCTTAAGCAGCTTTTAAAAAGTTGCTCTACACAACCCTGAGAGAGCCAGTGTAGACAAGCTCTCAGACATTGCTCTCCAAACTTGAAATATACATGTCTGTTTTTCTTTTAATAAATGAATGTCCAGCTTCTGTTTCCACGTGATTCTAAACTAATTGCCTTGGCTATTCTCCCATTTTCAACACTAAATTACACAAAAGCTATCATGGATTAGCATTCTATAGATAAAGGCTTTTTAGTGTAACAATCTTTATTATCTTATCCATCCAGTCTGACCCTAAGCCTCGGCTGCAGGTATCAATATCAGAAAATAGGTTTGCTATTAGTTCACTGTAAGTTCCTACTTTGCTGGTTGTCAAGATGTTCTTCAAGGTGACAGAGATGTGTTTTTCCATAATGCCAAGGAATTTGCTAAAGCTGCACTCCCCCCATCACAATGATAAACAAAATGTGCAAGAGGAGAAAGGATCTGGAATTTGCAAAAGTTCAAGATTCCCTTCACACGTCATTGCCTTTTAAAGAAGCAGTTTTGACAGGATTTAGGCTGTATAGTTTACATTCTTGGGGAGTGTTCAGATGGGAACAGAAGGGCTTTGGGTGGTCTGCTGATAAGAGTGCAGTGAGTGGAGCATTGATGGTACATTGAGGAAGCAATGAGGTTGGGTTGATAACCTCAGATCAGCCTCTGCTTTTCAAAACCAGTGGGGTATTGCAACATTGGTATTTTGCTTTTTCCTGAAAGAAACTCAGATTCAAACTTGTCTCTGCATTCAACTTGTCATGTCTACATTGGGGTAGTGGTGGAAATGGCCAGTGTGATCTGATGGTCAATAGTCATTTCAGCAACAAGATGGGCCACAAAGACACTCTCTCTCTCTCTCTCTCTCTCTCTCTCTCTCTCTCTCACACACACACACACACACACACACACACACACACACACACACACACACACACACACACACACACAATATTCCAAGATTCTAGGTCCCTGGACTGCATACCAATCTGAATGTATTTTATTTTGTCTGAATTCAGAAGCTAAGCAGGTTCAGGCTTACTTAGTATTTAAGTAGGAAATCATCATGGAATGCTAAAGATCTTTAGGCAGCCCTGGGATAGAATCCTGTCTGAAGCTCTAGAGAACTTCTGACTATTAGGAGTAGGCAGTTTCAGGTTAGTTAATAGCTTCTTATATTTTGTGTTCTGCAGCTGGTTAAATCAGCATGCTGGAAACAACTTCTTTTGTAGAGTGATTAGAAATTTCCAGTGAAGCAAGGTCTACCAGCTAGGTTGCTAACTAGTCAGTTGTGGTTGTGGTTGTGGTGCCAACATGTCATCTCCAACTTATGGTGGCCCTATGAATGAGAGATCTCTGTAATGTCCTGTCCTCATCAGCTTTGCTCAGCTCTTGTAAGCTAATGCCTGTGGGTTCTCTTAGTGAAGCAATACATCTTGCTTTTAGCCTTCCTCGCTTCCTGTAGCCTTCCACCTTCCCCATCTTTTCCTATCTGTCTTGTAGGTCAGTGTCAGGACATTTTCATATATAAGTAGAGGTATTTTAAACATTGACCTTTTAGCTATTAAATCTACCACTTAAAACTGGGATTGGAAACCACTGGAGATGAAGAAGAAAGCAGTGGTGGAATTTTCCTTAGGAATGCAAAAAAAAAAAAGTTTGGAGTTGGGTCTATATTTTTCCATTCTCTTTGGCTCTTGCTAATCTTTATGGAGTTTACATTCCATTCATCATATTTATAACCAGGCTTTAGGGTGGGGGATTAGAACCAAGAGTATTGTGGGTTGTTCTCACAAAGACTCTGCTTATCATAATGAACAGGAACAACTCATATTGGATTCACATAACTTCCTTATCACTGCTTCATACAAGGACCAAATCCTGATCTTGGGCCTCTTTTTTTTCAAGATGAGAAGAATCAACAGTTTAGCTGAGAATGTTCATGCTTGGCCATCTATAATAAAACTACAAGAGGAAGAAGGAGAGAGTTATGTCTGTGAGAGACTAAAAAGAAATGGGTAGAAAATTAGCTGTATTCTTTTTCACGTATGTTAGGGGACCTCTGTGGTGATGGTGAAATATTTTTTTGCAGATGATCAGGCATTGATAGCAAATACAGCTAAGGAATTACAGCAACACCTTAAGTCCATGAACCAAGAATGCAGGATAAATAATATGAGAATTAGTAAAGAGAAGGGGGTTCACACCCTGAAACAAAGATACAAAAAGAAATATAAGTCTTCTGATACCTGGGCAGGGGTGCCCAAACTACAGCCTGTGCGTCAGATCCGGCTCCAATGCCAATTCATCCAGAATGTGCCACCCTCGCTGCTACTGGAAGTGGAAGTAAAACACACATGTGCAAGCACGTAACGCACCCACGCACACACAGAACACTGCTGTAAATGACCCACAGCTGTTGTAAATATGTTTATGACAGTCACATGCATGGGTGCATTCTGTGCATGCACGGGTGCATTGCATACCCATGCATGCACGTTTGTTTGTTTGTTTGTTTGTTTGTTTATTTATTTATTTATTTATTTATTTATTTAAGCAAACTTTTTGCCGCTTTATTATCTCATCCATCCACAACGTTTTATTTCCGCTTCTGGTGGAAGGAACCACGTGACTGTCATGCTCAACCATGTGACCAGCCTGCTGCCCAAAAGGTTTGGGCATCACTGCCTTAAAGTCTAATAAGTTTTAGGTGCCCTGTGGTTTCAGTATTGTGATGGAGACTCTCAAAGTAAAGCTTGTCAGTCTTTCAGAAACTACAAACTTCTTTGCTATTTTATTTTTTTATGTCACTGATACAGATGTTATTAGACTATAAGTTCCAGAAACCTAGTCCATTCATTCTGCAATCTAAAGCTTCTGGAATCTGTAATACAAAAACTCAAGAACCAGTGAATTGAGAGAATATATGTTTGTTCCCAGTAACCCGTTTCTTTCATGGGTTCTGTCAAAACTGAGCCACCTTTTTCACAATTAATTTAAAATAGCTGTAAAGTTTGACTTTTTAAAACATTTTCTACTCTGGAAATATAGGCAATTGTTGTAGTCCATAAAACGGTTACTTTTTCAAGCTTTCCCCTTCTCTCCTGTCCCCTTTAAGTTACAGCCCTGGTGTCAGCTAAACTTGCTCCTTCAGATCATTCAAGAAGATGAACTGAGCAATGACAAACTTCTTAGGGATGGCACATTCTTTGCCTCCAAGGCGAAAAGGGAGGTTGGGTACATATTTCTGCTCTGAAATCACCTCTTCCTTGCAGCTTCCCATTTCTCCCTCTGCTTCAGGCTCCCTCTCCACTACAAAGTATGAAATATTCTAGATAAGACAATGACCAAACTAAGAATACCATGAAATTTCTTGTTTTCACTTGCTGACCCTCCTGGCAATTTCCCTGGTTCTCTTGCCAGAGGGCAGGTGGACTAGCTGGACAAAGAGGCCGCTGACAATTGATGTAGAGGACAATTAGCCACACTGGAATTCATCCCTGCAGGGCCTGTTTTGGCAAAAGCTTCTGAAAGTACAAGGAGATGGGAACTCCCTACATTTACTCTTTAATTAAAATAGGAGGTGTAAAGCATTACACACAGGAAGGGAAACTTGTTATACAACAGCTTAGAGTACTGACAATGGGCTATTATTTGCCCCATCTAAGGCCTTCTCTGCATTACCCAACCTCAGGAAAGAGCTGGAAAAGTTATTTTCTCAACTATTTTTCTTTCCTAAGAATCACCTTGTGATACCCAGTGGGCAGAGTTCTGTTTGTTGTCATGTAATGTAAAGTTATACTTGTGTAAATTTACCAAGTGTTGCACCCCAAACAATGTGGATTGCTCAGTTCTGTTGTACAGTTGTTGTCATAGATAGTGACCAACTGTGCAATAATAATAATTTAATGTCAGAAATTATTCTGAGCTGAAAGGATTTTTGCTGGAGAAACTCCATTCAGGGAATGCCCGAATGAGGCTCCTTTCATGTCCCCAAGATATTTTGATGTGAATTCGATGAACGTCTTATGTTTCAGTTGGGTGGTCTGGCAGCTTTTGCAATGTAATGAAAATCATATACTTTTGACGAGCTGCTGCCACAAACTAAAGCAACCACAAAAATAATGGTTACAGAGACCGAAAGCTCGTCTTGGCGACTTTCAGAAATGCAAAGAGCCATTGGCCAAAAATACAAAGTGATGATGTCATTGCTTCCAAAAGTTGCCTTGAAAAAATGCAATCTTCATGGTGAGGGATCAGTTTCTGGCAGCCCAGCGACCAAATCACACAACCGATTCAGACGATCCAAAGTGTGTTTGAAAGAGGAAGGAATAACCTTTGTGGTGACACTATTGCATTTGAAATTGGACTTCAGGAAAAAAACGATGAAGTGTTTTACAAAAAACCACTTAAATGAGATCACAAAAATGCAAAATGCAGAAACTGAATATGACAACTTCCCCAAGGTGGATACAGTTTGAATACAAGATGTGGAGAAGAATGATGCCAAAGCAGGAATCAACAAAAAAAGATATTAAGGGAAAATGTGACTAGTAAAAATGACATTTTCAGGGGGGGGGGGCTGGTTGGCGGCGAGTCTGCAGCCAAACCAATTAACCAATCGAAGTGATCCAAAGTGCAACTGATAGAGGACATAATAACCTTTCGTGTGACACTTATACAATTTGGACTGGACTTCAGAAACATTTTCTTTGAAGGTTTACAACAAAAAAAATTTCTTTCTAACCTTATTTCCTTTAAAAAAAAGTATCTCTCCACACCAGAATAGTTGTGAGAATGGATACACTATAGCAAGTTTCTCCTTTGAAGCCATAATCACTTTTCCTTTTGGCTTTCCCTGGTATTGAAGAACTGCTTTCAAGGAATCGTGAAGAAAAAACTCTTTTACTTTGCGGTTTAACTATTGAAATATTTAGTAAAAATAGATCCTTTGCAGTTATTTACCTGCAAATGTGGTGAATTGTTGTGTGTACAGTGGGCTGCTTATGGACAGGTGTGCATAGTGGGTAGAGTCGGGGGAAATGGAAAATAAAGGTTAAAAGCATCTTTATTAAAAAATAAAATATAAAAAAATTGTAAACACAAATGAAATTGGGATTTCTGGTTTTGGGTTAGTATGGCAAGCACCGCTTAATAGGATTTCAGCCAGTGTAGTTTAGTGGAAAGAGAGTGGGGCTCAAGAAATCTGGGTTCAGATTACTACTTGGCCATGGATACGTAAGAGAGGTGATGGTTTGTTGTTGTTCAGTCACACAGTCAATTCCGACCCTCTGTGACCCCATGGACCACTGTCCGCCAGGCACTTCTGTCCTCCACCATCCTCCTCAACTTGCTCAGCTCTGTGCCCATTGTCTCTACAATACTGGTAAATAATAACATTATTGCCATTAAGTCAATTCTAATTTATAGCAACCCTTTCCAGGGTTTTCTAAGTAGAGAATACACAAAAGTGGCTTACCATTCTCTTTTTACAGAGGCACCCTGGAACTGTGCAGCCTGTCCAAAGTTTCTGGTAGCCAGTTCTTTCCCACATGCCTCCTTTTCCTCAGCCTCCATCCTTCCCACCTCTTCCATACCTCTTTCTCAAGAGTGATACAGTTGTACCTCACTTAAAGAGCATGATGTGTTCCACAGGATTGCTCTTTAAGCCAGTTTGTTCTTTAAGCGCAACACCAAGCAACCAATTGTGACTGGGGGGGGGGGGGGTTGCAAACCCTGATTTTTTGTTAAGCAAGTTTTTGGTTGGTTTTATTTGTTAAGCGAAGTGAACATTCAGAGAAAATTCTGCTCTTTAAGCAAGTTACTCTCTAAGTGAGGTGCTCTTTATGCAAAGTTTGACTGTACTTTGGTGCTCTCTTTCTCTGCTTCATTTCCTTATCGGCACAGCTTTTTCTCCCTACCTTTACTTTCTCCTATCCCTCATCTTTCTGGCTGATGATTCTGTCTGTTACATCCCAGGTGATATCACCCACATGGCATCATTGATGTTTTTGGGTTCTGTGACTTCACAATGCCTCAGAAGGTCACCCTATCTTCAGGTACAGTATGACAACTGCCTCAGACAGCAAATGTTAAGGAGCAGTGATTATCTTCCTGTGAACCTTTTGAGCCAACCATTCATTCTCCTCTCCTGGAGGAGAGACCTTTCAGTATAACATCCAGACTGCCTCTGAGAAAAAGAAGAGAGCTGCTGTCACTTTAATACAGGGGTTCCCGACCTAAGGTGTGTGGGCCTGATCAATCTCGCAGCATCATTTCATGTGCTCCCCTTATCCTTTCAAGGGCATTTGAGAAACAAAATGGCCATCCTTTGAAGCTGTTGAAACAAAATTGCCACCCCATCATACAGTCAGGACAAAATGGCCATCCAGCCCTCAAAGCTGACTGAGAGAGCGTGACCTGGCCCCAGGCTTGAAAAGGTTGGAAACTCCTGCTTTAATAGATGTGTAGAAAAGATATCTGACAGTATGGCGAGTTGAGTAAATTTATTTTGCTTCTGTTGCCATTTTGTCCTTTTTCTCAGCCAGCAAATTATCTTGTTATAGCCCTGCCTGCTCAGTCAGAGCCTTCACCATTGACACAAAATCCAGATGCATCTTAAAATATGGAAACAAGAGTATGAGACGCTTTGGAGATATGACTTAAAAAATAAATAAGATAAGAGCACAATCAGGAGATAGAGCTCTGGGTGTGTTTTCTTCAGTACAGTAATACCTCAGATAATGTTTACCTTGGTTAACGCTAAAATCGCATGTTAAGTAATCTGGGGGGAAGAATTGGCTCGAATAACGTTAAGGTCCTATGGGATGCATCGGATAACAACCGCTAAAGCCTGTGCAGTTATAATGTATCTCTATGGAGCTTTAACATTATCCAATCCATCCCATAGGATTTTAACATGCATCGGATAGCACTAAAAATCGGATAACACCAAGACTTGTGGAACCAAGTTTTAGCGTTATCCGAGGTTTTACTGTATCTGAGAAGGAAGTCTTTTAGGCTGGCCTCTAAACAGACTTGCTTTAGTTCACATAACAGCTAGTCTGATTAGTTGGCTTGGGGAGTATGTCTGAAGATTCAGTTATGTCTTTATTTTATTTTTTTAAAGGATGGGTAATGATTAGGCTAAAAGCTGTCACGTTTGCAGTAACCAATTCAGACAACATGCATAACAGCGGAAACAATGTGATTAAAAACTGTCTAAAATGAACACAGCTGGCTGGATAGCTCAATGGTTCAGGTATCTGCCTGTGGAGCCAGAAGTTGGGGGTTAAGATTCCCCACTGATTCTCCTGGTAGAAGGAACCAGCTTGTGTAGCTGCATAATCCCAGGTTGCCCCCAGAAGAAGAGAATGTAAAACACTTCTGTGTTCTCTCTATTTGGAAAAGGTTCAAATAGATCGGAATTGACTGGACAGCCCTCGTTGGCTGCAACTTGTATATGAGAATGCATTTTTTCCTGAAGCAGGAAAAAATTCTGGACACAGGAAACATTCTGAAGCAGGAAAAATGCCACTGGTGTGAATTT